>CM060562.1:60881585-62081585 GCA_030625065.1 Alectoris magna
AGTTTCATAAAGCAATATTCATTCCAGCAAAAATACGTTCTCTACTTGAAGTTGGTTTTATTAATAGAGCTCTGGCCAACTATATTCCTACTACTCATTCATTTGAAAAAAAAAAAAAAAAAGAAGAAGGAGGATATCCAACAAAATTATCAGACAAAATATTTAGCACCAATAAAAGCAAGTACAGCCATAAGATGCAATTGAATCCAGAATCTTCATGGGAATCAAATCCAGATGAGATATTTAAAATAGACAGTGAGCATAGGCAAAGCTGCTACACAAAACATTTACAACAGGAGAGATACCATCTAGCACATAACTATTAACTGATTAGGGGGAAACTTTCTATTAAAAAAAAAAAAAAAAAAAAAAAAAGCTATTTATGACTGTCTGCTATGATATTCTATGCACATTCTGTGAAGTTTCCAGTGCCACACAGAGACAAGAAGTGCATGAATAGATGCTGGCCTGCTGCTGTTTGACCCTATCTATCTCCGATACTGTGCACACTAAAATAAATGTGGGGGATACTTTGTTGGTTTCACTGCTAGAAGACCCCTTCTCCCCACATCGTCTCTCCCCAAACTCTTGCATCTGCTGTTCCAGGATCATTTGAAATTTTGCTCACAGTCCAACAACATATTCGTCCATAATCAGGCTGCCTGGAAAGACCTCTTTTGGAAAGATTTTTCACTAAACTGCTTCCAGAGGTCCCCGGTTTCCTCTGCTAACACAGGTCTAGCCATTTCTTTGTAGTTTCTTTATGGTGTTTACTTATTCAGATGACTTTTATGCCGTGGCTTGCAAGTCTGCTCATTCCTTTCAGCAACATTTCCTCCCCTTGTTTAAAACTTGTTGAGTGCCTTCTTACATTTATGAGGGAACCCATCTACAGTTCAACCAGAGCACTGAATATGTTATACGCTCTGTTTATTACACACCCTGGAGAACTGTATTTAATGGTGTAGATAAAGAAAAAAAGGAAAAAAAAAAAAAAGATCTCATTATTTAAATGAAAGAATTAAGGAGGAAGCACACAAAAGTGCAGTTCTTGCAGCCACTCAGACAGACACACTTATCTGTTTCTTCCATGTTACCTCACAGACAGTAAGACACTTAGCTGTAAAATTTATCATCCATGAGGTCATTAATAAAGCTGGTCAGTCTCAGTAGTCACTTTAAAGACGATAGTGCTCAGTGATAAGCTAAAATGCTAGAAGATAGATAGTCTTGTTTTTTGTTAGTAGCTGAGTTATGATTTTGTAGTTAAAAGATTTCTACAATGCTGTCTTTGAAATTCCTGGCCTAGATTCTGAGCCAGTGAGCCATTTACATATTCAGCTCTTTCCATCAAGCTGGCTTTAAGAATCAAGGAACACGGGTGAGTCCTCGCCAAAGAATATACAAGAAAAAGCAGAAGTTTAGATTTATAGTAGAGCTGGTACAGACAAACTTGGAGAATGCTCCCTAGGAGAGCAGGCACTTTTCCTAACAAGAAAGCTCTTTAGGTTTGCAAGCTAAGGAATTTAACTAACATCCATGGAAAATTCTGATATGAAAGCAGCAAAATTTAAAAGTCTAACCATAAGTTCTGCTATCAACACTCCTATGCAAAGTCCACAGCTTGTGCCCACTTCAACATTGTCCAAATTCACACTGGAAGGGGCCCAAAGGGGGAGCACCCCTGCAAACAGTTGCTCTATAAATGTGAACCTGTCTCTGTCACTGGTGGGGAGTTCTGTGAATCACAACCTCCGGCTTAGCTCGCCCAGAAGGAGAGCTAACTTGAACGTGTGTCAGTCTCCAAGTAGTTCAGCAGCCGGTGAGGAAGCTTCAGTGAACTGGGATGTGCCTGCAAGGGCTGGAAGCAGCCCCATTTTCAGGAATGTAAGACATAAAAAACGCCCAGTGATCACAACTGAAATAATCACACAATTTGAAATTCTGCTCAGGCTCTTAAATAGAAGTGTTCTGGTGGATATTTCTCTGGATGCAAATAATACAGATATGGGTTTTCATAAACCAGCAGAGGACTAGTGGGGGCTGCCTCTTCTGAACTCCCCCCCACCTCCTGCCCATCTTCTCACACTTTCTCCAACAACGTACTCTGACCCAGTGCACAGAAGCTACTTTTTATCAGAGCCTTAAATACACATATCCTAGAGCTACAGGAAAATTGCAATCCAAAATGTGCAAATTGAGGGCCTCATCTCCCATAAGCCAGGCAGAAAACTGCCAAATGCTTGAAGGTATATTTTCACAGTTAACACACACAGCAGATTAGTTTCAAATCAGCTGCCTAATCAGGGTTCCCTGGAAGGCTGCAGGCACATTTTTCGAAGATGAAGAGAAAGGTTTTCCTGCCATTCTGACTACAGATGTTATGAAATCCCAGAGCGTGGGGCTGGCAAGATGCAGAGTGAGTTTCTCCCCAAATACTTCCTTCTGCATTCCAGGCTGCCTCCTTTCTCCCAAGGTACTCTATATACAATACGTCTCTTTTTACCACAGCTTTTTTTTTTCTTTCTCTCATTTGACTTCTTCAAATTGACTTCTTCAAACAAAAAATTGACTTCTTCAAATACTGTGCCACACAGGAGCCAGTGTTGATATTTTCAGATGTTATTTATAGCAAGCATCCAATCGAACAAGGGGAAGAGAAAGATGAAAAAACTCTCTGACATATTTTTATTATTATTGCGATTATATTATTGTGTGCAACTCCTAATTGATCTTTTTATGCGGACAGCAGGCCACAGAAAGACTCACTGTATAAGTAATTCGTATTTCGTCTTATTAAAATTTCTTCTTTAAGTTTAAAACTGAGGCATACCTGACTCTTCACCATGAGGACCCCGTATAAGACAGTACATTGTGAAGAACCATCTCTGAAACACATTTCTTTAAATTCACAAGTAGTCCCTGCAGACTTCACAAATGCCTCTTCCCAGACACATAGCCCTCTCTGATGTATTTATCTACAAGCTCTGGTCTGCCTGGAAGTGGCCATAGACCCTTTGCAGCTGGTGCAGAGCAAACTGCCCAAGATGGTGTGCAGCCTGGATCTGCAGGGTGCACCCACTGCCAGAGGTCTCACTCATGGCAAGGACACAGAATGACGACAGCATTCTGACTCACGGCCATAGCCGTTACACTGCCTACAAGGAGCTTCCATGAGGCTGTGGCTCTCTGAACCTACCTGCAGACTTTGCAGACAGCTTAACTAGCTTTTAGGGTGTGGTCTAACTTTTTTCCTTTGCCCTGCATAGCCAAAGAAGGTGCACAACTCATACATTTTGTTGAGATGAAAGCAAACCTCTGTTCCTTTGCCATTCCCTTTGACCAGTGCTGTGTCGCATCTTTGGTCAGAGACCCTTTCTCTTTGCAGACCGCTGTGAGGTTACTTACTCCGCCTTCTGGGGAATCATCATTACTCAGTAAATAAAATAATAGTTTGCTATAAAGCTCACACTGGGTCTAACCTGCAGAAACACAATTAACATTAATGCCATGCATGACTTTTGCCAAATCCTCGCCTTGTGTCATCACTATGATTGGCATGTTTGCAGCACACATTGCAGGAGCTTGATTTGGTTCACAGCTCTCAGTCGTTTTTATGTTCAGACATATAATCTAATGAGGTGAAAATGGAAAGCAGCCCCTGAGCATTTGGCTATTGCTGGGAAAGAATGCAAATTAAAGATCTGAAAGAGAGAGCGGGGCACGGGGTGGTGTGTCACGGAGCTTCGGAGTTCCATCAGGTGCCTCGCCAGCTTGCACAGCCTTTGTGTCCACATTGTCTGCCTGTTGGACAGAGCTAAGAGACAGAAGAATGACAGTCTGGGGAAAAGAAAGAAAGACAGTAATTATGGGACGTATGTGATTAGAATGGTAGCCAGAGAAATTAAACCACTAGTCCCAGGAATCTTCCCTTCTATAAGGTACCTGTGGTGGAAGAGAAAAGCTCCTCACCACAGAGTTCAGCTGGAATCCACTCCCTGCTAGTTTAGCTTGATTGCTTTTTTGGATACCTACTGTGGGAGTTCAGTTCCTTGACCTTCCTTTCTATAGGACTACATTGTCCTGCTACGAAGAAAGGCAGATTAAGAATTTACAGGGATCCTTCCATCACTGGACTCTGACAGGAGTGCTCAGGGAGTTCATTTTTCATGGCTTAAATTGCTCCAGGCCAGCATTCTTATCAAAAAGGTTTGGTTTAATGTAAAACACAGACTTCTTTCTTTTTCTTTTTAATTTTAGCTCTGCACAAAACAGCACTACAAATTTCCCTTTGAACAGCTAGTTCCTGAGAAGCTTTCCTTTGAATAACATATAAATTTCAGCTCAACTTTATTGTTCCTGAGTAAATCAGTCAAGTTAAGAAGTTTATAATTATTATTAGGGCGGAAAAATGTTTTACATAACAGCTGAAAAGTCTGGAAAATTCCTGGTGATAATTAGATGACGGATTCATTGTTTGTTTGCACTTTAAAGGTACCAGCTTACAGGGTAGTTTCCAAATGTAGTCTTTGAGGTGCCTTAAGATCTCAACAAGGTTGGAAACAGAAAGAATTGGAAGTCTGGTAAGCATTAGCTGGCATCCGGACTGTCCCTTCCAGAAGGATTTTCCCGCACACCTCCCAGCACACAGCTCTGTTTCTCTGCAACTCTATTCCCTCCATAATTCCCAAGTTCTCACTACGTCGCTGCTGTTCTTCAGGTTGTGCCCACCACTGTGGGCAGTGAGGGGATATGGAGAAGTGCCTGGAGCCCAGCAGCAGCACAAGGGGCCCTCCAGGCACCCTGGAGCATGGAGGGAGCTGCTCTCCCCAGCATCACCGCCAGCAGTTAGAGGGGGAGGCAAAAGTTTATTCCTCTTCCAACCCT
This sequence comes from Alectoris magna, assembly GCA_030625065.1. Taxonomy (NCBI): domain Eukaryota; kingdom Metazoa; phylum Chordata; class Aves; order Galliformes; family Phasianidae; genus Alectoris; species Alectoris magna. Next base: position 60,886,473 of record CM060562.1, read on the forward strand.
TAAGCACTTTGAACCCACACTTTGTTTGCAAAAATGCTTGAATTATTAATTGCCAAGCTTCTGGGTACTTGGAGACAGGAAGCTGTTTTACTTTACAGGGAATAATTAAATAAAAATTTGGCAAGAGATACAGAGCTGGTGTTAGTGTAATTCTGGAGCCTAGCAAGCACTCATCAGAGAATCAGATCAAGCTTTCTGTCCCTTCTCCAAGGACAGTGTACATTATCTTACAATAAACCTCCCTGAATAGAGCACATACTGCAGAGTTAAGGGTGTCCTTCCAGCACCACACTTACTTAGAATTACTCTTACTCTTTTTCTCCATCCTCTCTCCACAGCCCACACAAAATCATGCTCTTACGACATCTAAGCTTGTGCTAGAATGTAAGAGAGATGGCAACAGGGAACTGGAGCTGCATATGAGGGAAGGACCTTTACCCTCACGTGCTTAGTCCAGTCTATCAAATTTCAGCTGTTCCCTGAAGCTGCTACCAGACTGAGCACATTGGGTAAGACAGTATGGATGATGCTCATGTGCAGTTCTTTCGAGGAGCAGGTCTAAAATAAGCACCAAATAGCTTAGTGCTCTCATGGAGTAGGTAATATCCAGCTGGAGAATTTTATAGTCAGATGGAGAATTTTAACAACTGAAATGTAGGTGCCTAGAGAGTTTAGTCACCAGCTGAGCAGAGTTTCTGAGGATCTAGATTTTGGACCTAGAGCCAGATCCCCTTTGGGGATTCAGTCTTAACTTCCTAGGGTGAAATAAAGGCCAAGTGAAGTCTGTGGGAATTTCACCAAAGCCAGTTTATTTTTGTTTGCTGAATTTCTTCAGCAAAGGAGCCAAAAACTCCTTTTTAGAACAGTAATGCTTATAAAGTAAAAAAAAAAAATTAGTATATTTCTTCACAAATAACATACTATTTTCTCTAGCCCTGACCAATATTTAGTAGTGTAATAATAATTTCCAAAGAATAAAGTCCAAAAATACCTGTTTTTGAAAACACTGATAATGTTTTCTACTTTCTGTGTGCAAATTTACCTAAACACTCAGTCAAATATACTAAAAGTCTAAGGAATCAGAATCACAGTCAAACACTGTAGATGGATTGTTTTGTAATTTGTGGGAAAGACTTGCTTTTCAAATGAAATGTTTTAAAACTTCTGAGATATTGATGCATTTTCAGCTAACCAGATGCTGTATACTAATTCTGTGCCAGTACTCTCAGTGCTGGAAGAAAAATAGTTGAGACAACATATCTGATGAATTTGCTTAGGGATTTTGTATTCATATGGATATCATTTGTTTCTTTACTGCAAAGCATGTTTGATGGTTCAGTATCAATATTTAACTAGAAAAAGTAGCTGCAGTGCTCCCAGTTGTGTAAAGCACAAACTAAACCAAACAAAAAACTGAAAAGCAGCTTCAGCATATCTCATGCTCATTAAGAGAATAAATGATGAAAAGATTAACTGATGATGGGTATGCAGGTTTTTGCAACTCGACAGCCTAATATAAAAGCCTTGTTTGGTTTAGTTACCCAGAAGGAAATCCTAAAAGACTGATGTGAGATCACCTGCAAAAAAGCAGAATGGTGCATATCAAGTTACAATGATAAGTTCCACAGAAGTCCCTAAAGAAAGAGATATCATCTTGTTTATGTGTTTTCATTACTGGGAAAAAACACTGGTGCAAAAAGTTTCTGGCTTTGCATTCTTGAGGTTCTCAGGCTCAAGAGTCTCAGATGGAAGTACAACCACATGTGGTATACTCTCTGTGTAAGGTCATGTATCACAGGTGATCTGGGAAGCACTGAATTTAATATGAGCATGCAAGTCCAGTGAGGTGTATTTCAGACTGGTTAGACAAGTTCACATGCATGGATCAATTCTGCCTGCTGCCTTCTGCATGTTCAGCCACTCCAGAGAAATGGCCAAATTCTTCATTCTTCACACAAACTTCATTTCCAAACAGTTTGGATTTCCTTGTATGTGTCATCTGATAGCCCTCTTTTATTCTATCCCTAATCTGAAGATAGAGAAGAGATTCTTAGTTTATAAAATGTGTTGATCGCACCAAAGCGTGATTTTACCATTCATTTCACCTTAATTGAAGTTGAAGGTTACAATTCTCTCATGACGTGCTTTCTTCCTCTGAATGGTTTGTGTGTAAATATTTTTATGATGCAAACTTCATAGAAGGCAAATTCAAAATTTACTTTCAATTTACTTTATTGTTACTCCAGCAACAAATCTGTTTTCCTGAAAATGCTCTCAACAACAAAATTCAAAAATGAATTTCTTCAAGAATTCAGTAACTGCCCCAAACGATATATTTCCTGGGTAACTTGTTTTTCTTTATTCAAATGCAGTTAATCGTTTGCAACCAGAGTATGTAATACCATTATTCTCTGATAGTTCCTAAGGCTTGATTTTTGTGAACCAAAATATATGTAGGTAACTGCTTTATGAAACTTCAGATATATGTAGAATTTTTGCAGATATGGGAATACAGCCAAATTAGAAAGCAACCACTACATTTTGATATACAGTACAAACCAGGCTGTTTAACTTTGTACATCAGAAACAAGCAGAACTGGGGTCAGATTAAAATCTCGCCACTCAAATTCTGATTTACAAACCACAACAAACATTTTTAGGATTTAGGACACAGATTCAGGACTACCCCTACAATTGTTTCCCCTCTTGTTAAGAAAAAAATAAAATGCCAGGTTCAGACTTTCAAATACTTCATTAAAAATAATCATCTTCCTAAAATCAGTCTCTACCTCAGAGGAACCTGGATAACAGGAAAAACAGGTACCTGCCTGTGCACCCTCTTTCGCAGCTAAATGCTTCTTCATCTACAAGCTCTGAATCTGTATATAAAAAGGTCCACAAAAACTGGATGGGGAAAAAAGCATGGCATCACGCTGGAAAAGCACAGCATATAAATATATATTTTCTATCACTTCTAGTAAATAAAACATCCATACCACCTTAACTGTAGTCTTAAGCTGGGCCCTGGGCTGAGTGTTCAGCCCATCCCAGCTGTTGTTACTGCCCCTCTTCCTTCCCCTCCTATTTCAGTTGCACTGACAAGGGGAGTGAGGGCCATGATCAGTGGAATAAGAGGTGCTGCTCAGTCCACCTCCATGTGGTGGCTTTCAAGCTCATGTACCCACAGTTCTTTCTGGGCTCCTAATGCTGAGTAAAGGGAGCTTCTCCTGCCTCAGTGCCTTCTTCAGCTCCAGGTCCATAGATCTCCACAGAGACTTTCCCATGAGCCGTATAGCACTGAAAAACAGTCCTGCCACCACATGGACAAGCCTCATTTTCTCTCTCTGTTTACAACCACTTTTCACCACCTAGCTAAGCAAAGAGAAATTGGTATTGATGGTGGCACCTCTCCCATGAACGTACCCAAATAAGCATTTTAGTTCTTCTTTCCCATCTTAAGAAATATAAGAGTTCTGCTTGCCAACACCCAGGATACAAACTAACTTTAATCATATTGATCAAAATGTCCATGACATAGGGTATTATATTGCAGATGAGATGTTTCTGCCTTGGCTTTCTTTCCCCTGCCCCTCGGTTGATATTGGCAGTAGATCTTTGCCCTCATTGGTTTGATCCCTGTGGAGTTAAGGAGCAGCTCCAGATTTTCATGATGACTAACTGCTGGAGAGCTGTAAACCTCCTGACAGCTCTTTCCTGAAGAGCTTATCCAGTAATACTATTATGTCTCAGTAGTACCTTCACATAGAGGACTGTGAGGCCCTCTAGGACTACAATTACACATAGCTTCAAAATAAGTATCAAACAATGTGTTGGGCAATTATCTGTCGTTATGGTTGGGAAACTGAGACTCCAAAATTGTTAAGGCCACATTTAAAAATGTTACATCCAAGCAGAAGAACTCCAGCTTTTGTCTTGAGAAAAGCTGAGCTATCCACCAACTCAGCTGAAGTGAATACAGGCTGCAGCTCCAGCTGCACAGGAAGGGACACAAAATTTCTCAAGCTGCCCATGAAAAGTGGATTTGTCTAACATAAATGGACACATCAATATCTGGACAAATTTAGACTTTTCCAAGTCTGCAGCGGATATTTTTACGTCTTTCAGTTAAAATAAATCCAGAGAGAAGAGTTCTGCATCTCCCCAAGAATGAACTCTTAACAAACTACGAGCTTTTATAAATTCAGCCTCTGAATCAAAGACCCAAAACCGTGCCTGAATCTTTTACCATGTGGATGCACTGTTCTCGTCCTATGAAGCACACGGCACTCAAAAGAAAGCTGTCTGACAGTGAGAGACAGCTCAAAATAGGTATTACACCACCGTGGAATTCTGAGGAAACATCAATACTCTTTCCCAGGAGTCTGTTACTAAACGAGAGACAATGGGTGGGAGAAGAGCAGTGGAGTCTGGATGATGCCCTTCAAATTATAGTGTTCTGATGTAACATATTGAGTATCACATGTCATGGAGAGGAAACTCGTGACAGTAAATGGATAAATATAACTCATTGCTTGTGACCATCTCAGGGAAATGAAATTTCCTGATAAACTTTTCTCTTTTCTCAAATCTAAACATGGGAATTATGTTTGAACCTTCCTACCTGGTTATAGAAGACACCCATAGCCTCCCTTTCCTCTGCACTCACATCCAGAAATGTTGGGGAGAGGAGTCCAGGGACACAAATAATTGAAGGGAAGTGATGAATTCCTAAAAGATACAACAGTCTGCACAGAGGAAAGCTTCATATAGTTCAGGCAATAATTCAGAATTTTCTAATCAATGTAAAGTGGGTTAGGACTGTCCCAGATAGCCTCAGAGAGCAGCTAGATGAGATGCTGTACAGCCAGACAGTTTGTCTTTCTGTTTCAACATTTTCCCTCTGATATTATTTTCAAAGCTATTTAGTTGAAAAGGAAATTGTATCATGTGTTCTGTATACACATACACTTCTATTGGTCACAATGGTGTCTCACTAGCAACATAGAAAATATGTTACTAGGCATGGGAAAAAAAAATCTGCCTTTCAGCAAAGTTGTATCTGTTTGAAGTCCAGTATTATTTTTATCTACTTTGGCCACTTCTGAGAAGGTAAAATCAAAGACCTCCCATAAGCTGCCAGGGGTTAACTTAAACATACTCTTTTTAAAATATCAACTAAATGTAGGGTATGTCAATACAGAGATACCTAAGGCAACAAGCCGTTTGGTCCACCACAGATCCAGGTGGATCAGATACATAGTGACTTCAAAACAGAAGTAATTTAGTGGCATTTCACTGTGCTATTCTCAGGCACCTATTCACATGTTTGAGATCCTGGGACCCCAGGACAGCTGGGCCTGGCTGGGTGCTCAGGATGCCCGCAGACCAGCACTGCAGCAGGCTCAGTGCTGAGGCCAGGCCAGGCTGCTCATGACTGAGTATGGCTGAGGCTGTAAACCCCAAGGATGCAGCCAGAACAGCCTCCTTGGACAGTCTGTACCACAGAGGGGAATTTTCTCCCTGTATCCTGTCTGAACCTCTTATTTTAACTTATGCTAATGGTCTCTAATTCTCCTAACATGTGGCACTGTGAGTGGCCTAGGTCTGTCTTCATAATGTACAAATAAGCTGTTTGCTGTAGGTCTCAAAGCACGGTAAATGTACCCATGCAGACATTCTCACTGGCAGGTTGGACATCACAAGCTGGCAGCTTCTTTAGGCTATGACAGCTTTCCTAGCCACAGTGCAAGCTGGCCATGTGCAGCTCTCTGAAATTCCTTACCTCTGCCTATAAGCATCATTCCCACGACCAAAACTCTGCCCAGCACGTTAAGGCATGTATGGAAACATGATCAGGCTGAGATAATGTAGAAGGATCTTGTGAGACTGAGCAAGCAATAAAGCATTAGAAGTATTTTGATAGACATATAAAAGTGATATCGGGAAAATAATCTCAATGTCGTGTATAAGATATTGAGCTTTGAGCTAACAGTTACCATTCGGAAGTAAAATCCTGGGATTATGTTTTATGAAAACAAATTCCTCACAGCAATCAGAAAAGCAAATTGAATGTCAGGAACTGTTAGGAAAGACCTAGAGAACAAACATAGCTACAAAGCTGTATGAAGTCCTGATGTGCCCACCGCTTGAATGCTGCCTGCAGTTCTGAGTGCCTTGCTTCTGGAGCATGGTAGACATGAATCGTATCATAGAATCATAGAATGGCCTGGGTTGAAAAGGACTACCACAATGATCATCTAGTTTTAACCCCCCTGCCATGGGCAATGTCACCAGCCCCTAGACCAGACAGCCCAAAGCCACATCCAGCTTGGCCTTGAATGCCTCCAGGAATGGGGCATCCACAACCTCCTTGAGCAACCTGTTCCAGTGCGTCACCACCCTCTAAGTGAAAAAATTCCTCTTAATATCTAACCTAAACCTCCCCCATCTCAGTTTAAAACCATTCCCCCTTGTCCTATCACTGTCCACCCTTGTAAACAGCTGTTCCCCTTCCTTTTTATGTGCTTTATTCAAGTATTGGAAGGCCACAATGTGGTCTCCCCAGGGCCTTCTCTAACCTAAACAAGCCCAGTTCCCCCAACCTTTCTTCATAGGATAGGTGCTCCAGCCCTCTGATCATCTTAGTGGTCCACCTCTGGACTCTGACATTCAGAGTTGATCCACAGAGGTAACCATGGTTCCCACAAAGCGGATGGCATTCTGCTTTGTCAGACTTAGTCAACTGCAGCATGCAGGGGTATTATGATCATGGTCTGCCAAAATCATGAGTGGAACAGGATCTACTGCACGCCTACAGAGGAGCATTTAGTGAAGCTAAAGGTAGGCAGGTTCAAGTTCAACAAAAGATGGTGACTTTTGATGTAAAAGGGAGTAGATCTATGGAGCTTATTTTTTGAAGGTGAATTAGGGTAGAACTCAGAGAGAAATCTGTTGAGCATAAAGAGAGAAACCACAAGAAGCTCAGAAAATCTCCTGACGTGAAACTATTTGCAATCAGTGAGAATAGCCAGTTAAAGCACCAAATACAATTGCCCCATTCTTACTCTTTTGTGAGCATTTGCTTACAGCCACTCTTGGAGGGAAGGCATTGGGTGAGATCAGTTTGTATTCTGACATAGTATTTTTTTTTCTTGTTCTTTTCAGGGTCATACCACGTTTGTACTGGGGTTTTGATGGTATTATAAATCCACTTTCTGTAAACATAACAAGGAAAGAAACCTTTAAAAGAAAAAAATAAAATAAAATTTAAATAGCTCAAAAATCAGGGCTAAGAAATTAAGAAAAATTCTATAGCTCAAAGACTTTCTTTGTGAGCTAGTAAAGACAGGTCTAACAAGAAGCAGCAATGGCAGCTGAAACCAGATTAGATGCACTCAATACAGGAGCAGTTAGGTAACATGCAATGGCCTGTGATACACAGAAGGTCAGGCTAGATGATCTAATGTCCCTTCTGGCCTAAATATCTCTGAGTACAGTACTCTGGCAGCCACACAAATGTTGAAAGCAAACTCCAACTCAGCATGTTTTCTGTCAGCCACACTATATCTACATAGATTTTCATGCCAGGTTTTTAAAAACTTGTCCTGTTGATTCTATAACTGTACTTTATTTCTCTGCTTAAAGAAGATAACACTGAAGTACTAGGACAACATAGAGAGATGAAAATGTGCAACCTTCAGTTTGCATTTATTTATGTAAATATGTTTCAGTTTCGTATAATGTTTTCATTTCTGTCAGCTCCCTGGTATTCTGCTTTTTGAATGTAGAAAATATACTTTTCCCCCTCTGTGGAATTTTGATTTCCATATTTTTCCATTTTCACCAGAGCCTTAAGATCTAAATCTCCTGATCAAGTAAAGTATTGTGAATTTTCACAGACTGAAAAAACTTAAAAGCCTGGAAAGTGATCTCTGACATAGCATGCAGTGTTAAGATACAGACCTAGGCTCGTTTTAAATATGAGAAAAACAGAAATAATAACATGAGAAAATGAAGAAATTTTTAAACCTAATCAGAAAGAATTCTCTGATAATTTCCTGTTCTTTCTTGATTTAATACGAGGGATACTAGAAAGTGCTATGAAGTTACAGGTTTTAGCCACCCTTCTGTATGCCATTTCCACAGAAGTCCAGAAATCTCTCCCTTTCTCTGCCCTTTGCTTTTTCTCCCTCTGAACCTAGTATTTCAAATTAATTTAAATCACATGTAAGAAGACCTAGTTTCAAGTTTCTTTTGGAGAAGCCTTTTAACTCTGATCACCTCTGATTCATAATTTCGGGTGGCACTTGAAGATTTCTACAACTATACACAAAATCCATTGAAGATTTTATTAGTCCTGTCTAATAAAAACACATACTTGAAATAAAACTGCTACTTTACCTATCCCATAAACTCTGTTTGTCTACTCAGAAGACAAATTGTTAGTAGAAGTCAGTGAAAGCAAAGTTTATATCTGAATAACTGGTACATCTCAAAAAGCTCATAATTTCATCACAAAGCTTGTAAAAGGGTAAAGATTAGCAGCAATATCCAACTCCTTATACCACGTGGATTTGTTTTCAAAGCAGTTCTCTGAGATTAAATATTTATAGGCATCAGTCTGTGGTATCAGATTAATACACGCACAATAATCTAACAAGATTTTTTCATTCCTAGTTACCAGGAATCTGTTAAAGAACTAATGAATAATAACTTTACAAATACATCAATCTATGTCCACCAACCAATCCTTCTTGTTGACTTAGGGAATTTACCATTTTCTCAAAATGTTTACTCCACCACTTCTGTAGAAAAGAAGGGCTCCAAATCCATACATAACCCCCTGTGAATTTTTTTAAGAATGAAATAGCTGAGAGATTTCAAAACACAGCTGCCAATAGAGTATCACAATTACATCAAGTTGCTCTTAGTGGAGATCCAGGGGACTGATATTATTTCAGGTGATATTCAAGAAATTCATTAGATATAAATAAAAACATCTGTACGTTTTGATATTTGTAAAAGAAAAACTTCGAGTTCTAAAAATGGTAGCCTTAAGTCAGACCCAGAAATGGCAGACAGGATCCCTGAAACACGTGCCTGGGAGCAACTGATGAGTTAGCAGGTGGAGAGCTGAGCCTGAACACCGTATGAGATCTGTAGCAAAAGAGCTAATGCAATCCTTACCTGTATAAAGAAGCAGCCTTTACAGGACTGTGGAGATGAATTTATCCCTTGTAAAAAATAGACCCTATAACATTTTAGAGTGGTGCACAATACTGTAATGCATGTTTTAGAAACAAGAGCAAAACAGTAGAAATGGCGCAAAAAAAAAACCAGCAAAACAACAAATGCTGTTCAAAGATGGGAGAAAATGCTTTCATATACAAATGGTAAGGGAATAAGAAGTGAAGTTAACTCTATAGCTTAGCTAAGATATACACATGGCAGAGGAAAGATACAGACCTGAAGCCATTAAGGAATAAGTATTTAACAGGAAATTGGCAAAAGACCAGACATTTCCTCCAAATTAATAATTATTTCAGTGACCTGTGTAATCATGCTCACAGTACCTAACTAACAAATATGGATGGTTGTCTGTTCCACATCACACTGTGAGAGAAGAGTGTTAGACATCCCAGTTACAGAATGAATAACCTCCTCTAGTGTGTACAGCATGTGGCTTTGGTGCTGTTAGAACTAACTGAGCCACAAGAGTTGAGAAAGTGGTAACACGGGATATACACCATCCTAGGTGTCATCCAGGAGACACGGGCAGACAGTAAGCACTGTAATGTATTCTGTAATGAGGACAGATATTCCCCAGATTGGTTTTGTCCTATCTGTCTTCAGGCACTCAGGGTAGATTCAAGGCCAGCATGTCAGAAGACTGCATCACCATGACTGCCTGCTTTTACATGCAATCGCCGCAAAGAATTGAAGGCCTTTCTGAACTGACCCTGACTCAAATCCTTCAGGTGACAGAGCAACGCAACTGGTGCTAAGAAAGGCAACATCTCTCATGACTACTGGAAATAAATGGCATCAGCGTGGGCAAGCAGAATTTAAAGGACAAAAGTAGGAATTAGGTGAGATATAAGCACCTGGGAATGTATATGTAGCATTGCACTTCCAGTTCTTTCTGACTAGATTCAGGTATGCCCTGACACTACTGTACAATGCCAACCATGATCCTGCTTCTCACAGTCTTGCTTTCTGTCTTTCCTCCATTCTGGGCAAAAGGACTTCAGGAGGAAGCCACATGGAAAAATTTGTCTTGCTCATTGGAAGGTGCAGAAGAACCAACGCAATGAACAAAAAATTAAGTCTCCAATTTAATTTTAGTATCTGAAGTGAAAGTACACTGGCTTCACACAGCCAGCTTACATTCCTAGTGAAGAGATAGAAAAATACAAGTAACTCCAGTATTTTTAAAATATTTACAGAGTTAGGTTTTTTCCTGGTTTAACGTGAAATATTGAGTCCAATAAGCTGACTTCTTGATAGCTGCACCCATGAAGGAGCTGCATAAATTAAAGTGCTGAGTCTACTATCTACAGTTTGCAATCACTGACTCTTTTACTTTTTCCTAGTTCTAGCCCAACAGGTAAATGAACAGCTACCAAAGCCATTAAACTTGCTGTCACTACCATCCCTCTTTTCTACATTTTAGACTGCAGGGGTATTTGGTATAAAATATTCTGGCCTAGAAACAAATTTTATGCTAACAATTTCAAAGGAAGATGTTTGGTTGTTTTTAAGTTACAGAACCTAAAGAAACATATAGTTAACAATTAAGGAGGAGTTTCTCTCGGTATTATTATGTTGATACAACTCATCCATGGATGGAAATACTGTAGAATGTATATTAGCATATTTGTTAACAGACCTAAGAGTCCCTCTATTTTGACAGAGCACCTGTGTGTGTTTATAAGTGATGTAGAGACATCAGTGAGGGGCCCAACCAGCAAAGACTGAGTCTGGATTCGATCATTTTGAGAGCTGAATGATTTTGAATCGAGGGATTTAATCTGAGCCCATTGCTTGTAATGCGTTTTAAAGGTGAAAGGGCTTTTCTTCTGCCAAGATGAGAGTATAGGGCTGCAGGGATTTACATTTCTCTTGCAGCTGTAGACATCACTAACAAATATGGCTTCGATTTTGGACACAGCTTAGCTCAAGTAGGTCTCTACTGTGATGTAGTGCTCCATTACAGTTGGCCTTCAGAGGCAGAGTGAGACTTGCCAGCAGCAGCACAAGGTCAGAGGGGACCAGGAGAACATGCTGCTGTTATGCTTCCACATCACCCTCCTGAACATTCCTGCAGCACAAGCCTTTGGTATTGGTGTCCTGTGCCCCAGGAGGAGATTCAGCCTCTAGAGAGTTTATTGGAAATGTAAAGTTCTCACTCTGTATTTACGGTGCTTTAAAACTAGATTTTCAATAGATGAGACAATAATGTGAGCTTCCGTGGCCCTCAGCACTGACAGCCAATGCCGCAGGTATGCTCTGCGCCCAGTACAGCACAGAAGGAGTGGTGGCAGAGGCAGTCAGAAGGAGACAAGTGACAGGAGTGCTCAGTTAAAGTCCATCTTCATGTGAATTTTAACTAATTGAAACTAATTTATCTATAGGCTATTGCCTGTTTCAGCTCCTGAAATTCCTTTGCCCCCAGGATTGCTCCAGCAAATGAACCCCTTAAGTTAAGTTTTCACTAGAATTCTCTGATTTCCCCTGCACAGATACCTATTTCCTGAGCCTTACCATAGCAGAATGCAGCTTTGACTAAGGTTTGTACTTGACCTGAAGCTGGCAAGCCCGTTGTCTCTGAATGCCACAAAGCTAAGGAAAGCATGCCTGCACAGGGAGCTGAGATGGTAAAGCCCACATTCTCGCAAACATTTTCCTGCAAAAGCTTCAGAATGAAACGTGATGGCAAATCACCAACTTTCTGCTGTGAGGTAGCCACTGGATCCATTTGATTTCCTATTTGTTATTGAATTCCAAATCTTTTTTTTAGTGTGTTTTTCCCAATAAAAGGAGAAATCACTTTTAGATGATGCTATACTTTTAGATGATGCTATAATGTTAATTGAATAACTGTTGCAGAGAAGGTGGGGTTGGTTTTAATTCGCTATAATTTGTGAGGTTAGGAATGGGTTTCATGAGAGAAAAGCTTCTTAGGGACATTCTTATTACAATAAACAAGGTATTTCAACGCCAAGACTATATTATCAGCGAGTATGTATATTCATATAAATCTATATATGCCTGTCTACAGACATACACATTTACACACATGAGCCTCAAAAACTGTACTTACATTTGTTCTTGAAAAAAAAAAAAAGATTCTCTACGAAGGTAAGTTCATATGTAATGTTGTGCTCCCTGCAGTTAAAATACGGGAGGCATATGATACAGCATCCTACTGCCTCTATTTCTGACTTGCTCATATTAAATACAAGCTCTGTTAAGTTGAAAGGATTTCTGGTTTGTTTCAACTTGAAAGTGATTTAATATGAGGCCCAGAGAGAAAATCTGTCTCAGTAATCAAATTATAACAAGTAAGGATTAAAAGTATTAAGAAGTTTAAGCAATCTTTTAGCTGCCCTGTGTTCTTGAGGTCATTTGAAGCTGGCTGTGGGAATAAGTAAAATAAAATAACAAGAGGGGAAAAAAACAAAGTATTATAGAAGGGAATCAAAGAGTGTCCTTCAGGATTAGATTATGGTACAAGAAAGGGACTGAAACATTTTCCAGGATCCCTAATTAATTTTCCTTTGGGAAACATAATTTTAAAAGGTTATTTTAATAGCAATCTTTCTTTTCTTTCCTTCTAAACTAGATGTACTAACACTGAAAAAAAAGGTTTTATCTAAAAAACCACCATAAATACTGATAATATCCACTAAATCACAAAATAAACAGTGCTCCTCAAATAGACAAAGCTAAGGACTGGGAAAATGGCATTTTTTATTATTTGGTGAATTCATATATAGCAAATATATTAGAGCATATTCAGCCTAAATTGATACTAGCAAATGCAGTGACTTCAAACTGCTTCATAGCAATTCCTGTAAGCATGTCATTTGTGCCTTGGTGCAGAAGGCAGCCATGTCTGTTTGTAGGTCTGTTTTTAACAACCTTAACAAAGAGACAAACTGAAGGTACTGGAGGGATCTCCAACTTGAAGCAGGAAGGAGCTGTGGTGACAATACTAGGACATACATTGAATTATTTCTTACCTCCTTCTCATCTTGGTTTCCTTTCAGTGACTAGAGCCTTTCCCAAGAGATAAAATCTCTTGAAGTCCCCACAAAGATCTGGTGAATCCAATGAGACGGATCTTACTAACTCATCCTGCACCAGTGAAGCTGATTATGAGGTGGAAAAGGTGCAACCACAATTAATTTCCTCACATTAGTTTTGTCAGAAAAAAAAAAAAGAAGAAACATTGAAACTTACTTTACTTTATCCTCATATTCTGTGCTCAAGAAAATTCTTTGAATTCTACTCATCCTGAGTGCTTATCTATACAGTAAGTCCTCTCAAATGCATATGCATAGAAAACTTATGCATGCCTGAAGTTTACTTTACAGCAATGGCTCAGGTGTAAACAATTTTCACAAAGTGCTGTGGCCATTTATGCTGCACTGGCAGGCTGGCTGAAAAGCACATACAGACAATTATTTCCAAAGGTTGCAAGTCATGCTTTCTTGCTTTCCAGCACTATGTTGTTCTTTTTTTCTCCCTATAAATCGAGTCCACAACTGATTTATTTTTTAACTTGTAAATCCAGCCAGATATTTTCTTCTGTGGTGGCTTTGATTCTGTTATCCATTTATTTTAAAGCAAGCTGCTACTGCCTAGGCAAATTCCCTAAGGAAGTCTCCAAAGGAGTGAGTCTAATCAATGTGGTGTTGCTTTTTTTGTTGGTGTTGTCATCCTAAAATCTGAAAATATCAACTTGCTGCAGGCAGACCTTCACAAGTCATTTTTTCATGGAAACTTGGGCCCATATACTGCTCTGACTTGCAGAGATAAAGGTCATTTATTTCTTTACTGAATGTGTATTGTCAGTGTCTCTTTAAATATACAATGTTTAATGATGAAAGTACCAATCCTCAACAAAAATGACATTTGTTTCTTACCAAAGCATTTTACTTTTAGTAGCTGTGATGTTGCTATGTTTGCCATGTGAAAAATAAAGCTTGGTATAGGATGCTGTTAATTTTTGCATAAATGCATACACAAAACCTTATGTGAATATGTTCCACCAGAAAAACAAGAAATGTTATCTCCAATTTAGGTTGTACCTACCTGCCTGAGTTTCACCATATTTTCTCATTGCTACTAGCCTGGAATCCCTTTTGGAAAGTCTTTGGTTGTGGAAGGGCTATGGTCTGTGCCTGCTGAATGGAAGATGAAGTTGTTGGTGTGAGACAGTTGATAAGAGATGAATGCAGATCCTTAATAGGCAATGCAGAGTTTTCCATAGGCTAAAAGATCCAACTCTTAAAAGTTCCTGAGTAGCTACAAACGCCCTGATTGCAGGGGGAAAACACTGAGATGAAAGCTTATGATTAGATCTTTTAAAGAATGTAAAGTAGGGGAAACTATCTCACTCTTCAAACATACTTGGGAAGTATTCTACATACACTCTTAATTCAGGCTTTGCTGCTGATTTCAGAGAAACTGCTTTGGACAGCCTGGGGCATGGTCTGCTCTAGTTATCCAATATATACATGTCAAGGGGGAGAAGAGGACAGACTCTTCTGCTCTCTAGTTGTTGCATGATTGCTAAGGCTTCAGATGGAGGAGGAAAGTAGACAAGACAGGATAGCAGGATAGGAGAGACGTTCAAGAAAGTATAGGTAAAGGAGTGCAGCAGAGGAAGCGTGCTTATCCAGAGCAATAATCTGCCTCTTGATTAGGAGGAATATCCTAAAAGTGACTTGGATCTAGTCAGAGATGGAGTAGGTCCAGAAAACGAGTATCCATGTCATCCACTGAAGAGTAGATCTGAGGCACTTGCAGGAAGAGAGCAGAAAACGGAGGGAGCCTGGATCACTAAGCAGTACTTCAGTGATTGATCTGTGGTCAGGACGCAGCTATGGCTGGACCTACTAGTCACCTGGCAAGGATGGCGATCCACTTAGCCCTAGATTATGGTTTAAAAAATAATTAAGGGAAGCTCTAAAGCCAGCAGTGTATTTGACTACCACCAATTTGCTTTCTTCCTACTTGTTCAAGGCTAGCGCATGTGAAATCTCGTGTACAAAACATTACAAGTTTGTATACAACTGAAATCCAAAGAAATTCAGTCTACAGAAGAGAGCATTTTCAATAGATATATCCTAGAGACATTTCGTTTTCTTTTTATCCCCATAGCTGTCACATCCTCTGCATTCCATCTAATCAGAGTAAGGGATAAACGGCATACCCACAGATTTTCACACTCTTGTTACCACCTGCAATATAACTCCAACTGCAGATGTGTGAAGTACTGCCTTTGAAACCAAGGCACTTCTCTCACTAAATAAATCCTTTCCCAGCAGATCACTGACACACAAAGTTGAATTATGACTAGAACAAAATCTGGGAGGATAACTTAACGTGAGAATCAAAAGGTTATATAGCTAAATACTTTTTTAGAGCCAGTGGTTGTCATAGTATTCACTTATACAACTTATTTTTCTTGGAAACACAGAGTAAACACTTTTTAAATTGGGCCTCGATGATATAGTAAATACATGAATTTATTACTACGCACAGTCATTTCTGGGTGAAAAAATCCAGGAGATGCTATTTAAGAATATGTTTTCCTTCTCAAACCAAAGGTTCAATGATACAAAATCATTCAAGTGACCAAGGAGCCAGAAATCCATGTTTATTGTCTGTTTTGGCCCATCCTTGAGGTCTTGCAGCTGCAGCTAAGAAGCCAGCTTCATCTGGGCCAAACTCAAAGACATGGATAGTACACGTTAGGCTATCATGTTGTGAGGAGTGTTACATGATGTACAACTAGCATGGAAAATTTTATTTAAAGAAACAGTTTCAAATCAGTCTCATTTTTCTTTACTTATTGGGCTGTGTTTTGAATGTTTGCATGCAAGCTGTATGAGTTAAAACTCTACTGGAAAGAATAACACATGCAAGCTGCTTTGTTTCCAGGTTTTAGCTATATGGGACAAATCAGAATCCTGCTAAAAAATCAGCGTTGAAATTAAACAAAGTATTCCAAAGTAAATGGTTTGGATCTGTTAATGCATGAATTTGAGCTGCTATGGACATCTACCATTTGAGCTTTCAACTTATTAGGTGCTTTGAATCACTCAAAAAATAAAATAAAATAGTGGTGTGTAGTTTCAGGACAAATGTGTATAACTCTTGGCATCTACATTAGACCAACAAATAAAGAAAACAAAGTCAACTCTGAGTAAAATGAGTTGGCAAGGGTCAAGTGTTGAAGTCCCAGATATAAATACATGGAAAGCATTGCTGGTGCAAACTATGTGCAGGTGACATCAGAACTACAGTATACGTATCCTTATTGCAAGTAACACAATGCAAATAATGCAAGGCAGAACAGATCTACCCTGAAACAGATGTAGTGCTGGCTATTACTAGGAGTTCTTTGACATTTGACCTTGTACTACTCTCCTCTTTCTATCTCCTTCCCAAGAAGAACTTTCTTCAGCAAAATAGAGATGGACACAGCTGCAAGTCAAACTCAGAACCAGAGCTACAAGGTTACTCTGGGTATCAAAAGCTCCCACACGTTCAAGTTTTGAGTTAGCGGTAAGAAGATCTGAGCATCTGCCCTACTTCACTGTAAAAATACAGCAACAGATTTGGAAGGAAGGCCTGGACTGGAGCCCCAGTCTTCCCATCATAAAGAAGATTTTTAATTTGCCACAGTACGTCAGATTTGTGCCTACGTGCCTTTATGTTCTCACTTGGAACAAATTCTTCTCTACATTGTGATGCAGCTCCAAAACAGTTGATTAAGACTATCTCAGCTTCAGCTTTCCAGTGCCTTCCTCCAAAGGCCGGTTTGAGGGTTGTCCTGTATAGTAACAGGTTGGGAATGCAGACTTGCATTCCCTTAGGAGCTCAGTCAGGAGGCAGCCTTTCACACTAGGATAACCCAGTGGGAATATTTTTATGGGAAAGGGGAAAATGGAACATTGTGAAAATGTCAACGAGAAGTCAATTTTCTTAAGATCCCAACTTTGGGATGTATTTAGTTTTCTCAGCAACACCTACTAAACTAAGCCTCTCCAGGACACATCAAAAACATGCTGGCTAAATCTATACTACTAAATCAAATGAGCGTGGAACTGTTTTCCATGTCCAGTCCAACTAGCATGGAGCAGTCTGCTTCCACACTGCTAAATTCTCTTCTTCCAAAACATGCTGTCTGTAGTCAAATTTTCTATGATCTTTGACTGACCTTCAGCCTTTGAAAATCCTCACTGTACTCGGTACTTGTTTAGGATAGTGCCAGCTGGTCTGGGTCAAAACCGTTCTAGGGATCTTTTTAACAGTTTAACAGGTAACTGAGTTGTGTCCAGGAACGTTCTCAGCACAGTCTAATTTACTAATATAGATGCCATGATTTTGACTTTGCCCTAAACAAGCATGAATTAGGACTTAAGAAGTCTGTCAGAACTGAGGGAGTTTTGGAAATATTGACAATTAAATTCAACTGAATTTTCAGTTGTCAATGCAGAAACTTGTGTCTTGACATCCAAACTTTACTTAAGACCTACCTAGCTGCTAAAATGTCTTGGTCTGACTCTACAATTTTAATGTAGCAAATGTTTTCAGAATTACAAAGTGAAAGCTCCTAGGCTCAGTTTCCTTCATAAATAGCACGGTTGCCCTTTAATGAAGTAATCATCTCAACTGATGCTTCTCAGCAGCATGAAGCACAATATAAAATTTCTGTGGGAAAGAAGAATTTATTCTGGCTTTTCACTCAGTATAAGTATTTCTACATGGGTCTATTTAGGACAAAATTTTAGCTTAAAATATCAATTTCACATGTATTGCCGGTTTGTGATATAATCAGCTATAGTTCTTTGCCCTATTGCTTTTTGTTATTTATCCGGCTTTAGATGTCCAAAAAAGAAAACTTGCACTGAACTTGAGTTTGAGTCACAATCTGCTAAAAAGAACTCCCAATAAATTTTACCTCATTTCTGATGGACATAGGAATTCACTGTTGCAAACCCCACTAAGATTTCAGAAGTACAGACCCTTAGGTTAGGTGGTGAGTATGCTATAAAAACATATGGATCTTTTCAAAAGTATCTGAAGCGTGAACGTGTGGTATCAATTCTTCAGGCTTGGGTTGAACAGCACAAGGAGTCCTTCTTCACATTATGGGGAAGGGAGTAATACTTTATACCTTCCTTTGAAAGACTACAGCTGAGAGAAGCAAGTCCCTTCTTATCACAGCTTTTCTTCAGAATGTGCCTGGTTGCTTTGCTTATGGATACAGAAACTCTCTGGCTCAGTTCACTAATAGCCTTGCTGTCCACGTAATTTGTAACACCATGCTGTTGGACTTTACAGCCCCTGGCATGAAAAATGCTTATTTTCATTCATTGCCAAGGCTACGTACACTCTAAAATGTGTGTTCTACACAGAAATCAACGTGCTATGGGATTTTAAAGCAGGTAACATAGTACTGGACTGAATGGGGCAAGTTCTTGTTTCAACAAGAAACAAACAAAAGATATCTTGATGCCTCAGACAGGAACAAATTAAGCCCAGTAGACTCCACCACACACTGAAAATGGCAGGAATGCCAGAAGGGATCTGAGTCACCTTGAAAAGAAGGAAAGAGTTGAGATCAGAAAAATCTTTCTTCAGGTATATATTACAGTTGTCTAAACAAAAAGCAGAAACATCTGAAGTTTTCTCCTCCCTCTATTTCCAGCACTGCAAACAGCAGTAGATTTTGTCCTTTCTTAATTCAAAGGATAAAC
Source organism: Alectoris magna (assembly GCA_030625065.1). Taxonomy (NCBI): domain Eukaryota; kingdom Metazoa; phylum Chordata; class Aves; order Galliformes; family Phasianidae; genus Alectoris; species Alectoris magna. Next base: position 60,905,471 of record CM060562.1, read on the forward strand.
CTGATTGCTTCACCATTCATTGCAAAATTTAAAGAACTACTGGCGTTTGTCAGAGAAAAGTCAGTATCTGTATGCTCCTTTGTACAGATGAAATTAAATCAATTTTGTAGGAACCCTGGGATAAATTACTTAAAAAAAAAAATCCAGATCTTCAAAGAAGAGCTAGTAAGGCATTTTCTGTGACGAGTCAATTTTTCTGCACACAGACAGAAACATATTACTTTAGTTAAATCTGATTTTTTAGAAACAATATAATTCAAACATATTTTTTAGTGAATAAAGAAAGATTCACACCTGTAGAACAGTTTTCCAGGTATGGACAAGGAAAGAGAGATACAGCTAATTAAGAGTGTGTGTGGCAGATCTAATTCAAGTTCCTGGACAAAGACAAGGAAAAAACTCATCTCATTTGGGTGTCATAATTCGTAGGGCAGTCTACACATTCTGTTCTCTTACTAATCATGAAGTTTTTTAGTTTGTTCTCAGGCTAGAAACTAGCCTTTTAATCTATATACTTTTTGCAAGTCCAAAAAACTTTTCCCCGCCTAGCTCCACTTCTGATCCCTAAATTTGCACTTACGTTACAGAACTGCTACAACTGTCTGGAATGCAATTCCTGCACCCACTGAGGCAAATCACTACCGTAATCAAGAGTTGGTGAGTGCAAGACAGAAACTAGTCGGGAAGATCTGGCTATGACTCTCTGATTCTCCACCAACACTAGCCACAGATTCAGTGCACACTGGAGCAGCACTCAGGCTGTCCTAACCTACGTCAGATGACAATGGTCTTAAGGTGGTGATTTGCTAGCTGGAATTATCTGGAGCATAGAAGCCATCCAGACTCATCCCTCATCATCATACCAGACTGGGACTGGTAAGATTCAGAGTTACACCATTTTAATATCTACTAAGAGCTCCTTCCCACTGGGAAATTTTCACTTGGCCAGATAGAGCTGAATTCCTGAGGCACGAAGAGGCCAGCATATGGAACTAAATCTGTCCCAGTGTATTTTTGGTCTATCATCCTGTTAACTCATCAGTTAAGAAAATCTCAGTTTTGAAAGAGCCTTGCTTTGGTGTCACATTGTGATGATCCCACAACTTTATAGTACTCTTTGCACTAGAACTCAATGTCAATGACGCATCTCAAAGTGAGAGGTCACATCAAGAAGAGAATCAGCCAAGAATTTTGACAAGATACAGCTTTCTTGGAGCTGATGGAGCCAAGATTTGCAGAAAAGGCTGTTTCTGAAAACTAAAAGATGGCAACGCTACTGGTGATAACCACCACCTCTTACACAATTGCTGCCATGGTTACAGGAAATCTGGTTCAGAAGAGAACATGGCAGAAGTAAACAGGGGCTTAAATTAAGCTTTTATAAATACATGTGCATGCCTGTTTACTTACAAAATAATACAATAAAGGTCTTTCACTTAACTAAAACCCACCAAAAAAAACCCAAAAACTTATTAGAATACATTTTCAAAAAACAAACGCAACAAAAAACCCAACATACTTGTTTCTAGTGATCATAAATAGACAGCCCAGATAAGCCAAACAGTAGGAGTACGAATTCAGAGCAACAATCATGGAGCTGTAATATGACTTTTCCTAGGGAAGATTATTGCCATTTATTACTGAGCCTTTCATCTGTGCTCTCAGTAAGGAGCATCAAAAAGACCGTGTTTTTCGGGAGATGCTGCCAGGCACTGGCTTGTTAGAATCCTATGACTTGTTTCCCACACCAGCGTGTAAAATACCTGTCCTTCTGTAGCAGAATTGGACAAATCAGTAAAATGGGAAAGGTGTTACAACAAAGGTGCAATGGCAAAAGTACTGGCACAATAGAGAGGTGCTAAAAAGGAAGGGAAGAAGATTGCTCACCGGTATCAAAGAAGTCCAGGTTTGCAGGGGAAAGCTTCACCAAGAAAGGATCTGTAGGAAGAGACCCTTCCCCCTTGGCAGTCAGCCCTTAAATGGAGTCTGAGAGGTGTAGTCAGGCTCCACCCCTTTTGGTCACACAGGTGAATTGCCTTCATCTGTGCTCCCAGGGCTGACTGGTTCTTTTCCCCAGACGTTCAACCAGTGGTTCAGGTTGTGACTCAACAGTTACCATATGCCTTCCCTGGGCAAGTCGCCCTCCACATTACTGTTTGCAAACACTTGCATAATTTGCTAGACCAAAACCTTCATTTCAAAATCTAATTCTGGATTGTCAGCAGTAACAAAGCACTCAACTACCAAAGGGGTTTCAGTAGACCACAATTAAAGTAATTAAGATAGTCAAAGGCAAAATAATTTTGCTCCCTGCAAATTTATGGCAAAGGGCTATTAGGCAACAGTTTTTGGCTGGATAGGAATAATAAAATCTTGAACAGATGTCAGTTAATGATAATTTTAAGGTGACCTGCAATTCACGTTTTTTTCCAAGTTCCTTCGCATTAGAGCAAACATAATAAGCACCCAAACCAATATTTCACTCTTTCAGGTGAAGAGTTGGTGAATGGAAGTTACATCTTAGCTTCTCCTGTACTTACACTTATTTCTTACCACACTTCTCAAAAACATCGGCTGATAGATCAAGTTTTCTGAAATTCAGCCAGATAAAGGAAAAACACAAGCTCTTTCATGGAAAGGTGAATGGATTTCTGTGTACAGCTCCCTCTAGAGGATAGTGGCTTTTAAGACAAGAAAGGCTAATGTTATTCTTTGTATGCAACAGGCATTTACTGTTAGACACCAAATTTGAAAGTCTACTCTTATTTGTCCTGAGGTTTTCTGTGCTACTGATAACTGTGGTATCTTCTCCCTTTCATGCAGCTGAGTCAGAGAAACAAAGAAAGCAACCCATTAATTTTTGTTGCCAAAATTAAGATGATTTTTCAATACATTAAGCATGGCATAGCATTTCATATGTTGAAAGCACAGATATCAATGATTGCAAATACATGTCTGAGAACTCATTTTTTCCTTCAAATCAGAACTTATAATTTCTGAACATGCAAGGAAAAAATGAGCCATGCATATATAATAATCACATGCGAGGGACCAAGAACAAATTAAGTATCCAGCAACTTATTCCTTTGTAGTAGATAAAAAAAAAAGAATTTTTTTTTTTATTTTTTTTTTTATTTTTTTTTTGTAACTGCAGGCAAGCACCTTAATAATGCAAATGTACTTTTGGATTTGGCAACACTTTCCATTGTCTGCAAAACCTGGGTCTCTTAGATAGTCATTGCTCAAGCCTGTTTCATTTCCAGAGCAGCTCCACTCAATGTACTGAATTGACTAAACTTCTAAAAACAGTACTGTGTATTCAGGTAAATGAAGACTATCATAAACCACACAGAAGAGTAATGGATTGGAGCTGTACTGCAAGATACTCGTATGTCATTATTTTACAATAGTTCACATTTACAACCTTATATGCTGTTCTTTCAGGGGAGGGAGGGACATGTTGGTTGGTTGATCTCTCTTTCTTGTGTGTGTGTGTGTCTTTTTTTCTTGTAAAGCTTCAGAAATTTGAAGAAAAATAGAAAAAATCCTTTCATAAAAGTCCACAGAGACTTTTCAGGTTCCAGAGCTAAACCTCTGGTTATGTGGCACAAATTTTTGCCAACTGAATTGGAAATGAATGGATTAACTTGGAGAAATAAAAGGTTGTTAATAATATAGTGTATTCATCAGCCCCTAGACATGAATGAGAAGCAAGCTTTACATTCAGCAAATATGCTTCAAATCTAATGACACTGCAGAAACAGAATCTAAGTGCTAGACCTACCTGCATTCATATCACTTGGCTTTGGACAGCTAACCCAGTCAGCAGTTTGCTCTCTAGTCAATGAAGAAATTTAGGTCCATAGGCTGATTCAAAAACCTAGATTATTCCTTGCTCCCTGACAAGACTTTTACTTGTGTCTTCCTGAAAGAAAGTCTGACCAGTCCCATAAAACTTCTAATTCTGTGAAAGCTTCACAACCTCCCAAGACAACCCAACACTTCATAATTCTTAGTGTTGCAATGTTTTCCTAATCCTTACATGTATTGTCATCATTGCGATTTTAATGTTCATTTTGGTGCTATCCACATTGAACATTTATTTTTAATCATCCTTATTTCCCTTTGAGATAAAGCTTTTGCTTGTCATTGCAAGAATGAGGATAAACTGCTTTTTTTCCATGTCTGAATATATAAAGCTCATGGCCAGCTGAAAAGTAAAGGGCAGAGGGAAGTGGGAAATGAAAGTTAAGCCTATGGAACACAATGTTTTAATTAATAATAGATTGTTCGAACAGGGAAATCATGAGAAAAGTCAATATCCTCTACATCATAATAAAAGAAGTTGTTTAAAAGCATTTTAATATGATCGAACTAAACTTTTTAAACCCTTTAAAATTCTATTCCCTGCCAGGCTGGAGATGTGAAAATTCACAGAAGACTCTCTTTCACTTAGTGGACTGGCTGATGTGACAAACAGCATTACTTTGTATTTTTTTTAATTCAAATTATATTTTGTTGTTTTATTCTTGATGGAATTAATGGATAATGAGACACATATAGCCTTGGAGAGAATTTACTCACCTACCGCAACAGAAGCACTTTCTCAATTCATACCACAAAAACTGAAAATGTTTCACTAATAACAGCATTCTAGGACCACTTCCTCAAAGGGCTTCAAGAAAAATCTTGGTTGTTTCCTCTCTCTGGCAAAGGAGATTCAAGGCCATGTCTTTAGTGGGGCTGACCCCTGTACAACACAAAGTCCAGGAAAATAACAAAAGGAATTACCGTCTAATCGTGCTAGAAATGTGAAAAACAAGTGTCTCTAGGCCTTCCATACTACATCAGTAAATTACTATTCTATCTTTAATATTAGTATCAACAAATTGATAAAAGGAATGTTTTGACTTCTCAAGGCACTTGCAGTAATTGCTTTCCTAAGTATTCATATCTCACTCCTGTCATCAGCTCACACCACACTGAAAAGTTAACAATATATTTATTTTGATGCTTCATAATGCCAATTTTTCCTTCACTTATATTGTCTGGTGGAAAAAAAGAAAAAGATATTACATCTCTAGAGTCAGCCTTCAGTAAGCTTAAGACCTACTCTGATCTCACTCTTCCACACTACAGTTCTGTACGATATATAGGCTGTTAAGCAGTCTGAATACTGCTGAAATGCATGAAGTTTGTCCACTTATATTATGAAGAGAGACAAAGACCTTTATTTCTATATTCCAAAAGTCCCTTTTCTACTCAGAAAGCAACATTGATTTTTCAGAGATTACCATTTCCTTTGGTTACCATTAGGAATAAAAAAGGAGCATTTTACTAAGAGAAGGACGAAAGCATACATTTAAATAACAGCTGATGAATATATAGGTAAAAAATGTCTACTTTTTTTCTTTTAAGTTCAGAATATTTTCATGATATTAAAATGTTTTTTGAAGTTTTCTCACCATTGAACTGATTTATTGACAACCAATTAGTTCTTCCAGAAAAATCTCCAGTGTTCTCAACGATATTCCTGTGCTGTTTAATTTTTTTAGCTATTTAGTTTTATGTTCCCATAGAGTTGTGGAACTTAGTTATTGAAAGTTTTTGCTTACTTTTTTCCGTCTTGCAGGTCTGTGCCGCTTTCTTCCTTATTTTAAGGTTAGAAAGCTTTGTTCAGGCTCTCTATAAGCATCCCAAAGGATGGCTATTCTACCACTTTTCTCATAAAACTTCATACAGATTTATAAACTTAGTTAGTAGCAAATACATGTATATATATATATATGCATACACACACACACACGTACACATATATATCCTGTAAATCAGTTCAATTTTCCCATGCTACAATTAATCTGTTATTTAGAGTGTCCTTGGGCAGTCTGCACAATTCAACACCCTTCCTTTCTTTTTAAGGATCTTTCAGAAATCTTGGCTTAATTTCCTGCCCCCAGTATCTGGTGTTGATGTGCTCCTTGAGTGCAAACATTTGGTTGTTGGTTTGTTTGTTTTTTTTTTTTTTGGCAGGAGTCTTCCAGGTAATGCTGGATGCATCATATGCATCATTTTCACAGCCATCCAACAACTTTCAACAACAGAGATAATTTTATTTATTTATTTATTTTAAATCTAGACAGCATCATCTGATTGTAGGAATTGAATAGAGGGAGGCTAAAAAATTCGGTTTGCGGAATGCATACCTGGCAGAATGCACTTTATTTATTTGTTTTAAGTATGCCTGTGCTTGTTCAGCTACGCTACAAAAACTCTGGTAATGAAGCTGAGAGGAACTGCTTTTCCCTACTCTCCCCTTAAGGATTTTTCTCTCTGAAGATACAAAACCAAGCACCATGAAGAGGACAGCTAAAATTTTGCATCTTTTAACAGGTTTTGTATAAAATCATCACCAGTGACACCACCAAGCAGCCAGACAAATGGGAAAAGCTTCCTATTGTGGACCTGCAGGCAGCACCAGGAAGACTTCATTTTTCTTCTCATCTCTCTTTCTACACAATTAGAAAAGCAGATTAAACTATCCTTTCATCCTTAGAGACGAACATAGCATGATAAATGTGAGAATAGAGAAAATCAACTTTCATGCATTTCTACTCTTTTGTGTAAACGACAAGGCCAGCACAGTCTCATTCCTAACTACTTACCTTGGGTCAGTGTCAGTAGAAAATGTAGCTATAAAAATGAAGATTGATCAATGTCAAGCAATAATTCATCTGTTTGAGAGGGTAAACAACAAAGTTGTCAGAGCCCCCCCAGAATAATAGAATGGCTTGGGTTGGAAGGGACCCCAAGGATCATCAAGTTCCAACCTCCCTGCCACATGGAGGGCCACCGACCTCCAAATCTGGTACTAGACCAGGCTGCACAGGGCCCCATCCAACCTGGTCTTGAACACCTGCAGAGATGAAGCATCCACATCATCTCTGGACAGCCTGTTCCAGCACCTTACCGTTCTATCTGTAAAGAACTTCCCGACATCCAATATAACCTTCTCTACTTGAGCTTAAAATCATCCCCCCCTTGTCCTATAACTATCTACCCTTGTAAAAAGTTGATTCCCTAATTTTTATAATCCCCTTTTAAATATTGGAAGGCTGCAATGAGGTCTCACAGCCTTCTTTTCTCCAGGCTGGACAAGCCCAGCTCCCTCATCCTGTCTTCAAAGGGGAGGTGCTCCAGCCCTCTGATCATCTTCATGGCCCTCCTCTGGACCTTCTCCAGCAGCTCCACATCTTTCCTGTATTGGGGGCCCCAAACCTGGATGCAGTCCTCCAGATGGGACCTCACAAGGACAGAGTAGAGAGAGAGAATCACCTCCCTGTCCCTGCTGGCCATTTCTCTTCTGATGGAAAGATGGGTCAGAACAAGCTGCTGGAAAGCTGGAGGAATGTGAAATGGCTTTGCTGGTGGAGAGACCCAACAGCACCTCCCCTTCACATCTTTTTATTGTTGGCCTCCCCATTGTGCCAGATGTCCAGTGAACATTTTAGTGCAGTTGTTCTAGAAGAGAGGACTTGAAAGCCTCCAGCAGAGAAAAGGAGAGTAACAAGCAGCTGGGATTAAGAATGTTCTGAAATGATAATAAAAATCTTTAACATACTGTTCTTCGTGGAACAGACCATTGGGTAAAACTGAGAGAATAGCATCACTGTCAAGGACAACGAACTACACAAAAAGTTGTCCATCTTCTAAAAGTTAATTACCTTCACTGTATGAATGCCTGTGGAAAGGAAAGACATAGGAGGCAGGAGTGTAACAACCAAATACACTCACTGGCTAGTTAGAGCAAATAAATTCGAAAAGATCTCTTGTAAGTAGACAAGATTTTGTTAGGGAGGGGAAAAAGATGAACTCAAAAGTTCATGTGGTATAAGCCACTTCTAAAATAATCAATTTTTTATATGGACTTCCTCTAATTCCTCAAATTTTAAAAGGTTTAGCCACGTTCTCTGAGAAAATTATACATTTTGTTTTTCTTTTTCTAAGGTCAAAGTTATTTTTCCTGTCTTCTTGAGCTTTGAACAATCTCCCAGGCAAATGACAATATCAGCTTTTTTGTCTTGAAAATACTATTTGCGCAAGTCAGACAAATATGCCACCTATAAGCATAACTGGGGAGAAAGCCTTGCAATAACACTCCGTAGATTATTCCATTTTCATAAAACTGGGACTTTACCCAATATTTATCATTATGCTTTTCCCTATAAATCTCTAAATCCTCCTGTGGATCATGACTGTATATATACTATATTTGTATGAAAAAAACGGAACAAGAAAGTACTATAACAAGCTGGAAACAATTCCTCAATTTGCTGATTCTTCCAATAACATCACTTGTCTACAGTGTATTGTGGCAAAGATTGGAGATTACGATTGCATTAAATATTTGTCTTACTGTATAGCTTTAAAACAAGTAATTTGCTGGGATTATAAAATAGCAGTACAAAATGGAGACAATAATGGACAAAAAGTTTCACTTGATTAATCAAGTACTTGATTAAGTACAGGATGGCAAACATTCATTTTTGAATTTATCCAAGCATTGCTGCAGTTTGCAGTGCTTTTCTGCTGAGGAGATTCAGCACACACCAAGCTCAAGTGTTGAGATTTAGATCCTCCAGGGTACATACGTGTCTGCACTCTCACACACCTTCAGCGCTCTTCAGTTATTCCATTTAATCCAGGCAGGATCTAAATTTCTGCAGGCCTGTATACATGAAGATGAGCCACAGCTGGCGATTTGTTTGAAGCCTCTGCCATACTCCAACTGGGACACGAACTTGGTCCCAGGTTGCCTGGACCTTGCTGGTTGACTTAGCAGGTTGACTAGTGGCCACTGAAGAGTGGATTTTCCTCAGTCTTCCTTGATGACTTTTTTCCATTTATAGAGACCTCTTTTCACTGGGGAAGCAAATTGAATTCTTGATCCATACTACTAAGACACTCTTTTCTCACAAATGGGAAAATTACCTTTCAGCATGTCCAGCAAGAAGAGAAGATAAAGATTTCCTGAAGGAAGATTCCTACCTCTATCCTCCTATGGCAGCTTAGGAAACTCATTATTTGTTTTCCTGTCCACTTCCCTAGGTGCCCAACTGCATCATAGCAGTGATTAAAAAGCCTGGACATATAACCTGGAACTAAAACTTCCACAACATGCAAAGGCAGTTACACTAAGCACTGCATCACCTAGGTATTATAAAGACTGGTAATAATCTCCAAAACGCATCATATTCAAATAAAAAGCCCTTTCAATGTACTTGAGAGCTCCAATATCTATGAAAGAGAGAGGAGCACTTAAATATTTAGTTGGAAATGAAGTCTGTAAAAATACTGCATCCAGATGTGGAGTCCTCAGTACAGGAGAGACATGGATCTGTCGGAGTGCATCCAGAGGAGGGCCACAAAAACGATCCAAGAGATCAAACACCTCTCGTATATGGACAAGCCGAAAGAGCTGGAGCTGCTCAGCCTGGAGAAGAGAAGAGTCCAAGGTGACCCAACAATGGCCTTTCAGTATATAAAGGGGAGCTACGGGAAGGAAGGGGACAGATTCTTTAGCAGAGTCTGTGGTGATAGGATGAGGAGAAATGTTTTCAAACTAAAAGAAGGGAGATTTAGATTGGATATAAGGGGAGATTTTTTTTACAGTAAGGGTGCTGAGGCACTGGAACAGATTGCCCAGAGATGTAGTGGATGTCCCATTCTTGGAGACATTCAAGATCAGGCTGGACAGGGCTCTGAGCACCCTGATCTAGCTGTCCCTGTTCATTGCAGAGTAGTTGGACTAGATGACCTTTAAGGGTCCCTTCCAACTCAAAAGCTTCTATGATTCTAAGAAAGATCAGTGCAAAGGCAGCAGTGGTAGCTAAAGCAGCTCTTTTCCAGTTTCTTCCCTATCCTTCCAAGTCTGATCCTTGCACTGCATAGATTCAGTCAGATCGATTGGGATGTACTACCATTCTTTCTCATTTGTGGGGCAGCAGGGTTAATTTTGGTCACAGGTATAATTGAACTACTAGCGTTGGTTAGAAGAAACAAAATATTCTTTTTTATTAGTAGTATGTAAAGTATTATAATTATTTTTTGCACATAACCTGAAGAAGATTAGTATTTCAATTAAAGTAATCAGGTGCAGTGTAATTTCCAGTGGATCACCAAAGAGAAATCTTGACTATTTATCTCACATAAAAAGCTTTGCAACATTTTAAAAGCTCATCCTGTGTGTTTGTGTGGGGGTTTTTCTTTGTGTGTGTGTGTGTTATTTTTTTCTTTGATTGAAAAATAATTCTTTGGCTATTCTTTACTGCACAGAAAACTGGATCTTATTTGGATCAGTTTCTCTTCTGTCATTTTACTTGTTTGAAGAAAGCTGTAACTAGATGAGTAAAATGTGAAGAGAAAAAAAAAAAAGGGATTTAAATACTAGCATGCCTATGAAATGGTATCATCAGCCTGAAAAGTTTATGTGGTCTCACTGACTAGGTGTTCACCCAGCTGCTATGACTCTTGCTATTTCCTTAAATTGACCCAAAAGGCTCACATTGTTATGTCTGTGCTAATTGACATGATCCTCCCTTGCATGCTGACTTTGCAAGGGCAGCTAAATTTCTGCAATCAGTTCAATGCTTCTTTTGAAAATGTGGATATTCAATACATGTTTTTTAATGAGGTATTACTATAAGGGTTGTACTGTGTAGTCCCTCTAAGGGTAAACTTACTCCAGATGAAAAGGATCAACTGGCTTTAAATGGTTGAAGTTGATATTTTTTCTTGATTTACTTTCAGCTAAGTATAAAAGGAGATAAGATACTTAAACTTTGAAAACAAGTTCTAACTCTGCAACCTACACCATCTGAAGTGTTACATTTAGCTGAAAAAATATGTATTCATGACCTGTACTCAGAAATTCCAGAAAGGTAGACAGAAAATTAGTACAGAAATGTTTGGAGACTCCTCAACCACTGAAGTCCCTACAAATCTTGGTGTTGATAAACACCATATTTATCAAACTCTTTAAAATTTGAAAAATTAGACTGAAAATTTTAAAGGAATTTCTGCTCAAACCCACCAAATAAAATAATCCCCATCATAGTAGTTATGATGTGCTTGCTTTTCTTATGAAGCAGAACTCAGAATTTCAATCAAAAGAAAATAAGGAAAGGGGAAACAACCATCTTATGGAATCTGTTTTGTGGAAATGAATCACAGGATGACTGAGGTTGGCAGAGACCTCTGGAGGCCATCTGGTCCAATTCCAGCTCAAGCAGGGACACCCAGAGCAGGTTGTTCAGCACTGTGTCCAGGGGAAATTCCCTGGGAGAATCAACAATATTTTTTAAATTTTGGACAAAAATTGCAGCAGATCTGTTCCTCCCACACCCCTCCCCCCACCCCCCCCCCCCACCCAACCCCCCTGAACTTACAGAAAACCTCTGTCTTTAACAAACAGTTGCTTCCGCTTTTGTACTTTATTGCTCCTAAACTCCTCTCAGAAAGACTCGTAGAAACATAGAACCCTTAGAGTTGGAAAGGACCTCTAAGGGCCATCTAGTCCAACTCCCCTGCAATCCCACATGGGAAAATTCCTTCCACTGTATGTTTCTTCATTTTATATCAAAAGTACTGTATGTGAACCAAACAATAATTCCTCATCTTTCCTTACTGGTTCCCATACCAACAGTCCCTGGGATATGTTTTCGAACCTTAACTATTTCTTTGACCAGTCTCCCACTACATAGCATCTACATACAGAGGGAAGATTTATCTACCATAAGGAATGCAGAGTGCAAGTGACCCAATTATTTTCTTGCACCTGTTTGGCACAAAGGGTTTGCATTGTATTTGAAAGATAATTATTTGTGGATAACCCAGAAATTTCCCACGTCTCTGAAAAAATATACACACTGCATTGGAAAGATAGAGCCTGGTTTTCTTATTTCAGGAAAACTGGTTTTGTTTGATGATAGAAGCTTTTTCAGAGATGGGAAATTATATTATTTCATTATATCTAATATGTTTAGTTACAGTAGTCATGAAAACCTCAAAATGGGTACAAAATTTTGCAGATTCAGTAGATTACATGTCTAGCAAACCCCAGAAATGATGAGCTATAGCTAAGCCATCTATGTAACCTTTATGATAGTACACAAAGCCACTGGAGTCTAACATCAGAAAATCCTCTTGCCAGGTCAAATGTACTTTTACTGACATTTTTAAACCAAATAAACTATTTTAAGAATGCTAAATGGTGGAATATACTGCTTTGCTTGAATACCTCTGATCAAAATCTGCGTCACCTAATGGGGCTTTTGCCTAAGTAAGCCTGACGAGATTCAGAACATTTTTTTTTATTGCTTGTACTTTCCAGGAGTCAAAGCAGACACAGCAAGCTTAAGTAAAGCACAAAAAGAAAACTTTTAACAAGGTTTGTACACTAAAATAATCTCTTCTGCCTTGATATCATCTGTCTGAATACCCAGCTCTGATTAAAAGCTGTCAGGAAATCTAGCAGAGCCTTAAAATTGAGATTTTTGAATAAAACAAGATCCAGACCTCACCACCAAGAATATCCTGCTACCAATCCTTTGAAAAGCTTAAGGAAAAAGAAGAAAAAGAAAAGGAAAGAAACGACACGTGAAAATGTATGCTTTTAGTGTTTAATTTCATCAAAATATTTTTGCAAAGCGTTTGTTTTGTGATTATCTCCTTCCTCTACCTGTACAGATAAAAAAGACATTAAATGAACAGAATCTGTCAAGGAAGTCCAGTAATCTTATGACTTTGCAGCATTTGCACTTTTTTTATGAAAAACCCCATTTACCCACCTCCATTTGGCTGTTAATGAAAATTCGAAAACTCTGGGTCAACAAATCTATTAATTAGTCCACTTAGAATGAAATGGAAAACAAATGAGAGTAACTCAGGTCAACACAGTGAAAAACATTCCTTTACATATCTTAAGAACAATATATCCTAAGAAAATTTATGCTAGGCAATACAGGATTGTATGATTTTTTAAAGAGAGATTTAAACTAATCAACACAAGTTAGATCAAAATTGGTGACAATATATGAAAGCTTCAAAACTGACTTCATTTTATAAGCTTCAGCATGAATGTAGAAGAAAGTTAAATTGTCTCAAGTTTATTGTAAGCTGAAAGCAATTCTTACACCACAAAGAAAGAATAGCTTACACTATCGCAGTTAATGTTCTGCCGTGTCTAGGCCCACACTTCCACCATTTTTTTTCTGTATACCATGCACATTTTACTTAAACAGAGTCTAGACCCATCTTTAAAATGCTGCGTTAGGGAAAATCCCACTTAACTTATCCAAGTCTGACTTAGGCACTTCTGTTTTAGGAATTAAGGCTTGAAAACAATGACTTTAAATCAATCTCTCAATATTTGTAGACAAGCTCATCATATTCCTTCACACAATGTTCTTAGCACTTGTTTCTAGAAAGTGAAAAAAAAAACACCTAAATTATTTTTAACATAAACATTTAGATAAGCACTTGTTAATATGAAATATTTAACAGCAAGATCCTTCAAATGCATTTTAAAACTGTAATTCCTAATAATCTAACCAACGTAGAATTTAACATAGGCCTGAGACCTTATGCATTCAGTACAATAATTTGCTAAAAATGGGTCTAGAAGGAAACAAAGAAGCAGTGCTTTATTCAGTTCATCCTTTCAGAATCACAAGACTTTTCCAAATATTCCGGATATATAATGAAACAGAACCAGGACGGCATGGAATTATATTTAAGAGAGGGGCCTCAAAATAAAATTCAGCTGTATGTTACTGAACACAAGACAGCTTCCAGCACCTCTTATTGAAACCAAATTAGCTTTTCCTTTCTTGGCTTCAGAATAAAAAGTTTGCATCCCTGCAGTTAGCACGATTAGGTCCTGTTCCTCAGAGGAAGAATCAGAGACAGATTTCAATGGGACTCACCTCCCCTCTAGACAGTATCTTGCTTTAATTATGATCCAATTCAAAAGCATATCCGAGTAACATATTTTGGCAAAACAAAGCTGTTTTACTCTCTACGAAGAACTGAAAAACCTTCTGGCATTCAAAAAATTAACTTGTATCAGGAGATGAAAGGTTTGAAGTGAGGGAGTTGGGGTAAAGTCCCTCATCCTTTCCACTGAGTTTGTAATGATCCTCACTAGGACACATTCCAGATTTCCTTAATAATATGGAATAATAATATGCAATAGCACTGCTCAGCTCACAAATGGCAGTCTGTAACTTAGAAACGCCAAAGAAACATGGTCAAGACAGTTCAGTCTAGACATTCTGAAGTAGGTTAGAGCAGCCTTGAATGTGATCTGTCCGAATGTGATCCGGACTTGAAATGCCATTCAGCAGATAACAGTAACTACAATAACAGCAGTTTGTACCTCACTGTGTACTAGGACACTTGATGTAGGAAAGTTAGAAGAGATGGCACAGATGTGGTTATATCCCATGATGAAAAGTTGAATCTTTTTGGCTGATGGAGTGATGTGCAAGTGCCAGAGTGAACTAGAGAAACAGACTAAATACTTTTCATATTGCAGCACATAGCAGTACCTGGCCATTGGGACTCAAGAGCCCACATTTAAACACCTCTTTTACTCTTCCTTCAGTTCAGAAGGATCTTTCAGCTCTCAGTTCTAAGAATGAATATACAGGACTGGAATCTGAAGCTGCACCTTGCTGGGACTGACAGGCTGGATAATCCAGATGTATCTTCTGAGGTATATACACTGAGGAGTATGGATATGAATATGCATTATTCTGTAGGCACATGTGAATGAAAAATCCATTCCTTCTCTTCCACATAAGTTACAATATTTATGGATTTTAAAACAGTGTTCTAGAAGAACTCTTTAGAGCTGTTTTTGTGGTAGTAGCAGTTCTATAAATATCTTGCTCTTGAGAATTTACTGAGATCAATCATTCTAACACACACTGAGATCAAACCATTTTGAAAGGTTACGCAGTAAATCTTTATCAAATTACTGATGCAATCTACTGCAAGCCAGGCCATACACAACATCTGACAATTAAAAATAAAAAAGGCCTTTTTTTTCCCTTGACATTAACTCAAGTAAATATATATTCTATATAGCCCACGCTATGCATAAACACAGTGAACAACCTAAAAATGCACTGATTTTCATCTATGTAAGAGAAGTGTGAAGTTGGAAGAAATAATTGTTATAAAATACTTAATAATACTTAAATTTCTGATGATTCATGCTTCTTGAGGAAATTAGCTAAAAAAAGACAGCACCTGAGTGTATGTTTGTAGACTACATGTCATTTTCAATTTATTAACAAGCAGGAAGCAAGAGAAGAATTGTAAGTTAAGTTCTCCTTCTCCCAGCTTCTGTCAGGAAGGCAAACACCCAAAAAGTTTGGAAAAATTCCAGAAGAGGAGTTAGGTTTTATGTCTCTCTGAATTTGGGATAAAGCAACTGGCAGGGCACTGTGCCAATAAGGTGTTGGCTGCCATCATGGCTGTACCCAATGTGGGTTTAATAGAACAGGAAAGTGTTTCTGTTTATTTTTAGTTGTTTTGTTACTCCTTCTTCTTTTGAAGAAATTCTTGTAAAAACGTTTATCTTGTCATCGTGTGTAAATTATGTAGTATATTTTCAGTATTAGAGGGTTATGTCCACCCTACTGTGGGTTATATATCAAGATTCCTGCAGCTGTTCTGAAAAGTATTTTACTCTGAAGACACTCCAAAGTTCTGGTTGACTTGAATTTGGAATAAGGACTTTGCCATTATATGCTTTATGAGAGGGAGACTGGTAAATGTCTGGACTTTGGAACAGACTTTGTGATATTTGGACTGTGCATACACATCATGTGGTGAATTAGCATGTGGTGTTCTTAAAACAAAACAAAGAAAGAATTAAAAGTGCATTTAAGAAAATGAGTTTCAGCATATGACTAAAACAATCCCATAATAGCAACAACTTTGCGGTAAAGGTGCATACTTGCCAAAAATATCTGCTAGCGTAGATGTCTAGTATTCAAAATCCTCATTTTAGCAGTCGTGCAGATGCCATTACTTAGTTAATATCCAGTATCACAGAAAAAAATAAATGCAGTCCACAGATTGTGCTTCAGAGTAAATGCAGAAGGCAAATAGAGTGGGGCAAAATCTTGCTCTCACTTTTTAGCAGCACACATTGTTTCAGATGAGTTCATATTTACATCAGTCTAAATAGGGAAAAGTTGGCCCAGAATGCCCCTAGAGAGAAAAAAGATGTTATCAAATTTAAAATAAAAATGATGGATATTATGAAAAGTTCACCTAAGCAGTTCCTTATCTCATCCAATCAATAATTTGCCTTCAGAAACTCCAAAGCCCAGTCAGCTGAGACCCTAAGAAAATATAACGCTTAAAGACAGTGACAAGAATAGTACTTATTACTGGAGACAAGATACACTACTCTACATTTTTTCATACTGATGTCTTAAATGTTAATAACTTCTGTTATTAACCTCAGCTGAACTGAGATTTGGATCTTACTGCAAGACAGATAAACAGAGAAAGCAGCTAGCCTGTCTAAATCCTGACAGAGGGCATAGTATGGTGAAGTTATTGTCTGCAAATTTTTAGTACTTGGCTTCTTTTCAGATAAAAGGGCTTCAATTCTTAGAACCACTTACTCTGGAGACTACAGTTGTTCCTCCTGGACTTTTCCTAAGGGGAGAGGTTTTCCCCAGTGCACTTGGTCAAATCTGCTACTTATGTTCTGTACAAGTATGGAATTTCACTCCAACAACAACAAAAACTGAACTTCAGTAAAGTTGTATTATTTATAACGCTTATGTAGTTCTGCAGCTAGAAGTGACCAACTAAAAATACTTATTGATTTTTTTTTTTAAGTGTATTTCAGCTTTTATCCCCAACTTAAGGAAACAAAGTTTATCATCAGGAATATGGACGTACGTAATCTAAGTAGGTTTCAGAAAATGTTACATCCATCTTCTGCAATCTTCCAGCTAAGAATTATTACATACATACATTCATTCAGTCAGGACAAAGAAACATGACACACAAGCTAACCAGTTGATTACAGGCTGTTACATTTCCAATGCCAATCAGCAAAAACAGGCAGCTCATCAGTCAGCTCAAAACCAAAACTCACTAAGAATATCCTACAAAAAATTCTGACTGGCAAACTTGAAAGAACTAAATTATTCACCAACAGTTCATGGAGGGGAGATTTTATTAATTATCTGCTCAAAGAATTTGTATAGTACTGTAGGCAGTGAGAAATTTTTTAGGAAAGACACACTTGCTTTTTAAAATAAATGTAAATAAAAGGGATAGTTAATGATATTAGAGATACTACAGAATTTGGTCAGGACATGGCTTGTCTTTTATGTCGCTGTCACTACTGCTGAAACACACCACCCACTGCCTCACTGTGCTCGCATCCTCTATTTCGTCTCCAGAAAAGTTCAGCAAGTGTAGAGGAACGTCAGTTTTTCCCACGTGGAGGAATTCCATTCCACACCTTTGCTTCATACACACTTCCACGTCAGACACCATTCTGTCATCCTCTCCGCTGCCACCTGCCATATGGCAGCAAAATCTAATGGGATGTCGGTAGGAAGGTTCAACCTCTACTGCAATAGCACCAACATCTGCCTCTGCCATTGTGGGTAAACATATTGAACTAGGCACTACTTTTGGAGCAACCCTCCTATATGAGCCAATAATTCTAGCATGTTTTTGAATAATAGATTACTATGACCTAGTAAATATAACAGAAACTGTCTTTAGCAATTACCCATAGATCTAGTGTTGGATTCTCTTCTTCCCAATAATAATGAATACTTTCAAACAAAGGCAAACAAAAAAAAAATTACAAGAGTGTTCTCAGACCAAAATATTTAAAAACATGTTATCTGCAAGTTTTAAACAAGGCTAATAAAACTTAAGTTCACTCATTCACATGAGTTCATTATGTCTGGAGAACTGCATTTGGAGGTTTGGGGTAATATTTCAAATCTATCCAAAAACAATTGCTTTAGAAAAAAAGAACCTACATAGAAAAGCATATATTAAGTAAAAACATAAGCTTTAAGTTATGGAAGTCTACCATAGCAGCAATTATGTAATTTTGTGCAATGGATAAGTATAGTTGCATCTTATTTGCCTATAGCTGGAACGTGACTCTTCCTAATTAGTTTCTCTACTGGCTTCACACAAGCTCAGGTAAGACTAGAGAAAGACACACAAATTCAGAAACATTCACATGCCGACCGTTCCATTTATGTGCTGAACAACTCTCATAAAAACATGCAATGTGCTTCTTCGCATTCTTAAGAATGTCCCCCTCCAACTGTTCACATGTCTCTGGTGTGGATTAGTTATGGACCTTTCATGCTGATGAGGTAATTGCCTTAATGTACTATACACCATAGGATATCCTCCTCCTCTGTTTCATGTTCTGACACTGCTAAAAAGGTCAGCAAAGTGTTTCATATGGTGCTAGACTCTGCTTAAATCAGAAATCACAAAAACGGATTTTTTTTTTATTTTTTTTTTTTGAGGGGGAGGGTGTGAGGACACAATGCTACAACAAACCTAGGCGAAGAAGGATCGAGAGCATATCTTAAAACTAAAAGTGCAGTTATAGTTTTGCTCAAAATTTAATATGAACCCCTGAAGGTTTATTTCCAATATAATGACTGGTAGCACATCGGTACCGATACACTAAGATGAGACTCATACTATAGCTACAAAGATATTTTATTCACAGAATAAGTGGGGTTCACATCAAACAGCTGGAAAATAATTTATGTTGAATGCAAAAATTACTGCTCCAAACACATGACTTTTATTAAAAGTATACTTCCTGTGTAACAGAGGCATGTAAAAATTAAATTAACTCAGAAATAAAGATATTTTGTTACACAAATTATGTCTCAAACAGTCCACATTTCTTTTCAAGAGGGATGCAGACAGGGATTTAACTTACAAAAGGTTTAAAAATATTATACATAAGCTTCTTACCAACATAATAATTTTACATGGACTTCACAAGAGAAAGCTTGAAAGAACTCCGTATTTCAAAAGTGCTCCTCTACTATTAAGAATATTTTGTCTGTTTGTACAATCATTTCATGTCTTTTTTATTGTTAAGAGTTTTAAAATCCCAGTTGAAGCATAGCTTTAAATACTCAGTTTTTATTTTAAACAGTTTCTTCTCAAAAATTCTATGTACCTCAGAGAAAAATATAAAGAATAATGAATGCTTTCTTTTTCATTCAATAATTAACATAGTAAAGAAATAAAATCAAATTGTTTTGCCTCTTGTTTACAACATTATAGCTGATGCTTCCTTATTTTTTCAGCTAGCAAAGAGAAAGAGTTTCATCTTTTTTTTAAGAGGAAACCAAAACAACAACTTTCATAACTACTAATCAAAAGCTACAGCATTGCTAACAAAGTTCATCTTGCGAGCTGTTTTCCCAAAGGGCCATTTGAGTTTACTAAGGAACACGAAGCATTTTCTTCATTTACTATTTTCGTTACCAAAGCACAGTATTCATTGGTATTATTACTTAGGTATCAGTGTAAATGCTCTGCAATATTGCAAGGGAAGAAATTAAAAATCTGCATTAAAAACAACCAGCACACGATGTCCTTTAAATTGCATCCTCAGCCTTTGCTTTCCTCCGCTTAGTATTTAAATCAGGGGGCTGAGAAGGGAGGAACAAAAGATACCGGGATAAAACTCTGCTCAGTCTTAAAAATTAAAATAGAACAAAAACATATAAAATCCACTAGGTCTATAATTACAAAAATGTGAATGATTTAATTAAAAAAAAAATAATAATCTAGCAAAAAATCACATCCATTCTCAACTAAAGAATACTTTGATGTTTTAAACTGATGGCTTCTTTAGAGTAAAACATATCCACAAGTAGTCTAAGTTTCTCCTGGAGCTTTTTACTGTGGATAAGATCTGAAGTTTCCTAATTTAAATACAAAATAAATCTAAATTTCTTACAAGCTATGTAGATAAAGTCCAGTACTTGCAGAAAAAGTCCTCAGAAATCAGAACATCAAATCTTTTAAACCAAAGGTAGAGACACAGTCTTGGTAATTCACCAAATGTTTAATACATCATTTTAAAGGTATACAGCCTTCTGTTTCATCAGGAAGTTCACATAAAAAAGAGTCATTAGGAGGGTTTTTCGTAGAATACTGGAGTATCCAGCACATCTCCATCCTCTTCCCTTGTGAATGAAAGTGAGCAAACAACAAGTAAGAAAAAAAACATTAGCAGCCGTATCCAAGGTACAATTCAGGTCAATAAGTGAACGTTTGTTTTGGAGAAGTTAAGTGTAATTAAGCGTCCATTCTACCCAAATAAAGATGATTTGGAAAGGTGTTTTCTTTTTATTTCCAGGAAAGCCTTGCATAACGTGCTAGGTTCACGAAAATAATATGCCAAAGTAAAACTGCTGTGCTTGCATTCATCCTCCGTTATTAGCATTGCCTATTCTTCCAGCTCTTGGCTACAGCTGCACTGCCAGCTAGCTGTTTAGCAAATAAGAAAAGTGCAACATAAGGCATGGTAGTGTGAGTTATAACAATAACAATGAAATTTGTGTTTGCAGGTACAAAAATCATGGTACAAGCAATGCTTTCTTAAGCCAATAAGCTGTTCCATATATTGCTGAGACTTATCTTAAAAGTTGAAGTCGACAGTGCCATTATACACTCGGTCCTATATTCACAACCTAACAATATTTTTGTCTATGCTACATATGCAGAGAAAGATTAAAGTGAAAAGGGAAACGTAAATGATTATATTTCAGAAACTTTGTGCTAGGGCCACTGGTACTTATGCTTGGTTTTTACTCACGACTTAAGAAACTAAATCACCAAGTTACCCTTCAACCCAAGACATTCTATGACCCTATGAAATAAATTAAAATAGTCTACACTAATGTCCATTAAAAAATAAAATAAAGTAAAATAAAATACAGGAAAGGCTAGGAAAAAAAAAAACTGGAAAATGCTCTAGGGTAGACCTGTTATAAAATTGCATGGAAAGGCACCAAGGCCGTTCCAATACTTATGTCCAAAGATTTTCCCCCAGGATGCTATGGATACAGCAGTGCTTCTGCTAAGACCTAGATATTTGTCCAAAGCAGCTCCTTACACAATATACAGTATGTAGCAGAACATACGCTTCAGAGCTATGACAGCTGTGACAAGGCAAGGTGTCATACCCTGGACTGACTGAGATCAAAGCTTCCTCCTGCACAGGTATCTTCTGGATCCAAACCAGTTTTGGATCATTCATACACAAGGCATTACATATTTTCCAAACAATACTAGTGATAGGGTTAGGCTATTCTTTTCTGTACTTGGGGAAGCACTCCTTGCAGATTGTTCCATTACTCCCCATTTTATATCCTTCAGTCAAAGAGTGAAAAAGAATGTTACACCTGGTTGTTGATGGCCCCTTTGAAGTTCTTTCCTTAAATTCCCTTGAAATCAGTACACATTTCAAAGCCAACAGACTGCTGAAGGGTTTGTACTAACAGCTGTGCTTGTTCATCAAGCTAAGCATCATAAGAAAATTTTCCTTTCTTCAAAAGAAAAAACAAGTAAACAAAAAACACCAAACACACAACAAAAAAAATACAGAACAAAAAACACCCACAAGCATTCATGAACAGAAATTCTCATTTCCATGGTCACTTACATATACGCTATCTACGACAAACATCTATAGGGTATTAAGCAATAAGGACATTATTGTCCATATCCAGATAAATACAAATGTTCCTTCAAGTAGAATTGATAGTTAATTTATTCTTTTGGAAAAAGTGTATTTTTAAAGGTTGTTGCCACCCTAAAACAAAACATCATTATGTTGTCCAGTCTTACCAAGAAAAGGAAAGAAAGAAAACAAAATTAAGGTGAATTTCTGAAAAGCATGTCAGTTGATTTTTAGTTACTCTCCTGTAGTTTGCAGAATTTTACTGATGATGGAAGAGTCTCCTATAGAGCTCTTACAACAAGCAAGATGAAGTCCTTTTGTCCACTTTGACTGAATTTTCAACATTTATTTAAATGAGTTTTTGGAAAAATCTTCCAGAGAAGGCAACAGGAAAAAGCATTGTCAAAATTCATTATCTTGAGGAATTCTGATGACAGTTTAGGAAGGTATCCCATATACCAGAAAAGCTTAGTTAAACTGAGGGTAAGATTGAGCAGGCGTAGACCTAACTTCATTGGAAAAAGTTATAAGAGAACACTGTTAGTTAAACTACATAAAAACTACTGTCCTCCTTCCCCAAACCCTTTGTATTCAGAAAACATTTGAATCCACAGTTAAATTTCAACTTGAACAACAAACTAGGAAAAAAGAGATATTGGAAGCTACAAAGCACTGTTTTCCTTACTGCTCTCTTTTCTTTTTTAGATTACTCTTTTTTTCAATTGCTATCCAACCTTCAGAAATTAAAAAGACTTAAAGAGCTCACGCATTTTGGAAATAGCATTGTACACATACAATTTTCTCAGAAGAGTAAAAACTAAGGAATAAAGAATGTAGGTGTGTTTAAACAATCCATCATCTGTATGTTAACCTCAACTTGTACTCCGAGTACCCTCAAACATCTGGGACCAGAGGCTTCTGTGTACTAGGGTTTCAGCTTATGCAACCGAAGTTTAAAAACTGGCTTCATGTTATGTAAATGTTTTCCTTGATCTGGTTTATTTATAAAACTTGCTGAAATTTCATTAAAATTGATTTCAGTTATATAACCTAATATCTGTATGTGCTTACCTGATGAAGTTGAACAAACAAAAAAAATACACATTAGGCTGTCAATTTTAGACATTAGTACAAAGACAGACCAATTTAAACCTGATATAAGGAATTAAATCTGGATAATTCAACCCTACTCCTCATTACATTTATTTGGAAGCGTTCACCCTGTATGATTTTTTATTCAGGATATGTTCAATTGCCAAAATATATATCCTTCTGTGCCTACTACACACTTATGAAAGAAAAACGGAGTCTGTTTATGCAGCAGTTGAATGAGCTTGACCTACGCAAACGTTGGGAGGCTAAGAGCAAGCCAGTCCTGTAGGAGGTGCTCTTGGTTCTCTCGAACCACTGCAATCACAGCAACAATTACCTAATAGTAAGTCTGTTATCTACATTTCTTTTGTAAACCAGAAGTAATTTTAAGGCTGTCCAGGTGGTCTTACCTGCTTTTCTATGCTTTGTCCGTTTTCCTGATCTTATAAATATCTAGTTACCCAAAAAGGTCTTTCAGCAGTTTGGTCAGGATAACATTAATATCCCAGTCCACAGGAGAATACTACGTACCAAAGACTGTGTGAATTTGATGAGTGGAGGCTGCAAAGATGGTGTACCCTCACCATGGATAACAAAACAGCAAACGAATGAATTTCAACTGACAAACTCTACAGAATCAAGAGCTTACAGCACACATCTTCAAAGTTAGGATTTCTCTTTAGCACAATAATACAGATGTTGCCAGCATCTTCTTGCCCTAGATCTGAAACTACTTAAACATGTTAAAAATTTGTTCATTTATACTTTGTCATATCTACACAGGCCAGCACAGCACCTATATCAGAAGTACAGAACCATTAATTCGTATCAAAGAAACTATGCAACAATACATACATTTATAATACATTACAATGAACAACTACAGGCACTACTTTGAAACAGTTTGAAGAACTTAAACTGGACACAGTTCACAGCTGTGAACTGGAATTTCACACTTTCCATTTTCCCACTGGAAAAGGGAATTTTGTCTTACTGTAATCCACACTTTTATTTGAGCTATTGGTCAGATCATCTTAACATATAATGGTAAGTCATCTAAAAAAAACAACACCAAAGCATTTAAGAATTTTGATGCCCTATCATTAGTTGCTCTAAGCTGATAAAAGAGTAACGGAATGCCAGCTGAATCTGCAGTCCAACCATTATTAGCTATATGCCTGCATATAAGGTTGTTTGTGCAATATCTTATAAATACATCCAATGTTAAACTGCTGACACTATATGCCAGTTTCTAAATATGAAGCTATGTTGTACAAAGAACTATAGATCTGTAGCGAAGTAAGAAAACTATCTAATGCTGCAACGTTGAGCTTACAGAAAAGAAAGATGTTCATAATCCACTACAGCCTCATGAATATCATAGCCCTCAGCATGGATGAACTGCATACTGTTTTTTTAAGAGAAAGAATTTTTTATTTTATTATTAATTGTAATTGCTCCTCACACATCAGCAATACAGGCCTTGTAGTCTTTAAAAAATAAATCTGGAAGCATCACAAGTATATTTTTTAATAAGAATAAACAATGTTTTCTCTTAATAAGAAGTTACTGCAGGGAAGAAAAGGAGTCAGTTTTTGCTTTATCTCCACCTTATGGCTAGAAAAAGAACTTTCCTACTACTGCACACGTTTCTGTGTTTTTATCCCCATTATTGGATCCCTATAGCCAGAGAATATTTATTACTTGTACCTTAGAATTTAATATTCTAATAATCACACACTTTTTCCACTTGAAAGAATAAAGCTCGAAGACATAAATATCCTCTCTAGCAGCTGAGTTAATTTGCTGAATCAAAACAGCAAAGTTCCAGTCTAAGTTTGGATTCACGCAGAAAGGTGATTATTTGGGCCCTGACTCAAAAGTGTAGGGGTTCGCATATTGCTGCTGATTCTGTTAGGAGCTGAACAGCTAGATCTCTCCACAGATACACCATTCATAATATTCACACCTATATTTTGTAGTTTTAAGTCTAATAATCAGGTGACTTGCACACAGGCTTGCACACAGTACCTTATTGACTTGCACCTACTGGGTAAGAGACTAGCATTAACTACTTCCTCCTAGAGAACAGGAACTCAAATTACAAAACCCATCATAAGGCTCCTACCGCAAATCGAGTTTTAAAAGAATGCTTTCTAAAGCTACATCTTTTCATATTTTGTCATTAGCCATCTGTCATTATTAGAGACTCACTGACCAAGGAAATTACCTTAGTACATCCTCCAGTGCTATAATAATTGGAAGCGTTGTGGGTATTTAGGCAATACTGCTGTGATGAGTTTATATTCAAAAATGAAGAGACTATGTGTATACAAAGGGGCACAGAAGAGCTGCCAAATATGAATATAAGTAATTAACCTTATAGTAAATATTCAAGAAAGGCCTAATAGCCTTCCAATTAAGTATTCAGAAATGCATGTTACATCAACCACCTTAATTTTCAATAAACATTTAAGAGAGAAAGCTGAATACCTGCCTGCTTCAGCTATGAGAAAATGTTCACAAAACAGTGGCAATCTAGTTTTGACACACTCTTACATGGACTTCTCAGGGCTTATAGAAAAATGCCTTTCCTCTAAAAAGAAAACAAACAAACAAACATAACACCTTCTTAGTTGTGAATACAGCCCAAGAAATCCTGTAAGATATTAAACAAACAAAAAACTAAACACATGAATGCCTGGTTTCAACCCTTGCCTCCTTTCAGCAATGATAGCTGACCATTTACTACTTGGGAATGAGAACACTACATTAAGCCTTCAGTGAATCTTTATTATCTGCAAGTTAAAAAAGAAGGTTAAACTGGCTATCCAAACAAGCTTCAAAAGAAGCAGGACATAGCACTCAAATCTCTCCAGTGAGTAAAAGTACGCAGTTATACAAGACGTGCAACTAAAATACATACATGAAGGGACAATAAAAACGAGAGAAAAACATTTCTAGGAAGAAAATCTAGCATCCTTTCTTTCTGTACATTGTAAGAGGGCGTTTTGAAGATTGTGCAAAATTAACAAGTTTGTGGACGCTACAAAATCTGAAGTTCTGACATCACTACAGGTTCCTTAGATTACAAAAAAAAAAAAAAACAAAAAAAAAACCACAAACCCTTACATAATACAATCTTTTTTGCTGGTTTTCCAGAATATACTCCATAATGTGTCAAACAAATGGCTCAACGCATAATAGTACAAAAAAAATCTTTATTTTGAAAATATCTCACTGTGCATATTATCTGCTACAGATTTCATAAAACAGTATTATCAAATAGATTCAACTATAACTTTATTAAAAGAATAACTAAGAAGAAGTATTTAAAACACAGATTTTAATTCAAGATTTTATGCAACATACATTTCCAGGCTTCTGAGAAGTTGGAATGACGTTCAAAAAGCGGTGAAAGAAGTAGTTCAAGCATCATGCCAACTTAGACCCCGCGCAACAGTTTTGAACTTATCTTCACATCAGCTACGCCTGATATTCCTCCCTGCTTCCAACACGCGCCTGTTCACAGCAACTGAATTAGAGGCCACCAACTTGTCCCATACACACCAAAAAACAGAGCAGCTTAACAGTTCAGAGCATGATTTCTAAACATAAAATACGTATTCCCGCTCTACAACATGGAAGCGTTGATCTACTTTTCAGTCATTTAAAACCATTCTGACATATTTATAAATAGATCAAAGGCAAGGTATTTAATGTATTAGGTTCTACAGCACTTATTTTGAAAGCCAAGATTTTGCCTATCTAGTAAATCTACTCTGAATTTGCATAATGGAAATAGTGAAATCTGTGTCCTTACTGTTGCTCCTCTTAAAAAGTTTCACACTTTTGATGATAAATAACACGTACTGGAAGAATGTGTACAGTATAGGGATCCTTCCATTATTATGGGAGAAACGAAGTACAGCAAATCTTAAATTCCACTGTCACTAATCATTATTGTCTGCAAGGGATACATTCTAAAATTATTGATCAAGTGTACGAAAACATTACAATGTGTGCACGTATGTATTTTTCAAAAGCAGAAGCAAGATGCTCAGTCAGGAGATGGACATAAATAAAACTAAACGCTTTCACAGGTGCAAAGTTGGCTCACAGGATCTCAAGAAGTACAAAAACTCAGAAAAATGTTTGGAAATTCCATTGCTGTTTACTAGCCTCTGCATTTACTTTTTTTTTCCCTCTCCTCTAGCCTCTGCTTTTCTTTAAAATAACCTGCAAAAAGAGAAAAGTATATTTATAATTGCTTGTATCTACATTACAATCCAGGCAGCAATAAGATCCAAAACAATACTTAGATATTCAGATCAGTGGCTCTTCTAGACAAGCAATCTGTTTCCAAGAGTAGAGTGACCAAGGGTAGAAGTCTATTGAAAATGATAGGAATAAAGGAAAAACATATATAAATAAGCCATATCAGAGAATATTAAAACTCATAACCAAAAACTTTGAAAAAATAAAAGGCTTTATTTTTTTTTTTTTTCCCCTCTCCAAATGAATTGAGTGCCAAGAAGTATCAATAGCACTCTCAAGTCCTCAGCATATTCCTTGATGTTCTGATCCCAATGGGCCTAGACAAAAAGAAAAAACTAGAATTTGAAATGATACAGCTATTACGTTCAGTTTTTGTTTGCAGCGCCTTACTTCTTCCCATATTAAAAGTGCCCAGACCCTTGGAAGGACATTTTTTGGTTTGGAGTTTAAGTTGAAAAATGAACTTCAAAGCCCAAGTGGGACCACTGAAGTGTTAACATTATTAAAATACAGGCAGTTTTTCCTTTCTTCTCATCTTAAAAAAAAAAAACACATATATAAATGGAGCAAGAAATGTTCAAATAACATTAAGATTGCAGTTAAAAAGAAATTACAAATGCACAAGATTCCAACTGCAACATTAACTTGGCTACCCTACACATTCTGTATATAATTCTGTTACTACAGTAACAGAAACTATCAAACTAAACATTTTGCTAGAGGAAAGAAAGACTGAAGATAAACAGAAGCCACAGGACCAATATATCAGGTGCCACTGAGTGTTACTCTTCTAGTTTGCACAGCGACAGAAGGTGGTTGAACGGATAACTCAGTACATTAGACTGAGTTCCTTCAAAAAACCCAGACAAAGAAGATTCGGGTTAGATTTTAGGAAGAAATTGTTTATTCAGAGTGGTGAAGCACTGGCACAGGTCACCCAGAAAAGCTGTGGGTGCCCCATCCCTGGAGGCGTTCAAGGCAAAGCTGGATGGGGCCCTGGACAGCCTGATCTGGTGGATAGAATCCCTGTCCATGGCAGGGAGTTAGAACTGGGTGGTCTTTAAGATCCCTTCCAAGGAAAACCATTCTATAATTCTAAAGCAGACATATCTCTCTAAGTGAAGTCAGCTGCAAAATACAACAGGACTTCAGGCATACTTTGACAACAATTCTTTCCAGGGAGAGAAGACTGCATAATCCCTTCGCCTTTCCCTTATTCTACACATATACAGAACTTTACAGTTCTGTAACACAGACAGTTCCTCCTTCACATACATTCACACAGCAATATTTATGCTGAACCCACATATTAATTCATATCTTAATCTTCCCTTAGTTCTTCCCTTGTTGGGCACAACATCACATGAAGTTTGCTTGCTCAGCACAAGGCTACAAGAACCCACTTAAAACATCTTTCAGACTAAGGTAAGAATTGAAGATGCAGATTTGAACTCTCCCCCGCTTGCTCCATAAAGCTTAATTTACTATGATTCTATGATTTACATAATTTCAGTTAAGATGTTAATTTGACATTAATTTGAAATTCATCTGAAATAAAGATCCTCCAACTTTGGAACTGGAACAAGTTCCATAAAGTTCAGACTTTTCTTCCCCCATCCCAAAGCCATGACATCGAGTAGCAACAAGCTTTAGTTTTGCTAGTCACAGCCGTTCATAGGCAGATGTGAACTCTTACTACCTATTCAGAATAAAGGTGTTCCCTGTCAAAGCAGCAGGGAGCTATAGGACTAAACAGTCTTATAACACAAAGCAGTTATTAATGCATTTGCCAGTGCCGTGCCAGTCACAACCACGTAGCTTCCAGTCCACAGATGTGTCAGTAGACTTCAGCAAAGACATACTCACATATTGCAATATGAGTTTAAACACAGAATAATTTCCTAAAAATAGGACTATGCATATTGGCAAGTTAATTCCTTGTCTTGGTGGCATTTTTACAAGCTTGAATTATAGTTAAAAACATTAACACTCAGAAAACTTACGCATATGCTGTTGTAATATATTTTACATTGAACAGAAAATGAAAATACTAAAAGTGCCGTATTACCTTTGCTGCGGCTATAGTATGCTCAGGTTTAATTACTTTACTTTTGTTCTCAAAAGCATTCGTCCTGGCTTCTTCTGCCAGCCGATGGAGAAACAACAAGAAGCTCAAATGTACCTTTAAAAGAAGAGAAAAAAAATTACGAAGGATTCAAACTGCTCATAGACAGTTTGTTTTGTTAGAGGTTCACTGTTTGAGACACAATTCCTATATTTGATTGCTTCCAAATTCCTGAAGAGTCCTCTCAGGAAAACAAAGTTTCACTCTATTCAAGTCTTAATAGATACTCATGAAATTCCTTAATGCAAGACTCTTGTTAAATTCTGAAGAGGTCATAGAGACATCTAACAGAAATAAGATTTGGTTTATATTAGCAGGGTTGTTTGGTTTTTGTGGGGTTTTTTTGGTAATGGTTTGTAAACCAATAGATCAATTGGAGAATCAGAAGCCTTTTTGTGTACTAGTAGATCTAATCAGCTTCCAGTGACTAAACCAGCCAGACCATTAAAGAACAGCAAATCCATCCCTGCCTCATCACCAGATGCATCACAAACAAGTTCAAGGACTTCTGCCTTTTTCTAGTGTGAAGGAGCATTGACATAAGTTTCTCTAGCAGAACTAACATGTTATTGTCAGGAGGCTCCATCCATTTACTCCAAGCTCATCATTTAACCTTTCTACATGATTCCAGCTCAATACATAATCCTGCTCTGTTCAGTATCAGAATTTCAGCAGCCAAAAAACCCCAAAAAGTTATTATTAAAAACTATCATTTAAAAACACCTTTGCATAGCCTATAATACAAACGCCTAGCATTATACAGACCTTATATGAAGCATTTTAATAGTCCAGCATTAAGAACTGGCAATAGCGTCTATTGCCAATTAAACCTCCAAACACTAACTTTGTTTTGTACAGCACACAAAGTATTTCTTCAATCAAGAGCTCAAAAACGTTACTGGAACATAACAATTATGTATATGAATTCAGTGACATGCTTGCTCTGCCATCATATCTTTTCAGACCAAATAACAAGCTGCAATTTGGAGTTCATAGGAAATAGTTTGGCAGTATGTTAGGCGCAGAAAATCTGTTGTAACAGGTGTTTTAACACTCATACGACAAACAATTCTTTTCTAAGTCTGATGAACTAAAAGAATGACATTTTGCAATAGATACATTTATATTTTTGTATTTGGAAGCATCTACTACACAAAGCAGATGCCCAGGTGCACTTTGCAAAATATCAAAGCTGCTTTAAACTTATCCTTAAGTTCCTCATGAAAAAGTTACCTCGGGGAAAAAAAAAATAAATATATATATATCTGCAGTGACATGAAGTGTCAAACATTATCAATCTCATTATTAGACTCATTAACATAGAGGTCAGATTCCTAGGAACAGCCTAAGGGAGAAGGGGGAACAAAATCTTTCTATGTTTCATTTCTTCATGCTGAGACACTGTTTGCCAGGACTAACAAACTACTGATGAGGGCAAGCTCCCTCACTTTGTGTTGACAATATAACTTACGAACAAATTCTTAGAAAATATTTTGCCTTCAATACTCATTAGACTCTATGCCGATCACAAAGACAGAAGACGTCACTCAGTGCTACACCTCAAGCTTTTCTGCAATGTAAGTACAAACTCGTATTTCTAGCATAAAGCAAGGAGCTGAGTTTCTGCTTTTCTTCTACAATTTCAAGCTAGAACAAAGTTTACAGCTTATCTCACACAGCTGGGTAGGAGTAGGTAACATTCGAACCTGAGCCTTTACCTGTTCATTTCAAAAAGGGAAGTAATTGATTTCTAAACATGTTGGAGAAACCTCAACATCATTTTTATCACTTCAAATATATTGTCATAATCCTTCAGTAAAACAGAGGAAGACGTTATTACTTAGAAAATAGGTTCTGATGAAGCTTCAGAGTTCAAAAAGAGATCTGAAAGCGGAAAGAAGAGACTCAATTTAGACATCTAAGAAAAAGGTTTGTATTATGACTGCTCCTAACGAGTTTGAAAGACTAATCATTGAAGGTGCCGCGAGTTTACTGAAAACAAATAATCACTTAAGAGTCAGGAAAAAAATAATCAATTACATAGGAAAACCTCCACACTAGACTGGCTTAGTACCACAGTGGATTCAAATGAAGCTGAGATCATTCAGGAAAACAGCCCTGGAAATGAAATGGCCAACTCTCTATTTTCCTGCAGAAGACACAAATCGCTTGCTCAAAATGTATAGTTTTGTCTCGTTAAAACAACCAGCACATGAAGCATGCAGTCAAATCAGTCTTACAAGATTTGGAGAGAACAACAGAGAGAAGCTTAAAAAAAAAAAACAACAAAAACACCTGCACTCAAAACCTGTTACTTCTCTAACTACAGAAGGTAAACTGTTTTTTTTTTTTTTTAAAGAAAAAAAGATAGACCAACACAGCTGGAGCTTTGTTTATTTATTCATACGAAAAAGGAAAAAAAAAAAAAAAAGGAATGGAAGAGCTGTTAGCCACCTGCCTGGTTGACTACCATGCATAGTCAGCACCCCTGAAAATTCTTGTTCAAAAAAGGGTAAAAATAAAAAAGGCAAGCCTCCTATTTACTTTGACATCACCAGAAGACATACTCTAAACTTCCACCACACCACGAAAACTTGTTCTAATCTCATCCTTTGTGCTAGAAAGGGTGCTCACACGGTCATATTTTAAGCCAGATCAGACCGTTGTTGTTGGTCATTAGTTTCAGACAATTCAGTTTACTAACTGCATTTGCAGTCCACACAACACTACTGCCAGCAGAGGCAGAGATACCAGCCAATGGCTGAAATTTGTGAGGGATGCCCACTTACCCCTTTTCAGACAGCCACACTTCCTTGAAGCCAAGGAAACATGCGACCATGGAAACAGACCAAGTGTTAACAACGACTACAAAGAATGCATTAATTATGCAAGTTTGTTTAGTTTTTACTGCATCCCACTGAATAAGCTTTGAATGGTTCTGAGCATGTGTAGAGAGAGGTGAGATCCTTAGTCCACACCATACAGATAGCAACAGCAACAGGAAGATACATTCTGTTATTAGGCAGATTTGAATGTAAACAGTACCTATTTTTCTAATGTAAATGCTGCCATGTAAGCACCATATTAATCTAATTATATGCATAGACATATTCTATTTGGTATATCTGCTTTGAGCTTCACACAGCCAGATACCAACCTTCAGGATTCTGCAAGACAGCTTTTATTCATATAAAATATGTAGTTCAGATTAGTCATAATTCAAATCATACAAATATACAATATGCATTACTGCCCTCAGAATCACACAAGGCTAAGAACAAAAACACATTACAGTCAAACTAATTCAGGCAATAAAATCACTTCAAAAATATATTTTTATGCATAGATAGTTCTTTCCCCCTGCAGCTACCACAGGTCCTTCAAAGGTCAGGTTCCTTTGTACAGTTGAGCATTATTCCCACAACATAAACCCTGTGACAAATCTGTTACTGCAGGTCAGAATGTTGTGGGTCAGCTTTTTCTGACTTGCTCCATAAGGCTGTTTATCCCCTGAAAAGGTGCAGGGGATACTTTTAGCCCATGGATAGGATCCCAACACTTATTCTCATTAGATGACTAAAAAGACATTAAAGTCCTTAGTTTTGCACTGAGATTACTTGAGACAGCCTCCCAGAAAAACACCGATTCAAGACCCACTGACAGCTTAGCAACTCATTAATCACAGCTCTGCTGAGTACTACCTGCACACCAAAACCACTCAACATCAACAAACTTCTGAGCATTATGGTCACTTACAGCATACTCCTTTTTCTCAATCCATCTATGCCAAACTCTCAGAACAGCAGCACATACTTGTGGAATGACACAATGTTTACACATAACCCTGCCCTTGAGCCCCTACACTCATCCTTAGAGAAAAACCTACAACATATTAGAGCAGAAAGTGGCAACGCTACCTCTCAGCCATACGATTGCACTAACCAGTTCCCCATCTTCCCACCAAATCTGCTTCCTCTCTGCTTGCAGGGTAGTGCATCATGTTAATAATCATGTTAATAATCACCTGTCAGCCCATTATTCTCAACAACTCCCACCGTTCCTGCGCACATACCCCACCAGCCCAGGCCACTCCGGGAATCAGATTAGAACGCTTCATGATCGCCCACAGGGCTCCAACCGGGAACAAACACAGCCAAAAGCACCACCGATCCCGGCCCCACACGACGACCCCCGGGACGGCCGTTACGGAGCGGGCGGATCCTTCCCCGGGCTCCCCCTAACCGCCGCGGCCCCAGCCGGCTGCTGGCTCGCCGGCCTCCCACCTCACCAGCAAGTCGGTGTTGGCCGCCAGGCGTAAGTGAGGCTTGTGCTTCTTTATGATCTTCCGCAAAGTGCCGCGGGACACCGTGCGCCTCATCCTCTTCCTCCCCCTTCTCCTTCTTCTCCTGCTGCCGTGACAAGGCCCAGCGCCGCCCGCCGCCGTTCGAATCCACCGCCCTGGCGCAAGCGCGCTCCCGCCGTGACGCACTTCCCAACGGCCGAGCACAGCGCCGCGCCCGGGGCGGGGCTGCCCTGCGCCGCTAGCGCGTTGCCCTGGCAACCGCTCCACGGTCGGAATTAGGGGGAGGCGGAAGGCGCTTCTGTCCTGAGCTGCGACGCGCCGCTGCTGGGAAAGCCGGCGCCGTGCTAGCGGCCGCTGTGTGCTCTGCCCGTTCCCCAGCCCCGGCTCTCCCCAGCCCCACGGAGACGCGGACTCTCGGATCCCGAAGCCCGTAGTTGTCGTCTCACACGTCGCCCTCCGCTGGTCGAACGGGAGGTCCGGATGGAGTGAGAACAACCTCCACCCCGTGCTGGAGTCACAGGCGTCGGCTGGGCGCTGTGATGATCCTTTGCTATGCAAGAACCTGCAGTGCAAGCTTCTTCCCTTATAAACTAGTGTAAACTTCAGCCTGTGAGAAAGAAAAGCACGTGGCAATCTTTTGAGCACCTTTACCTGGTGTGCAGAAGGTCCCCAGAATGGAGGGAATGTGCTGCAGGTGCCGGCACCAGGCCTCCTAACGAAGCCTTAGGCCCACACCTGTGGGTTTTAAGCAAGCATTTTACACGTGCAATGGAGTTTACTCGCTGTAGAAGTGGAGGGAGCTGTACAGCACGTGTGTTCCCTACGCCATTGCCCTGTGTTACAGTGCTGGGGGATGTGACGCCACAGAGTACAGCCTGTGTAGGCTTCAAGTACCAGGGCCGAATTAACACTGTAAGCCTGCACAGAAATGAGCCCAGAGAGGTTATCCTGCTCTGTACAAACACCTGGGCAAAATACCATACCCAATTCAAACCCACACACATAGACACTCTCATTCTCAAAGCAGTCACCAATTTAAAGTGACACCCCTCTCTCACATCCGTCCCCATACGTCTCTTTTGGCGGACGGATGCTGCTGACTGAATACAGGTTTCCCCACCGAGGGGCCCCTGTAGCTTGGCATTCTCACTGCATTTGGACTCTGTGTACTTAGTTGGAGAAAGGGTCAGGATTTCATACTGAGGTATGGAGCTTTTCAGCATATTTATTAGTTGTTTTTTTTTTGTTTTCTTTGGCCTGTGAGATGTTTGCAAATTTAAACGTTAGTCAATGAGATAAATATATTACCTTCATTTTAATATATCAAAATTATCAGCGCCTAGAGACGAGCTGGTTTCATTAAAGTATACTATTAGATCCGCATGATTTGGTATTTTAGTTAATTTTGCACAAAATGTGGTCCAAGTAGAAGTATGATATCTGACAGCAGGAGAGAATTTAAGATCTGCCAGCTCTTCATACTGTGTTGGGTATTTGAAAATCATGCTTTGTTCTTTCAGCTCTGACTGTCACTGGTCATTAATCATCAACAACACAGAGCCTAAAATCGGGGTCTCATATTTTTTCTGTAAACGGATAAGCACTAAAACATAGCTTTTTTCTTTCTTTCTTTCCTGCAGCTTAATAATAATCACAGTTACTGGCTCAGCAGTACTGACAGAAGTAAACATTTGTTTTGCCACTTAACTAAATGCACATGACTCAGAGCTACATAGGGTCGTATACTGTAATGCATACATTCTACACATAGAAACTTGCATGAGGATCAACAATAATTCAGCATGTCAGCAAATTCAGATTTACAGTAGTTCATGAGATCTCACTGAGCTGAGAATTGGGCCTTGCAGTCTTGTACAGTCAATAGGAAACTGGTGTGGGCAGTCATTTTACAAACTGTATGAGTTGCAGAACTCCACTATAAGTCTAAAGCTATTAAAATGTGCCATACAGATTTGAAACTCTGAAGTGACTTGCATAAAATAACACTGAGAATCAACACTTGTAACTACATCTCCAGTCACATGTTCGCTGTATGGATAATATTGACTGAATAAGGAGTCTCTTACTGAGTCTAATAGACCTGTGTTGGTTCTGACAGTTTTCTGTTTCTAATGGACTATTCTTTGGTTTTAACTATAGAAAATAATAATTTAGATTGCTGCTTCAAATCTATTCATGTACAACATTTTCTTTCTTTTTACAGTTTGAAAAATATATGATATTAATTACCGAAAGCAATTGAGAACAGAGGTCCAATGGAAAAATGACAAATTATAGGTTCTGGTCTACTACGTGAACATGAACTTCTATAGCTAAAATTTCTCCTTCAGTATGTATTTTGCTTTATTCCCTTGGTCCATAAGTATTTTTGTAAATATGATTTTTGAATAGATAAATACAGGAAAACTGCAGCACAAGAAAACATTACATATTCATTGCTATGGACAAAATGATTTTACAAATTAAATTCCATAAAAATCACAATTTTCAAAATATTTTATTTGTACTAACATATGGATTAATAATGCATTACAGTGAATCACAGAGCGACCATAAGCTCATATTACGTTCTGATTTTATGCAACTGTTTTCCTTTTTTACCTTTCTAATAGAATCTTTAATGTTCTGATGTAACGCTGTAATGAAAAAATATATAAATAACTAAAAGAACCTTGCAAAATGTATTTTAAATTAATTCTTGAAACTCTGAAGTTGTTGATTTTGTCATGCTTTTACAGCCTTCTCATAAAAGGTATTTGTGTGCAATATAGATACATTTGAATGTGTTGCTAGTTCAAAATTATAGCAGTTTTGCAACCATTTTCTACATGCAACTACATTATTTTCAAACAAATATTTCAAAGAATTTCAACAAACAATATTTCAAGAATTTTAGGGGTTTCACTTTTTTAAAATCTTAATTTCTAAACACGGAGTAGCTCATTCCGTGAGCTGGATGTGTTTCGTGGCTTCAGCTGCAGCACAGGATCGTCCGAGATTTCCAGGAATATTTAACTGTGTTTTAGAACTAAATACACCGTCTAATACCGATGACGAGAACTGGAAAATTTAGTAGTTAAAACTCCACCATCCAGCTCTGACTTCTTCAAGTAAACAAACAGCCTTTGCAGTGTTTGAATCAAGGCAATTTCAGTAGCATAGTTTTGTCAGCTTTGCTTCCAGATTATGTGCATTTCTTGAAAACAGCTCAGTACATACTAAGAAGAGGCCTAGCCTGCATCCATCACTACTGAACTACAAACCAGTAAACGTTTTCTTTTCCATTTCTGTAGTGGAACGGAGGATTTTAAAGACTAATTTTACCCACTCCTCTAATACATTGTAAATTGAAGCAAGTGTGGTGTTTGGAAATTAAATTGAAAATCAGGGTTTCATTTCTGTTCTGAAGTTTTTATGAGCCCGTCTCAGTTGTTAAGTGAGTTATTTTGTTTCTGGATTCTGACATCTTCAGACAGTCTCTTCATCAGCTCTTCATCAACTCTTTATTTTAGTTATAAAGAATGCTGAAGAACTCCATTTAAATGTGCGATATCTTGACATTAATAATCACATTTTATAGATTCTTTGTAAGCCAAAGGTCCCTAGGTCTCTTCTCTGCTCGTATAGTGTGTGTTAAACATTTTCTGGTGCTAATCCAGTTTCAGTGGCTGATGAAAGACTGTGAAAAGTAACCTGGATAAGAATGTCAAAGCCTAAAATCTTTTGATGTGTTCTTCAGTGATGAAAAGATACCTCTAAAACAGAACATAACAATTCAGCAAAAGTAAACTCTTCTATAATGTAGTTGATAGGCTTGATCTTAGTGGTTGGAGGTATGCATGCTGAGTCTCCTATTACACCTGTGTATTCTTTCTTTTGAATGTAGGATAATTCAAGCGTGGTTTAAATCTGTAGAGAAATAGAAAAAGAAAATTACAAAGGAGTAAATAGTATGTTTTTCTCTCCTTTGTGGAACTTATGCACATCTCCTGCTAGTAAAAGAAGGTGTAAGTGGCAACTTTGACAAGCAACTTTTCTCTTGTGGCTACTGCTATCAATAATATGTCAGTAACTTGGTTGCAGTGGTAAGTACTAGCAACTCAAAGACAGCTCTTTTTTGTTTTGCCTTATTTCTGTCTATTTTCAAGCCCAGTGTTAAACAGTGAAAATCAGAAAGGCACAATGCCATAAATTATATTTGAAATTCACACTATTTGCTGCTTTTAGGTTTTACAATTTAAGCTTCAGTTTTTCAGGATATTGTGTATATCAGATCTCTGAAGGCTGTGCTGAGCCTGCCTAACATCAGTTGTCTTCTGTACAGACAAGAGACTGTCCCTCAGCCTGTTGTAACAGTTAGAACTGCATTCATAAAAACAGTAAGGGCATATAAATTACAGCTCAGTAGTCACTCACTTGTAGAGGTATTACATACTTGCTATAAAAAAAAAAGTATAACATTTACAGTTTTTAAAGTAATTTAATGTAGGATCACATCGATGCATATATAGGTTTGTGTAGGTATATACAACAATGCTTATTTCCATTTAATTCTGTAGGAGAAAGTTGTTTACTTCTGTTTTTTTCCAAAGGAATTCATAAAGTTGAGTAAATAGTAGAAATAAATACATTTCATCAGGTACCCACTTTGACTGCATTCCTGTGACTTTTGTTGTGTCATTTTTAGATTTTTGGATTATTTATGTTATGCTCCTATATTTACTGAGGCAGACCCATTCAATTTCATGCCAGTCATATGTCCTTCAAATTCTAGAATAAGTGATGTTATCATCTTCAGATGTGCTTTCCAAGGCTACATGCAGTCCAGAGGGATATTCACCCACCTCTAGTTGGATCAGCTAATCCAGACCTGCTAAGAAAAAGAACACGTCTGAGAAACTTTCACAAACCTAAACAGCATTCTGAAAAATACCTGTTATCTGCCTTCCAAAAAAAATTATTTTATACACACACATTATAAACAGAGAAGGAGAGCACAAAAGTTAGTGACATATCCTGATCTCTCACTTTACTGAAAGCAGATCAAATTAACATAATGTGATGAATGGTAATGTGTAGTATCAGTATAGAATTGAAAGAAAGATTAATATTCAGATACATACTATTCAACTGCCAACTTTTTAGTGGTATTTATCAGAAAGGATAGATCAGAGGTATTGATCATGAGAAGGCATTTTTTTCTTCACAGTGTTTTTCTCATGAAGGGTAACTGCATCTTTCAGCCTCCGTGGAAGGTATGTTAACATTCACTTCCCACAAGGACCATGTTTTTCTCCATTGAGATTTTATTTTCAGTCAGAAAGAAACCCCTCAATGTCTGGTATGCAGTAGGTTTTTTCTACTTTTTTCTTGATTTCCTTCAGGTTATGTACTCTCTGAGATGCAGAATGATATGCTACAGAAAGGCCTGCTTTGCTGTGCATCTTTCCATCAATTATCTGGCCTTGAATGTAGAGGAAAATAGGTGATCCCAATTTGAGATGTCAATTCCTGCACCAAATAAAATAGCTGTTTGTTTGTATTTCTAATTACCACTCATCCTTTGCTCCTAAATCCTTAAGTAGTTCAGGAACAGGTCATGAGGACCCTGAAATGAAAAATGCCCATTTCTGGCTTGGGACTGCATGCTTGTCTTGTGAATGCCCTAACACAAAGGTGTATACATGTATTTGTCAACATTAAAGCCAATTAACAACTTATCACAAAATACATCAAGTCAAAAACATAAATACAGTTAAATAATTTTTAAAATCTATAAACAGTCAGTGATAACCAGTGGGATGCCCGCCTGCCAGCTGATTTGCCCCAATGCCCCTAATAATGGATTACAGCCAACTAACTTCAAAGAGGACCAATGAAGTCACAGATCAGTTAGGTTTCAAATAAGGAGAGTTGATTGCTAATTATTTAAATCCTCCTTGGTGTGCCAGAAGCAAATTTACAGCATTATCATTGTATGTGAACACGGTAGAAGAAAGAAGAATAGCGATGACAGCAAAGCAAAAATTTGACTATTGACTTCGAAGTACATGAAATAACTTTATAAAACAATAGGAGTGGTCATTAGTGCACAAAATAGTCATGTACTGTGCAGTCAATGAGAGTGGTGGGAATCATTTTTCTTCTACCTTTTACCATCATTGGTAAAATGATTTCTTCTACCTTTTAAAGTAGTAAAGGAGTTTAAAACAGAAAGTTTCAAATAAATATGAATAATTCAAAGTAGATTGAAATCTGAATATAAGTTTTCAATGCAGATTTTGGAATCAAAGACGTTTTGTTTACTGCTAAGAGGAAATTCACCTGAGAAAGAAGCTGTATAAAACATGCAAAACAGTCTACCACAAAAAAGTTCAAAAAAAAGGTCTACCTTCTCTAACAAGCAGACATAAAATCATCAGCCTTCTAAATTATGTTAATAAATTAATAATCAAATCTGATCTATCAAGGATGGAATGGGTAGAACTTTTTTTTTTTTCTTTTTTTCCTGGGGGAATAAGGGATTGAAAATTTTAATATCAGTTTTGTAATACTAAAGAATAAACTCCTTGGACAAAGACAGAACTACTCTTTAGTTTCTTTTGTTGCAGAAACACTTGCATTATTTTTGAGTATCCTGAAATCTTCCTGATTATAATTCTGTACCATGCCCTTTTCAGGTGTGCAAACTCATTTCTAAACAGCAATAAGCATAAAATATACCCTTCCTCCTACCCCACCTCACCCTCCCCCCCCCCAAAAAAAAAAATCACACCAGCTATTCCAGATTAGTATTAAGAATCAGTTCTTTTTTAAAAAAAAAAAATCTAAATGAAAAAGATAAATTTTGGAAGTTTACTGCTCCTATAAGCATAATAAGAGAAAATACATAATCAGATAATGTGTTAAATTATAGGAATTACGAAAACATTTTCTCTTCCAGCTAATTAACTGCAACTTCCAGTCTTAGGAATGCAGTGTTTTGGGTTTTTTTTAATATATTCTTCTATAAGGTGTATAGAAAGAGACTTCAAACATAAATTCTCTATTGAGCAAAAAAACTACTGTTAGCTTAGAATCATTTGATAGCATTTGCAGATTCAAATTTGATTAATTGGAGTGGTAATTTGCAGAGTGAAAGACATTGTATATACACCATGAATGTGAAGTAACACCAGTAAGTAATGCTTAAATAAATGTAACTGACCACAGTTTTGTAAATAATCCACTGCTGATACAGGCTTTTTCTTCCCGTACAGAACAAGAACAAGAACAAGAACAAGCATACTTTCTTCAAACAGTGCTTGACGCAAAAGAAAACAGTGAGAGTGTAACACTTCAGGTTAATAAAATTAAAAGACAGCAGCTGTAGTTGCTGCCTTGCACAGAGGCAAGACAGTGCTCCCTGCTGAAAGAAACTGCACTGGAGCCTTAACATAAGAATAACCATATTGTCTGAGGAGAAGAGAAGCCATATGGAGTTTTCTTGATCTACTCAAACTGGTGCGTGAGCGTATTGTTACAACAGAAATGTACACTGAAGCACAGTAGGCTATCTACCTGAGTTTACATAGCCTAACTTAACTACCACAAAGCTAAGAAAAAGGTCTTTTGCGTGCAGAAATTCACACCTCTTGCATCATCACCGATACAATTATAACAAAACTAATGCACACAATGAGTCATAACACAAATGCAAGAGAAAAGTGTCCTGGAAGAGAACCATCGGGAGAAAGAGAGTAGAAAAAAAAAAAAAAGAAAAAAGACTTGTACAAGAATATGGGAAGCTGGGACTAGATGCTGGGTTTTTTTGAGATTTTCTAATGTAAATGTTATTCAGATGAAGGCCCATACTCACTGGAATGTTCAGCTGTTTTGCACTTCTTCAAATAAGAAAAAAAACAGCTGTAAAACTAGCTTAACTCTCCAATTAAGCTGAATTTATGGCGTCTTTACAATACCAGTGCAGAACAAAGCAGCTGGAAACAACAAGTAATTCTGATCCTAGCAATCCCTTTTTAGGGCTTTATTTGGCATTCTTTAGTCAGGCAAAACTTTGCCAGTTTGCCTAAGATTAAATTTAGAGGCCTCTGAGAGGCCTCTGAAGATTAAACAAAATTATACCATAGAACACATGTTCATAAATGCATAGACTTTAGATATTTCACTGTAACATATTTTGAGAAGATTAATCTAATTTAGTAGCCCAGTGAACTCAGAACTCTCAGCAATTCCTGTAGTTACCAGGATTACATCTTTGTCAATTTTACCTTACTTTTTTTTTTTTTTTTTTAAACAACAAAGTAAATTGACTTTTCTTTCCAAACTAAATTTAACAATTGCATTCTGTCACAATTCTTACACTTGTGAGTTATATGTGTGGGTGACAAATCTCCTTTTACCCAGGAGTCCTGAGGCATGGTCCTGAAATATTTATAAAAAAAAGGCCACTGGCATCAGTATGTTGATGTACAGTTCAATTCCATACAGCTTTTCTTTATGATTGTCATTACAGAGGATAATTTGAAATAGCTTTTACTCTTTTTTTTTTTTCTTTTTTTTTTGCATCTGTTCTGTATTTATCAGTCAGCTGCCTTTAGCAGACCCAAACAACAGAGGCTTCTTGTTTGTTCATGATGGGACTCCCCATTTTGATCTCAAAGGCTAGAGCTGCGCTAAGGAGTGTAGTGTAGGGCCTAGCTGCCAGTCTTGTGGTAGCTATGGCTAGCCTCTCTTCCCTTAAAAAAAATATATGTGTGACCCACTCAACCCTGACTATTGGGGTCCATGTACCATCCTCTGGATTGTGTCCAGGAGCTGACTTGCAGAGTACTAGTTGCCTCATGCCACAGCTGAGTAGTTACTGCTATTGCATGGCAGTGTTTGTGCACCTGTAGCCATGAAACAATGAAGTACTGATTGCACGGAAGCAGTAACATTTGTCAGGGAGCTGAAATTCCTAAGTAAGAAGTTGCATGCCTAAAATAAACAGGCTCAACTGTCCAGTTCAGCAAAGATACTGGTCCATGCCAGGACTGTTTCTTGTTTTCATTTCTCACTCCAATGGGCCTGGATCAGAGTCTAGCAGATAGGTCTCCTCTGTGCTTGGGAATTTCCGATATCACGGACCTGCAAGATCAACTTCTTGTACCTTTTCTTGCTCATCCTGAATCTTGTTCTGTTTGCTTCAGCAGCATCATTTCACCAGGAAGAGTGGAAAGTCAATGTCTACATGCCAAACAGCCTGATGCCTGCAACAGGCTTCTGGGAGCTGGGGAATGCAGTCTTCAGTCCCAGAATGTAAGAAGGAAATGATAAAGATCTTTCTTCTGGAGAAAGTGTTCTCTATACACAAAGGTATCATACGGAAGAGAAAGTAGAAAACAGTAGCTGCCAAATGGAGATACAGTCTAGTCCACTAAATGATGGACAGTTAGTTTGGTAAACAGCCTGGTACTAAACTGTGCTTCAGCCTTTGATAACAGGTGTTTTTTTGTTGTTGTGGGGTTTTTTTGTTTGTTTGTTTGTTTTTCATTTGTTATTATGCCATGGTTTGCTTTAGAAGGGATCAACCGTGGAACTAAATTGTCCACAGTTTTTAAGCAGAACTCAGAGTCCTACTGTCTGACACTCAGAATTGCTTGATGTCAATGGGCATGCACATGATAAGAAATTTATTAAATCTTCCATGAAACAGTTTCATTTCAAAGTCTGACAATGTCTAACTCTTACAGGAAATTAGAGTGCAACAGTCCATTAACAAAATTGAAGCTTCAAGTAAATACCTATGATCTGAGCGTAAATTCATGGGAGAATGTATTGTATGCATGTAGCTATATGTGCAAAAGGTCTGAATTTCCCTACCAGCAGTGTCTGGATCCAGAGTTTTTATTTCAGTTCTTCTCCTCTGTTCCATATATAAACCTGAATTTAGCAATTAGATGAGTACTTCTGCATTCTGGGCCCATGAGCACTTCTTCATACAAG
Source organism: Alectoris magna (assembly GCA_030625065.1). Taxonomy (NCBI): domain Eukaryota; kingdom Metazoa; phylum Chordata; class Aves; order Galliformes; family Phasianidae; genus Alectoris; species Alectoris magna. The sequence goes on from CM060562.1 coordinate 60,949,067, forward strand.
TAGAAAAACAGGTTTGGAAGTTCTCCTCTCTTTGGGAATATTTGATCCTAGAATTCCAGTTCTAGCATTTCTCTGATGGTCTGAAGTCTGCAAAACATGAGTGTCCTATATCACACAAAGAAAAAGGCTCAGTCAGATTCATCTCCCACAGGGGATATGAATTGCTGTGTGCATAACTAGATGATTAATGCGGTTTTATGCAGCTTTACCTTTATTCTGGTATATCATAAATCTGTGGTACCACATATATGCGCTAGTACCACAAGTATTGTGCACCAAAACACAACATCTAATTTGATGTCTCAGAGACAGGAACATTTCAGGTGATAGACTTCTATAAGGCAATGTCCCCAAAAGTTACTGAGGTATTGGTTCAATAAGTTTAACATGCATTCCTATCTTGCATTTCTTTTTAACAAAATTAGTGTTTGAAATAAACCCAGTCTTTACTGCTACTCAAATAAAAGCTACAACCTGCAAAAGAGTCAGAATCTTTTTATGAATTTTGTAGGGTCAGTTGCAACTTCAGCATCTAATATCTTTGTAAACCAATACCTTAACTGTGTAATACGTTCAGTAAATACAGCTTGTCATTTACAAGGTGTCTCCTTACACTGACTGTCAAATGAAGCACAAAAATGTTAAAAAAAGGACTCCTCAATAGCTTCATGAGTAGTTGTCCACTTATTCCAGAGATCACTAAAATGTTTGGCAAGAAAAGCATGGACCGTATACAAGTACTCATTCACATGTCAAAGCCAAAATTGAAAACACAGTTCAGTGGAGTTCAAGGACAAGAGTGCCGGAAAGGCATTGTTGTAAATAAGTGAAACAAAACTGTACCACTCTCCACCTTCTGAATTGATACTATGTACAGCCCAGCTATATTTCTGTAAAACAGTGTGCCTGAGTGCAACTCAGGAATGTGAATGCCTTCTCCTGCGAACAGGAGCCAAACACCAACCTCTGTATCAATACATGGAAGAACAATTGCAGCTATGAAGAAAAAACATGTTTTCCCACCACCCAGCTTGTCTAAAATCTTGTAGTGTGAAGGTGTGTTTTAAACGTGATTTTGACGAGGTTGAATTTTGCAAACTAAAATAAAAGTAGATTTATTGCAGAGTTTAAGCTCTCTGGAGTTTTAACTGAATGGCATACTTTATCAGTCAAACATAGGTGATTAGTTCAATATAAAAATTTGTGAAGTTCTGTAAATTTAAGTCAGTGCCTGACACTTGGGTGCCCACACCTTCAAAATAAGCAGTGTGGGGAGCCCAGAGTAATAAGCACAGCTGTTAAGACCATATCTGGTGTTAAGAGCACATCAAGAGTGTCCTTCTTCATATGGCTAGATAGTTTTTCCATCACTTTTACTTCAGTATTTCTGAAACCAGGTGTTAATTTTCAGGGGGATAGGAGGTTTCCAAACAGCTGCCAGGATTAATATAGCAGCCAGCAGTAAACGCTGAATAAGCTTAGGTACAAAATGTGTACCATCTGGTTTCAGGAGTCTCTAGCCAAAAATGTGAGGCCAGTTCCTTTCATGTCCAGAAATCTTCCTTTCACTGGGAGTTGTGAAATGGATCTTACCTTTGCATTACCTTTTAATTCACAGCTCCGAGGAAGATTTGAATAATGGTCTTAAGAAAATGTTGCATAAGTATAAAATGGGAAACTAAAATAACATGCTCAGTTGGCAAAAGATGAACACTATTTGACAAGCTGAGATCAAGGTTCTTGCTCAGTCTCACAGTAGTCCAGTCTTCCAAGATTCTGCTTCTCTATCAGTAATATCTACCCATGCTCATCACAAACAAATTCTCCCTCTGAGTTCTCTCCCTGGACTAGCAAGTCAGTAAGAAGCTACAAAATGATGCCCGTAAGGATTGATTTAAGACCAGGGAAGTGAGAAATTTGGTCTCTCTTGTCTCTCAGTGAGGCAGTCCTTCTGGGTTCCTTAGGTGTCTTGAGAGATCAACTGTTCCATATAAAAAATTACTGAATAATCTGATAAAAGAGTAACCTAAGACTGGCCTTGTACACAGACATGAGGTCAGAAGGATGCGTATGGTCTGGGCCAATGTAGACACATTTGAAGAGATCCAAGCAGATCCAGAAATTCCACTAAAGAAATGTGGAAAAGGTGTGTTTCCTGCAAATCATTCTGTCCCTTCTCTCTCAGGCAGTCATAAGTAATTGATAATGTACCTTTCTTATCAAAGCCCTGAAGATATTAACCTATTATCTCATTCAGAGAATTATTTATATCTCTGAGCTTTTTTATTTCTGGGTTATATATATATATATAAAATGCCTAAGATAAGAAACCACACAATCCTGTTTTTGCTTTAGTATAATCACTGCTTTCAACACATTGATTAACTCAGTGCTTTAACTGGATGATTAAACCCTTTTGAAAAGGGACTGTCATGTTTCTTTATTTGGCTAGACCAGACTATAATGATTTCTCAGTCTGCAGGCATTATCACAACACAGATAAAACAGCTATGATAGTCCTGTTACATTCCTGGTAACTGTGGGGTTTTCTACACTGTCATGTATAGATAAAGTAAGATTTCCCTGGGCTCTGTACAGCAAGTTAGAATAACTCTACTATATGATGTAGCTGCAGGTTTAACAGAGATGTATTTAAAGATGGGCAGATGAATAAAGAGGAGTCTAAACTGAGGCAGAAAAAATGAAGTTTTAAAAGCCTGATGTTTTTATTTGGTACTAATATCCAAAAGACTTATCATTCTGTGGGTTTGTTCTGACCCCTTCTGTGGTTAGTAGTCAAAACACTTTTCTGTATATGTGTGTTGTAATAGCAAAGTTATAACCTTTCTGATATGCATCTCCGTAGTGTCTGATAATAGATTCCAGCCACAGAGCATTCTGAATTAACAAATCCATCTAATCAGACAATTTTATAATGCACTGTAAGTAACCATTTCAGCAAAGGCAGTGATTTTTCTGCATTCAGGCACTGAAACATTAGTGGTAGTATAAATCCCAAGATAGCACTCAATGTACTGTAAGAGAGAAATTTAGTCAGATTAAAAAAATTTCAAAGGCTGTGCTCCACATTTCCACTTATCTCTGAATGTATGATAAATTGTTGATCCACAGACAGAGGAGAGTCTTCTGTATTGTATTCATGTAGCATGAAGCATCTGTAAGTAATAACTTAGGTAACTGTAGTGCACTGATATTTTTCAAAATGGTAACAAAATACACATCCAAATACCAGTGTGTTATGTCACTGGTGAACTGACTGCTATGCTGCAGAACAGTTATCTCACTCTGAAGCTGTAGGCTCCACGTGTAAAAGTAGGACTATACCACGAACTGCAAAACCACTTAAATAACAGACATGCCACAAAGTCCAACTAGATCCAGAAGGCTTTCCTGTTACTGATTTTCATCTGTTTTATTATTTACTGTTTTTACTAGGATCTATGTGACTATTTCTAATGTTATGAAAGACACAGGGAGAAAACAATACCAAAAAAATACGGACCTTTATTTCACGTTATCTGGTATAGTTCCCAAAACTCTCACAAAACAATTTTAATACCAGAGAGAAAACATTTCAGTGAAAGCAAGTATATGCACAGCTACATCAATCCAAGATGAAGAAGCAGAAATTTTATTACTCACTCTTCTTCAGTGTTAACAGCCAGAGGGAATACACTTTGGAAATCAGTTTTCTCTTACGGGAACTCAATGTGGGTAGCTGCTTGATGTGTTCAGCTTCTGTATGGCCTAGATTCAGCAAGACACTTAAAAGTGTGTCTGACTGTTCATGTGGATATTTAGGTATGCACTTAAGTACCTTGCTGAACCGGGGCTTGTGTTATGTCACATGTATTCACAAGGTCAGGCATGCTGGCTAATAATTTTTCCATTTTTTCTAGGTAGACCACAGATAAGTACAGTCACACCATACATTTGGAAGCACCTGCAATTAATTTATCAGATGCTGTTACCCAAGGCAATGGAGAACACCCAAGGCCACAGAAAATGTTCTGTTGGAGAAACATACTAATTTGCTCCTCAGTACAGATCCTGTAGACTGCTGAGAGGATCTGCATGGGCTAAACTTCGAATGTACAGGATAACAAAGTACCATTTTATTGAAATATGCTGCCTCAGTATGCAGCAGTTGCAGCCAGTCTCATACCCTATTGTATTAGACAACATAGAAAAATGTGAGTTCCCTGCTCCAAGTGATTCACATTCTTAAGAAGTACTGCATGCCAGGGTTAAGGAACTGGAGAGCATACATTTGCCACAATGAAATGCTTACCAAGATAAATCAAAAAGCAGATAATTTAGGAAGGAAAAATTAAGTGCATGACTGCTTTTTCCCTCTTTAAACTCTGGCTATTAGCCCAGGCATTAACCTATCTAACCCACAAGTGAATAAGTTGTTTAGGAAACACAGCGATTCCAAGCCAAATTCTGAGCAAAATTTTTCTATTTTCCCTGGAAGACAACGTGTGTTTAAGATTGCTTTCTAGTCTGCTCATCTGCTCTCTCTTACTCGCTTCTAAAATTGTGGCACAGGAATAACTGTGCCAAGGGTATGATGTCCCCAGTTTTCCGTTGAAATCCAGTGGCTGAACAGAAGAGGAACCTTGCAGCTGCTAGCTGTTACAAGCCCCATTAATGAGGCACTGGGTCTGAACGGAAAATCTGGTACCAGTATTTGTGAGAATGCTGGAAACTCATATCTACTTCAAATTAACCAGGTTCTTTCCCTGTTCTACCACTACCTGCATTTTTGCTGAATGAACTGCAATATCGCACTCTGCACTTCGCTATCCTAGGAAAGATGCTTACAAAACTTTGATTTAATGCTGTATCTGAAGAAAAGACTGTCGCAGCTCAACCAAGAAGGTGAACCCATCTGATCATTAAGTGCCAGTCAGTGCATGCATGGACACAACAGAACTTGAGTACATGGGGAATAAAAATAGGAGAATATGGGAAGGAGCTGCAGATCCCAATGGGCATTAACACAATTCGAAGTTTCAATTCTTCCACTGCTCACTTGTTTCGTAATCATCTTCCTTGACTTACTTTCAGTCAGCTGCCATTGACAAAAGTAATTCTCATTATCTCCATATTGCCTCATCTATGCTTCAGTCACTTTTTTCCAGTGCTAGCTTTGTGAACTGAAATGTCACCCTTCTGATTTTTGTTCAAACGTTCTGTAAAGTTTGATCAAGAGTGCCAGTTTATATTATAAGGTTGATTCACATCTTAATGGTATGAAAATTCTTGGCTATTTGCAAAAGATGGCACATATGTTGTCATGGATTTTAATAGCGGAAATAGTTCGTGCTGACTAAATAAATTAGAAGCTGTTTGAGCCATATTATGTTTTTTGTGTAAACTGGATACAACGCTGATGAAATTTAATGTGCATTAGAATGAATAGGAAATAATCAGAACTGCCTTGCATCTCCCCCACCTGCACTGTTTTTTATTCAGGTGATGAGATCTCTATGTATTTTGAACACTAGGACTGATATAAACTGTGAGTTGAGGGTAAGAGAACACACAGCAATGAAAAGAAAAAGAATGAAGCTGAAAATTAGGCCAGAAGATTGAAATCAAGATGGATTTATATCATTTGTTACTGTTTTGTTAATCATGGTTGGCTGATAAACTACCAAGCGGGACGAAGTTCAGGAGACTTGATATACTGTATGTTAAGACTTTGTTATTACAAGGTGAACTCCCTTATTCCAACTCACTCTCCTTCTCTCCCACACTTGTTTTAATACAGAGGAAAGTTCAACTCCCCCTGCTTAGCTCCAGTACCTCTTAATGAGGGAGCTGTAACACTATGCAGTCATCTCACCACACAGCAATCAGAATTTCACTGCTTCACACAGCTTGACTTAGGTCAAAAAGGATGGTTAAAATTCACCCACGTCCTGGAAACCCCCTGTTGAGTTAAGCAGATCGCATGTTAACTACAGGAGGAATTTTTGTCAGTTTTGATTTTTAAATGGTCAAAGGGTCCAAAGTATTAGTTCTGAAAGTTCTTTCACAGACACTGTTCTTAGGATACTGGCATGAGCAAAATGATTCACATATCATATAGTTAGAGGCACAAGTAAGAGAGTTACACATGCTAATAAAAAGAAACATCATTTACAAAAATGCAGTCTGATCACACAAAATGGATCCTCTAGCCTATTATGGTTAATCAAATCTCTGAGACCAACTTAATAGATTGCCTTTAACAGTGTATCCCTACATTTACAAAAATCAGAAGCAGAAGGTTCAAGGACTGTAAATCAGAATCTCAGGAGGTAATGTTATTTTTGTGCAGCAGCACTTGAACCAGCATTCCTGACGCCTACAGGATGAGCTTCCTTGAATGCATACATGTACATCGTATGGTTACTGCGATTCCTGCAAGAGGAAAAATACAAGCAAGCATTTGCAGGCACCAGACTTATGTCTGATGTAGCTCACCATACCTTCCAAGAGTTTTCAGACACGCTTTCATTTTTAGTGCGTTTCTTCAATTGAACTTAAAACCAGGCACAAGAGAATGCTCTATTCAACTGTGAAAATATTGTATTGCATTACAGGAAGCCTCCAAGTTTATAAAAATATGAATGTCTTTGTAGCACAGAGGTAAAAGATTCCTATTACCCCTGTTACAAGAAAGTTCAAAGGATATCATAAACAATTACCACTGAAATGATAATGTTATGGATATGTTTCTGCATATGTGGGGTCAACAGAAGGAAATGGCTCTACATCCATGAAAAATTATCCACAGAAAACCTGGATTGCCTATAAACAATAACCTTGAAACGAACAAGTTAAATTATATTTTTAAATGTCCACTTGCTTAAAGATCATTTAAAGATAGGAGGAATGACTAAGTAAGTCAGTATCCTTTATTCTAGAGAAGAACTGGCAAGTTAAAATACAAAGAATCTACAGAATTGTTAGTGGTATGGATGTAGATCATAGAATCATAGAATCATAGAATGGTTTGGGTTGGAAGGGATCTTTAAGATCACATAGTTCCAACTCCCTTACTATAGGCAGGGACACCTCCCTCTACACCAGCTTGCTCAGAGTCCCATCCAGCCTGGCCTTGAATGCTTTCAGGGAGGGGGATTCCACAACCTCTCTGGGCAACCTGTTCCAGTGTCTTACCACCCTCACTTCTGTGAGAATTTCTTCCTAATATCTAGTCTAAATCTACCCTCTTCCAGTTTAAAGCCATTTTCCCTTGTCCTGTTGCTACCTGCCCTTATAAAAAGTCCGTCCCCCACTTTCCTTTATTGGAAGACCACTATAAGGTCTCCAGGCTGAAAAGCCCTGGCTCTCTCAGCCTGTCCTTGTAGGGGAGGTGCTCCAGTCTTTGATCATCTTTATGGCCCTTCTCTGGACCTGCTCCAACAACAACATGTCCTGCTTGTGTTGGGGATAGCGATCAGTCATTCACGATTTTCTCCAGTGCAAAAGCAGAAGAGCATCAAGTGAAGAATGTAAATCATGATCCAAACAAATTGGAGAATCTGGTTCTTCATACAATGGGCTGTAGTGGATGTTGTACTCACATGAGTGTGAGGGGAAATTAGATAAGCTAATGGAAGAAAAATCCATTACAACTAACTATATACGTAGAAATTACAACCAATTCCAAAAATACATCACCTAGAGCTAGCATAAAGCTGGGAATCCTCAGGGCATACTGATATTTGCTTTACGCTGTCTTTACTTTTCTCTACTTCATGGCATGTGAGGCAATGATGGATAGCGCTCAGTGCTGCTATGCCCAGTTGTCAGGGACAGGACAATGCAAAACAGACTGGTCCTGCATGCACTAAATCCCATCAAGTTTCCTTCTCTAGGAGCTGTGAACAAACAGCTTAGCCAATCACTTTGTGCAATATGCATCAACATTTCTATGCCAGCTCTATCTTCTTCATGAGAACAACACAGTCAGTATTCATTCTCTATGTTAGTATTTACCAACAGTTCCTTCTGAGAAATATAAGCACAGTCTGGGGACAGACTATTCTAGGGTGCAGGCCTTATGGACAGGTTGCCCACCACTCAGTCCAGTTCTAATCCTCTTGGCACATTTCTCTCTCCACATCTCTCATGAGGCAGGGCTCAAGGCTTCTGAAATGAGGGAAGTTTGTGGTCTTCATTAGCATGGTCAGTGGTGTCTATGTGCAGCAGCAGAAGAGGTTGCATTAGTTCTGCAGTGCACAACTTTGATATTTAGCAAGGACAAATTCTTTAAAAAAAAAAGCCCAGAGACTTCAACGGTGCAGCCACAAGCCAAGCAACCCTGTTTGGTCAGGAGGATTTTGGTGTGACTTTGGTGTGAAAATCAGCAGCAAAATCAATGTGGCCTATGCATAACAAAAACATAGCAATGTTGTCCCAGCACTTTAGAGTTCACAATTCAGCACAGTAGTAGTCAGAATAAATGGATAACCTGAGTGAGTTCAAACTACCTCCAAACATTTTATCGTTTACCTCAAATGCAAGTTCTTACAATATCATTACTGTGATTCAGTGTGATAAGGAAGAAAAATACAGTATTTGTGCTATATATCTGAGAAAATTTGGACTTTTGGATGCATTTAGGGAGAAAGAATTATGAATTGCTCTCAGAGGAATCCAGCTGCAGGTAGAAAATATGAATGACTTTTTATGTCAAATAAAAAATATATGTCAAATATGGCAAATACTAAAATATTTGTTGGTCTTTGGATGTACTCTGTGCTATACAAATGCATAACTCACAAAACAGAATGGTCTTAAACCAGACCCAAATGTGATTTCAAAGATGGTGATGTAAGATAAGAAACTTCAGCGTATATATCTTGTGCTGAATTTCCCAAGTACAGTGCAAATGTTGGCAAACCTGTTTTCAAGAATGGAAGAGCTGTATTGTACAATAGCTTAAATCCAGCTATCTCTAAGAGCGAGGCTGTGCGACTTGTCAGGGCCATAGTTAGGCCCAAAAAGCAAGCTCTGTCTGCCCTGCCTGTTCACCAGTGTCTGGCGCCAGCTTTTGGTGCACCTTTGTGGCCTTCTGTCAGAGAACTGTGAGCAAAGAGCTGTGAGAAGTAGGTTTCTACCCTTTATTCCTTGGGAGCTACTTTTAAGTTCAGACCTCATTCTTGGTTTCTGCCTGATAAACATTTGCAGCTCTGCCTATGACTGACCAGTGCCAGCTGAATTGAATTTTTATCTTGACCCTGAGCCTGTCTCCTCAGTGTGGACATTTCTGGTATCTGGACTCTTGGATGACCCTGGTTATCATTACCAGAGCTTGTTGCTCCTGGCATGGCTTGCAGAAACATCCCATGACCAATCTCAGCACCAGCTTAATATCCCCTGCAGACAGCCAGACAATCTGCTGGGTTGGCCACAGGTGGTGTTGGAGATCACCTCAACAGGTGGCATCCCACAGCCTTGATCTTGCCACCTAGTTTGCCTCAGCAAGCTGTCTTTGAGCCGCCTGGGAGGCTTCTGTGTCAGAGAGCATGCCAAGATCATGGTTTTGTGTCAAAGGTTGTATAGACATAGGCAAAGCAATTTACAAAGCTAAGTGAAAAGAGAGCTAAGTCTGTTCAAATATCAGATACTATAATTCATCTTGATTAGCATGGGATACTTCAACAGCTGTAACCATTTAGGCTTACAATTCCAAAAGTCAAATACTTTAATCTAATGCTAGCAGGAGACTGCCAAGGAAAGGGAGGAACTGAAAAGAAAATATATCAAAATTTCAAACTTCATGCTAGAAACAATATTCCAAAACATCATTAAAATGCTTATGCTGAAAGTATCAAAATATAACTTGGTTAAATTCTGAAGCAAATATTTTGCTTCAGATTTGTTGAGAAGGATATAGAGTAACCAAAATACAATGCAGACAGAACTTAGGTTTGCATCACAAAAAGTGATGATGAAATCTACCATGCAATTGTGCCTTATCATGAAGTCATCTAAAATTTAGTGGGCACCTCTGTCATGTCTTTTCATGGCCCTTAAGATCTCTAAGTGCCTCCAAGTCCACAATAGGGCCTAGGCTGTGAAGTATGTTCTCATTTATGCTCCAGCATGATCTGGAAATAAGGACATCTGTCAACAACTGCAGTCCATTACAAGCTTCTTATAACATCAACAGAGTAAAAAGGCTGGCATGTTGCTCACAGCATGGCTACCTTCTCCCAGAATCCTGGCTAGCACTGGCAGTGTCCTTTCCTCTAGCAGCCCTGCTAAGGGACAGAAAGATGAACATGGCCTGGAGAAACCTGGCTCTTCAGGAGGGGTAGAAGACATGGACTTGCTTTTGGAAGTGTACAGCCTACTCAATAAAATGTCTCAACCCTCTGTGTGCCAACACTCAACACTCAGTGCTGAGTTGTTGCTCATTGCTCAGACTCACAAGTCACATTGCAGGTAGGAGACACAGCCTGACCTTCGCTGTCTAACCAGTGTCCAGGAACCAGCGTCTGCTAATGTAGCCCCTTACACGTCACAGTGATTGACACTGTGCAGAACTAGTCCTTTGGTGAGGGGGGGGGAAAGGTCTGAGGCCTTGCACTAAGTTCCATAAATCTCAGCCTGAGTATGTAGCATGCTATACTTATTGCTTTCATCCAGCATGGACGTACTTTGAAATAATATTCATTTTTCACCACATAAATGCCAGTATAATGCAGTCATTGAAATATTGACTAAGGCCTTCAATGCCCTTTTGAACTACCAGCACTATAAAAAAAAGTGGTTAGGTAGTGTCTTCCTCCTCTTTCAGTTCACAGGATTAATTACTTACAAAAGAAGAGGCTCACGTATCTTTGGATTACAGCTAGGATGGAAACTTCCCAGCGTGGAAAAGACGTCAGTAACTGCAACACTGTTAAAAGACACCACTGCTAAGCAAGGATACACTGATAAAATCAGTATATTGAAAGAGGTTAGGTCCTGTTTCAGGCTTTTTTTTTTTTTTTTTTTTTTTTTAATTGTTTGCTATTTTTAAAGTAAACAGATTTTACACTAAGCTTTATTCTAAAACCTTCTTTTTGACAAAAACAAAGTGACTATGCAATTTGATATATACAGCTTTTACACCAAGATCTTATTTTTCAGTGGCAGAGGAAAAATTGTTTGCCCTCTTGCACCTAGTCAAAACATGTATAGGGTTAGCCTTCTAGTGGTTCTTATTTTGGCAATATTTGATATAGCCAAATGTAATGGGCATCCTTAAACCATCTGTCATACAGCAGGGAAAAGGAAAGCATGGTTCAGAATTCTGACCAGTCTACCAACATGAGACATAGTACAGGGGTTCAGAGGATTGCTGAGGTTAGAAAGGACTTCCTGCAGCCATCTAGCCCATCTGCCTACTCAGAGCAAGCTCATCGAGAACAGGTTGCCTTGGACAATTCATAGTCAGATTCTTAATATGTCAACGGATGGAGAGTCCACGGCCTCCCTGGGCAGCCTGTTCCATAAAAAAAAGGTTTTTTTCTGTGATTACTGTTTGTACTCATTGCCTTTTGTCCTTTCACTGGGCTCTACTGAGAAGTGTCAGGTGCCTTTAACATACTGCCTGGTTCTCATACTCTACTCTCCTAATCAAAAACTTTCTTCTAATTTGTACCATAATATGTGACCACTGACCCTTCTTATGTACTTTGCCACAAAAGAGAAGAGCTTGTTTATGCCATCTTTGTAACTCTGCTTCTGATGCTATTAGATCATCCTTTAGACTCGTCTTTGCTAGGAAGAACAAGTCCAGCTCCTTCAGCCTCTCCTCAGATGTGATGTGCCTGGGCTCCCAAAGGGCATGGTACACTCTCCTGTTTCTCTCCCTTTACTCAGCTTGAGCTATACTTTGTATTCCTTGTGTGGCTTTAAAAGCACCTCCACGTAAAGGGGAATTAGAACAATTATAACTCCTCTTAACCAACTAACCATGCTACTCCCAATACAGTCTGATGTGCAGTCTGCCTTATTCGCTCACTTCTTCTTCTGTCACACCCTAAGTCCTTCCTCTGAAAGATTAATACATAGTCATTGTTTGAAATGAATCAGTAGATATAATGACATTGTTAAAACAAACTATGCTACCCCTGAAAGATATGCCCCAAAGATCTTAGTTTCATACTCCAGTGACAGAGCAATTCACCACAAGAAATTTATACTACAGAAAATAATATAATTGTTCAACCAAACTGAGCATTGCTGAACTGGTCTGATACTTCAGAGTTTGCAGAATTGCTTTTCTGCTGGTGCTCATGTTAGAAAGCAGGCTGTTGCTGCAAGAATGGAATCCATCTGAAAATCAAAGCTTTCTTACAGGAGAGGCAGGCAGTATCAGAAATTCCAGAATCAGTACATGGTGTATGCTGAATCTGTTTATCTCTAGATTACTTTGGAGTCAGAACATGGCACTCAGAGATATTGATATGCACCTCCACCCCTTCCTTGAAAAACTATCACTCAAAACCCAGACCTTCCACTCTGGTCTAGATAGGAGATCTTGGCTGAAGTCCCGGCAGACCTTACAGTCTTCCTAAATCAGGCTTGGGTGGACCCTGAAATGAGATACCATCTCTGTCTAATCATTATAGAGGCAGTAGCATTGAAAGAAATGGAAAATGTAGAGAACTGTATTCAAGGTGACAGTTAGGAACTTCAAGAAAAGATTAAGGCTTGGGAAATGAAGAAATGAACATTGCTTTTTAAAAAAAAATGAAGAAGCAGTAGGCTGAGAAAATGATTTTTTTTTATTATATAAATATCTTGTGCAAGGCATTTATTGGCTTCTACTCCCAGTAGCTTCAGTGGGAGAGGCTGTACTTTGTCAGCTGCTTCCCCCTCCTTTATCAAAACCTTGAGCCATCTGGGACACTTAGCTCAAGCTAAATGATCATATGCCAAGTGTTGTGATGATGACTGATATTTCTCCCTGAGTGGAACTGCACAGAGAGCAAGAGTGGAAATAAGCAGGTGTTTAAAAACACTAGTGATCTTAAGGACATGGTTGTGTGAGTCCCTGACTCCTTAAGCTACAAAGCTGTCTTAAAAAATGCTGTTGCCTCGTGATACCTGTCCCCTTGGCTACTACAACAATCATCAAACCAGGAGACTCACAAGCTGCTGCAACCCTAGAACTTGAGCCAACAGGCAGAGAGGAAGCGTGCTCTGAATGAAGGGGCAACTACCAATTCTGTGGTTAGTCAAGGAGCAGCAGGAATGAGTTTGTCCTACGAAGTGGGACAAACCAGCAGGCAATGATGACCTCAGCACAGGCTGTGCCTTCACCAACAAGGTATCATTCCACTGAAGGTGAGCGCAGCAGGCAGAGCCAGGGCCTATAGCAGGGATCATCAACAGCCTCCAACACAGAAAGTGATGATCCAAGGCCCAGAGAGGGGCTCCAGTGAGGAGTGAGAGAAGACTGCATCAGGGGCAGGGCTGGAGACAAGCTGCAACATACGACCAAGGGATCCATCCACAATACAAGCTACCTACAGCGTAGATCCACAGTCCATCCAGGGGGAAGGGCTGGAGACAGGTATGCGTTCAGTATAGCTCAGAACAAGAACAGTTGTCCAGTACTGATTTTAAATTAAGACTCTGATCTGAAGGTATGTGGCTGCATTCCAAGTGAGGCTGGTTGCAGTCATTAAGGCCTACCAGTGCTGTGCTTTTACCTCACATAGTCATATAGACCTTATGCTGATATGAAGCATTTCATTGCATTATAGAAAAATGTCACATCAGAGAGCAAGAACAAACTGGAAAGACAGCAGCTTAAGCAGGAAACACAAGCAATCAACCTGGATCTCTTCATTCATAGGGACTAAGCACGTGTGCCCAGAGAGACCAAATCCGTTTGCAAGAAATCATTAAATGTTGTACTGGGACCAGCTGATACTAGTAAGGCCGCACAATCCCTGTTGTCGACAGCTTATTCACATAATTCATGGCCGCCTCCAATTATCTATGGGAGATTTGCAAGCCGGACTCTCAGCCTGCGAAGGAGGTTCCACATGGGCAGGCGGTTAATGAATAGATTGGATTATAAACACTAGCTAATCTTTCCCACATGTACACCTGAAGAATATCACAAGTGACAGCTGTTTAAATTTCCAAGGAAATTAATGATTCCTAAAGAGGCAAGGCTTATCACGACTTTGACTGGGCCTGATAACGGACAACCACCAAGGGGCAAATTGTTTATAATAGTCTATAAGTGCCTCATTCTATGGGTTCATCTTGGAAACTTTTATTGACATGGCTTTTTTATTAATGTTTGTGCTGGCAAAGAGTAGAACAGCTTTGTTCAATCTGCTGATGATATTAGGCTACTAAGGCCTCTAATGAGCATCTCGTATCTTCAGGTCACAGTCAGTTTAAAATGATTGGTACTGAGTACAGCATACCGTGTACTCAGCTGAACCCTAGTAGATTGCTGCACTGTGCTTGCCCGGTTCAGAGTTTGCATCCTTGCATGGCCCATCCTTGAGACTGCTGAAACAGTAACTAACATGTGGTGGGTCACTTCCTGCATTCACTGTCTAGAGAATTGGGAGCAGTGAGAAGAGAGCAATCTAGGTTTACCACGAGACTTTAACCAACCTCTTCTGATAGACCACGTGAAGAAAAAGAAAGCCACGTCCTCTGTCCTCATCTGCAGAAAGCCTGTAGCATTACAATAGGACACAAAACCTGTGTCAGTCACCCTATCATTCCTCCTTCCCCTTGGAGAACTTGGCAAGAAATGTCTATTTCCCATGGAGATTTTTCAGAGTTCCATTCTATTTTAAAGATTGTATTGTGAAGAAAGGGCACTCACGTTGGCCTGTAAAAGTGCTCAAGTTGAAAGAGCTGTGTTGAACTCAGGGATCAATAAAAAGGTATGACAGATACAGCAAGCCATTCAGCTACAAGCACTGAAATTCCCTTGCAGGATTGTGTAGCTAAGGAATACTTTTTCCTCATGAGCCATGAACGTTTCACAGAGGAGCATGGAATTAAATTCAAGACTACAGACAAACCAAATGTCTCACAAACAATTTCAGCTTTTTCTTGCATAACTTCTATGATCCATCGCCCGTCTCAATGCTGAAGATTCTGGCCACAGCAATGGACCTATTCCTCCTGCCACACTGATGTAAACCAGAACTGATTGAAATGGAAAAAAAAAAATGGATGAAGGTGAGGGTTAAAGTCAGGCTAAAATCAATGGAACTGGGAGGAGTTTGGTATGTATTTTATCTGAATCCATGCTGGTATTGCTTTGCACTCAATTAGACTAATTTTGAACCCATGTCCTATATTCAAAATCAGTTATTTCCCAGTTCATATTCATTTAATTACACTGATGGAACTCTGCTTGGTGAAGGTTTTGCCTCATATTTGCTACTTAAATTTCTCTGTCATTCATCATCAAAATTATTTGGGGGGACTTCATTCAAAGAATATCGCAACCTCCAACAACTGTATAAAATATTTTTGCATTGGTTTCTTCTTGTGCCTTCTCCAGCTAAGATGGTGCTTTTCCGAAGAATAAATAGAAAAGAGTAGTAGATCAGTGATCTAGCAATTGGATTAATAAATAATGGACATTATAAAACACAGCTTACAATATAAGATGGTCTTTGACCTCCTAGCATGCAGACAGACGCGTGTGCACACACAAATGCACACACACATAATTTCCCCTGTTTTATTTTAGGATCTTGCATGATCAGGCTTTTTCTTCAGATGCTAAATATCTGCCACAAAGAATGTTTTCTTATAGCGGTAACAATATGATACTATATTAGGAAAGGAATTCAATTTGTAGGACATTTGGAATCTTTGTTAGTTATGATTTGAGTCTGTTTGCTGTCATAAGGCTAAGAAACTGAGAACAGCCAGTCTAAGCAGGAGATACTGCTAGCAGGTAACAGGGCTGCTTTTGTCAAATTAGCAGTTCACTAACTTTTTACTGAATTTCTAACACAATCAAATTCTTAAATAAAGTGGGCAAGGACATAACTGTTTTTGCTTCTCTGTGTATTTTGTGAATTTCTGGTGTAGCACATGCATCCTTCAGTAGTTAATGGAGCACTTTTTAATTAACATTTAATGCCTCTTTCCTTCTTAAGTAGCAAAGAAAATGTAAAGAACATGTTCAGAATGAACGTATGCATGGTTCCAGTTGGTGTAAGGCAGGCAAGGGCAGTGCTGAAACTGCATAGAACAAATCAGGCAAGTAATTTCCCGATGTCTACCTTTTCTTTATCCTCCCGTGTGTCTTTGTTTCTCTTCACCTTCCATGCCCTTCCTGTTATGAAAACTCTGACCCATCATCCCTGGATTAGATCCTCAAAAAGCCAGAGGGAGCAAGCTGAGAGGTGGAAAAAGTATGACAATACACAGCAAGGAAGAGGAGAAGAAGAGGGACAAAGAAGAATGACTTTCTTTTACTCCATGGTTCTACAGCCTTGCCACTGTTATCACTGTTTACCAGTACCATCTTAATGCAGCTAGCTTTATAACACACCCACATATTACTCCAAGAATTTTTTTTTCTGACCAACACAAAACATAGATCTGTGAGAAGAGAGTGAAAAAAAAAAATAAAAAGTCTCAACAAGACTCTTTTCTTATATGGCTAAAAATTTGCTCACATGCCCCGAGAAAATTTAGAAGACAACATGCAACAGTGCCATCTGATGGGCTTATTCAAAGGGGAAACAAGGTGACTGTAGTCTGCAAGCCTAGCGAACTACTTCTATCCCTCCTATGCAAAATGCCATGACCATTACTGGATCTGATTATAAGAAGGTGCTGTCCAAATAATTCATATTAACATAGCTTTTTCCCATGAACCTGTGTCAAACTGCTTATTAGAATAAGATTTTGTTTGTTTGCTTTATAAAGGTAATAGAGTTAAAATGGTTTCATTTCTAGGATATTTGATTTAGCATTGCAAAACACTTTGATTGAGACAAATCAAACAAATCAAACATACAATCATTTTAAATGAATTAATTATTGGGTAATAAGCCTTCAAATGAAATTTCAAGACGGGAAGCAATAACGAGGGTCCAATAGTCTCTCAGGAAGACAACATAGAATGCTTTCTAGAATGAAGGAATGAGAAAGAAAGAATTAAATTAATGATGAGGTTTTATGTTTTTTTTGTTTGGTTGGTTGGTTTTTGTTTTGTTGGTTTTTTGTTTGTTTGTTTTTGCTATATCTTTGGCAATGTGAACAACTGAGGATTTTATCCTTGGACAATACACTGCCCTTAAATAAGTTTTAGAAATCCGGAGGACCAGAGTCAGTGTAGCATTTTCTTAAAACCTACTTCATTCTTCTCTAAGACTCCAGCCAAGTAGCTTGATATTAAAAAATGAAGCAAGTTCATGTGACGTTTTAATTGAATTACATCTTAATTTCTGTATTACAGCATAGGTAAAACAAACAAATTTATCCAGTTCTGAATTCCTGCGAACATTCAGTGCTATATAGCAAAATTTATTTCATTTTCCAAAATGAAACACTGTGAGCCATCTTTGGCCTCAGGAATTGGTTCATGGCCCTTAAAAGTAAATAACTTTTATCAATAAGCCAAGAGGAAACCTTAATTGTTATTTATACCATCTCTAAATAATCCGAATATTGAAAAAATGTATAAATAATGGAATGAAAATACTTTTGAAACAGACCTGGACCATTTGGCAGAAGGGTTCAGATCAGTGTTATATTGTTCAATACAGGAAAATGAAAATCTTACAGAAAAAAAATAGTACATATTTTGGGGACTCACTCACTTTATTTTCAGCAAGAGGTCTGCTAAAGAAAGTTATGGTTGATAACTGCTTGAATAATAGCTGGCTGCTTTGCATTCATTTTCAGCTTTCTTCCTAACTCATAACTTCTACCAAAAAAAAAAAAATCCTGTTTTTTTTCATTAATTGATTAGTCTTGGAAAGTAAAAGTAATGTTGGACCACTGTCAAACAAAATTAGTTTTTACAGACTAAAAATAATAGGAAAAAAATACATTTTACAGCTCTTGATTTTCTTCAGAGTTCTGAATCCTGTCTAAGGGATGCTTCTGAAGGAAATCTGTTCAGAAGTCTGTCCTAAAGGGAGATAAGGTGGGTGGGTTATGAAAGGCTAGGATACAAATAAGTTTGTGTTGATTCAGGAAAGCATTGTTTAATTTATGGTTGTTTGGATGGAGAAAAGGAAATAGGGAGTTAGGTGTGTTGGATATGCCTGTTGGGGGAGAGGGGTTGATGGGAAATGGGAATCTCACACATACAGAAAGCATCATTGTTGCTTTTGAAAAAATGAAATTAAGTATGCAGATATTAAGGATGAAACATCTTATTGTTCTTGACATCTGTTGGATCTACTCAAAGCAGTCTTTGATATTAACAGAAGAACAAGCAGCTCTGTGCCAAAAACTGTTAACAACCCTGATTCATAGCACAGCTCACTTCATAGCAATACCCACAGATAACTCTTCATCTTAAAAGCAAAGCAGCAATCTCTAAAACTATAGAAGAAAAAGGTATGTCCATCTATTGAGTACTTAGATCCTATAATTTACATGTTGGCCCTTGCTAAATATAGGAACTATTTTTTAGTAAAGGCATAATTGAAAATCCGAGGTTACCAGGCTTTTCTTTTGTGTGTGTATACATGCATGACTCAGTTACGCAGCTAAAAAGAAACAAATGTAAATGTCCTTTGCTGATGCAGCAATGAGTATGTCTAAGTAGCACCAGCTTTCTGGGAGTAGCACCACATTGCTGTAAGAGGATGCATAAGTAAATTTCTCAAATATCTGCTTTCAGCTTCACAACCTTTGAAAAGATAGGAAGCAAATACATAGCCCAGTACCTATACTCTTATCTACATTTGTTATTGATCTCCAGATCCTCTGGGAGCTATTCTAAAAGAACAATGGATATTTAAGTCGATATTTGCCAATTAATCTCCTCCTGCTTGTTATCTCCTTTGTCACTGAATCTAGGCTGATTATGGGCCACAGGCATGCATGATGGAAATGCATATTTCAACTACTAACATTGTCAGAGTGACTCTGCACTTTCTAAATCAATAAAAAATGAGGTGAAGTCACATAAATCATGTGTGAGTGTGTGCGTGCATAGCTGCCATGACCCAGCTCCTGGGAGCTCGCATGTGGCTTTCAAATAGAGTTTCTGACAAGTTCATCTTTCTTGTCTAGAGGTATTTCTGTGATAAAGCAGAAAGAATGGGGAAGACCTTGCTGTGCAATAACATAAGCTTTATGTATTCTTTTCTCTCTCAGCAAAAGACTGTCATTCGGGTTTTCTCCTGTCTAAGTCAGATACATTTCCCATAACAGCACTCACCCATTGCAGTCACCACCATTTTATTTCACGGTAAATTGAGCTTCATGAACTAGAACACTTGCTTTTTGAGCTGACTGCAGTGCATGCTGAAAGATCCTCAAGAAGTTGCATGTGAGAAGGGACAAAGCTGTATATTTACTTTCTACCTTTCTTCTTCCATGTCTAAGGGTACATCATCTAGAGAGCATGAACCAGCTTGGCCTCTGTAATCCTCTTTTTTTTTTTTTTTTTTTTCAGCCAAGAGGAAAACAAATTCTGTGATTTGTTTGTTTGTGAATAACCAACGGTTTCAGTAATTTTAGTCAAAATATTATCCTTGTACTTATTAACACTGAGTGATCAAAAGGCTGTCATATTAGTTCACTGATTTAAAGAAAAGTTATTAGCGTATAAGTTAGTGCCCCCTTTCTTAGCTTTTATTTGTTACAAGTACAGTGTTTCATTGCATACTTATCATAAGTCCTATAGTTTCATGAGAGCATTTCAAACTCAAAAAATTCTCAGGAAAAAGAATCATAGAGTCATAGAATCATAGAATGGCCTGGGTTGAAAAAGACCACAATGATCGTCCAGTTTCAACCCCCCCACTATGTGCAGGGTCACCAACCACCAGACTGGGCTGCCCAGAGCCACATCCAGCCTGGCCTTGAATGCCTCCAGGGATGGAGCATCCACAACTTCTTTGGGCAACCTGTTCCAGTGCATCGCCACCTTCTGTGTGAAAAACTTCCTCCTAATATCTGACCTAAACCTCCCCGTCTCAGTTTAAAACCATTCTCCCTTGTCCTGTTACTATTCACCCATGTTAACAGCCATTCCCCCTCCTGTTTGTATGCTCCCTTCAAGTACTGGAAGGCCACAGTGAGGTCTCCCTGGAGCCTTCTCTTCTCCAAGTTAAACAAGCCCAGTTCCCTCAACTTTTCCTCGTAGGAGAGGTGCTCCAGCCCTCTGATCATCTTAGTGGCCCTACTCTGGACCTGTTCCAAGAGCTCGATGTCTTTCTTTTGCTGGGGACCCCAGGCCTGGATGCAGTACTCCAAAAAAAGAGGTGGGAATGAAACAAAATAAGGTTTCAAATGCAGCAGAAGCAAGAAACATGACAAAGACACATCTCCTCTTTAAAGAGGGCCGTTTCAAACTGCAAAGTCAGAAGAGATTTTTGAATCAAATTTATAAGATAAGAAGAATCAAATCACAGGGACCAGATGGCTTTCACTCAGGCATTCTGGAGGAACACACTTAATCAATGTGAAAGTGCAATGTGTAATCTGTCACTTAAAATCAATGTAATTCCTAAAGAAACAGAAAGCAACAAGTGCGACACCATTTTTAAGCAGTCAGGAAAGATTTGGGAAACTATAGATAAAAAGTCTTCCCTCCATTCAGGGAAAACTATGAAGACTATAATAAAATCTAGAATTAGTAGCCACTTGGAAAGTTTTGATATAATAAGAAAGAGTCAAAATTGCTTCTCTAGAAAGAAGTCACGGCTCATATATTAAATACTTCTTCAAAGTATTTCTGAGAATATTGCTAAGGTATTTTGGTTGACTAAACACAAAAAGCTTTTAACCATTTCCTTCAGTAAGTCTTTTCAAGAAGCTGTCATGATGGAGACAATGGCAGACATTTTGCACCTGGGTGACTTTACCAGTGGAGCTCCATAGAAATCTATACAACTAAGGTCATAGAAATGGCAAAAAACAGTCAGTAATAAAGTATTAAAGTTTTCTGAGAACACAGAATTATACGGTGTTATTAAAGATAATCCTGTCTGCAGAGATTTTTAAATAGAAATCTGTATAATTTCAATAGTAAAACAGTAATAGACATTAATAAATGCAAGTCTAACCCTCAAACATCAAAGTATATAGTAATTTTAAAAATACACAGGAAAAGAAGTCATATTAGCACTGCAAAACTGCTTAGAAAGGACACATCTTCTGACACTGTAACAACATTGAGAATAAAACAGACTCATTATTTGAAATGAAAAAAGTAATTTCTGATTACCAAAGTCAGGAAAAAAGATCCTTTAAAGAATTACTTTTAAGTTCTTATAAAGATCATAGTATTCTTTAGGTTGGAAAAGAGCTTCAAGATCATAAAGTCCAATTATACTATAGCCCCAGGTTAACGTATACAATAATTTTTATCCCTAGAGGTATGTCTGACACTATTTAAGATGCTGAGCATTCGTCATTAATTATATAACCACCGTATTAGGATCCGTCCAGAAGCCATCAGTCTGGACCTTTGATTTATAGCCTTCGTGACTGTAATTTTATTGGTTGATTCTGGACTCTGCTTTGTTTGTTTTGGTTGATTAGGGTGTTTTGGCATATGGAGGTGGGGAGACAGAGGAAGATGTACTTCTGCCAAACCTGGGGATTTACATTTTGCTTTGAACATACATACAAAACTTAGATATAAATAAATTATCAGTTGTTTGAATCTTTTGTATTTAAATTAGAGGCATCCAAATAAAAAAAATGCCTCCAGGATCTCTTGAGCAATGATAGATTCCTGAGCACAGCAAAAGGGCTACTGTTCAACTGAGCTTGAACACAGTTACTGAATTCCTACTGTGGAAAGAAAAGACAATTTCTGTCCAAAATGGAAGGAAATAAAAGCCTGAAGTAAGACTCAGAAAAGTCTTGTGAAGAGATAAAATTCCAGTGAAAATGGGCGGTTTAACCAAAGTTTTTATTCTGTGCTACTCTTAGCACCTGTTTCTAATAGTTTCCTTCATCTCTTTCAAAAATATCTTCTGTAAAATACGGTTCTTGTAGCAATAAGGAATCGCCTGTGAGAATTCTGGGAGAGGTGCTAAGCTGGAGGAGAAGGAATGGGAATGAGTGAATCCTTGTGAGTGCAAAGGAGTGGATCGATTCCACTTGTGGAAGGAATACTTGTCTGCGTTGCAGACAATATCAAGGCAAGCCCAAAATTCTTAGGTCTGTTTCCCCAAGCATTGCAGGTCAGTGACACTCTCAGTCATATTTTCTGAGATGCTAAAAACCCTGTGATCAGTTTTTGTGGAACTGAAAAATGGTCAAGGGAATAAAATTACAGTACTTGCATTACTAACAGGAATTATATTTGCAGCAGTGCAAGGTATGTTCATTCTTTATTTCAGTCTTTATTAAGATTTATGTGCATGGGTAAGAAAATATCCGTATTGTCTAGGGGACTATGTTTTTAAAAATGGTATTATAACTACTATTAATAAATAATACTGTAAGGCAATTTTAGAACCTCAGCCTGTCCTCCCCTTCCAGCTTTTGCATGTGATTATTTTAATGTATCCCAAGGCTAGTGAATAAGACAATCACTTGAATAAGGACTTTATACATGTATAAACAAACACTGATATCACCACAAGTCATCTTGCAGTATGAACTTATTTCCCTGCTCTGTGGGCACCAGAAAACACCTCTTTGTATGTATGCCATCCTCCCTGACATCAAAGTAGTTAAGCACACAAGAAGAAATGGGTGTCCCAGTAATTTTTCCAAATCTCTCTTCCACTAAGTGACTGAGTGCTTTCTTAGCAAAAAGTAAAGCAAGTAGTCTCTCTTCATATTAAACTCCCCTGACTTTTAGAATCTTCTACTAAACTATATTTGCCATACAGGAAGGATGGAAGAGGGAGGAGAGGAATTGAAAATCAAGCTCAAAGCTTGTGTCAATTATCAAGTGTTTTAAACACAAAGACTTTCCCATCAACTAGAAACTAAATCCACTTGTTTGTTGCCAGGGAAAATGGGTGAAGATGCCTTTTGTAAAATGTGTAAGGACATTGTGGTTCATCTTACAATAATATTTTTTGAATTTTTGTAGCATGCTTTTAGAGGAAATAAGATGGGGCTGTGTTAGTGACAATTTGCTAAATAGTACATCCTAGTCCTTCCTAGTGTTTGTTTATCTATGCCTTGCTTTGGGATTTACAGTCTTAGCTCATGGAAAGTAAAAGAGAATCCAAGCAGATAGAGGAATGCAGCCTTCCACTCCTCTGCTTGGAGGCAGGTTTGGATATTTGTTTCAGGATGATTTGCTTCACTTCTAACAGAAACCCAGATACACAGGGAATAGAGAAAGAGGTCTTTCAAGACCTGCAGGATCAAGCTCTGTGCACAGGAAGACCTGGAAGTCTTGAGCTGCCTGACAAAGCAACACACTTGTGAGAGCATATCGTGCTGCTGCCTGCTGCTTCTCACGGCCAAGTCTCTTATCAGGTAGCTGCCATCTGATACAGATAACCCCGGGCACTCTCCTCTTCAGGCACCCTGACCTCTACTTCATCCCCTCTAGACTCCACTGAACAATGACTCATTGAGAAGCTGACCACAGAGGACAGAGTAGCAGCAGAAAGGAGGAAACAAGCTATATTTGAAATGTTCCCACCATCTCTCCTGCCTTGTTAGGTGGTTTCAAAGCTTGCTTTCATCCTCCATCTCCAGACCAAACTACCTAATAAAGGAGCTCTTCTTGGTTTTTCTCACCTGCTGTGAAACAGGATCTGTTTGTTGTGAGAGGCTCTTTTGTCAGAAAGGGATATCTCTTTTTCATGTGGTTTTGTTTCCTCCCAATTCTCATTGGCCATGACCTTGGCAGAGCAGAAAGATGGTCTCGCTGATCACAGAGCACCCTTTTGCTATGTGGGGAGCAGGCTTGGAGGATGGTGAGCCAGGCAGCAAGTGTGATGAAATCCTGCCTGTGCTTTTCCGGCCCAGGTGATCTTCTCAGTGATAGATCTGTTCTGAACTTCTGCCATGGCTGAGGAGGGTGGGCTCAGAGGAAAACCAAAGCCTGTGATGTATAATGAAGTCCTTATGAACTGAAAAGTAGCATTTGATATGCCCAGGGCAGAGATGCTGACAGCAATGACCAGAGCTTTGCAAGAGAAGGTTTCAAAGATGACTCCCATTAGAAAACTAAGGAAGAAATAGTTCAATTTTATTTTACTTCAGCGTGTTCCTCAGTTGCCTAGTGCATAGAGCAAGGGCTATAGCATTCAGGAATGCTGGATTTCTGTTTCTTGACATGTCAAGATTTCTAGGGATGAATTTATACAAGTCTGCTCTGTTCCAGGTACCTCATTTCTTTTTATCTCAAGTTTTCGCAGTTCTTCAGCTGAGTATCAGATATTGTTATTATCTAAAGATTTTTATTCTCAAGAAAAGTCACAGTTATTACAAATCCAGTAACAATGCATTTACCTACACAATGTGAAAATAATAGGATGCAATGCCATAAACAGGATGAATATGTGTTGTGCAGCTGCTACATGACAAAGACTCCAGCTACTTCTTCCAGGTGCTTGGGATAAGCTTTTTTTTTTTTTTTTTTTTTTTTTTCAAATTAAACAAGATCCAGGATGAAAAAGAACATAATTTCATACTTGGGAGTGAGGAACAAGTTAGAATTCTGCTTTCATTAGAGATCTCATTTCATTAGATCTCATTTCAGGTTGCTCAAATCCCCATGTCAATTTTTGAAACAGTACAAGAAAGAAATAGTTTTTATTTGACAGTCTCTTCATTTAACGTAGTTTTTGCTCCCTATAGTGGTCTGAACATCACTTTTAATTCAGGAGATCAGAAATAAGCAATGAGCAATATACAATTGTTTTCAGTTTGTCCTTGAAAGCGTTGTTGCTTTTGTGTCACTGGAACAGATTTTTCTGTCACTCACATCACAATGTTGTAACATAAAAGTGCAGAACTTTCTAAGTTAAATCATAAATCACATCTAATAATAAAAAATCTCCTTCCAGCACTGCAACTTCATAGTACACTCTGCAAAATATTGCCTTGCACAAAGTATGCCAGCTTATGCTCTTTTCTGTTTCATTGCCTCCATGACAATACCCGGGGCAACCTTCAAAATAGTCATCTCATCTGTTAAGACCATGATGCTGAAGTCCATCATAGCTTCTACTGTGAAGCCACTGATGTCCTGACAGGTAAATCAGACAGCTCAGTTCTAGCTCAATGCCATTAATTTCAACACTTTTCCTTCTAATTTTCTCTTGCGTACAAGACAAGTTAGATACACTTAATAATAATACTGTGTTTCTGGATGAAAGCAGCAGTTCTAAATTCAAGGTGGTAGAAAATGTGCATACAGGAATTTGTGTAGGCATTTTTTGAGCCTTCTCTTACAACAAAACAAAACCTGAAATGTTTTTGATTAGCTGAAACTTGCAGACTCATGTTCAGTTTTGAAAATGTCTGTTACCTAGTGCCTAACCGTGCAGATCTCGAGAAACTGCATTCATTTCTGTTCGTCTGTATTCCAAATTCACATGCTTTTATTCTGTCTTTTTTTTCCAAAACTATCTCCCATTAACACCTTGCACTTTTCCTACTGATTCATATTCTTATGAGGAATGGGTTTAGTTATATAAGAACTATCTCACACCACTACAGATACTATGTAAATTCTATTAATGATTTACCTTCTTCATAATACGAAGTGTGTTGCTGAAAGTATAACAAAGTAAAATAACTCCTACATTAAAGCTGCAACCAAAATCATATCTCATTCTTTGTTGGGATGTCATGAACCCCCTTCAGTTTAGTTGCTAAGCTCTCACCTGTACAACAGTCCATTCCAACTGAGAAATAATGCCTGTAGGCATTTACAAATCTAACCCTGACTTCAGCAATATGAAAGTGGGGGGAACATTAGTATTTTGATGACAAGAATACCAGACTGCAGTTCAAACAATATGCTGTTGCACAAAGTTTTCATTTGGAGAAAAAGCAAAGAGTTGCCAAGCTGCAAAGAGGGACAGAACGTAGTAACAAAATAGGTCTCTATTGTCTTTTTCTGGCAGCACCTTTACCACCTGGTCAATTCTGATAACATCTATCTTTGCTTAGGGGACGGATGTCATGGCAGAGTCTCACCACCTACGCTGAGCAGCAAAAAATAAAAAATAAATACCACAACACCATTTTCTCAGCTCAGCAACACCCTGTTTACAGGAGAAAAGCTTTAATTTCAGCACTTTCAACTTGGAGTGCTATTTGGAAACATTTAGGTCATAAAAAGTCTTTCAGTTCATGCTTTGACCTCATCGTGACCTGAACATTTTGTTAACAAAGTACCC
Organism: Alectoris magna; assembly: GCA_030625065.1. NCBI lineage: Eukaryota > Metazoa > Chordata > Aves > Galliformes > Phasianidae > Alectoris > Alectoris magna. The sequence continues at coordinate 60,975,616 of CM060562.1, forward strand.
CATTAATGTTTTGACCAAAAGAACTAATGTACTTGGAGCTGATTATGTTGCTAAAGTGGTGTTTGCTCCTAAAAAGGGAAAGTTTTAATTCTATTTTCAAAACCAATGTCTTACTCCTAACTATATATGGAAATGTCATCAATCAGTCCTGGAAACTGTGTGCACTGCAGCGCAGTATAATAGCTGGTGTTTCTGCTTTCAGTGTAATAAATCTCACCGTACCATTGCTTGTGGCGGAAGTCTTTTGCTGTGTCAATTTTCTCTCTACTAGCTTGAAGTTATATATACACTCATAATTAAAAAAGAAAATCACACACATTATGAGAGTCCCTCTCTTTCACAGTCTAACTGTTGTATATAAAGTAACAAAGTAACCACAGGAGCAAATAATAAAACTCATAGCCAGTGCCACCTATGCCTACAACAGAACTATTGACCGGGTTTTTTCCCTTGTGTATTACCATAATTATATGGTAGCCAATGGAACCTTTCATCACATTATCTTTCAGGTGAGAATTTTGTACATTTGCTCTTTTGTGAAGCTTAGCTAGGGCACCTTGCATTAAAGGAAAACAGCACACACAGACGTGCTGTTTCATCTCCAAGTACCTGGATATCAGTAAATCTTACTGGTATGAAATAAGAACAAATGTTTTTATACTACTGTGTTTCATAAAATGTATACAAACCTTTGAGTCTGAAAGAATTAGTATTAATTGTCTATATTAAATGTGGAGGTTGGTAGCCCTGCCTGCGGCAGGGGGATTGGAACTAGATGATCCTTGAGGTTCCTTCCAACCCAAGCCACTCTATGATTCTACAAATGATAACTGCCATCTTACAGTAGTTAAGGACTCAAAGTCTGCTACATGTCTTAGACTTACAGGTATTCTCATAGGACACAGAGTTCTTGTAAGGTGTACAACTGACAGAAAAGAAAGTATTTTCAAGCTAATCAGGGAACTGCTCCTAGATTTCATTGGTGCACTTGGCTGTCAGCTCCTTTTTAATGTAAGGAAAAGTAACTTAGCTAAAAATGGATTCTATGCATTTTTATCACTGTCTTATTAATACCTACTAAATGATTTCAGCAACTGAAGCATCTAATATCCTTAAAGTATTCTATTACTATTTCTACCAAGAATGCCAAAAAAAAAAGGTGTTTCTGAAAAAGACAGCATAAACTGTTTGGTCTTTATCTTTATAAACCAAGTCTCACAAAATTCCTTACTGATAAATTCATCATCAACCAAATTAATATGCAAATGGAAAAGTTACGGTAATAAAGGAAGATAGTAATAAAGAAAGGTTATATGTGACATATCATAATTGAGCCTTGTTAAAAAAAACACAGTGCAAGGGAAAGTACTGTGTGTGCAGCTGTTATTTGCTAGCCACTTAACTGTATTTAATCTGTGTATTCCGATTTTTTGTTAAGTCTTGATCAAGAAATAATAAGTCCTGTGTATATTTTAAAATAATCATCACTCCCTTTCTTGTTTGTTTTTGTATGGAGCGCTTCAAACATTTTGTATTCATTTTTTCCTTTATTGGTCATTTAACTTACTGCCTTCTCCATATGGGAATAATACACATATCTAGACTCTTTCAAACGTGTTTTAGGAACTTGGAAAAGAAGTCATAGCTGATTGGGTTATATATATATATATATATATATATATATATATATATATATATATAAAAAAAAAAAAGGGGAGATTCTCCTGAATGAAAGCATTGGTTAAATGAAAAGGATTTAAAAAATAAAAAAAAGTGGAAAAGGATAACAAATGGGAGTTCCTGTGGCTTCTTAAACTGTTGGAAAGTAAAATGTAGAACAGCAGAGGTCTTCTCTACACTAGCAGTCAACATGACGTAAGTGTGTAGGATAAAATCTATTTCACTGGTGAGGAAAAGAAGACTATTAGCTGCAGGATATTATGACTGACATGCCGTCATCATGTTCTTGTTAATACGGAGGCTGAGCATTATTTGTGTGAAAACTGTCACTCAGAAACCTCGCTTCCCAGCACGCTTCAGTTTCTCAGTAATCTGCAAACTTATACAGCTATTTTTCGTTTGGGGATTTGAACTCTGTTTGATGCCAAAGTAAAAGTGGCAGGCAAATAGAAAGAGACAGGCACAGAGCTCAAACTATCGAGCAGAAAATCCTGAATCTAGAATATTTTAGATAGGGAGACTGATGATCTACAAGGGCTTAATGAATAAAGTCAAGGCTTCATCACGCTGATTACATGTCCCCGATTGAGTTTCAGTGACATGCAGAAGAGAAACTGTTCTTGTTGAGAAGCGCCTTCATGTTCTGAGAATGCCCTAATCTCTTCAATGATTTGTTTCCTGCAAGTTACACCAGTCTGTCCTCACCCCATCAGAAAACAGGATGCACATTTACAAGGATTTTGGAAAAAAAAATCTATATATTCCCATTTTTTGTCATATCCCATTCCTTGGAAAAACTGTACTCTGTATTTCACGAATCTCAGCCAATAAAGATACTTATATTAACTACAGAAAACTACCCAGAGTTGCAGTAAGAAGATATAAAGCTTTAGGAGAACAATTAAATCTGGTTTAGATTTAGGATCTCTCTGTTAACCAGGGTTTGGGGGAAATCTCCTTCAGTGAGTGCATTTTCATGAACAATCTACATGATGGAAAACAGAAAGTCCTTATTAAATTTTCAGACAATAGGAAGGGTGGAGCTTCAGACATGCCAGAGAGCTCAGAAGAATCCTGAAAACTGAAGTTACATAAAAAAAACATGGTGATATTCACCAAGGAAAAATGCAAAGTGCTACACTTAGCCAGAAAGAAAGAGCTTCTCAGATACTGGATGGAGAACAATGGTTTAGGTGGACAAGTATAGAAAAAGATCTGAGGGTCATTAAATGCTGCTGTCTGCATATAAATCAGCAATGCCATCCTACTTTGAAAGGCCAAACTGTAAACTAGGACTTACAAATGGGAGAAAAAGTATGCAGCATCTTCTAGTCTATTGGAAGCACAGAATTTTGTGTTCTGCTTCAGCCAGTTTGGGGCTCTCCACTCATCATTCCACTCAAACACTATTCTCTAGCATTATTTCTGCTTCAGGCTTCGCTATGCCATCTTCAGGGGATGCATATCTAGCCATCCTGGTGTTTAGTGCAGTGGGTGAGGGGCTACAGCAGTGTGTCTGTCCTCCAGAACTCAGCTGCACACAAGATCCCACAGTGAAGATGGTACAAGTTCATTTTGCACTACTATTTATTTCCATTTTCTTTTGAGGAGGTGGGCCCAGACCCCTAGATCTGCCAACAGCTCTGAGATGTTTCAGTTTTTAATTTCTCTCAAACTCTAGGTTCACATCCAACTCCCTCAGATGAGAAACTGTTGCATCACATTTGTATTGTCTTCACCTCAGCTGCTGTGCAGCACCGCCAGGCCAAACATCCGTGGGACGGAAGGGGAAACAGAGAAAGGGCTGAAAGGTCACGTCTCTGAGTATTAGGCATAACTCATACAGAAGGATGAAGAACTTTTACATTCATAATTTTCTTGAATTTGAGCCAGTCAGTAAACATCCTTATTCTGACAAATATACTTCACAGATATTGAAATCATGCATTTTGTCCTGTCATCTCTTAAAACCCTTTCCTAGATTTTACTTTTTCTTTCATTTCTGGTGAAATTGAAGACATTTACTTGGCCAAGCTTTGTTTTTCTTTATCCTGTGAACACTATGCCCTTCAGAGAGCAGAAATCAGCCAGGCACGAGTGAACTATCATAGAGGGCAAGGGGAATGGATTCGTGTGGAAAAACAGTCACTGCTAAGTCCTGTATTCTCTGCCTACAAAAGTTGTAAAACTTTGATATTTCTGTTGCAAGCTAGTGAGGACACTGGTTACAGCTCCAGCACCCAGACAACACACCACCTCCCTCAAGTGGTCAGTGAGATTACAATTTGATGTTTTGTTGGATTTGTTGGGTTGGGTTGTTTTGTTTTTTTTTCCTGCTTCAAAGGCTGATTTTTGGCACTGCCCAAGGGGCTTGTTGAAGAACGCACTTTTAAAAAACATTATTAATAGAGCATGTTTATATCATTCTAAGAAAACATGCATTTTGAATGCTTCAAGGAGATAACACACAGAAACAACTCCATTGCTGGCATCTCTTGGGCACTGTAGACTTTTGATGAGAAGTTAACTGAAATAGCTGCCTTCTTGTGGATGGGCTCTAATAGCCGTCTGCCTGCAATTACAGGCATTCAGTTGCAGTTCCTGCCACGGCAGGGACTGTGTAAACACATATGCTAATCAAAACAGTGGTCCATTTGGAAAAGCAGCACTGTTAATTCTGATGGCTTGCTCAAATCCTCATTGGAATGATTACAATTTTCTTCTTTTGTTCAAAATGTTCCCCATTTAGAAACAGTACTTTTGTAATTTTCTGTCTAATATGTGCTTGTGGAACAAACAAAGAGCTATGAGGAAGAGCTCACAGGAATTCAGAATAGAATTACATAAGTTACAAAACAGCAGTAACGGTGGTAAGATCAAAACACAGAGGAAAGAGAAAACTTCAGACTTAGGGAAGCAACCCAGGCACTCACTGCCAATGTTTGGAATAAAATTTTCTCATGGAACAGTGCACTACAGAAGTCTACAGCAAAGCGTTGTACACCAAACATGTGAAGGAGGAATGCTTTTGTATTTATGCCAACAGTATCTGTCACAGCAATGGCTAAAGAAACTCCCCAGACCCTGTATTCTGCACATCACTGTACATCTAAGAAATTCTGTGTGTTTTAGTATACGGATAGCAAAACCAAAAATTCACACTGTCCTTTACCCTGTCAGTGCTCAAACACTTATTTTTATTATTTCATAAGAGCAAAGACTTACAATGTATAAAAGGAAAGCAGTTTAGATAGAAATAGATGAACAATGAAAATCAGGCCTGTTGCAAAAAAATGTCTTACCTTGAAGACTGACAACAAATGTCTAATAAATCTAAGAGAAGGCCACCACACAGGGTTATAATGAGGGACAAGAAAACAGTGGTGTGAAGTCACAAAGCAGGCAAATTATTTAATACAGGAAACACAATCTTATGTTTTGACACCTAGGTCAGTCCCCAGTAGGAGTCAAGAATAAAACTGTGAAGTGTGGCACATATAGCCAAATGTATTATAAGCACTGGTCTTGCTAGAAGCAATGTTCAGTTCCAGGATGTAATTTTTGTGTTTCTTTAGCTCGATAAAACTGCATCAGGTATTTGCAATCACTTTTTTTTTTCTTTAACAAAAACCTGCTAATTAAAGCAACACTGCTCAGCTTCCTTCTTGGCATTAATGAAGTGCCAGAGGAAGCAAGATTTAAGCATTTATTTTCTTTTCAAAGCACATAACATCCCACACTACAGCCAGTGGAAAAATGGTAACACCTCCCCTGACCAAAAAATAATAGTAAAAAAAGAACATATTTATCAAATACATTTGAACTACAAAGTTTCTTTCACAGGTTTCTCTGAAAGCTGATGAAAGGATAATGACCCTAACATATTAGAAAGAAACATAAATAGTGTGCAAAAGGTACTTCTTTCTTTAATACAGCACCAGGGTGATTAAGCTTGCTGTTAAAGACCTTAAAAATACAGCAAAAGCAAATTGTATGCAGCTCGCAGGTGTTGCAATAGAAGCGTGGCTAAGGACAACAGATCTTTACTTGTAAATTTGTGAAGAGGTGCAGAGCAGTAAGATAGCTTCAAATAACTTGCAAGGTCATTATTGTTAATTTTTTATTAATCTAAAGATATAATCTCCACCCAGTTGTTTGCTGTTTTCCTTCAGCCTGCAGCTCACACGTAAGAACTGTCTTTCTTTTGTTCCAGCATCTGAGAGGCCTTTAGAAAGAAAAGCAATTCCTTGATACCAGATACAAGCCAAACCAAAATCACATCTCTAAATACCCTCCAAATTTTAGAGCTGCTTGAAATTTGAGCTCATATCTAGATCAAAATTTGGCTGTTTGAGGTCATGTTTACACATTTTTGTTTAAAAAACAGCATTGTCTGACTCCCCCAGCTTTTCTACTTCAGCCTTTTGGGTCATGGTCTGACTGACTTATCTTGGTCTGATTGACTACCATACACATCCCATTCCCTTCCCACTCCACTTCATTGTCTTTCACAGATGAAATTCAAGATTGCCTGCTAATTGTAGCAGGACAGCTTCTCAGACAGATGACTTTCCAAATAACCTTCTCATTCCACTCATATTCGAGGAATGAAAAAGTATGCCAAAGTGTTATGTGATGACGGATAAGGGCCAACATTACAATTTATGTTTGCGACTTGGCACACAGATGGAAGCACACAGTATGATTCAGTGGTTTTTGCAGCCCTAATCCTTACTGAAGAGTGGTGTTGCCAAGGTAAACCTGACATTTTAAATGAAACTGCTCTGCATACACTGCATGGAACCTGAGATCCCATTTTTGTGCTGTGGTTTCCTTCTAAAATGTAGCTACTGCCTGACAAGGCCGAGTAAGTGTGCAGGCTGGGCTCCTATGTGCTAACACTATTTGGTCTACTTGAGCAAATGGTCGTGGTTCACAGGCTGTGCAAATGGAATCAGACAAGTTATTTGAACATGCGCATTCCCAATACTGAGAAGAAGAGCAAAACTAACAACTAGATTCCACTTTCCTTCCTCATCCAAACAACTCCCAAGAAACAAGATCTGAATTAGGTCCCACATTTGTAATAACATTACATTTCCTGGTAAATCAGTCATTAATCTACAGAATGAGAAAAGGTAATACATCTCCTCATTATGCCCACAATTCAAAACAAGATTTAACACTGGGAGCGGTTTCCTCTTTCCCCTCACCATTGCTTCTTTTGTCCTCCTTCTAAAAATAAAATATTGACAGCTTTAAAGGAGGAGGAGGAAGAGAAGGAATTCAAGTACTTAATGCTTGTTACAACACCAATGCAGCCCAGCACCAAAAGCTAGACACTTATTAGTAGTCCAAATCAATAAAGTCTATCCAAGAGTTTTGAGGTATTCCACTGAAGGCTGAATGACTCCAACTGAGCCTTTCTGCACCCCTGTAGCAGGAGCAGTGTTGGCTTCCCATCAAAATACATCAAATGCAGAGGACTACACCACAAATATAGATCATACATATCATACAAATATAGCTTATCTCCACACTACTTTGTTCTGTAAAGGTGTTGTAGCAGGCATGCAGTGAGTTATGTAGACTGAGAGCAGATTGTCTCACCTGAATACCCCATGATCATCACATTTCAATATGGTCTGTGATCTCCTGCTGTCACTGACCAGGCCTAGAGACAAAGATCCAGACCATGCAGTAAATGAATTAGACATTCCCAAACACTGTGCAAGTCTGGGTATTGAAGAGCAAGAAGGAAGCTTGGGGGACAGCCAGCTAACACAGGCTTTTCTAACCTGCTCATCTCTGCTCTAAGAGAAAAAAAGCATGTAAGCATCCCCATCTTACCTCTTCTCCACCCCTGACCGCTTTCTACATCTCTTCATGAAGACAACAGGGAAGATGCAAAGCCTCATCAAAATAAGACAGCGCCTCAGGCTCCAGGACAGAGAAGTACAAAATATCATTTGAGATCTTGCAGGCAACACTCTGACCCAGGATTACTCCTCTGACCATCTTTTTGAGCACTAGCCTCCTGGCCAGCAGCTCCAGCTGTGCCTCACCTCTGCCAGAAAGAAAGGAGATGTTTCCATTTGTATTTGAACATGTGGCTGTCCTAAAGGGACTTGTTGAGACTCAAAAGATCAGCTGACTTTGAAACCAGCTTGTTCCTTAGGATCCACCAAATCTATAAGCATGGCTGGAAGTAACTGCAGAGGTAATCTCTTCATTTCTTTGGTCAGTTGTAAGCATAACAAGAGTATTTCTGATCATCTATTTGATCTAAAACTACAAGTGAAAGCGCTACCACCCAGCCTACGTAACCTCTTAATACTGCATTATGTGAAAGAAGCATTGAGAATTTCCCGTTACATACATCTCCATAACAGTGGAGAAGTGGCAAATCACTTAAAGAAATAAAAAGTAAAAAACATTTGAAATAACTGATTTTCCATCCAGTTCTCCTAAATTTTAAAGGAGAAAAAGAATAATCCTATGGATTTTCTACAGAGATAAAACAGATGTGAAATGGGCCCTTCCTAGCCTCCCACAGGTGCCAGAAAGGTTAGGAAGCTGACTTCAGCATCCTGAATGTTTTAGTTTAGCCACTGCTTATACCACCATTCCTCCTCCAGCTTCCCCAGTACATCTGTCCCTGACCAGCTGTTTGCCACTACCACATAACTGGGACAGCAGATTTCTGATTGTTCCATTAGGGTCAGTTTGGACTTTAACCACATTTCTAAGCAACTAGATACAGCCTTTCCCATGTTGCTAGAAGTCTTTTTTTTTTTTCCTCCTAATACAGTGGAATCTTCTACTATTTAAATAATTTTTTCCAAAGTATAATTTAAATAGGATTGGCCATAATTATATATGTTTCGGAAATTGGAAGAAGACTTATGGTAGGAAATATATGTTTCTTGTTTCCATTGCTGATTTTGAGGCTCTCCAAACAATGATCAAAACCTCCGAAAACTTTTATTCTGCTTTTCCTGATCACGTGTGTTTTTTTTTTTTCATTAACAGTTAAACTGCAGCAGTTTACAAGTCAACAAATCCAATACATTTTCCTCACTGTAAAACAGCACATTGCATTGCAGGAATACTGGTACTTCAAGCAGAAATACAGATGAAAAATGAGATGCAGTGCAACTCCTAACGAAGAGGAGAAGCAGGTACTGAGGGATGGATCAAAAAAACCCAAGGAAACATAGGGGTATAGAAGCATGTCTACATGTCTCTCTTTCTCTAATTACCAGCAGATCGTTGTGTCTTAGGAATGTCCCACATTGGAAGGTTGGAAAAACTAAAACCAGCTTTATAATATTATTAGCTAGAAAGGATATCCAGATGTAAAGATTAATAACTGAATCAGGACACTCTCCATTACTCCCTAAACATTTTTGCAAAGACAGCAGAAAGTAAAATGCATTGTAATATAGGAGGGTGATTTGAGCTGACTAAGATTTGTATAAACTTTCTAAACACTAAGACGGAAGATATTAAAAACCTCTGGACAGTACATTAACACTTCTTTCATCTAACTAGTGAGATGGTAACTACAGAAACGTATCATATGTCAAAATATTTAGTCTTTTTTTTACTGATATAATAACATATAACATTCAATTTTGCATAACATGCAATTTTTCTCTCCAAGAAGACAAAAACTTTCTAAGGAAGCTCCGCCAGCAGTCAAACAAGGAGAATTGTAACCAAAGAACTGGAAATCAGAAATCACAAAAAACACACGCCTAGTCCTGTGAGAGTGCTAGTGTACAGAACCAGGTCTCCAAATGATGTTCTTCCTCCTTTTAAATCAAAAAATATTCTTGCACGGATTCCTCAAGGACCCAAAAAATTGACAGCTGCTCCCAGGGACTAAAGCACAGCATAATACCCTGAGCAAAACTGTGGATGATCAAGGCAGCATATATTCTTCTAAATGCTACCTACAGGCACAGGTAGGTTTGCATAAATACTTATCTAAACCTTCTTCCTCTATTTAACCCAGATTAATTTGCTTTTCCAATATAAATATTCTTTGGATGTTTCCATCTTTATTCACTTTTTGTCTGTAAGCGCATGTTCAGTAGAGACAGGCAGATGAAGCTCCGTTGTAGAGACATTTTGGTGCATGAATATGTTGCCTAAACACTGCACAAGTCTCTAGGAAAGACATGTAGACTTAAAGACAGACAGAATTAGTATTGGTTTCTGTCTTTTGGATAGTAAAGGATTAAAGCGGAAAGCAAAAAGGACTGATCAGCCTAACAGGGATTAAGCCCACTCACTCCCTAAAAGTGCTCTAACCACCAGATTATAGGGTTTGTTGGGCAAAAGTATTCCTCATTCTCCCTCTTGAAGCTGAGCCACAATGCAACCAGCCATACAAGAGCTATGGAAATAGACAGAGAAAAGGCAACAAAGAATGGAACTGTAAGCTAGAGCTTAGGGCACACACTGTGGAAGGAAGTGTTGAAAGGCCAGACCCTTCTCCAAAATCTGCTCAGGATTTTCTGTAATTCATAACCAATACAATGACAAAATGAAGTGAAATGTATGTCTGTACCAAGAAGAAGGTTCTAATCCCCAGCCTGTTCCCTCTCACTTGAGCATCTAGCTAATCACATGAAGTCAACATATCTCTTTCTGTTTCATCCTGAGGTTCACCCACTATTTTCCAAGGGCCTTCTACAGTCTTAGGAGAAGAGGTGAACACTTAAATTAGATGAGCTTTTTGACCATAAGAGATAGCATTGCTCACACTACTGGCAACAATCAGGATGAGGAGGCTAAACAAATGAAGAACACATATAATGCCAGTTTGTGCACACATGTAGGTGTAACTGGAATATCTTCCAGTTTAGTTATCTTTCAGGTAATATCAGAAGACATACATGCACAGATACCATGTAGGGATCCAGTCAGATTCCCATAGGCTTTTAGATTCTACTGATGCAAACCAGATGTTAGTGAGATCTGACTTTCTGAGTTTGCTTCACTTCTTGGAGCATTATTTTTGAATAAACACAAGAGACATCGTTTCTCACCGCTCTCACAGCTCTTTCTCAGACAACTTAACGCAGCTGAACAGGCTATTTGTTGTTTAGTGGGAAATGTCAATTACACAGTATCATTCAAGAATTTGGAGGGAGGAAAGAAATTCACTACAAAGCTTTCCAGGCAAAACTGCATTTTACCCATCACTTAATCTAATACAGTGTTTTGCTACTGTCAACTATAGATCTATCTGTATGTTTAAGCACACCAGAGACAAATCTCATACCCAACATAGTAAGACAAGTGTAAATTTAATGTACAGCTCATTGAAAATCGTTTTGGCATTTTTGTTGAAGAAAAACATCATCCTCCTCCCCCTCCAAATTTATTTACAGCATGAAGAGCAGATGCTTGTGGAAATACTGGTTTCAGAGAGAGTGTGCCTGGGTAGAAGAGATCATTGCCTATCCCATTCTTCTTGTGTAAGTTAGTACATGACAAAAATCCAGAATCCCATCACCATCTAGAGCAACTCCACGTAGTTTCTCAGCTAGCATAAAGCGCCAGCACAAATGTGGCACTACAGACCTTACAGTGACATTTGGGAAGCAGCCGGTTATGAAAAGGAAGTCCCAAAACTGTAATGTGCTGCCTTGATTCTATGTGACAAAGCAATCTTCAGGAACCTACTAGTTCTCAAGAGCCAATAAGGAGGTGGAAACGTGGCCCCAGCCCTATTGTACCGTCCAGTGAGAACAAAGTTTCCCTACGGCCTATCCCCTCTGACTCTCTACTACCGAGAGGCATGAATGAACACAAATCTCTTTGTACAGCTGCACAATGCTTCCCACTATTCCTTATACATCAAGGTCTCAAAAGTAGTGGGAGGACTGGAGAGACTCACTTTGCTGAAAGCAAAGGTAAGAACTGGGAGAAGGAAGATCTGCACCGTAAGCAAAGATCAGGTTTGAGACCACTGAAGAATCTGAAGGTGCACAAGTCCATAGGACCTGATGAGATTTATACATGGGTTCTGAGGGAACCAGCAAATTATGTTACCAAGCCACTATTCATCTTGTTTGAAAGGTCATGGCAGCCTGGTGAAGTTCCCACTGACTGGAAAAGGGGAAAAATCTTCACCTTCAAGAAAGTTAAAAACAAAGATCCAAGGAACTGCAGGCCAGTTAGTCTCACCTCTGTTCCTGGCAAGATCATGGAGTAGATACTCCTGTAGGCCCTACTAAGGCACATGGAAAATGAAGATGAGGTGATTGGTGGTTACCAATGGCTTCACCAAGTGAAGGTCATGCCTGACAAACTTGGTGGCCTTTTATGATGGAGTTACAGCATCAGTGGATAAAGGAAAAGCAACTGATGTCATCCACTCGGACTCACGCAAAGCATTTGACACTGTCCCATACAACATCCCAGTCATCAAACTGGAGAAAAAAGGATTTGATGGATGGACCACTTTCTGGATGAGGAATTGGCTGGATGGTCACACTCAATGGCTCAACATCCAAGTGGAGACTGCTAACAAACAATATCCCACAGGGATTGGTGCTGGGACTTCTGATATTTAAAATCTTTACAGTAGGCAGCATGGACAGTGGGATAGAATGAAGCCTCAGCAAGTTTGCAGATGACACCAAGCTGAGTGGTGCAGTTGACACGCTAGAGGAAAAGGATGCCACCCAAGGGTACCTCAACAGGCTTGAGAGCCGGACCCATGAAAACTTCATGAAATTCAACAAGGCCAAATGCAAGGTCCTGGATCTGGGTCAGGACAATCCCAAGCACAAACACAGATTAGGCAGAGATTGGCTTAAGTGCAGCCCTGAGGAGGACTTGTGGGTATCGGTTGACGAAAGACTGAACATGAGCCAGCAGCGTGCACTTGCAGCCCAGAACGTCAACTGTGTTCTGGGTTGCATCAACAGAAGCATGACCAGCAGATCAAGAGGGGTGATTCTGCCCCTCTACTCATCTCTAGTAAGATCCCACCTGGAATACCACATCCAGTTCTGAGGTTCCCAACACAAGAAGAACAATGAGCTGTCAAAGGTGGGCCATGAAGATAATCAGAGGGCTGGAGCACCTGCCCTGCAGAGACAGGCTGAGAGAGTTGAAGCTTTTCAGCCTGGAGAAGAGAAGGCTCTAAGATCTCCTCAGTGGTAGTACTGGAAGTAGCCTTCCAGTAACTGAAGAGGGCCTACAGGAAAGCTGGGGAGGGACTTTGTATAAGGGCATGTAGCAATAGGACAAGGGAAAATGGCTTTAAACTGGAAGAGGGTAGATTTAGACTGAATATTAGGAAGAAACTCTTTACTGCGAGGATAGTAAGACACTGGAGTAGGCTTCCCAGTGAGGTCATGAATGCCCACTCCCTGGAGGTGTTCACTGCTAGGCTGGATGGGGCTTTGAACAACCTGGTCTGGTGGGTGCTGTCCCTGTCTATAGCAATGGGGTTGGAACTAAATGATCTTAAAGGTCCCTTCCAATCCAAAAAATTCTTTGATTCTATGACTTCTCCCATGCCAAACACTTCCACTTCAGAGTAGCTGCCTCAAATGTGCCCTGCCTCCCACATGCCCACAATCTGTGGCTATGGGAGGAAAAGTCCCCTTCTTTCCTGAAGGAAAAATTTCTTCAAACACGGAAATTGTGGGAAGAGGCAGTGGACCAGACTACATGGAATGGCAAAGGCTCTGACCAAAATAGCCTAAATTGCACTTATAAAATGGACAAAAATAGCAAAAAATGCATTTACAAAATGAACTGAATTTCAGGGAATAAAAACATATGGTCAACCTACAGCAGACTTTTCATCTAGGAGACAGAGTATCCTTTTTGCAGTTCACATGTATTACTTAGAACGTCTGCCACTCTGCAATGCATCTACATTGCAAATAGACTCAGATGTTTAGTGCAGTGAGCTGCAACAGCACACTGCTGCCCAGTTAACCAAAAGTACATGGCCTGAGAATTTGGTAGTCCTAGCTTCATTATTTTCACTTGAACTGATCAGTAGCAGCACAATATTTATGGAAATTACAACATTCAATGTTTCAAGGACTTCTTATCATGTTAAATTTACGTGCAATTAGCTGTTCATGAAAAACAAAATAATTTTATGATCAGACAACCCATTTTCATAAACATCACAAAACATTTGATTTTTTTTTTTCTTATATGAACAAACTCTCCTCACTTACACCAAAACAGCATGGGCCATTCACGTAGTCCAGAGAGAAGAGAAGATTCTGAAGTAGCATAGTATAAAGCTAAATAGTTGGAGAGGTCACTTTCAAACTGGGAGGTACAAAATTGTGCAGCAAGGCAGATCTATAGATTGGCTTTAAGGCCACTCAGAACTCCACTATAAACGGATGTGAAAGGAATGATGTTTGCAGTGCTGCAGATGTTCAATCCATTCAGAGGGTAAATAATAGTAAAAATCAGTCTACTGGATGTGATGAGCCTGCAGGGATGCATACACACATGCAAGAAATACTCTTCTTTTATTAGGATCAGAGAAGAGGAATCCTGAAACTCTCTATTTTTGTGACTTGGGGTCACAATCTGGAAAAGATTGAGAACCACTGTGTTAGAGAGCCCCAGTCTCTGGCACTAATCAATCCAACAACTTTCACAAGTGGTGGAAGAAGTGAACACTCCTCATACACTGATCACTGATAGTTCAAGCTGACTCAGTGATCAGCCAGGCATTTAAATAATACACGAAATAATTAACTCCTGCTGTAGGTGTTGAACAAACATCTACGCATCTCTCAAAAAAAAAAAGTCCTCCTTGTGTCAGCATTGCAAAGGCTTTGCTAGACAGGCCTGGTTGTCCTGGTCTCCGTATGTCTGACAGCCTGGTACTGCCAGCTACATTCCCATTTATCAGCTGGAGTTGACAAGTCTATTGAATTCCTCTCAGCAATAAAGCATGCAAGGAGTGACACTGTCTTCTGCTTCTGGCATCACTCCCTTCATTTCTGAGACAGTGCTTAAGTGTGTTGCTGGATCAAACCAAGCAACTCAGCACCACCCAGGATTTGACACTGCAGCCCAAGTGGTATATCCAGTGCTCCACATAGCAGTGCATTCAGGGTAGGAAAACTTGCTAAATATTCATAGAAGGGTACATAAATCATAGGGGATTTAAATGAAGGTGATCAGAAGTACTACACTGGGTGTCATCTTAAAGAAAAGAATGGAAGCCTTCAAATAAAATATTTGAAAAGATCTTACTCCACACAGAATTGGGGAAATAAAGAGAAATAGTCCTAATTTGACAAGGTACAGGACATGCTGGAACAGCCTAACAATGAAACAAACAAAAAAATTAGGCTAAACATTAAAAATTGACTATAAAAATCAGCTGGGCCAGAGGAGCACTCTCAAAGGAGACGGATGAAGCCTCAAGATCAGCAGCTACGCAGGAGCCAGTAAGGTAAGACACCACAGGCCATGAACACAAGGCATGGTCCCACAAATTTAAGTGACCCTTCTATGGATCACCCAGGCTGCTGTTGTATTTTTCCCTACCCACTGATAGACCAAGCCTGCTTCTGTTGAAGTCAATCAGAATTTTGCCACCAACTTTGAGGGGAGTAGCAGCCCTTGGATTTGGCTGTGTACAATTTAGATTAAAAATTCTATGAATCACATATTCTGCTCTTGGCAGCTGAAAGACAAAGACAGTGGGATAGGAAAAAAACAAACAGCTCAAGCAAATGGAAATCATTTTTCTATTGGACTCTTTCTTAAAGGAAGATACTGAGTATAACTTTTTTCCTCCTGTTCTGTTGCTAGTAACTGCTTGGTCCAATTAAACTGCATTGCTAACATCTTGACTACTTTTCACCATCTATGAGTTTGATCCTGTGAGACTTATCCAGCATGAATAAAACATTCCTATACAGAAAGCGTTTTCTAGTTCAGGGGTCATTCAAGTCCTCACTTTGCTCAATTACAACAGTTAATTTAGGTTCAGAGTAATGGCATATCCTTGTAAGCAGGGCACTGGAAAACCTCTCAAAAGTACCCCTGTGAGCTCCAGTGGTGGCACTGGAGCCAACAATCGTTCAGGATAGAAGCAGACCCCTGCTTGCTGCCCTCACACTTCCTCAGCATCACCAGCACCCAGCTAGGTTGTAACAGACCCTTGTCTGTGCATGACTGCTTTATATGCTCTGTGTTTAGGTACATATTAAAACAAAGCCATCCTATTGATGTGACTGGATTTACATGAAGAACATCTACATGCAATATTTCCTGAAAGAATGAGGGAACAGACTATAGTGCCAGCAAAGACTGTTGTTCAGAAAGCCTTTACTCATCTCCAGATTTCCTCAGTGCCCACAGACCAGTCATTAGGAAGGTGTCAACAGAAGGCAATATGCAGTACTGTTGTTGAATGCGGTTTTTATTCACACTACATTTAAGAGAAGGCAAACAAAAAGCAACAACAAAAAAATACAAGTTAGTTAACCTGCATCCCAAACCAGGTTCTCAAGGCATTTCAGTGCACAAAGCAGGAAGCATTTTCAAGAATCTTGACTTCAATTCCCTCTCTGCTGAGCATTTCTCATGTTTGGCACTGTATGTTTCAACCTCTAAAGACCATTAGACTACTTTTCTCATTTGAGCATATGCACTGCCTGGCACAGCAAGGCTTTGGCCCCGCAAATGCTTTGTAAACATTTTAAATATATATATTTAGTAAAAACAGAATGCATATTCTTACTGTAAACCAACATCCACTTTGTAATAAAATTTCCCTATCCCTACAGATGCAGTAACTCACTAGCGTCAGATAAGTACCACTGAATTACTCCCAACATAGCCAGAATAACTGTCAGAGTTGCCCCAAATGTATTGCAAAGATCATTTTTCAGAATTGTTTTTCTGGAGACAAAATACCATTTTTCTGCCTTTCTCCCAGTAACGTCTGTATTACATAGCACTGCAACATTGTCCTTGCATAGTAAGTCAGTAGCATTACTAAGATAACTCTTCCTCTACTAAGAGCAAAAGCATCAGAGCCACAGCAAGTTTTAATTCAAGTGAAACCCACCGATCCAAAGATAAACCAAGAGAAAGTGAAATAAAGCATGAAATGCAGCAAGAAATAACCTGCTTTGGAAAAATGTTTATTTTTTTCTTTTATGAAGGCATCAAGTCATAAAAGGTAAACAAAAAATCATCCACTCTGTAAACTCTTTATCCACAAGGACATCTTCATGTGTGCACACCATGTGCCTCCTAGTAATCTTCCTATTAAATAATCATAATCAACAATCTGTTTCCATAATATCCATAATCCTTCAATACTGCATGGAGCAGGATTCAGAATCTTTGCAAGCCAAGACATTTTTTAGTCATTTACACAGTGAAGTTCCCTTGCTCACCTGCAAAAGTTGAAGCATTTTTGTGATTACAGTTCATTTTCAAAAGTTTCCATTCATGTAAGGGTTTTTTATTAGAAAAAGAAGCACATTAAGGGGATCCATGTATATGTGCCTGCTACACGTATCTTTGACAGGTCTGACAGCATGCCACTTGGAAGAACAAATTTGGTTTTATTTGAAACAGACTGCTTGCTACATGCAACTGTTTTGACTGTAAAATGTGTTGTTTCACTATGAATAGAGTATAGGAAAGGAAAATATTGATTACACACTCAGAGTTTTTCCTCTAATAACATTACCACACACATTTGTTTTTATTGTAGAACGCAATAGCGGTCTGTTCATTTTCATTAGCAGTGCCACATTCTAACAGCCTATTAAAATCACTTTTGAGGGTCAAAATAGAACAAACAAATGCATAAATAAATGAATAAATTAACTCAACAATCCATGTAAACCCTTCTCATACAGTTACATTCTATTAACTTCCATAGTCCAAACACAGTAAAGCAAGAGAGTGGCAAAGACTTTCACATCCCATATAACTTTGCACAATGTGGAAAACTAAGAAGTACACCTACATTTAAAATAAAATGTACAGAATGGGAGGAAGAAACTATCAAAAGCAGCGACCAGGGAAGAATAATTATTACAGTGTACATAAAACATCAGTTAGCTGAATAGCATGGACTTCTTCCATCTTGGAAGGCTGTTATGCTACTAAAAGGCAGCAGTAAAAGATCAGAGCATTGTTAATCAGCATGAAAGGAGAAGATCAGCCAAGAACAGCAAAAAATAAATATATTTTTAATGGCTATTAAAAAAAATCACAGGTCTCCAGGCCAAGCAGGGAGTCTGAGATGTCTGGTTACCTCACTTTAGCAGGAGACACAGAAATTGAATTTACCCTTTGGTGCTTACACCAAAGAGGCCACCTTCAGCAGCACTTGAGGTGCACAGAAGCAGAAGGTGGCAT
The DNA here is from genome assembly GCA_030625065.1 of Alectoris magna. NCBI lineage: Eukaryota > Metazoa > Chordata > Aves > Galliformes > Phasianidae > Alectoris > Alectoris magna. The sequence goes on from CM060562.1 coordinate 60,993,700, forward strand.
TGCCTGCTCTCCTGACATTAACTTCAGTCAACAGCTTTGTCTGTGCATACAGGGCAGCAGTATAACCGCTGAGAAGCTGTGGCATTGAATCACCGTTAAGTCCACAAAGCCTAAATTCCACCACATTTTAATATATTAGGTAGTATTTCTCACAATATATGGAATTTCCTTCTTAATCCTCATGCAGAAAATACTATGCCTTCAGGTTTCCAGCTGGGGAAGGGCCTTTGGATGTTCTGAGGCAGCAGAAAACACTGGAAACATTAACTGTAGGGACATTTTCTCAGGATGTTATTTCAGCATGTTCCAGACACAGCCTCGTGGGAAGGACGAGGAAAATACTTGTTATACCACAAGAAGCTTGAATAAACTTGAGCAGCAAAGAACAGGGCCTTGTGGCAAGGTCTGCAAAGGATGAGCTCAGTCTAAAGCAGAGGCACCTTTATTAAAAAACAAACAAATATGCTCTAGACTGGTCTCAGAACCATAGAATCATAAAATATACTAAGCTGAAAGGGTCAAGGATAATCAAGTCCAACTCCTGGCTCCACAGGACTACCGAAATCCAACCGCTGTGTCTGAGAGCATTGTCTAAATGCTTCTACAACTCCAGTTGCTCAGGGCCATAATTACTGCACTGAGAAACCCTTTCTAGGGTCTGACCACACCCTGGTGAAGAACATCTTAAGACTGCCTGTAGTTCAGTAGATAAACAACAAGAAAAGTAGTGCATCAATGCTTCAGTGACTGCAGACCTCTCAAAACAATGCTGTACCAGCTTGAGATCCAGGACACGGAGTCATTCCTCCAACAGGCCATGGCAAGTATTACCTAAATCTTGCCCTTGTAGAGGAAGATCTCACTGCTAGAGCTCTGGTATCCTTAGCAGTCTTTCAGAACCTTCAGGCCCCCCTCCAAATGAGCCTTCAAGCCAGGTTAGGATCCAGACACAATCTCCCAAAATGTTTTTGGCAGAAAGGCATTCAAAAAGAGATGAGACTTTTAACTCAAGCTATTGGGCATTGCTTACATACTAAAGAGCATTGTTCTGCATATTGGGACTTTCTCACATAATCCCTAATGCAAAATGGATTCATCCTTCTCAGGAGATTTAATTTATCTGAAGAAGCAGAGATAAAGGGTTTATTTCATAGGAATAGTCAGAAAAATAATGAAGCACATTACACCACATGCCAACTATTACTACTATGGAACTTACTGCTTTACATATGACACTGTCCACAGGACTCTGCACAGAACTGATTGTGCCCTACTGTGGGAAAAACAACAGTTGAAGAATAAAAGGCTTCTGAAGCATGATGCTGCTAGTGAATCACATGTCAACAAACTATCTCACCCTCAAGTCATTTAATATGCAATTTCAAATCCAATATGTATTTCCTAATCACAGAATGTCAGGGACTGGAAGTAATGCTATTTATATATCTCTCAAACTGCAAACAATTCTTTCATTGCTTAATTTTTATCTAGCTGAAATATAAAATAACACTCAGATTGGTATTTACGTTAAATGTCCCTAATCTTTTTACTTTTACCTTCCACTATTTGTTAGTATTTCTTTGGCTCCTATTTAAACAACCATGAAAGAACACATGAATTTACCCTTCAACAAGATATTTTTTTTTTCCCCCAGATGAATGGAATCTGCCCTCCCAGTCTCATGTTTTCTTGGAAAGAACTATAATTTTCTTCTGTGTGTGTGTTTTTTTTTTTTTTTTTTTTTTTTTAAAGCACCAAGACCTTTAAGTTACCTTCTATTCCTTAAATAGTGGGGAGAAAGGAAGAAGTATCTCTATAAGCATCTTATGTTTTGGCTATTCAATCTTTAAAAGATTATATAATTCTGTGATCTCCCCAAGCAATATATAAAAAATTTTTACTTATGCAAACTGCTGGGGCCACTTTGGATTTTAAAAATGAAAGAAAACGCTATGTCTTGAACTTCACAAATTAAGCGTAATCAGAACTGTAGAGTATAATCGTACGAGTTCAGGAACCAGAGCTTTAATTTTCAGATTCATGAGTTTTAAATTTGATGGGGCTCTTAAGATGGTCCAGTCAAACACTAAAATGAATTACTTTATTGTCTACCTTAAATTAGCATAAATCACACATTAAACTTTCTCACCTAAAATTAAAAAAAAAAAAAAAAAAGTGGCTGTGTGGAATGTTACAAGAGTACAACAATAATAGCAGGGTGGCAAAGCCCTAGGTTGCAGGAACAAGCCCAAATGAAGCAGCTTTGAATACAGAAACAAAGGAAGAAAAAATTGCTTACCTCCAGGAGGCCTCAGGTAGGCAGGCATCTCCAGCAAGAAAACCTTGCCTCCACTGCCAACCCTTAGATGAGGTCTGGGAAGGATCTGTCTCCACCCTCTCTGGTCACTCAGGTACATTGCATGCACCTGAGCTCCCTTGCGTTGGCCCTGCCTTCCCACCAGGTGTTCAATTACTGCTTGAAACCCTGACTTTGTATTTCCACTACACTGTACCATGTTAAAAACAGAGTAACTTTTCTGACTCAAGGCATTTCAACAATTTTTGTTAGATGTAATGTAGCCTACAAGAATCTGCTACTTTTAATGTCGCTTAAATTCACAGATCCAGCAACAGGCTACTTTTCAGATTCAGCTTTGTCTAATTCTCAAATCTAGTCCTATCCAAGCCACCGTATTCACTGCATGAGATTATAGATCTTTGGGAAGTGGCTTTTACCACTTGTTTTCTAAGAACTCATGAGGGCCAGGATTTTTAATAGCATCACAGGACCTGTGCTTTTACTCCTAATCACAATCAAAACAGCAAAGAATTTTCAGAAGTGCTCGGGTATCATTCTGCCATATTGTTTCAATTCTGTAAGCAACCTGTATCTTGCAGACAAAAGCACATTAGTTATTGCAAATCAATTAATCTAACTATGGCTTCTATCACCAGAGTCCAGTGCATAGTAAAAGCAAATAGCTTATCTGAATTGTTAAAGATGACATAACGCAAAATCTTACCACTTTATGGCTGCTCGGGGTCCTCTCATCCATCCTCTGCAGGATGATGGCAAAGATTTCACATCCTCCTTTGTTCTGTGGTAACCTGCAATTTTGAAAAGCTATTGTAGGACAGAACCTCTTTGAATTAGAGACAAGTATAGGAATCCTGATTATGTAAGGTTGTTAAAAAATATTCATCCAGTGAGTGGTGGGGAAGTGACAGAAAAATTAGATATTGTAACTCCTCTAGGGTTTTTGGTGTTTTTTTTTCTTTACAGCAATGAGCTATAAAGGGACTAACAACACACAGAGAAGCACACGCAACAAAGCTGAACCTATAAACTCAAAAAGAAAACAAGCTTCTGGACAATTCTATTGGAGACAGGAGAAAATAGGAGCTCCAATCTGTCACCGATGAAAGCATTTTCTCTGCTTTTTCAGTTTTCCATATTTGCCATTTAAAACTGAGACAAGACTTCAAAGCTTTCACTTCAGGTGAATAAGTATGGTACATTTTTTTAAAAGATGGTACATCCTGTGAGAAAAGTCTATAATCTTGCTGTTCTGCTGATTTAAAGACTTTCACTCAAACTGTTTTAATTGTTTGACTCAAAAAATTATAGTCAACCTTTACAACACCATTAGTAAAGCATATAGTCAAGATCGCTCAGTACTGAACGGTAGTTCAGAACTGAATCCTCTGTTGTCTCTGGGTATGTCTGGGCAGTAAAAAATTTCCCAATCTTTTTAATAACTTGAAAGTGTTAGGATATTTTGCTCTCTATTAATGAGATTAGCTTTGTTAGATTTATCTAAAGTTTCAAAAGATTATACTATTTCGAATTACTAAAGCAGTAAAATCAAGGTTTTTTTAAATTAAAAAAATAATAATAATGTTTGCCAGAACTGCGAAGTTACAAAGAAGTAGTAAGAAATAGCATAATAATAATAATCATAATAGTAAATAGATGAGGCAGATTATTACTTGGAAATATGGAAAATTATTTTTCCAACTGCAGAATGACTTAATAAAAATATGTATTTTACTCCATGTATGCTACCATGTCACTATTTTTACTTGTAAAAACAATCTCCTTTTATCTCTCCAGGCTGTGGAACATCTGGTAAGCAGCTTCCACTCTGCATTCTTTGTTGCCCACTAAAACTTGAAGACTTGAGGAAAACCCATTACCCAACTTGCCCCTAAAAAATAAATATTTTAAGAGATCCACCAGAAAGTTTGATGATAATTCACTTATTTATGGACATGCTATTAACTTTATAGCTCAAGCCAGTACTGCCTCAAATGTTCTACATGTGATGTTGGGAAACCTGTTTTTCGTGGCAGAGACATTGGAGGAAGGCTAACCCTTCTCAGAAGGAACACTTTAACATCTTTTGGGACCACAGCACTACAGTGCAACTCAATCAAATGCAGTAAGCAGACCTGAAGACTGGATTTCTTGAAAATACTTCTAAAGCTGCTGTCTTCAGAGGGGAGTTTTCTCACAAATATCTTCTTACTACCTCCTACTTTTTAACTCTCTCTCACTGGAAAAATCAACATCCAAATGCTAAAACTACTCTTCTCTGGTCCCTCAGGACAGCTGTCCGCTTCCCCACACCCTTGCAAGTGATGCTTCCTTTCTCTCTTCACTGCTCATATCTACATACAACACCAAGAGAGCTGGGGGTAGAGAGGGCATGCAGCCCTTCCTGCAGGTCATGTTCACAGGATCTCCTTAGGAGCTTAGTTTGATTTTGATAAGAAAGGGAGGACACTGGAGTGGAAAAATATTCCCCAGCCTGTTTTAAATCCACCCAACAAAAGGGGACTTGTAAAGGCTAATACAAGGGTTTTTCTGCCTCCATGCCTCCATAAGATTTTAGGGCTGGGTCTGGCTCCACACCGGGGCAAATTTTTAGCAGCATCCTGACAAAAACCTATATTACGGTAGTTGTTCTGTTTGGGAAATGTCTGAATTGCTAACCATAGTTTTGTTTTGGGAGCCTGAATAGGATAGGCCAAGTAATAGCATGGTCCTAAGGATGAAAAGCAATGGAGTTATATAATTTCTAGACAAGGCAAAAGAACACTGAAGTATGAGACTGAAAAGGTTTGCTTCAAATTAGCTTTGAAAACACATGCACAGGTCTTAAGTTGAGCTCTTATGGCTCGTATGATTTGTTATACTGGAACTTCCCACCCCAGCTTTGTTTAATATCACCCAGATGTGCAGTACTGCAGGGACCCAGACATAAGGCATGCACATTTACTCCTCCACCCCAGCTCTGCAAACTGTCCAACAGGTGGGAGCACTGCGGAGCAATGTATTTTGGTTATACTAAAAGAAGACTGGGAGAGAGATATCTGAGTCAATTGGAAGATACAAGGCAAAGGAAAGAAATTTTACCTGTTTTAACAACTAAGTAATGAGATTTTCTGAAGGGAACCCATAATGACAAAGGGGAGGCACAACTTTCTCTCATGATCTCCCTCCATTCCCCTGCACCTATCTTGGCTGCCGCTTCCATCCTAACTTTGAAGATGAGAAAGAAGATCCTTTGCCCTTTGCTTGTTCTTCTCATGAAACAAAACTCTCTTTTTTTCCTCCTGTCCTGAACTGTGGATGAGAAGCAAGAACAAACCCACAACATCTCTTCTAGGGAGCTCACAGGCAGTGCAAGGAGGCACTGCTGGCGTGGGTTTCATTGTTTAACTTTAGGAGTACTTTTTTGTCCTTTGCTTTTAGCCTGTTTCTTTTTAAGAGAACATACCGGATAAAAGTCATTGCTCGAGGCGAAAAAGACACTGGGCATTGAGTTTCATTTAATGCCTTAGTCTAAGCTGACTTGTGGTATAACTGTAATTGTGCCAGCTATCTGGTTAAATGTGTAGCTTGCTCCAGTTCTCGGGCTGTTTCTCCTCAGAGCAACTTGTAGCTGCACAGAAATGATACAGGTCTTAGCACATGGAATAAACAGGGAAAACTATTATTGACAGGTCACAGGTTTTAGTATTTAAAGACTGGAGTTTATTAGTCTGTGAATGTTGTTTTCAAAAAGCTTTCCTTTGCATTATACCTTCAGAAAGGCCTATTGAAATCTATACATGAATAAAAACAAAAAATAGCAGAGGTTGCTGGCAGCAGAAAAACAGAAGTATCAACAGTTTATCTTTAGCAAACAAGAAAAACATCAGAAAGTGGAATGCAGCTAAATAAATGATGTGAAGCATTAGGTTAAATTTAGCATGTAAGAGTCCCACAAACCTAACAAAAGAATTACTAGTCTGTTAACATAGCTACTGGAAAAACAGCAGGTACTCAGGCCGGAGAGAGCTGACTCCATAGGGAGCCAGGGTGGAGCTCGCTTCTCAGAGGCACTGATCTCCCTTCCCGGATCTCCAGGAGAGCTGTCTGTGAATGCTGATGGTGGTTTTCAGGCATGTCTCTATTTGCAGGCTCCCTAAAACATTATGCTGGAGAGGCAGAGTGCGTGATACTGCCTTAAATCCTACTGCCAGCAGAACTGTTTTTCTTTTCAAAGTAGTCTACAGACAGTTGAGAGGTCAGAAAGTGCTGCCTTTGGACCCTGCTTGTGGCAGCAAAGGAGGGAAGGAACTGTGCCAAAGCTAAGAAAGGATGCATCCATCATGAGCAGAAATCTAGTGTATACCAAGGTTTGCAGAAAGTCCTTAGAAAACTTGCTAAGCCCTCGCACAAGAAGGTTTGAGAGACTACTCTAAGAACTGTATCAGCTGCTTTTATGCAGGGAGTCACCCTCTTAAGAAAAGCAAGAACATGGTAGAGTCTAACAGAGATGCCAGAAAATGCCATACAAGGAGCCCCGTTTTTCTAGAAACAGATGTATTGATGTTTGAGGGCTGAAAAATACTGGAGAAAAAAAAAACAAAACAAAAAAACCCAGCCTGACTACTTCTGTTAAAAGTGTCATGGACAGTTCTGTTCTTCTTCAGCTCCTCCTGCAATAGGAGAGATCTGATAACCTGTACGTACATGGAATAACAAAGTACCCAGAAAATACAATTGAGAAATGGTACATTTGAATTCAGTGAACCTCCATGAAAGATCCATATTTTAAATGAAAGCAGCAACAGCCCTCTTCAAAGCAGAAGTCTGTCTTCAAATGCCCACAAGTATGGTCTGATGAGGAGAGGTTTTGTGATTTCAGGATCAGACCCTTTGGGAATGAATAAAATAAAAGGTTGTGTTATGCTGATAATATTCCTCTGTACATTTTGGTCTCCATAATGCTCTGGACAAGAAGTATTTAATTTAATTAGGGATGGAACAAGAAGGCCATGTTATGGTTTTGGTTTTGAAGAACTACATTAGTCAAGTTACGATTTGCACGACCCAAATCAGGAATGGTTTAAATCTAGGTTCCATTTTTAGCCAAACCACGAAAGTCCAGAGGGGATAAAGAGCCCAGATAAAAGTTTCTGAGTTTAGTCTCATGTCTATAATGGACAAACTGGAGTGGTTTGGGTTTGAATTTTGCAAAACCTCATCACTCAGGTTTTGGTTTTGCAGAAACAAAAACAAGTTGGGGGTGGTTTGGATGTTGTTTCATTTTATATGAATCATTAAATATGAGGGAGAGGATGGGATTGGATAAAAGCTCCATTTACGCCCCATCTTCAGATGTAACAGTGTTTTAGTGATTTATTCTGTGATTTTTCGGGAGTCAGAGAAAGCCAGGCAAAAAAGTAGATTATGAAGTCAAGTTAGAACTCATTCTTCTCAGTTGCTAAGCCATTCTGCAAGGTATTAAGGTAACACAGCTGACAGTGACTTTGCAGAGAATTTGTGAGCCACTGGGACTGTATGGGTCAGATCCATGACTGGCAGAGCTGTCACCACGCTTCCAAAGCTATACTAGTTGAGGATCTTCTTGACTGAACAAAATTTCACTGTTGTAATCAAGCATGTAAGTCTCATTTATGAAGTTAGTCCACAAGAACAGAAGTAATTGGAACCTTGAAAAGTTAGAAATTTAGGAATTCAGATGACATTTGAAACAGAGAATTAGTGTTCTCTGAACTGAAAGGTTAACATTGTCCAGGATAAGACTTGTGTTGGGAATAATTACAATAACATCTGATTCACAGTTAGGAAACAAGAATTCTTCAAGAACTAAGAGCAAAGAAATGGGACATACTGTCCTTTTCCATTTAATCAATGCTATTCATAGTGTAATTAAATCAGAATTTATTATTCTCTCTTTTTCTTACTTAGACTCTGTTGATTTTTCTCAAATGCAGATTTATGTATAAAGCAAGTTGCTGACATTTTCAGAAACCAGTCCTGGTTACATAACCTAGAGCAATCATCCCTCTCCCTTTTTGATCACTCTATTTTCAGCGAATGAAAAACAAGATACATATGAAGATGTATATTTAAATAAACACAGACATTGTCAATCATGTTAAGAATCAATCCCAGGCTATTAAATTTAAGTACTCTTTTAATTGGGAGTCGAACAGATGTCAACTGCACATGTATTCTTTACTTAAATCAACTTCATATTGATTCTGTAGTCAACAATTACATCTCCGTAGAGTGCTATGGGATATATGAGTAGGAAGATGATGAAAGGTAAAGTATTTCCATCACCTTTTTACCCACATTTGACCGTGTCTTCTTTCTTCGAAGACTGCTCCATCCAGATCTTTCATTCACACTCAAGCCCTGCCTCTTCTTTCTCCCAAAACCACATTATTTCCTGATTCCAAGATTGGTGATTAATGCACAAACTTTGGGATAGACCTGGGGTAGTGGAGATACCTGTTAACCACAGTTCCCCATCCAATCTCCTCAACACGTTCAGGTTTCTGAAATGCCAGGATCCACAAATGAGTGCAGATTGGAGACTCCTGTGCTCAGTATCATCCATTCTTAGTCATTGATAATGGCCATGCAATTCATTAATCAATTTTATTATAATTTGTCTTATCCATTGTTCTGAGCCTCTGCTGTTTATACTTTCTTTTCTTCTTTGTTTTGTCTTTTCCTGTTTTCATCTGTTTCTCTTCCTCAGCTAACTTCAGACTATGTCCTTTTCCCTCCATCTCTTATCAATCCTCATATATTTTCTGTCTTTTCCTGTTCATACACCTATATCTTCAATGTCAAGTGCCCATCTCACCTCTTCACATGCACTTTGTATTATAGTGACCTGGCCTGACTGCAGTTTTAATAGACTGGAAAGCAGTAGTGTGATTATGCATTTTGTACGTGCAATTTAGAAATGTGTCTGAAGCACAAACACAGCATTTTATCTTTTCTGAGTGCAAAATAACATTTTTTGTTGTGATTGCAAGCTCTATAAATACTTTGGTCTTGCTGCAAATGCACTCCTGCCATATGTGTACCTGACCTCTAATATATATCTTTATTAGGCACCCTACATATTTTAGACTACAGTTCCTATTGATGTTGATTTCAAATCAAGAGGGAGTCTCAAAGTGCCTTTCTAAATGGGACATTGCTTGCAGTTAAGTCCTTTTTTGTCATCTGCTTTGTGGAAGGAGGTCCAGAGGGAAAGCAGATTAACTTGAAAAAGCTACCCCGGTTATACTGTGGTCAGCTTCTGCTACAGCAACTATTCCCTTGATAAGGAAAAAATGAACTGTTTTCTTGGAGATATGTGACTGCCTTCAGGTCTTCCAGCCCTGTACTTTATTCCTTTCCTGACAAACAGATATTAATATTGGAAATAAAGAGCTAATTTTAATTGAGGAGGGAAGATCTGAACTGAATCAGAAACTTTCCAAAAATTTTCCCCAAAGAGAAGATTTCTCAGGGAACCAAAACAACTCTGGGATGTAAAAAAATCTCCTTTGTAATTCCCCAAACATACTTGATAGAATAAAGTGGTGTTTTCCAACTCCTACCTCAACTTCATCCAGGTTTCCAATAGCACTCTAGACTCCTTACTGAGTAAACCTGGGGGTGGGGGAGAGAGGAATGGATAGACAGCAAAAGTTTCTTTTGACAGACTGTCAAATCAGAACAAACAAACAAAAGAAACAACACCAAAAACACACAGATAAGGAGAGCTGCTCAAGGTTGTCTGAGACCAGAAATAAATCCTAGGTTTCAGGGCTCTTCCCTCTGCACCCTGTACACAATTTTTTCATTTCCAGGACTCATATTGAACTGATGGGAAGATAACAGTGGCAGGAAAGGCACTGCATTTCCACAGACCTACTCAAAATCTTTTTGCTATGATTGTAGGAAAGAGTTATACATAACATGTACATCGGGGAAAAAAAAAGTCAAACAGATCATTAACATGAAGGGGTGTTAGTTCGGCAAATTTTGCCACAAAAGGCTGTGGGAATTATTTTTTCTGTGTTTAACTAAGGAAATGAAATGCAAACAAGCCTCCTTTATAACTCAGTTGAGATTTTTAAGCACTGAGTACTCAAAAATTTCATTACTAACATTCCCACAGCAACTGTAACTTGTCCATACCACAAATGCATATGGCACCATAAAAACCGACACTCCAGACAGTAACAGCATAAAACTCTGAACAATACTTTTACACTGTGGTGTTTATTGAAGAAAGTAAAATGCTGATTTCCATCATACAAGTTGTAGCAAAATATCAGCCAAAAGGCTGAACTAACTTTGGACGTGTTTCACTTAACCATTAAGTCACTCTCTTAGCTTCCTGGGAGAAGTTCCTTTAATCTCTGCATTGTCCTGGAGTCCTCCCTGCCTTCATCCATAATGGACAGATGGACACACTGTCCCTTGTCTCATGCTACCATAGCCCATGAGATAAAAACAGGTGTGTATTTGTTTGAGTGCATGAGAGGATGCAAAATGCTAGTAGCTCAACCCCAACGGCTCATCACTAACCACATTTCACAGGAACACATCAGTGTGGGGCAAAAAACAAGCCAAAAGAGCTGCCATCAGACATGTTGTCCAACTCTTCTGTCATACCAGCAGATTTGAGGTATGTGAAGAAAAGTTTATTCATGCAGCCACAAGGTTATACTTAGCCATCAAGTACGTAGTCTTAGTGCTTCTGCATTAACAAATGTACCAATAAAGCTTCTGTGAAACATGTAGTGTGTAATGAATGAGTTGTTCTGACACCACCTTCCCACTTTTGTGATAGCAGCTGAGCTGGTGGAAGCCTGCTGAGACAACAAAAAGTTGACTTTGTTCAAGAAGCACCATCTGGCATCCACAGCTGGAGAGCTGCTGCAAAGTTTGTCTTGGTATCACCATCTGCCATCAGCCACAAAAAGTGTTCTGGTGGCTGTCTACTTTGAGTCAAGCCTGGAAAGCTGCAGGTCTGAGAAGTGTGAGCAGTGCAGATGTACTGACCAGCTTTAGAGGAAGGCTCCTGCTGGAGCAGGATAGCACACAACTCACAGTAACTGGGAGTCTTGGTCTTCCAGCATCTGTGTTCCAAACTTTTTTACCTCATCCATTCCAAAACATCTCTGCTCCGTTTTGTTCCTCTGCTCCTTCTAGCACTGCTCCCACAATGGGTGCACTGAGCATATGGCTGTTCCCTCTCCTCCACCAGTAGTTCCCACCATTTAAAAGAGCAGATTGTCAACAACCACACAAAGCAAACTGGAAAGCCCTGTCCTACTTGCAGGGCCTGCTGCTGGGGAAGGGGCTGTGGGCAGGCAGCACGGCACTGCATGGGCCCAAGTATATCATGGGAGCGAGAGAGCTGGTGGTTCAAAGGGAAGCTGAGGATGTTGGCTGGGGAGCAAGTGGAAAGATCAAAAATATGGGAGACTTCAGCTTGAACTGCACTTTTGGCAGTTCTGGGACTGTTGTTGGCTCAGAGTGCAGTACATGACTGGCACAAATAGCTATTTGGTGGAATTAGAGAAAAGGAACACTGTATATTTCACATACAATTTGACCCACCATAATCAAATTTGTTAATAATAACCAACAAATAGTTGAGCAGTAATGAGATGATATAGAACATGTTCTATGGAAATTTCTAGACAGCATCAAAACTCTCATGCTGAGTTCTGTAAAACACCACCCTTTTAAGGAGAAGCCCTGGCGACAGAGGAAAGCTGAGGTCTATCTCCCTGAGTTCACGTGCCCTTGGTATTAGTTTTGGCATGTATCTTCGTTGCATTCAAGAGTCATAGTCAGAAGTCAGCTGGCTTGTTACACAGGGAGATGTGCAGGTAAAGGAGAAGGTCCTGCCTAGTGTCTGCCTCTGCTGATTGTCTGTGAGGTGCACAGGCCTTCCAACATGCTGCCTCCTCTCCAAGACTGGCTTTTTGTACAATAACACTCTCAAAAGCCTCTAAAGCTCCACTTGCACAGAGATAACAAATTAGTTCTATTTAGATCTACTCAGCTATCTTTATACCTTCAAATAATTTTGCAGTTGGAACCTGCAAAGTTAACAGAGAAATTCTGTTACCTTTGTATTTGACAAGACATATATGAAAAACAGCAGTGGCTTCACAGCTCTCTACAAATTACCATTTTGAGTTCAATTCTCAGACTGTCACACTTTGGAAATGAAGAATGGAGGTGAGAGGGTGGCCTAAACAAGTAAGAGGTGATGCTCTGAGGTGACACTCTGTCAGCCAGGGGAGCTGGCCTCCTGATGGAGGTTCCTGCCTGCACAGAGATGTATCTCCAACAGAGATGTTGCTTCTGAGCAAAAATCTTGGCATAAAAGGTCCTTCAGCTTACCCATAAAAACTATAGCTCTGTGAAGGGCAGGTCACAGACAGCATGCTTTCTTTATTCTCCATTATATTCCTCTCCTTTTTCTGTCTTTCTCAGGCCTGATTGATTTAGATCAGAGTAGTTATTTGGTTTTCAAAAAGAGTTATTGTTCCCATGTGCAGAGATTTTTATACAGCCAACAAAGCTTTGTGATGTTTCCAGCATATGGCTTGAGTGCCTTTCCTTGACAGCTCACTTTGTATTTAGTCCAGAAGTTTGGGCTAGAAGTGGGGGAACACAAGCAGTAATTAGAAACTCCTTCGCTCTCACCTGGCTCTTCTCATTGGTTCCCTGTGCAGCGTATGGCACAGGACTAGAACAATTCTTAGCAGCAGTGTCTGAACAGGACTGTATAGATTCTTGATAGCAGGATACGCTGCAGGCCATTAAAGTGCTCACACAACAACTTATCACCTTAAATTTAATGGACATTAATGTCAATCTCCCTGTTTCTAAAGTTGGTATGTTAATACTAATCTGCTTAATCCACATCAACTGAGAATCAGTTATTTAAAATTGATGCAAACCTTTGATGTTCACGTTGAATCAGTTCATGTTCAGTGTCTCTCATTTCAATACAGAATTACATTCAGGATGATTCAGGATGTATATGTGCTTTATAGAATAATGAGGTCTTCCTTACACAGTCCAGAATGTCCTAACTTCAGTCCAGTTGGGATAGCAATTGATTGAAGCATTTACTACAAGCCCAACAACATCCAAATGCAAGACTCCTTGTGCAAATGTGCAGAATGGCTGTACACTGCAATCTTTGCAAAACCTGCCACTTTCTTGCAGTATGGCAAGTACCTTCATACAGCATTTCTGGGTAGCTGATAAACCAGGAGCATGATACCCAGCCAAACAATGTGACAAGGAAGGAAGGAATTGCTAAAATCAGATCTACCACCAAAGCTTGTACTGCTAGCAGGACTATAGTAACCTCTGTGAAAGGAAATTCTTCCAGGACGAACTGTCTCTGAGTAAAGTGATTTCTTCTGATGACTTTTACTCACTCAACGCAGTGGCACTCACTTTTTTTCAACTACTGCTGTTCTGTTGATGCAATGTTATGAAAGGTCTGGTCCCCTTTCTTACGGAAAAAATTTAAATGTCCAGAGTTTCAGGAAAAAGAATGTTAGAAAAGCAACCAACAGTTCACAGGTTGGCTGTTCTAAAATATCTCAGGTGCTTCTCAAGGTCTTGTTCTCTGATTTCTCATCTTGTGCCTGGACAGCTTCAGGTCGGAAAAGAGGAATAATTTCCCCTCAGCGAGAGTGGTCAGGCACTGGCACAGGCTGCCCAGGGAGGTGGTGGAGTCACCATCCCTGGAGGTGTTCAAGAAACATGTAGGTGTGGCACTTAGGGACATGATTTAGTGGGCACGATGGTGATGGTTTGATAGTTTGGCTTGATAACCTTTGAGGTCTTTTCCAACCTTAACGATTCTGTGACTAGTGGTATAATGTGATGTAAAGACCAGTGCTGGACTCATTATCTGATGACAAGCAGGTCCTTTAGCTAGTGTGATCCTTTTACAGACTGCCTACTGTAGTATTCCTGAAATTGCTAGGTTCTCCTTAAATCAGTCAGACATGCTTCACACGCAACTGCCAGTTTCTGAGTAAAACTTTCAGAAGTGCCTTGTTACTAAGCCAGGTTGACTTTGAGTGGTACTTAGAGATAAAACACATGATCAAGTTTCCAGAACTTCTCGTCTGGAGTTAACAGAGGCTGTACAAAAGCTGAATGGCAGTGAATATCTGTATACAAATGCAATGTAATTTGACCTAATTTAAGCCTTTCTTGTTATGAGGTAAGTTCAGAGCTGCCACAGACTGAAAGCAGACACACAGAAAGGTATTGCTGTTTAGCTGACACATGGTAACCTGTTATGTGGCATTAGCTGGGTAGTTGATCTGGACTCATAGGTTTTTAAATACCTAGGCACTTAAAAAATTGCAGTTCTCTTTTGCATGTTGACTGCACAAACTCAGCATTGTAGCTTTGGAGCACTTCTTAGAGAAGGTTGCTTCTAATAATGATAGTACTCTGGACAAAATAAATAGAGAGAAAGATAAATAAATAAAGCTTTCAAAAATAAAAAGCAACTCTGACAAAGCTCCTCCTCCCCCTAGTTGAAGGGACTACAAGACCTTGAAACTAACAGTGATTTCTGATTCCTATGCAGAACATGATTATTCTCAATTAGGAACAGTGAGTACTTGGTAATGGAAAAGTGAATTACCATGTACTCAGATTTATTTTCACAGAGGCTTCTAATAAATTTATCGTGTATAATTTCCATAACAAAGTGTGTAATTATTTCTCATTCTTTATTGTGGAGATTTAATACTGAATAGTTGCCTCAGGTCTACTACTAAACCACACAGTACAATAAAGCTGTTGTTTTGTTTGATTTTAATTCTTAGACCTAAGAAAAGGGCACCCTAGTATAACTTGTATAAAAAGTGGAAAATTGGCTACATCCCTTTAAGCTCAAAGAAAACATAATTTACAAAACAAGCTTCCCAGTGTCTTCATAAGTTTTGTCCATTTTCTGGAAAATCATGTCAATAGATCAGCTGCTAATTATTGTTTGAAGGTCAAGCTAAAGGTTTTGTTCTTCTTGCCATTGACTTCTGTAGGTGAAGAAACACTTGTCTTTATGGCTAGGCTTTCTTAGAACTAATTTTCCAACAGTTCTTGTACTACTGAATGTCAAATATCTCTATCCTTGAAATTCTGTCACATCATTCTGAGCAGCTAAATCTAATTGCCACCTCTCTGAAATATTTCTTTGAGCATTTATGTGGCTTTTAATTTTTTTATTTTTTATTTTTTTGTCTGTATTCTTTCATTTACTTCCTTTGGCATTTTATTTTATTTTATTTTATTTTCAGTTCAAAGACCCTTCTGAATCTAAGCGCCTTGTTAGGAGCCAGGCTAAAAACAAAAATTGCAATTGAAGTTTCACAGCTCTGTGCTGACTTCTTCAGTGTTCTAGAGGAGGGTTTCACCCATCCCATTGGGCTGAGAGAGGGATAGTGGGTGGCTGTGTGGAGAGGCAGCCAGTGGAATTTGCTTCTCAGATGGAAAAGTCTGCACAGGAATAGATGCAGCAGATATCTGGAGAGAAAAAGTATTGATTGGGCTGAGGAGTGAAGTGCAAGGGAGAAAAAACATGGAAAGCCGAGGATCTCTACAATGGGAAGGACTGCCAAGAAAGATGAGAGGCCACCATGAGAGTCCTACTAGACCAGCTGATGTGGAGTCTGGATGCCTTGAAAAGGAGCGAGTGTAATTACAAGTGTGCAACTCTTCCCCAGTTTCATCTTGCAAAACTAAACTATGCACCATCCCAAGAAACTGCTAGAGTGAGCTGCTGTATGTAAGATGCCATCATGGTACATCTTTCCCGTAGCGTGTTTTGAGCTGTTGTATACCACTTGGCACCAGTCCCAGGGGACTGCTGTACCGGTGCATGGCAAAGCTCTAGCTATGAAGACCACTGCCCTTTCTCTCCACAGTGAGTCATGGTGAAAGTCTGCCATGTTGCTCCCGGCACAGAGCACAATGTAGCATCTGTTCTGCTACACCTGGACTAATTGTGTAAACTCTCCGCATAGTTAACAGGGAGAAACAGTCACTTCAATTGTATTGTTCACCTTTTCCTAAGGCAGAAGTCTCAGAGCAGATCAAATGCTCTCCTAACATACCTAATTATTTTCTTTCACAGTAAAGGAAGTAGACTCTCTAGTCTCCAAAGTTAGCTTAGATGGATGCACTCTGCACATCTGTAAGAATTACTTCACATTTTATAAAGTCCATGTGTACAATATTTCTTGGATTTTTGCTTCTTTCCACTACTTGTCATTTTCCTCACCACTAACCTTTTTCATATTTTAATCTCTTTGCCTTTATTATATATGCATGATGCATAACTTCTGTGGTGTCCATTGATTCTCTTTTGCTTTGTTTGCTTACTAGCTATCAGCAGCAAGATTTGATGCCAGTTACGTCACAAAATATCCACTCTGACTGAGAAAAAGTTTCTCTTTGATGTAGATATTGATCTTTGGACCAATTAATCTCATTCTATGTGAGAATTTTTTTATTCAGAACTTGGCTGAAGCATGGCGCTTCAGAAACTGACTGCAACTCCGCATCTTTTCCTGAAGAACTAGTCTTCCAGATGAGGCAATCAAAACAGCAGCAGATTGGCAACAGATGATTTTGTAACAAAACTGAATTTTGGACAGGAATGTTTTAAGGTGTGAAATGGAAAAGAAAATCTGAGTCCATTTTTCTAAGAAAGGAAATCAAATCGTTGAATGTAATCTGGAGAAAACACTAGAATGAGAGAAAGAAAGAGGGCTAAAACCACAAGGAATGAGTGAAGGCACCCTCCTTCCTAGTGCCATCTCTGCCCATGGGCACTCTGAGTGCCCTTGCCCACAGCTCCGAGGAGAGAGCCTGGCCTCCACCAGCAGCCACTGTGAAGGGCTGGGAGGAAACTGTGCTGCTCTGTTCAGCTGGGAGGGGTTTGCACCCTACTGAGATCTAGAAAAACAAGTGGAAATTGTAGCCATAAGTTTTGAATAAATAAAATAAGAAATAAAACAGTTCTGCAGTTCTAAGGAGAAAATAATATTTGATTAAAAGACAAAACATGTATGGGGTAACTTTTTCATTTCCTGTTCATGATGAAGGTATTACTGACATTATTTAAGCTGTGTTGAAGACATATAACGAGAGTCTAAGCAGATATAAATGTTCTTCTGGAATGTTATTTATAGTTCCTTGGTACCCGATGCCAAACGTTAATAAGGTTTATGAGAAACCAGTGGAGACTGTAACTTGTTAGACTTCTAATTTAAATCATGTTGCTGACTCCATTTGTTTCCTACACATTGATCTGACAGTCAGAGATAAATCTGATAAAATTTTCAGTGCTGCAGAGAGATTTGTTTTCTGTCAGCGAGTATCTAACTATTAGAAAGACAAAGAGTGGGGTTATTGGGAGCAAAAACACAGGCAGTAATACACTGCACTTGAATACTTCTTTTTCATTCATTTAAATGTTATGGTATTTGATAAATTGCTTATGCAGCCATTTAACTGACTCTTCTGGAAAGTGTTTATTTGCAGTCACCTCAATGTCAGCACTGAAATGAGCTGGGAATGAAATTTCATTAAGAAAGCCATATTTCATTATTATGGCCCCAGCGTTCATCACTATGTACATTAAGTACAAAACCCATAGAATGTTTAAGCAATACTATATCTATGGCAAAAAAAAAGGGGCAAGCATGAGCAGACAGGATATTCATTGTTAACACACTGGCCATACCAACAGTTTGATCTTTTGTGGGACAAATGGATGGAAGAGTATATGGGTCTTAATCTTTGAATCTCCATTGATTTGACCATTTGAAATTGCAGCCCTAATTTCCTTTAGAGCAAAGAAAACTTCAGAGTACCTGCTCTGTGCCAAATTGAGTTCTTCTGCTGTAAAATCTGAAGGAGGAGGCCAAAAAGGGAGAAAAAAAGTTATGAGGATCTTCCTTGGCATGTCTGCACTGAACAATTCCATCTGGACAGAAGGGGGTTTCCCTCCAGTTGTGAGTGAAGCTACAAGTATAGGTGGGTCTCCCATCTTCCGGACAGCCTGATGGACACAGAAGTCCAGGACAGGGAGTGGTGCCCCCTGCTCAGATCTTGACATCTCCAGCCTCACAGACGCCTGCTAGGGCTTCCTGCCTTCCCCATCTGTTAACCTCCAAAACTCCTTTGAAAAAGGACTCCAATAGAGAAAGAAGGCAGAAAAAAAAATCACTATAAAGAATGCAGAAAAAAATCACAATAGAGCGTGCAGGTTGGAGTAAGATGGCTTTGGCTTTTAGAAGATTCAGATTCTGTGTCTTGATCCATCAAAGCATTCTTGAGTGACTGAGCAACTTCAGTGCCTCCCCTGTGCCCTCATGTTCTGTAGTCAAAACAGAAGATACTCTGATTTCATACCTGACAGCCAAAGGCACATATCAATATCTGGCATTGACGAAGGTGGTTCTGCTTGTGTCCTTCTGTATCTATGCAGATGGGGAGGCATATTGCAGCACATCTGTTTCTTGGACATGGGGTGTGCTCAGTAGTACATGTGCTTTTCAAACTCCTATGATATTATTTAGGACTAGAGGGAATGGTTTCAAGCTGCAGCAGGGGAGATTCAGGCTGGACATTAGGAAATATTACTTCTCAGAAAGGGTGGTCAGGCACTGGAATGGACTGCCCAGGGAGGTGGTGGAGTCACCGACCGTGGGGGTGTTCAAAGAACAATTGGATGTTGTGTTGAGAGACATGGTTTAATGGGAGCTATTGGTGACAGGTGAACGGTTGGACTGGATGATCTTGTAGGTCTTTTCCAACACTGGTGATTCTATGATTTTGTTTCAGAGCAGCTACATTTAGCCTTTTTTTTCCAAATGACACTATAATTTGTGGCTACAAACCTGTTTGCTTCAGTTTAACTAAATTAGCTTAAGCATTTCTTCACCCAGCCATCACTCATTACAAGTCTCACTGCAAGCTCCATCAAAAGAGTTTGTTAATGTTATGAAGAGGGCATGATTCTGAACCTGTGAAGCCAACAGACCAAGGGACAGATACAGGGCTGCAGAGTAGTGTCCACAGCACAAAGCTTTGGGCAGGAGGGCCTTACTAGCAGGGACATATTGCTCAGGTACACCCTTGCACTTTCATTTTCCTACCCACTACATACCCTGTTACATGCCGGTCCAGCGCACATCCAATTGTCATGTTTTAACTTAGAAGAAAGATGCAGGATTTGCATCCAACTGTGTTATGAGGGAAATGGATTTAGGAGTTTGATTTTGTGGAAATAATACTAGGAGAAAAAGTCCTGTTCTGTATGTATGTTAAGAGAGCATTGAGAAGCCCAGTCAAGAACTGGTACAGGAAGGACTTTATGGCACTTCAAGCTTTAAGAAGATTGATGATACACAGCATTTTATTCCTCTTTTCTGTCAGTCAGAAAAATCCTCAAGGAAAACAGCCATACAGAAATAAATGTTGTTTAGATAAAGCAAATAAATCATAGAAAGTAGCGTCACACTAGGCTTTTTGTTTGTGTCTTTGAATATATCAGACTGAACCAAATGAAAATCAAAACATCACAGGAAAATGGAACTGAAGGGGACCTTGAAACACAAGCCACTTTCAGACAGCTTATTTACACCTTCCCTCCTAACAATGTGATTCAAACCCTCTAGAAGTTGATGCATGTCATAGGCTTCAGTGGCTTTAACTCAGTTCCTCAGTGTTTTACAGTTCCTTTGGAGCAAGAGAAATCTAGCTCGCCACCTCCCATACACCAAATAAAGTTTCCAAAATGGCACCTCTGCCTTGCTGACTGCACTCTTTTCTATTTTAATTGTACACGTGTATCCCTGAGAAACCTCTTTCCAAGTTCAGGATAAACTCATGTTTCCTCTGCTTGCCAGAAGAAAATGAAAAGTAAAGCCCCATCAATTTTATTGCTCATAATTGTGGATAAAATGCAATATATTTGGCTCATATAAATTTGCTAGCAAATTATATTCAATAAAACCCTGGTGAGCAATTTAAAAGCATAAATCCCCCCATGCTGAAAAAAAGCTCATAAATTATACAAGAAAAGGGAGTGATTTCATCAAAGAGCCAAGCTCTGCCCATGGAATGCTTCAATAGTTCTGGATTTATAGTTTTCTGAGAGACGATTTATGATCCCTAATTTTCTGCAATAAAAATCTCAGCAGGGATTCTCTGAATGAAATATCTTTTAACAAAGAAATAAATAAAAAATATCAATCCAAGAGTGAATGCAGACAATGCCATTCTTGGAGATCTGCCCTTTTCGTGTTTCTGTTCCAAAATTATTCAGGGAAGTCCATAATAAAGATTGCATAGTGAGAAAAGAAATAAGACCATTAGACTGAAATAAATGCATGGCACTCTTCAAGAGGGCATTTTTAGTAATAAATTCACCTGTGGCACTTTAGAGTCACTGTTTTTAAGTAAAAATAAATTGATCAGAATGGTTTAAAGGAAAGGTTAAATATTTCCAAAACATAGGTGTAGTTATATTGTGTATACAACATAGAGGGGGAGGATGTGCATGAAGCCTATGCACATACAAGAAGTGTAATCACAGCTTGATGAACCGAGAGGTTCATGCATTTCCCTTACCTTTAGCACTCTGATTCACAGTCCTTGCTAAATGTAGCGGCAGAGGCTAAAGTGACTGTTCCAATGGGTCATCAGTCATTAGGCAGCAGTTACCATGAATTAGAATGGATGTCTGTCACAGGTCACAGACTGGGAGAGTAAGGTGAAGTGAAAATGACAAGTTTTGAGTTAATGTGCCAGGTTGTGAATAAAGACAGCTGAGAGGAGACTTAATGGCTCTTTAAGTCCTAAATCACTTTTTAAAACTTACACACAGATCACAAAGGTTGTGACCAAGAGCTCCCTTACTGAGGATCTGCTACTGGGTGTTATCAGAGAGAAGATAATGGTCTGAATGGGTATTAGTAGTACACTGTGGTTGTTTTTCAAGATAAAATGTTATTATTCGCACTTATCGATAAGAAGCTGAGATCTGCTGGCCACTCTTTTTTATGTACCCTAGGAAATGAACCTTGTGGCCTTCTTGGCCACAAGGGCAGACTACTGGCTCATGGCCAACCTGCTATCCACAAGGAGACCCGGGTCCAGCTCCTCTCTGGCAGGTCAGCCCCCAACCAGTACTGATGAATGTGGTTATTTCTCACAAGGTGGGGGAGTCTACACTTGCTCTTGTTGAACCTCATCGGGTTCCTCTCTGTTCAACTCTCCAACTTGTCCAGGTCTTGCAGTACAGCCCTCTGGTGTGCCAGCCAATCCTCCCAGCTTTGTATCATCTGCAAACTTGCTGTGGGTAGACTCTGTCCCTTCATCCAGATCACTGACAAAGATATTGAACAAGACCAGAAAGATTTGTACCTGGGTTGAGGCAATCCCAAACACAAATACAGGTTAGGTGGAGAATGGTTTAAGAGCAGCACTGAGGAAAAGGATTTGAGGGTTCTGGTTGGTGAAAGACACAACGTGAGCTGGCAGTGTGTGCTTGCAGCCCAGAAGGCCAACCATATCCTGGGTTGCATCAGGAGAAGTGGGACCAACAGATTGACAGAGGTGATTCTGTCCCTCTACTATGTTCTCGTGAGGCCAACCTGGAGTACTGTGTCCAGTTCTGGGGTCCCTAACACAAGAAGAACATCAGACTGTTGGAGTGGGTCCAGAGGAGGGCCATGAAGATGATCAGAGGGCTGGAGAGCCTCACCTAAAGGGACAGGCTGAAGGAACTGAGGCTCTTCAGCCTGGAGAAGAGAAGGCTCTGCGGGAACCGTATAGCAGCCTTCCAGTACCTGAAGAGGGCCTACAGGAAAGCTGGGGAGGGGCTTTGTATAAGTGCATGTAGTGACAGGATGATGGAAAGTGGCTTTAAACTGGAGGAGGGTAGATTTAGACTAGATATTAGGAAGAAATTCTTTTCCATGAGGGCGTTAAGACACTGGAGCACGGTGCCCAGTGAGGTCATGAATGCCCACTGCCTGGAGATGTTCAAGGCCAGGCTGGATGGGGCTTTGAGCAACCAGGTTTAGTGGGTGCTGTCCCTGCCTACAGCAGGGGGCTTGGAACTAAATGATCTTAAAAGTCCCTTCCAACCCAAAACATTCTGTGTTTCTGTGATTCTACAATACTGAGCAAGTAGCTTTCCCTATTTCTATTAATTGTATTTTATTCTGTGTGAGGGCTCCGACTTAGGCTCCCAAGCCTTCAAATTCCATGACAAAAAATAGATAAAAAGACTCTATTTCCTTTGCTAAGCACTGGATCAGACACTTACCTAACAGCATGTAACACAAAGGAAGATGCTCAAAACCATTCTGTTTTGACAGTAAACAATAGGCAGAAAAGGTTGGTGAAGATATTTGATTAATCAGACTTATTCTTAATTTATTTGCATTATGAAATAAAACAAGCATTGCTTGGGGTAATGATCCTTGGGGTCCTTTCCAACACAAGCCATTCTATGAATGTATGATTGGCTCAGTTAACAGAGACTTGTGAAAGAAGTGTAAGAATACTTTAGCAAGGAGAAAAAAATTCAATAAATTAATTTGAACTGATATTGCAGCTCTGGAAGAATACCAGCTAAGAGTGCTGAGGCAGAACAGCTGTCTGAAAGGAAGGAAGTTTGTCTCTGAAAAGGTAATTTGGAAGTATTAAGCACTCATGATTTGCTATCTATCATCTATGCCTGCACCAAAACATTTTACAAGAACTGGGCATTTTGCCCATGTCTGTCCAGCAGGACCTGGAGTACTTCCTATCTCCTCTGAGAACAACATCCTATGCTATTGCTGGTAGCAGACCCAATTACCAATGGGTTCCTTCCATATCATGCAGTGGAAACCCAGAAGGGAACTGCAAAGTGTCCCTGATATGAACAGAGAGTATGTGCTTGGAGATACATGCTGTATGCTCTGCATATGTTTGTGGCTGAAGCAGACCAAAAGAAGGCGCTCCTCAACACCTCATTCATTTTTCCCTCACGAAAAAAAAAAAAAAAAAAAAGGCTGCAGCTTCTTCGTTAACCACTCTTACAGATCTACATTTTGTTTCACTTTGTTTTCTGAGAATCCACTGTTTTTCAGTTTTCTTGCATTTCAAGAATGCAAATTAAGAATTTGTTTGCAGATGTAAGACATTACAGTAAAGACATCTATATTCTTCTCATACTATATTAATACCAGAAGAGACTTCAGGAAATATATGCATGAAGCCATGTATTAACACCAAGCTGAGCAGTGCAGTCAATACATTGGAAGGAAGGGAAGCCATCCAGAGGGACCTGGACAGGCTGGAGAAGTGGGACTATGAAAACCTAATGAGGTTCAATAAGGCCAAGTGCAGGATTCTGCACTTGGGTCAGGGCAATCCCAGGTATTTGTACAAACTGGGGGAAGATCTACTTGAGAGCAGCCCTGTGGAGAAGGACTTGGGTGTTCTGGTGGACAAGAAGCTGGAGATGAGCCAGCAGTGTGCACTTGCAGCCTGGAAGGCCAAATGTGTTCTGGGCTGCATTAAAAAAGGGGCAGCCAGCAGGGAGAGGGAGGTGATTCTACCCCTCTACTCAGCTCTTGTGAGGCTCCGTCTGGAGTACTGTGTTCAGGCCTGGGGCCCCCAGTACAGGAAGGACATGGAGCTCTTAGAGTGGGTCCAGAGGAGGGCTACTAAGATGATCAGAGAGCTGGAGCACCTCTCATACGAGGAAAGGTTGAGGGAACTGGGATTGTTTAGCTCAGAGAAGAGAAGGCTCTTGGGAGACCTCATTGTGGCCTTCCAGTACTTGAAGGGAGCATATAAAAAGGAAGCAGAACAGCTCTTTACAAAGGTGGATAGTGATAGGACAAGGGGGAACAGTTTTAAACTGAGACACGGGAGATTTAGGTT
This sequence comes from Alectoris magna, assembly GCA_030625065.1. NCBI lineage: Eukaryota > Metazoa > Chordata > Aves > Galliformes > Phasianidae > Alectoris > Alectoris magna. Next base: position 61,018,028 of record CM060562.1, read on the forward strand.
AGATATTAGGAGGAAGTTTTTCACTTGGAGGGTGATGATGCACTGTAACAGGTTGCCCAAGGAGGTTGTGGATGCCCCATCCCTGGAGGCATTCAAGGCCAGGCTGGATGTGGCTCTGGGCAGCCCGGTCTGGTGGTTGGCGGCCCTGCACATAGCCGGGGGGTAGAAAATAGATGATCATTGTGGTCCTTTTCAACCCAGGCCATTCTATGATTCTATGATTAACATATCTAATTGGCATTCCAGTGTACCAAAAAAATAGCATTTTCTTCTGCAGACAGTGGTATCTGGCTTTCATACTGAATAGCAATAACATTTGACATAACTAGAAACATCCCTCCAAAACAACATCTCCCCACAAACTAAAGGCATTCTAAACTAAACCTCTATGATCCATTCAGTCAGCTGGATAAATTGAAGTTCAGAGACAAAAACAAGATGAAATGTCTTTTTAACACAATATGGAGATAATTCTAACATTTCAGTAGATGAAATTCATCACTGACTGTGCAGTGCCCTGGTGTGTCTCCTGAAGTACATCAGCTAGTGGGATGTACCATCTCTGCTGGGGAGATGCTGTTCCTGAGGGGACCTTTTGAAAATTGCTACTGTGGATCTCTCTAGGCCTTTTGCACAAACAAAAAGAAAAAAAGAAAGAAAAGAAAAAAAGAAAAAAGCCACCTCTTCTCTTACTTTTTTTTTTTTTTTTTTTTTTTTTTAAATCTTGATCCATAGAATAAACCTGAACCAACGTTCCAGGCTTTTACTCCCATATGGAAAGTCAGCTCAATAAGGATGGTAATCATTGATGGCATTGTTAAGCCTTACTGCATTAGCACCCGTTTTCAGTGATCCATAACAATACAATAAAAACAAGGTTTTTTTCAACATCCTCCCATTATTAGTGCCTAAAACAACAGGGCTGGCTCTCCATAATAGGTTATGTTCAGAAAAGTGAAGGAACCCCGCTCAGAAGATTTTTATTTTTGTTCAGCCCAATCTAACTGGCCTGCAGTGCATATCTTGTAAACATTAGAAGAGCAACTAAGCAAGTAAGTCAGTTCCTCAAATCAAATTATATGAGAGGACATCTGAAAGGAAACAAAACAACTAAAAGCAAAATTTATAGTAGGCACAACAGAAACATTCTGAGTTGCAGAAGTGTCAGTGCATGTAGCCAAAGAAATACCACTCAGGAAGAGGTATAAACAGCCTCACAGATGACATACGTAAAATGCAGGGTAACATTTTTGCACAGCAAGTTCATTCTAGTGAAGTGAGATTCATAAACACCCTAGAAACAAGGCTGGAAGGGATCTCAAGAAGTCATTTACTCCATCCTTTTGATGTGAGACAGGCTAAATACAGCTGAGAATGAAATGTCCAATCTGTTTGTAAAAAGTGCCAGTAAGAGTCAAACAAAATACATACATGGAGAATAAGGGAAGGAATCAAAATCCAAGCACATTGTATGACTTCCAAGAGACCAGATTCCCAAAGCTGACTTACGTGTTAACTGCAGAGTCATTTTATTGAAGCAATAAGATACATTCTTACTGGCAATTTCAAACAGAGGTACAGGCTGCTGGGATCAAATCTCCAGTGCAGATGTTGAGTGCCTTTATTTTCTCCAGGAGAGTTGAAAGAGGATAAGAAAGGAGGATAAGAAATAAGATCAACCCCTTAAAAGGAAAAAATAATGCTATTAACACAAGAAAACTGAAATATCTTGGTACAACAGTGAGTTGGTAGCATCTGGATCCTGATGGCTCTTCATTATATTTAGGAACTCCTTAGTGTTACAGTCCATGGCATCAGCCAGCCACAAATCCAAAATTATGATCCTGAGGTCAACTTCAACATGGCCAAGATGTCCACACATCATTCAGTTGGTCTTAAAGCAAAAGTTTTTTTGTTTGCTTGCTTGTGACAGAAGACATAGTAGGTTTTTCTGAAATTTTGTGAAGCCATGGTCCAAGTTTCAAATGACATACAGACATTTGGTCCAAATCAGAATTCAGCTGCATCCAGTCATGAAGGCTTAGGAGAGGAAAAGATTGAAAGCAAAGGAAAAGAAAGAAATGTTCAACATTACAAACAAGTGCTTACATGTAAGCCATGAATGAGCCAAGGGACCTCTAGCCTGAATATCACAGTGTAGTTATTTCTTTCCCCACTTAATTTTTGATGGAAGAAAATGTCTCAAGGAGAAGACTGAGTAAGAGAAGATTGTGTACTTTACTGAGGACCAGCCCTAGAATGCCTATGGAATTGAATCAATAGAAAAAAAAAAATAAAAGAGAAAAAAATACCCAGAAGGAGCGCACTAACCTATCTGCATGCCCACTGTGGTGATCAGATACTTCACGGTGATTCTGGTTTACAATGAAACAAATCAGTGCAGATGCTCATGCCAAGCCACAGATACCACAGTCAATTTGTTAGGGAATAACCCTGTGTCTTTTCAGTAGAATATTCTCTCCTTCCATATCCTGTCAGTGAGCAATATGGAAAAATTGCCCTTTAATGGATGAGTACTGTGTCCTAAAGCAAGACCGGGAAATCATAGCTTGTATTTCGTGCATGAAAGTACTGGAGAACTGGGAACTCAATTGAACCATCTGGGTCATCTGGTGATGAGGGTGGAAGCTTATTCAAAAAGTGTGGAAGAATTTATTCTTTGTAGTTTACAGCTGTTACCATCTCAACCACAAAGCCAAACTTGCATCCATGACAGCTGTAAAACACAGTGCAGAACCTAGTTCACAAATTACATGATCACTTTCCACCTTTTTGTGGGACGCCGTTGTTTCCTTTTACTTCAGTTGTTTTGTCAAGGTAAACATCTCTGCCCTGAAAAAGAAGTAGCCCAGGAAAATGAAGACTCTTGTTTCTCCAGGTAGTTTAGCTGGGACAGGAGAAGGGTCTCAGAGCAGCTCCTATTCCATTTCGGTGGAGGTCAGACCATTTTCAGTAAGAGTGGGATTTCTAATCTCTCCTCCGCGTAATGCCTTCCTCCTTCCTTGCTCCCCATAAAACTACCTGTACCAAAAACATATTTCTCTCCTATAGAAGAATTCACATAGTACTCAACAAGAGATGGAAGAACACATTAGCATCCATGCTTATTTTCTTGTGGGCTTACCAGGTAAGAGAGACCTCTGGGTATGTGCTTTTCTTGTTACCTGCATAAAAAGCTCATGTTCTCTAGGTACTGGAATGAGGACCTATTGCAATGTATTTTGTGTAACCAATTGAACAAATGAGAACAACCTTTCCCAACCCTGATTTTTTATCTGTGGTTGAACTGAGTTGCCTGCTTTTACTTCACCTCAGAAATGAATGATCTCTTCCAAAACGGGTGAAATAAGATGAAATTCATCCAAGAATAAACCTTAATATTGCCACATGTGCCCAGTTCAAACTTACTTTACAAGATCTTTTTGTAAACGTCCCTGAATCTGTAGGTTGCATAGTCTAATCATAGGAAAGCAGCTGTCTGAGTAGGCATTTCTCCATGTAAATCATTCTGTGCAACTCTAAAATTGATGTGCTAGAGACAAATGATGGATAAGGAGCAGTCTATTGCGTATTTGGCTAGGTAGTGTGTGGTGAGACACACAGGGCTACTCGGCAATAATCTTAACAGTATGTGTTGGCCTAATTGTTGCATAAATAGCACAAATATTTTTATTAACACAGACTGTAAGGAAAACAATCAGAAAGGATGAAAAATGGCTTGAACTCAGCCAGCCCTACAGTTAACACAGGACAATGGGAAAGTCATGGGCTTGCAGGAGTCTGGTTCAGCTTCCTGCAGGGCCTACTGAACTGGCTGGGAAAATCAGAGCCAAAAGTCTGACAACTAAGAAGCACAAATGAACTCTGGCTGCATCAGCAGGACTGTCTTTTCAGTGCCAGGGAGATCTTGGGGAGCTGTTCAGGGGCACCAGACCGAGACCCATACTCTTACTACAGTGTCTGCAGAAGGGAGACCTACCTTAGTTGCCAAACGGGCAGAGCTTAGGATAACTTGGAGGATGGGGAAGAATTGCTCATTTTATAAATGATGTTTGGAAAAGGAAACAATACTATAATTTTGAGAAAGTTTGTCAATTTGTGGTCATATTTTTCACTTTATCCTTGAGGGAAAGTCCACAGGCATCCAAACATGGCTGGACTTCTTGGTGAAAGCTTTCCTCCTCATACTGCAGCCCCCGGCAACTCAGGGAGACAAAAGACCCATACTCCTGAAATTACTCCCAGCTGGGCAAGGCTCATTGCCCAGGGTGACATCAAAATCCAGCTCCCAGCTACAATCTCTGGTAGGACTACTGACATAGAGGCCACCCTGCAAGCTCCACAGCCCAGCTGGTCCCTGATTGCCATTCCAACATGCAGCTGGCTCATCCATATCTTTTCTGTCAAGAAGAGTATTAGATAGATAGCTTCTGATGTCTGAGACAAACTGTTTTCTTTTGTAGGCTTTGCAGCTTTTCAGAGTCCCAATACTTGAAGGACAGAAGCACTGGTAGCTCAAACAGATGAACAGGGTAAGAGTATACCACAAGGAGAAAGCATTGTCAATTTGTGCTGCAAAAAATGCCACCTCCTGTAGGACATAGTATCCTTTGTTTCCCTATAAATAAGTAAACCAGGCTCATTTTTGTTATCTGGAGTTCTGTTTATCCTATTGTTATATTAACCATTTAGCATTGTAATGGAGTAGGCACAGGCTGGCCCAGGTCCTTCCTTCCAATTCCAGGGCTGTAACAAGATGTACTAACTTATGTCCTCCTTATGACTGTTAGAATGTCTCCTCAGCCTTTTTGTACTGCATTTCTGGACTAGCAGTTCTCTTCCAAAACCAAACTGCTTATTGAGGTGAAATTTCATTGAGACTTCTGTGGGCATTATAGATATGCAACAGTAGGAAAGGGCACAGACTTTTCTGGATAAGAGGGAGCAGTCACTGGCTCATGTATATAAGGACAAGTGACTGCTAGGTCACGTTTAATTGGCCATAATTCTGTTTAACCAGAAGAAAACATTGCATGATAGGAAAAACAGGCAGACCACAAACTAAGTATACACCACAAAATCCAGTACAGCATGTTGAGTAAGCAAATGCCACTGGGAAGAAAGTACAATACTGTAAGGTACTGGGAAGTGTCAACTAACATTTGTATTATTTCTTTATTTCTGTCTATAGGTCTGCTTCAACAACTGGCTTCGCAATCTCGTTTCATTCTTTCAGATGTAAAATGCTGGGATTTTGTGATTCTTTGAATGACGTTTTTGTTCCTCTCAGAAACTCAGTTAACTTCTTGTTACAAGTGAGTTTATGTTTGCCTGATAGGTGATTTCTGACCAGAACTGGTGGGTTACTTGAGAAAACATCAGATTTGGTCATGCATAGAAAAATGGCACTTAGCTGTTTTCATCCATAAACAAAAGGTTTGTCAACTAGCAGCAAAAAAAGTTTTGCCATCAGATAACCTAAGCAGCACCTTTATCTCTTAGCAGCAAGTGAGTCTTGAAAAGCAATGCTAACTAGAGATGAACTGGCCCACAAGAGCAGCAATGTCTTCTCTTCTGTCCACAATTTCTCATAGAAAGTACAACTTTAAAAGCTCAGCAGGGACTTGGATGCCAAGTACTACATGCTTTGGATGCACACTTTGGGAAATATGAAAGGAGCCCAATTTTAGGGAGTTTTCTCAAAAGTCAGGCTTTGTTTTGGACATCATAAGCTACTCAGTATCACCAGACAGTTGTTGAGATCTTGGCTAGAAAGTACATCCTCCCATAAGCAGTATACACATCTTCTCAACAGGAACCCAGTCTGCTGTTTGTAATGCTTGGCATTCTAACTTCAAGTAACTGCACCAAATAATCTGCAGGACATGTCTCTGAGCATGCTTACATGGTAATAATGATGTTGGAGAAGAACATCCATATGATTTATTATGCCTTGTGAAATAAAGCAAAGCCAGTCTCTTCCCACCACGGGAAGTACCATCACAGTAGAAAATGGAAAGAAAAAAAAAAGGAAATACCACCCAGGCCCAGTTCAAACATGCAAACTTTCTAATAAAATATCAGAACCAGATGTCACTAGAGATGAGTGATAATTAAAGCAGATAAATTAAAGAAATGTTTTTCCAGGGAATGACTCTACTGCACGCAAATTGTTTCAGCATGGGGAAAAAAAATATAATAAAATTACTGCTGCTGTCTGTTTTCAAAAGTTTCCGTTAATGAGTCAAGGCAGGTTCCCTGCTAAATTCCCTCATATCCAGGCTCCCTCTTTGCCTCTGTTGGTTTAATCTCAGTGTGGTTTAGCAGAGTGAACAGAGCAGCAAGCGCCAGGAGCTCAGTTCCAGCACTGACTCACTGTGTGGGCTCCATAATGTCACTCTCAGGGCAGGTCAGCCCTGGAAAGCAAAGCTGTAAAAATGGTGTTGGGGGGTCCTGTGCCTGATGGTCGCTCCACTCTCTCCAGCCAACGTGAGCAGTTCTCCAGAGGTTTTCCCCTGACTGCTAGCCCAGCAGAATGATCGTGGCTAAGCAGCTGTCATGCAACTTTTTCAGCCTGGTATCTTCTTGGAAGAAATGAGTGCTGTCAAAGCCAAAGCGTGCAGACACCTGTGCAAACTTGCAGTAGGAAACACAGCCAGAGTGCTGCAGATGAAGGGTGGATGCGACAGACCACTAAGACCACCTTGGAGATTTATGCTTCTGTGTATAAACCCATCTAAGTCAAGGCTGTTGTTAAGCTTCATCTTAGCTAAACACAGGATGATGCTTAAGCCCCTGGAAGACTTTTAATTTCTTTAGATTTCTTGCGCACACAAAAGTGCTGAGCCAATTGCCATAGGCATTTTCATAGCAAATAAAATAATGTACTATACGGGGGAAAAAAAAAAGAATAAAGTGAAACCATATAAATACATGGCCTACTTCCCTTTTAACCACATGTTCCCCAGGCTCACAACTCTGTAAATGCCTATGAGGAATAATGTGGTTTGCAGTGTGCCTCTCAGGTCAACAAACCTTCCCTAAGTCAGATTGAACAAGGGCTCAGGCGCATGATCAGGTTCCCCTTGATTAATGAGTTTCTGTGCGGGGAGTGTCTGTGCAAGCATGCTTCACACATGGCAAATGCAAGGTAAAGTGCAGCCTCTCTAACTCGCCCTGCTGAGGTTGAACACAGGGACTCCAGCTTCATCTCTCTGCAGAGCTTGAGCCAGGCTGGACTTAGGCTGCCGTGTCCCAGCCCACCCAGCCAAGGTGACCCAACAACGCCTCTGGGGTTTCAAATGTCAAAGCCGAGAGAGCTTCATGAAGGACACTAAGCTCATAGCTCTTTTGCCTGGACGTCAAAGTCCAGCTGAATGGATGTACATGCACACAAACACACAAAGTCAAGAGCAGGAACAGGTCTTTCCAGCATCTAAGCTCCATGCTACTGCAAATGTTTTTGCTAAAATTGAGAATTTATACTACAGTCGAGACTCCGCAAGCTAAATCTGTCCAAAGGCCACTCATCTTTCAGCTTTCCAGGTGGTAACGCCAGCTGCTCTCTGAACCTTTTACTCCCCAGCACCTCCCCACTGCCTCATCCTGTGAGTACTCCTCAGCAGTTTGGTCAGAGGAGAACAAAGGCATGAATGACAGTAGCTAGGGCTGCTTCCAAACCCCTAAAAGCCATGAGAGGAGAGGAGAGGAGAGGAGAGGAGAGGAGAGGAGAGGAGAGGAGAGGAGAGGAGAGGAGAGGAGAGGAGAGGAGAGGAGAGGAGAGGAGAGGAGAGGAGAGGAGAGGAGAGGAGAGGAGAGGAGAGGAGAGGAAAAAGAAAAGAAGACACAAATATGGGTGTGTAATTTATGTACTAGGTAAAGTTTAAACCAGTGTGATTGGCAAGAATACAATGTTACTAAAAGCCACAGACATGCTAATTGGTGAGTCATTTTAAGTAAAGCATATTGATCTTGTAAGTTTGCCAGCTTTCAATTTTCACTCTTTCTTGAAAACAGCTCAGAAAGTAGGACTCAACCAGAAACTCGTGATCAGTGACTTTTTGATCCAATTTTTTAGAAAACATAATCTGTCTATCTATAGAGGAGCTTTTGATCAAGGAAGCAGGTACGGCCATCTTCCCTGTAGGCACCCAAGACTCTCCCAGCACCTGCTGGAGATGAACAGATGCATGTGTGGGGTTAGCCCTGTCCTTTGCACCTTTCTCCTGCTGCTACAAACCAGGATATTATTACTACTGGAGATGCTCACTGCCAGCAGCTAGCTTTAGGTGTATCATTAATAGCTAGCAGAGGCCCACACAGAATGGCGGAATGTCTGTGGTTGGCAGAGACCTTTGGGTCCCTCTGGGCCAACCTCTGCTCAAGCAGGGACAACCAGAGCAAGGCACTCAGGCTCATGTCCAGGTGGCTCTTGGAGATCCCCAAGGAGAAGGCCTCACATCTTCTCTGGGCAGCCTGCGCCAGGGATACCTTGGCTATGTCACTGCTGAAGTGAACTGAAGCTGAGTGGTCAAGCTTGGCTCCATACAACTCCATTTTCTGTCATTCTCATACCCATGTGCAGCACAGGAGCTCTGAGCAGTGTCCTCAGAAATGTGACTGACATCATCTTGCTGTGGATAGTAAATTAATCAGTGGACTACTTGCTGTACTTCCTCTGTGAGTGAAAAAAAAGACAGGAACAAAGCATATAAGGGAACAATGACAACAAAAATAGAAGCTTTTATCACATCACCCCATTCCTCTTTTATTATTTGGTCTGTAAAGGCAAATTACAGAAATGGCCAAGGCAGACACTCTGCTGTCCTCATTGCTCTTCTGACACAGTTAGTTAGGGAGGCCTGGTCCCCCTGAAGGACATGTCGCTGGCTGCTGCACGGCCCTCAGCCGCCACGATGGATGTACGGGCTCCTGCTCCCCCCGTGAGGCATAGGCATTAAGCAGGCACAGGCTTTCCACATTCCTAAGCAAAATGTTTACTTAAGTGCTGAAGAAAATTTGGAAAAGTGAAGAATAATATTTATTTTGACAAAATTAAATTGAATTAAAGTATAAAGTGTAAATTAGATACATGCGCGTATACTGAGGGCATTATCCACTAATCACAGGAACATAAAAGAACTGGAAAATACCCTCCTCCACTGCCACTAGGAAACCTGGTCTGGACTAAATTACAGGCAAAATGTATAATTAAGCAAGCTATTATTATCCAGTGTCTTAGCAGATGCTGACCTCTCTTGTGATGATTTGGATACAAATTCAGCTGAAGTTTGATTTCACAGCTGTGTCTGTCATGTTTTGGACCTGCTGGACTGCCCCAGAAACCCTCTGCGTGTTAGAACCGGTGTCTAAGTGCAGTGCTTATGTTTCCTCCTTAATCTGCTTGTTGGGGAGCTTTCCTTTAGCTTCCTTGGAAGGAGAAAATGGTTTTGTTGATCTGGCAGCCAGGCCTTATACTTGAATCGGGCGTTTAATTCCTTCAAAGTATCTTTAATATTCTAGTAGTACAAGGAGTGGTTGTGTTATTCCACTGCTGTGTTATTCTCTTACTTTCGTTTTTTGCAGGTGTACATTTGTGGCTTTGTTACTGAAATAATAATTCTGCTGGAAATAGCACTGGCATGAGAGATGAGCTGCCAAAGTGTTACGAGCTTGATAATTTGTACATGGAAATGAGGATCCAGGGAATGACATGAACATCAGTGGCCCGAGGAGTTTATGATTAAAACATGATGCTGAGCTTTTATGATTTCTACAGCTAATTAGCAAGATTTATAAGCATCTAACAGAAAACGAGGCTGAACACAGTAATGATCCCTATTTTCCACTTGGAGCAGTAAACTACTGGGATCAAAAATAGCAGAAAAAGGAGAGGAGGAACAAACACCGCCATCACCTAATTGTCCCTCTCTTTTCCATAGATCGAGTGAGTGCCTCTCAGGTGACAAGCATGAAGGCTGTGATTTATTCACCTCCATGGCAATGTCTCACTGATTTAATGGTGAAAAGACTTCCTGCTGTTTCTTTATGGCTGCAGACCAACACAGGTTTTGTTTGCCAGCAGTGTGTTGGGGAAATGCAAGATGTCTGATAAAGCTCCTTCCAACATATGCGTGGATATATTCTGTTCCCTGGAGGTGCAGAAGGAGAAAGAGAAAATAGAAAAGAAGAAATTCCAGGCTGGCATTCCCTAATGAGTGAACTAAAATGCTCAGCCCTCACCCATAGCTTCACTGGGGCCTCCTCTTCCCTGGAGGGCTCCTGGCCAGCAGCAGTAGTACAACCTACCCAGGGTGCTGCAGTGAGCACCAGGTCTCTGTGTGACCTGTGTCCTTTCCCTCAGCTCCTGGGTCTCCAGAAACCTGAACATCCTCATATGGTCACACCCCAGAAAACCCTAATCAATGTGCAAAGGAGACATGCTCCAGAAAAGTTGGTCACGTGGAAATCTGAATGCTTAGGATGACTCTTGCTCAAAGTATGGATAAAAAAAAAAAAATATGGCATTATTGAAGGCAGAGGAATTGCTCCAATACAGACCCACAGCAACTAGAGTCAGATGGGGAACTGGTTCTCTTTTGAACAGAGCCAGCTCACATGCATGAAACAGCTGATATATCCCCAAATGCAGCTGGCTGTTTTGGGCAGGATTCCCTTGCTATGCATTACCTCTGGAAGGAGTCTCTCTGGCTGCAGCAGGCACTGACCCTCCTCAGCATCTGCAGGAAGTTCCTGCCCACACATAGCCAGGATCTCAGGGACCACCAGTGCATCCATGCTTTCCCAGTGGGGACCCTCCGGGCTCTCTGCTTATGTTATAGATGAGACATATTCTGTCTTGAGGAAGAGGAAGGATCTGTCACTCTTGAGCTGGCTTCAGAGGACTGTACTTCCTTTTTTGACAGTTGTAAAATTACAAAGGCTGGCATAGCATCTTCCCATGTCCATGGAAAGTGCTTTACCCTACTGCATGTCACCACAATGTAATAATGAGAAATATATTGTCTTAGTGCAGTAAATTGACTGCAAAAGCCGATTGATAAAGCTCCATCCAGTATATTTATACTAGAGCTGTGCTTGATCAACTTAAAGATACACTAATACCATTACACCATGTTTAATAGCATCTTTGCATTTTATTATTTTTAATGAATCACTGTCATCACCTCCTTCAGTACTTCTTTTCCTTGTTCCTGTATTCCTAGACAGTTAGCCTAAGTTGGGAATAATGAGATCGTTTCCACTCCAGCAATGGTTTGGCACTAATGTCAAACAGTGTCTGGCAGCTGGTGCACCCTCAAGTCCTGGGGCTTGCTGGGGTTCCTGGTGAGAGCAGCACTGACAGTGTGCCACACACTTCCTTTTCAAATCCATACCCCATCCATTTCTTGATAAAATGGAGCGGGAAAAATTGCATGGAAACATTTTGGAGAGTTTTGCGTCTAATGTTAGATAGGGTAGCTTAGGCAGCAAACTTCTTCTGAAGTGTCTCACAGGATTCTGCTTTCTTGTCTGGAGGTGCTCCACACCACGGGCGTATCACATCAGCATCTCTAGCAGCAAAGATGCAGCCAGCAAAAGCAGTCTCTGTATTTTGCCTACGTCGTGTACATCCAGTGTGCCCACAGCAGGACTGCACAGGAGTGCAGAGCTTTCAAAACAGGGCTGTGGCTGAGCAGACACATGGGTATCCATGGGTACCCCATGGGAGGTCAGGGTGCCCCTGTTACAGGTGTGCAAGGAAGGAGGGGGACAGCAGGCGGCTGGTGCTCCCATCCCAAGCATGTGTGCTCCAGATGTGCCCAAAGTGAAAGCCAGCCAGCACGGAGTATTATTTATAATAATAATAATAACAATATTAATAACATAAGAACATCTGGTAGTATTTTTTTCCATCTACCATTTGGCTGAAAGCAGAGCATCTGAGTGACATGACAACTGGTATTTCTGGTTTCAATTTAGCCCCAGTCCAGCTGCCACAGTGACTGAGAGGGACATGTCTGAGCTCCTGTGCTCAGCCATTTCGCAGCTGCCATTTGTGCTAGCACCAGCAGCAGAATCATCTCCAACCATCTGGGTTATCCACTGTTTCATAGGAGACTGTGAGGGGCTCCTAGACTCCTGTGTGTGGTTTCAAATAGAAAACAAAGGCTGGCTATTCTGTAATCAAAACAAAAGTGGCTGCGCTACATATTTCACCTTATTGAAAGTGTACTTGACTAAATAAGTGTTTAAACCACCTTTTTAAAATTGCTTTCAATGTTAAGCCTTTCAGATGTGTCCAGTAAATGTATCACTTCTACCTAAGAGGGGTTGGGTCTTGACATGCAACTAACAGCCTACAAAATTAACACTGTGATTAAAAGATGACTCCTGCCTTTCTCTCCTCATTGTAGAAATCTAAAAGCCAAATTACCATGGTAGCTGCTGCTCCCAAAGCATGTGTAGGTGTTGTGGGAGTCACATTACCTGCACTACTGATCATCAGTCAGTTCCTCCCAGAGATCAACAAGCCAAGGATTTTGTGTCTTTGGGAAAGAGGATCAGCTCCATGATGAAAGAAGAGGAGATCACATCCAAACGGATAACGTATTATGTGTAGAACTTCATCTGCTATAAATCTACACAGGCTGACGACAAACTTAAAATAGGAACTATTAAAACTTCATGTTCAAGAATAATGTTCATTTAAGTACGTGAACATTCTCCCTTAAGTCATCGAAGACTGAGATTTATGTCAAGCAAATGAAGAGACCCCCATGCACCTTTGGAGACACATCTCCCGTTCCTGTCCTTGGGCCACGGCTCCACACATGCCTAAGAACAGGCTTAGCTTCTGTGCTTATTATATTATTGTATTTGCATATGAAACAGTGAAAGTTGCTGATAGACGTAAAATCAAGGCCTTTGGCTTAGCACTTTTCCAATTATTAAAATCAGATGCTTAAGAATACATTTTATTGTTATAAATAAATCTATTTCTTCTATTGCATTTTACACGCCAGTCTGTGAATTATAGGTTAGATTAAATCTAATTACTTAGCTAGCTAGGCCTCATGGTTTATGCAGCTGAACTTACGGGGAATGTTAGTTGCACGACTGATCCCATCACCTCTGGTGCTGCTGTAATCATTCTTAAACACATAAGGTGAAAGCTAGAATGGTGCAGATCTATCTGTACCTAGTAAAAGCCAGGAATTAGAGCTAAAGCTCTCTGGCCTTATCTTAATCCCCATGTAAGCTCCCTGTTGTCACAAATAATTATCAGCACAAGAAATCTGCTGACTGCTACAGTTTGGGGAGCTCCAATAATTAAAGATTGTCCACAGCCTCAAATCTGGCATATTCTGTGCACATTGCAAAGGTCCCCAGGCTTCAAGGCCTGCTCCCACGGGCCAGAAATACAATGATACCTTCCCCAGGAGCCTGCCCCAGGGCCAGCTCCAACCCCTCAGCTGGCAGTGATGGTGTTGGGGCCTGGCAATAAGTGGGCATAGGCAGCTCCAAGCCCACTGCCCAGTTATGCTGCTTGACCTTCCTTTGGCACACACACACATGGTGAGGGCACAGCATCTCATGGCCATCCTGGAAAGCCATGAGCTCACTCAGGTTCCTGCCTGCATGGCTACTGTCCATGTTCCCCAGGGAAGTCCAGGCTGGGGTGATGATGTGGTGCTCCATGCTGGCTTTCAGAGGCAGCCCCAAATTAACCCTTGCACAGGAAGCAATACAAGTCAGTGTGCTTGCAGTTCTTGTAGATCTGAGGTGAGGAGCTCAGCACAGAACTAGGAGAGAAGATTTGGCAGCCAGAGGAGAGGGGGAAGAAGCAGAGTGGGAATGAGCAGACATGGGAAAGAGAAACTGGCAAGAAAAAAAGAGAGAGATGTAATCAGAAATAATCTGAAGCAATACTGTTAATATGTGATGCATAACAACGTCCTTGATGACAGTCCAGGAGTCCACACTTGGGCCAGGGAGCTGTCGGCTAGAGAGGAGTGAGCCGTTATGTAGTCCTATGCTATTGGTAATGACAGCACTCAGTAAATCTTACCTTGTATGCTGTAAACAAGTTTTTATTTCTACAGCTCAAGAAAACTCCTTCCAAGTCCAGAATTTATTTGTTTCCCAGCAACACAGGTCAGAGGTCCAGCTTCACATGCACAACTGAAACACTGAGCTCTGCACTGGTTGTGTGTATTTTTTAGCACTGAAAAGTGTGATTCACCTCCCTCCTGCAAGATACTGAGCCTCTCCCCTCACTTCTTCTCCCTTGTCACACATCCTATTCCTCAGAAATAGGGTTCCTCTCATGTTGTGCTCTTATGGGAGCTCTTGCTTTTTGAGAACTAAAGAAGTATTTGCCAACAAGCAGTCATAGAAGTGGGTTCCTGTCTCTCAGCCAGAAGAATTTGGTACAGTAGGAGAATGGGATCCAGTCTCTGGAGAGACTAGCAACCTGGTGAGGGAGCATGGCCCCTTCTGGCATTTCCTCTGAATGTGATAAGTAAATCCTCGCAGCAAACATGACAGCTTGAACAGGAGACTTGGTATCCCACCACAAAGCTTTATGTTTTTCTCCTAAAAGGTGGGCAAACAGCTCTGGATTGCCCTAGCAAAGCAGGGGTCTCATGCTGGATGTCCCATTGGCTGGGTAAGTAGCAAGAGCTGTAAGTGCCTAAATCTCTTCCCGGTCCTTTGGAGTCTGCCCTATGTCACCCTTAAAGATAAGTAGGAAGACAGCCATTCTGTGAATGCCAAGTCTCTGCAGCAATAACCATGTGCCTCCATGCATAGATGCTCCTCTCCCCACTGCAGCATGTCAATAGTCTATTGCTAAGGAATCCTGAATATCAACTTTGATTTCCTGATAAGATTGTCATTGTTTTTTAAAATGCAAGTGTAGAAGGCTGACGAAAGATCCCCAGAGCAAGGAGTGTTATGGTGTTAACACCACTGACCTAGAGGGGATAGAAGTGAATCATATTTCCACAGGCGTTCCATCTGAAAGAGAAGCTTATTAAATGCTGAGCATAATAGTACTATGTGAGGGCACAGAAATCAAATAGGAAAGGGCATACACACTTCTGGTCACATTAAAATATAAGTCTAGGAATGAATACTGCAATTTCTTAAGCGTTTCTGTTGTTTTATGCCTTCTTCTAAAAGCTGCCTTTGATCAACAGTCAAAGGTAAAGCACCTTCATTCCCTGCTAGCCAGGAAAAGGAAAATCTCTCCACCAAAAAGACTTGCAGGGTAGCAGACAGTCTACCTGGTAATTACAGCTGGGGAGTCTCCAATGTCTTCAGAATCTTCCATGAACCAACACCCACATACTTCCTTGAACATTTAGTGGAGACAGACTGTTGACCCTGCAAAGAGCCCACTGCTAGCGTGGAAGCTGCCTCTTGACTCCTGGTTGTGTTGCTGCTCATGAAGTCTGGGCTGCTGCTGTGAGAGAAGGGAGGGAGGATAATTCTGCAGTTCATAATGATGGGACCCTGAGGGGTCGGGAAATGGAGGGCAGAAATGAGGCCAACTGGTGTTGTACTGATTGCTACCAGCAAGACACTCCAGGCATAGCCTCTTCTGTCCTCTTTGTTAGGAAGGACATAATTGCTGAGGAAGAAGAGCAGCTGTCGAGCCCAGTCTATCAGGATGGAGAGTCCATCTCTGCAGTGGGAGCTATTCCAGCTCCCACTGCAACTTATCAGAAGCTGGAAGTCTAAGTCCACTTAACTTTAACCAACGTTTGCTAATGTGGGATATTAAACCACACATTTTGGGGGATCAAGAAACAAGAGCGCTACTGGCTGAGTTACAGTGAACTAAATGAGCAGCAAAATGACTGCACATGTGTAATAAAAGTAATAGCCCGTGGGAAGCATGAGGAATCATTTAAATGATGCAAGAGAAAGGATATACATCTGAGTATATTTTTCATAGGCAAACAGATGAAAACTGGTCCTCCAGCAAAGCTGGGGTACAGCCAGGGATTTCAATGTCGCAATGTTTTAATTTGTAGATTTCCTGTTGCCTAGCAGACTCAGCCAGGAATTAGACAGTCAAGATACAATTCCCAGGGAGAATTAGGTGCCTTAGAATAGGATTCCTAGAAACCAGCACACTGAGCATGAAGTTATTCACACTGGCCTGGAGAAACCACAGAAGAAAAGAGAAGGACCATAGTCAGAGGCAACAGAAACCTTCGGTCCTGAATCTGCTCCTGAATAGATGTTCAAGCCCAGTTAACCCTTCGTTACTTCCATTGCACTTAGTATCACTCCCCACAAGAACCTGCCCCAAGCCTCCCTGCTGCCCAGCTTGTGCCTAATTCCCGCTGATCATACCCTGGTGTCCACAGAGGGCACCCCTGGTGCCCTCCCTCAGAAAGTGTGCAAAGCAAAATAGCTTCAGCCAAGGAAACACAGGGCTCATCGTCAAACATCAGGTGAAGCAGTTAAGCAGCATGGCTGGAGTATACAAGGGTGTGGCATTTGGATTTTTGTTCCACATCAGCTAGAGAGTGGGAGTTTGTTAAACTACCCCACTTCCCAGGTCAGCCTTCTGTCTACTAATATCTGTCTGATATATCCCAAGAAGCCTGATTTATGGCTTCTTTCAAAAGCAGGATCCAGTCAAGACAAATGTGAAGACCATCCTGGACGTGAGAGAAGAGAAGACTTGCTACATTTGATAATCACCGCCAGGACCTGAAGGCAAGTCGAGCTTGGCAAAGATTGGTCACACTGAGGCTGAAGCTGCGTAGATGTGACAACAGATAGGCTATACAGCAAGGCTGTGCTGGGGTGACACCCACCTGGTACTAGCACAGCAGTCCTGTAGCTGCCCATAATACTCAAAGTAATGTGAAGATACAGATGGATTTTGTAAAAAGCTTCATGTAAGAGAGTTTCATGGCTAGCTCTTTGTCAGCATTTTCCCACCCCTGATGGACAAGCTTTTGTTATCTATCCCCTTCATGCTACCTTGTGAAAGAAGGCTCTGCTGTCCCTGAGGAAGCGGAGTGCAGCTGTGTCTTTCTTTTATATTGGATGCAACATCTCTCGAACCCTGCCAAAAAAATCCACTCCTCCTTAGGCTTCCTTATTAAGTGTGTAAGAGTAATATTTATGTGAAATCAGCTGAGAGATACACATCCAAAAGACAACTATCCCAAAGAATATTTATGCAATTTTATTCAGCTAACAGTAAAATGCTACAGCTTTTGCCTGCAAGGAGACTATTTCTGCAATGTTGTAATATACACAGCTGCACATTTCTCTCAGGGAACCACTTCAATGATTTCAGTAGGTTAGTGTGCAGACCATAAGGCACTGAAGAAACTTTATTTAAAATAATTAAAAGTATATTTCTCATTGTCTTGTATTCTTGAATATATGAGGGTATTCTTGAAAGTCTGGCCTTGGAACATCATTTTGAAATTTGTGTGAGTAATATATGCTTCAGACTTGTATCACGGGTTTTATAAAATTTAAGAGTATTGAAATGTATACTAAATCATTTTCATAATGATGTTTGTAATATGGCACAACTCCCAGCCTTTTATTCTGTGGATTTCTGCCTCTGTGGCTGCCAGTGAAACTCTAATTTCCTTCTGCAGGCAAACAATTTTCAGTAATGTCTCATTGAGTTCCTTAAGGCAAGCTTCTCTACTAGGTAAACTGTGGCAATATGAAACCACGGGAAAGCAAAGTGCAATCCCTTCTGCCCAGAACAACTATAAATATACAGGCAAACGGGCCCTTGAACAAACAGAAGAGCCTTTTGGTTCATGCTGATGCATGTTTCTAACCAACCTGTTTTCTGCTAAGAGAATATTCTAAACTAAAAGGATTGAGATCAACAGGACTTGAACAGTGCTGTTGATTTAGATGTTGGATTTGACCAGTCAACAAATTGTGCTACAGCAAATGAACTGAATCTGGTCTGAAGAAGATGACTCAAAAAACAGATGGTTTTTCTGACCATATGAGGCCATCTCCCACCTCTCAACAATAGCCCAAATGACTCCATTGTTATAATTAAGGTTATGTGGGGTATTATTGGTGGCAAAACTTCGTCCAATAAACAGAGTCTATTTAGCAATTGACTGGACAAAACAATAGCAAAAAGACCATGCAAGCCATAATCCTGTGCTGGCAGCAATGGGCACTGGATGATCCAAACGACCTTCAGCATTTGAACCTTCTCATCTGTCGCTGGCTATGGGCTACAGAAGAATGAAAGATGTGTGAGATGAAAACAGGTTTAACAATAGAAAAAGAAAACACAACTGCAGATGCAGAACACAGAAAGATTGCTCAAGATGCAAATTATAACCAGACCCAGGGCCAGATTAAGAAATGATGAGTATACTCAGAGAGCCACATTCTAAATAGTATGTTATTGTAATGTCTCCTTTTTACCCCACTCAGTTACTCAGCCAGCAGTGAGCTCTCTTTGTATGACTTGCAACCCCATACGTTGAGAGAGTGAGTAGAAATGCATGTTCAAAGCTCCTGTTCTGCTTCTTATAATCATAGAATCATAGAATCACCAAGGTTGGAAAAGACCTACAAGATCACCCAGTCCAACCATTCACCTATCACCAATAGCTCCCACTAAACCATGTCCCTCAACACAACGTCCAGTCGTTCCTTGAACACCCCCAGGGTCGGTGACTCTACCACCTCCCTGGGCAGCCCATTCCAGTGCCTGACCACCCTTTCTGAGAAGTAATATTTCCTAATGTCCAGCCTGAATCTCCCCTGCCGCAGCTTGAAACCATTCCCTCTAGTCCTTCTTGGTTGAAGGCACATCACGGGCAACAAACTAGACTTCATTGTACAACCAGAAGAGTTGTGGAGAGTAGCTCATCTAAGCTGAGGCAGCCCAAGGCTGGGAAAGAAAAGGCTGGGTTAAAGACAGTGCAATTGACACATCGCCATTGAATAAACTGATTTCCTAGAGTTTATGCTGGAGACATTTCCAACTGTACTGATGCAATTACTTGGAAATATCTTGCATTTCTGCTATAATCAGCCAGAAAATCTTTGGTTTGAAAACATGTCAATATGCAGTTTCTTTGTCTGCTGATTTGTTATCACTTTGTGCACATATTGCAGCCCTACCAGGTTAGCCTCAGCCAAAGGACAACAGCATCTTATGTATTTCTCAACACCTTCTCTCTCTTTCAAGATGCAACCACAGAAAGAATCTCCATCAATTTTTCTAGTCTCTGGCCCATTTCCCCACCAGGCTTAATGCAGGAAAACAGGCTATTCTCCTCCTTTGTAGCTGGTCTCCAGCCTTCATTTGAGAAATGCTGTATTTGCTTTCCAGTCCTTCCTATTTCAAGCAATCCTAACGCATCCCTGCTTTGTCCAGCTAGAGCTTAAAAGAAGAAATTTTATGAAACAGATGAAAGTACCTGCTTGGGGGCCACAGTTCTGCTCTCTCACCTTTGCCACTCATCTTGAAGAAGTCCACAGACCATCAGGAGAAAGTGGTTATTAAAATGACCGCACCTTGCTTCAGACACTCTCACAGGTCCAAAGGCAAAGTGCCACAAAGACACAAAGAAGTGTCACAGCCTGCTGGAAAAACAGTGGGGGCCAGACACCCAGGCATGGGATTCTGTGGGTAGGCAGCACCTACTGGCAGGCACTGAGACATTATATGGTACTTGTTTGATATTCGAAAAGGGATACAAGTCCCTCTGCTCTCTGCCATATGGTTTTCAAAGCTAGATTAAGAAGAGAAAAATAAATCCTTAAAATAGAACAATCTCTCCCAAAATCTTAGCTGCAATAGAAGTCTACGTAATTGACCCTTTCTTTTGCAGTTTTCCAATTTCTTCTCCTGGAAGTAGAATTTAAGATAAGGTTAGTTTCATTATGCATGTCAGACTCTTTAAGGAAACCAATTGCTCTCTCCTGTCTCTAACAAAAGCTCCTCAAACTCAGTATTACCCCAACAGCTCTAATAAACAGTTATGGGTTGCCACTGAACAATTTTTTTTGCAAATCAGATTGACATAGGACAGTTTCCTTGCCCAAGAAAACTAAAGATTCAGCCAAAAAAAGACAAAAAAAATCCCCTTTCCTCTCAGTTTTCAGGCAAACACACAACTGTAATAATATTTGAGTATATTTTATCATCAAAATCAACTACTTCACTCTTCAACAACTTACACTCTTTAGCCAACGATCTAACTCAAGTACTGAGCTGTCCAAATAATTAGTCATATTTTAAACCAATGATAACAAGCAAGATTCTGGTTTCCATAATAAATAAAGTGATTGTTTTTCGTAGAAAGCATACTTTGTTTCTGTTTCTCCAATATATATGTAATAACATATATATTAGTTGTAGTTGTAGTTAATATTCAGTTGACAACCGATGGAGAATAGGCGAGGAACTGAGGCTGGCGTAGATCCTACTTTTGCTTCTGGGACAGGAGTCAGGAAAATGAAAGTTCTTCATAAACTTCATTCTGTCATAAGTAATGAGTAAGAATGAGGAAGGTGAACCCATGAAGGAACAGAACAAGATGAGACCCTGGGATTTCAAACTCTCTTCCAATTTTTACAAACAGGCTATTTCCTTTGGGTTTTAGATCCCTACTCCACCTTATTGCTCAACTGCACATTATAAATAGAGGTCCCAACCATTGAACAGACTGAGCTGCCAAAATATAAACTCAGAAGAAGTACCGCAATCCCTAGGAGAACTCAAAGAGTCAGCCGTCAGCAAACAAGGTCAGCTGGTTTGTCACCCACAGACTGGTGGGCTCTTTTACCAGGGTGAAGCAGCCACACTGGAGACAAGTACATGGCACATTTTGATCCTTGTAAGCCTCGCATCTCTGAGTATAAAGCAATGCTTCAACAGATAAGGCACCAAAAGCACAAAGCGAAGCAACTCAACACACTAAATTTGGCTGCTCACTGTGATCTGAGAATGGGTACATTTATTGGGCTGGGTCACCCATGCTGAGACTCCTTTCCCCCATCTAGGCAGTGCTGCTGCTGCTGCATCTTGACAGGGACTGGCTGCAGCAGGACCCCTTTTTCTCACAAGGACTGGCTGAATGAAAGTCTTGAGATGTTTCAGAACACAAACCCAGGGCTTGGTGGGCTTTTAAAAATATTTTTTAATAAAATAAAAATAAAAATTCAGGCAGACATTTCTGTAACAGAGAGCACCTGAACTAACTGAAATCTAAGAAATGATGTGGGGGAAGAAGAGGGGGAGAAATGGGGAAAGGAGTGGAAAAGCTTGGTCAATAATTCCTTACCTATAATAATTTCTGAAGCTGGCTAGACACATAAGCATGTGCAAAACTGCATATACCAAAGCCTTTCCCTGGATCACCTCCAAGACATTAATTAGAGTATCCAGAATTAATACACAGAGATATATATGATTACAGTTAATGAGATTATAGATTCCGTGAGATCCCACAGATTCCAGCTCAATGTAAGAACATTAATTTTGGAGAGGTCAGTTGCCCTTTCTTATCCAAAGGACTTGCGCCAATGTAAAATTACTAAGTGGGAGGAGAATTAAAGCATGTCCCTGGAAACTGGACAATTTAAACCTCTGGAGATATACATCTGGTTTTATAGTTCATTCTTTGATATTTTTCTTACAAGCCTGAAAAAGCACAAGTAATTGAATACCAATTAAACAGTTACAGTGTCTGCAGGGTTGTTGTTTTTTTATTTTTTCCATTACAGGTTCAATAACCTAAATGAGGCATTTTAGTTGTTCTACAGGATCCAGATTTATTTAAAAAGAGAGAAAGGAAAAAAAAAAAAAAAAAGCACACAAGTGTCCGAAAGCCTTAGAATGCTGAAAAACCTGGTTTATAAAATCACATAGTAAGATTAATTCTGAAAGACTTCAGAAGTAGGAGTGCAGTTGTGTTTCTTATAGGACAGATAGTGATCATCTGGAAAAAAAGGCACTGTTTCATCCTGTTTGGAACAGTTATATTTTTGGTAGTAAGTTGAAGCAAAGTACATGAAGCCATTGTAGTGACAAAGGTGTCCTACAGTTACGGCAGAGATTACTACCAAATTACAGCACTTGGGCTTGGAGCTATAAGCAATGCAACCTGTGGGACTGGGTGCTTGGTCTCTTGATTCAACAAACAGTCTTCACCCCTTTTTAGAACTGAGGTACTCACATAACAGATTAGTTGGACACTGTAAAAATGCCCTGTCCAACTTTCCAGACACTCAAAACCTACGGAGCAAAAGGCAACAGGTACCAAAATGAAGTCTTTGGGTACCAAGCTTACAGACTGGCAAGACCTTAAGTGAAGAAGTAGTTAGCTTTCCTGCTCTCTGCCCAGACAATAAAGAGGATGTAATATTTCATGGTAAAAGACTGCCATGGAGGATATTTGCCTGGACTTTTTAAAATAAAGTCCGTTTGCCAGCTGGAGGGGAATGGGCTGTTAGGTATTTTACCATCTCTAATGTCTATTGTTGTAATTCAATCCAAGAATAGCTGTTTAGTATCTGCCCATAGCAGTGGAGCTAGAAAGGTCGAGTTCAGCATTTACATAAAAACATGGGCAGCTGGAGTAGCCAACACAATCGGTTGCCTGCATCTGGTAGCCAGTAATCTGATAGTGTGGCCTTTTTTACCTTTAAGATTGAAACTATCCATCATCAGAGAGCGGGAATTCATTTCTAGAAGAACAAACAAAAACCTCTGAAAATAATCTTCTAGACATATGCTGGAGGTACCTCACCACACTGTCCTCTCTCTTTCCATGTTGATGTGTAGCATCCTGTGAAGAAGGCTAAGACAGATTCTCTGAAATGTTGTGATGGTTTTCTCCTCACCTTGTCACAGCTCTGCTGAGTGATGGAAAAGGATCTGAATGGTCTATTCTTTCTGGAGTGAGAGAATAGTGTCAACACTGCTCTAGATTTCAGATCTGGCAATATGTGCCTGAAGTTGATGTGGAAGAATAGTAAGTTTTAAATGACATCTCCATTCACATGTGAATCCTGTGAAGATCTGCACTAATAAGATAAAACTTACTTAAAAATTGCATGTTATTCTTGCGCTTCTCATACTGAATATTTCAGAACAATGCTGAGTTGAATAAAACAGTCAATCACTTATTTCAGATGTGAAGTGATAAGTACCGATTACTTACTAGTTTTAATGAAATTCTGTGAGTGCTTTTCAGTCCATCGGTGCTCACAGACTAGCAATGCTCCACAGATTAAACAGCCTTTCTTAACATTAGCAATCACGCAGTTTTTCCTTTGGAAAACCTAATACACTTCCATCTCTTGTGGAAAAAGTCTTGCAGACAAGCTCTGAAGATAACAACTACAGTAAAGCCTCTCTTGCCTTCCTAGGTCTTCATCTGTTGGCTGTAATTCCATATAAAATAAAGAGTACCTTCCTTACAAATGACAAATCAGAGTGAGCGGAATCAGTTGTGCAGATTACAAACTTTGAAGTTTTCTTTGAATATTTCACTGCCCAGAAAAAAATAACATTCGATTACAAGTCTGCTTTGCCTTGTTGTTCATGATACCAAGCAGTTTACATAACCAATGCAATACATTTTTTCAATAGAATGTGCAGTATACTGTAAAAAAAAAAAAAAAAAAAAAAAAAAATTATAGCTCACCATGAATTTCCCCATTAACTTAAAAATCACTTTTGTATATTTTCAGTTCATGCTTAAGAATCATTGGTTCTCTCCAGTTAAAAAGAAAATGAATGTCAGTGTTGCTCATAGGCATTAAAATATTTAATGCTGCAGCAGAACCCTACAAAAGGACTAGCTCCTCAGCTGGGTTGAGGTTTAGATTTACAGATCCAGAATATTTTGCTTCCTCTACCTTCTATTATGGAAAAAAAATTCAATGAACATATCGCACTGGGAGTTGGTCGTGGTCAACCCTAGAAGAAAAGACAGTGGAGCAGCCTGGGAGCTAGCACAAAACTTGTAAGATTTTCATTTGCCTGCTCCACCACAGGTGTCATATGTGACCCTGAGCAAAGATGGGAATAATGTCTCTCTCATAAGGATCTTGTAAGGGCAAATGCATTCAAGAATGTGAGACCCTCAAATGTTATGTTCATATGGCTTATATAAATTCATAGAATAATTATGTTATTCATATAACATAATATATAGCAAGCTCCTTGGCTGGAAGCTTTGCAATGTAGGGCATTTTCCTAGAACATATATTTTCATATATTTATAGAGGGAATGGTTACAACACAGGATAAAAGGAATCTTCAGCCTAAACTCCCAAAGACAGGCTCTCCACGCGGAACGATGTTCTCAGCCACACAGAAGAGAACCTACTTGCATTTCACACACAGAAAATCCCTTCAAGATATATCCAAGCAAGATACATTCCTGCAGGATATAAAATCTGGGGAACCCATTGCATTCACAGTCTTTTCTGTCACTCTTCGAATACTTCATCATCTCAGATGTCCCCAGAATTATGCACATAGCATCTCATTCCAAAACTCCTCTGGGTACTGCTTTATGCCTGGCAACTGTCTTAACCTGCCTGCTGCACGATGTTGCTACTTCCTTGTACTCTTCTTGGTGGGATTAAGAAGCCAACAATTTCACACACAGAGTCTGATTCATAAGCTGCTACTCAGAGCCATCCAGCCCAGACAATGACTGCCTCACCACACCACTCACCAAGAACAGAAACCCAGCACATCCATTCCACCTAGGCACCTCTATGCCACCACACCAGCTAATTAGGTATGCTCTTTGAAACGCCTGGCTCAAAAACTTGCTGCAAACAAGTTAATGAATCCCAGGCCACATCTCATTTGGTGGGAGTGAGAGGAAAGAACTGATTTTTCAGTAAAAATCAGTAG
The DNA here is from genome assembly GCA_030625065.1 of Alectoris magna. Taxonomy (NCBI): domain Eukaryota; kingdom Metazoa; phylum Chordata; class Aves; order Galliformes; family Phasianidae; genus Alectoris; species Alectoris magna. Next base: position 61,042,962 of record CM060562.1, read on the forward strand.
CCACTGAGATGCAAATCCAAATAGGACGCAGACCAAATCACAAACACGTTATGTTCCCAGAGGGTCAGTTCAAAGGGTTGGAAACAATTTTAAGCCAAATCAGCTTGGAGAGGGAATTTTCCAAAGGAAAACAGAATAATTATGAGGTATTCAAAAAGAGAGCACCAAATGCTGAAAGAGACACAATCATTCTCAAAAATGAAGATTTTTCTGCAGTGACGCACACTGTGGCTGAATTTTTCTACACCTTAAGAGTTGCCAGTATCTGAAGGGCAGCTGCCAGTGCCCCTGGGCTGCAAATATCTTCACACTCCTCAGAGGTGCTAAAACTCACGCGCTGTGGCTCCAGCTCCACCACTGATACTCAAAGACGTTCTTCTCGGTTAATTCAGCACACTCTGTCCCTAGACCACAACAAGAAAGGAAAGCTTTCCACAGCCACAACATAGCTCTTCACTGAGAAGAAAAAAACAGTCAAGTGTTAAGTCACAAGTGGCTAACTAATCCCCAAATGCAATCTTTCTCACTTTATCCTTCCTTTCCTCAAAGGCATGGTCAATTTGAGTTTAGAAAGGCTGCTAATAACTTCTCTACTTTGACCTTCTACTGTTTTACATTTCAGCTAAGCCCACTGTGACACCAAAGCCCATCAGTTGCTTTCCATTTCCTGGCAAGGGGTTCTTGGGTGATTCAGCCAGGAGCTGCACAGTCTCTGCAGTCAGTCTGTGGTCTAGGAGTGATGTGGCAGAGACCACAGTTTCCTGATCACAACCACCACTGATCCAACAGCTCACCTCTGATGGAAGAAAAGTCATTCACTGCCACATTTCTTCAGCAAAAGCATAGCTTTTTGGCTGGTTCTGTAAGGCAAAATGACACTAGAGTGTCCAATAAAAACCAGAGCTCATGTAAGAGTGGTCAACTCTGCTGAGCAATGTGTGAGAAAAGACAAAAATGGGGATAAGAGAAAGGCACAAAAATACTCTCCTTTCAGCAGCACTAAGCTGTCACATTAGCTCCCCTCCTTGTGCAACCGCAGGCTGAGGACTTGCCATGAAGCAATAAGTCATCTGCAGAGCGCTTCATGAAATGTCATCTGGTACTCTCAAGCAGAACTCGTATCTCACCCATCAGCTCCCCAAAGCATCATATGTATTAAATAACAGTCTAGTGAAAGGGGTAGTAAAACCTGCCATAACAAAATATTCAGATAACACATGCAAAAAGGAGAAGGAGGCAGCAGTTCATAGAAATGATAGGCCAGAAAACCGACAAGGCAGGCAAACAGAACAGAAAGAGAAATAATTTCAGTGACCAAGAAAAGATCCTTAGATAGATAAGTAGGCAAAAATGAAAAGACAGAATTATTTTGTAGATATTCTCTTCAATTATTGTAGAAGCAGCAAGTGATATGCATGTCTGAATTTACATCATCAGTTAAAGACATACTTAAACTTGTAATGCATGTCCGTCCAAGAGCTGCAGAAGCAGTCTGACAAGTACTCTGGATTTATTTCTCTCCACTGATTAGAAGGAGGCTGGCAAAACTGATTTAGATGCAGATCATGACATCTGTATCTAGACTGCATCAAGTGCCAGGTGAGAGAAAGCTCAGTCTAAGCACTGTCAATACAATAAAGAAATCCAAGGTGTCTGGAAAAAAGCTCATGGTAAAGTATGTACAAAGTACTGTCTTGCCAATTTGGTGTTACCAATGTTGGTATGGGACTTGGCTAATTAAAAAAAAAAACACAACAATCAAATAAAAATTAAAACAATATCAGTCAAAATCAGTATCTGGAAAGCAAGCTTTAGGAATTTAGTTTTACAAAATTCCATACTGGTGATAAAAGATTTCTCAGGAAAGCACTTGATGTAAGATGTTGCAATATTTTTGCTAATAAATCAGAACAATGGAATAACAAGATGAAAGTTGTTCTTGTTTTGCTTTGTTTTTTTAAAAAAGAAAGAAAGAAAGAAAGAAAAAAGCCTTCAAGTGATGGCATGAAGTATAACCGTGAATAAGAAATCATCAGTGGTATGTTTCTATTTTTCTACTCCCACAGGCATCGGTTCTTGTTCCTCCACTACTTGACCTTGTACCAAGCCGCTGTGGAGCATAAAGTGCTGTTCACACTCCCAGAAATGAAGTATTTCACTGGAGGCAGCAAGTGCCAGTGCTGGAAGAACAAACAAAAACAGCCTCCTTAGCGCAGCCAGAGTTGTTAGACGTAAAGCAGGGAAATCCTGTGGCAAGCACTGTGTACAAGGGCAGACCAGACAACCACAGCAGTCCATATCTAAAATCTACAGATTAATGCCTTATATAACAAATTGCCCTGCTGAAATGAGTTGCAAAATCACGTTTTAACGTTTTCAGAAGTCTTTATTAGCAGTTACTTGACGGCACAGAGAAGCTCTTAGTAAGATTTGCTACGTGCCTGTCAAGAACCAGGACCCTAAATCTAGTTAAGCCTTTCATGTTTAACGCACTTTCACTTCTGAGACACTTCCTAGTTGCTCTTTTTGGCACGGAGCAATTGCCAAAAGCCTGCTTGTCCTTTCAAATTCTAAAAAATCAGAGCACTGTATGGTATAAACAATCCAAATTTTGGAATTTTCATTCCCAAAACATGATTTCCATAAATCAAGAGAGACTGGAGTACCATGCGCAACAACAAACCAGTTTGTCCAGTTGACTGGTAGTGAATTAAATGGGTAACTCCCATAAGTATACACTCCTAAGTTACAAATGATTTAGTGAGATGAAAATTCAGAGGTAGGATTCAAAAGTTATCCTTCTCTTGTTCTTGTACGGTTGAACTAAAAACTTTAATTATATTCAACTAAAATTGCATACAATTCTTAGCTGATTAGATTATTAAAAGCTTCAGTCTATTACCACTGTAAGGACCCTGCTGCCACCAAGGAACTTCGGTAAGTAGCTTCTTCCCAAATTCTCTAACAGGAAAGCATTATTACCACCACATACAGAGGGAACTGTTCATGTCAGAATGCATGCTCCTTGTGGCTTACGTTGTCGGCTTTCATTGTGGGCGAGCACCCAGCGTTGGGGTGCTCAATGCCTTGATGTCGCACAGGGGATGCTTGCACGAGTGTTTCCTCACCACCTCAAAAAGACATCAATCAGCATGGCAAGTCTCCTCCAAAGGCAGGTTATGTGCTATGGTGGAAAGCAGCGGCAAGGTGTGAGTGTCCAGGGCCTCCACTTGGCCTCCACAGGCCCAATGGAGGGCAGCACTGCAGCACGACAGAGCCTTGCGTGTGTAGGCTGCGGCCCCCAAAGGGGGGGAAGGCACTACCAAGAGCATAATTACAAAATGACGTTGCTTGTTTTTCCCTTTTCTTCTTTTCTTTTTTCTTTTTCTTTTTTTTTTGCCTCAGAAGATAAGAACAGTTGGAGAAGTCTATGCTGTGGGGCCTCAGCAGATCTGCTGCCAGGATTTGCTGTTTGAGGCTTTCATCCATCCACTTTGAATCCAAATTAGTAGGAGCTTCAGAAAGGGATTCTGGCAAAGTCACAGCTGGAAAGATTTTCATCATTAATTCTGCCAAGCATATAAAAATACAATTAAAAGGAAGAGAAATGGGGGTGGAGTGTGACAGGTCTTGGCACAAACATGTTTTTGTTTGCTTTTAGGGTAAAAACAGGAAAAAACACAAACAGATATACTTAAGAAATATTCCGTATCTGTGCAGTCTTGGTCATCTTTGCATAAGGCTAGAAATGAGTTTCTGTGATCACTATGTAATTTATCTTTTATGGGGTGGACGTTTTCCTGCTTTACAAGGGGAAAGGAGGCCAGGAGGTCCCACTTCCCTCACCCTACGGGCACGGGGCCTGTGCGGGTTTTTGGCAGGTCACTCCCTGCAGCAAACAGAAGTAGTTTATCACGTTCAAACTGCAGCTGGTCAGATTGCCCCAGGGAGCACCAGAAATACTGAGGCAGAGCAAATGCACACAGCACTTGGCAGCTCGCGGTTATTCGCCCACCGCTGTATGAAGCCATCACTCATGCAGACAAAACCCAGCCGCCAAGCACCGGCCCAGCCCCTTGCAGTTATGGGACTGAGTGTGTTCATCATGTTGCTGAACTAAGTTGCTTTCCAGCAACCACCGCCAGCCAACAGGTGCACATACACCTCTGCGACAGCTCTTAGGGTAACCCACTGAGACTAAAATATGACATTTTGCAGAAAACAGTTCTGACATTAAAAACATACTTATTAAGCAGACCACTCCTTTACCTCATATAATTTAATTAGTTCTTTTCCAGAGAGCATTGTGTGAAGGAGTTAAGTTCATGGAAAAGCATGCCAGTACCATTTGCTACACGCACAGTTTGAAGAGAGAAAAACTCTCCTATACTGTGAGTAGTTTGTTTATTAGCAAGACAAAAGGTTCTCTCCAAGAGAGGAGTGCGTCCTGTGGAACTGCTCATGAGTTTAGATATCCTAGCCTGTGCCACAGTTTTTACTGTAACAAACACTGTGCACCAAGCACGTCTAATCTCAGGACCTCACAGCTTTGTGCAAACAGTCTCAAAACAAACCTGTAAGCACAGCAATTTATAAAGCATGAACTGCAGCCAAAGAGGCACCATCCCACAGCCACATAAAAAGCAAGATCGCAACTCCGTGGAGAATACTGCATGATGGGAAGCACCTATCCTTCCAATTGAATAGATCCAGCTACTCACCGAATTTTGTCCACATCGATTAAGCTATTTTTCAACTCTATCTAAAAATCACAACATTTTAAATGAACCTTCCCTATTACTTGTTAAGAACATTCACAATTAAATTTATTCTGCACTAACATTACGCACTGTGTTTCTCTTAGTGAAAAAGGATCAAGTTTTAGTCTCGCCCCAAAATGCAGTCATCGGTGCAATTCCATCTCTGGTGAAAATCTCTGCTATCAGTCTCAGAATAAAGCAAAGAAGTTGTGGGCTGTCCAGTCCTGGCACTAAACATCCATCCTGAGTCATCACTCAGACACGTCACATCTTCTGGGACAGACTTTTATAGAAGGAAGTATTACGATTAATTGCTACAAAAGTATTTTGCCAACAGAATCCCCTTGCATAGACAAGACCGTTCAGTAAAGAGCTTTGTATTTGCTTAATCACTAATCCTTTAAAGGACAGCAACATGACCAGTTTTATCAGTCCTAAATTTATTAGAATTAATCCACAAAGAACAAGTTTTAAATAAGAATTTTATATACCAAATGGTATATAAAAGCTTTGAAATAAAAGTTTGAAAAAACATTGTTTTAATAAAACTTAGTTTTGGAAAGGATTAAAGCAGTGATAACAGCATGCTGTTTTTACATCGTTGAAAGGTAAAATTATTTATTTTCACCATCTTATTTAATACTACAGAAATTTTCAGTTAGAATCTCGGGAAATTACTGGCGATCTCTTCATCCCAAAGGCATAAATTGAATTTAAAAAACATAACTGTTGAGGAACGTTAAACAGAATAAAATGTCCCATTTCTAACCACTTGTATGCAAAATACTCCTTGTCAAACTCGATATGCAGTGAGATTCCCATGCTTACGCCTCCTGTCAGAAACCTGTAACGAATCGAACGGGCATCCTACTGAGTGCAGACATACCTAAAATCACAACAGTGGCAGTGAAGACAGAAAGACCTCCTATCAGTGGCTTGCATTTTTCAGCTGCCTACCTCATTTTAAGTGAAATACAGGCATTTTAAAAGATTTTACTTGGCAGACCTGTCCTGAGGTCCAATAACCTTAGCCTAGCCAGACAGCTTGTCATGTCTCCAGGATCTTGAGTTTGATGAGGCTTTTTGGCTGAAAGAGCCAACACCTCTTTTGAGAGGTATCCTCCACACCCATAGGCTCAGAAAAGCTGTAACTGATTAGAGACACCATAGAGAGCAGCAGCAATGATAGAAAACTAAAATGAAAACAGTTGTGAATGTACATACATGAACAGAGACTTTTACCGTCCAATAAGCAAATAAAAGAACACCAGGGAAATATATTTAAAAGGCAGCATGGAGGCAGGTGAGATACATTTTGCTGTTTTAAATGATGCGATTGCTAACATCAGCAGTATTAGCAAACAAGGATGAAAAAAACACACATTTTTTTTCCAAATAGCAGACAAAAAAGAAAAGGATGCTGGCCAATTCCTTCTCCCGACTACCCAAAACTCCACTTTTTTTAGGAGCAAAGAAGGAATTTCCAAACTGAAAAGACAGTCTCGTTCAACTCTGGACCCCAGTTTAGACTGTAGACCAAACTAAACAGCAAAGAAAGAATGCTTTCAAACTTTCTTCTCAGCTTTGATGAAGGAGTGGAAAGAAGAGTCAGAAGAGAGAACCGTGGTGGTGACGGGAGCTGAGCCAGCCGTGAACGGCCTCTGCTTCTTGGAGCCTTCTTCAGTCCTCTGTCAGCTAACCCAGAGCTGCTTGCTGTGCAGCAGGGAAAGAACCACCACACATCATCTGCTCCAGTCATGCCCTATCCCAGAGGACATCTTCTTGCCTGAAAGACCTTTGGCTGGAGGATGGTGCAAAGTCACAGTCACCTTTCCAGTGACACTCTTCTCTGGCTGGTGGCCCCAAGGCCTGAAGATGTTCTGGGGATGCTGGAAATAGCCATTAATGAAGAGCTCTTAAATCACAGTCATGGAAGGAAAAAGAAGATTCAGAATTATTAAGGTGTTTCTTCCCTGTAGAAGCTCTACAGTTAACTGTAGTATCAGAACAGCTTAAGAGGATGTGCACTTGTATCTTCAGCATTTTCAGACAGGTGAGCCTTGACTGAGAAATCAAAACTAGACTGACTTTTTTTTCAGCACTGTGGATTTGTACGGATACAAATAACCTGCTTGTAAGGCACAACTCTTGAGCTAAAACACTGCTTATTAGGCTAGTAGAAAAATGAGAAGAGAGGTCAAACAATTAAGGACAACCACCACAGTCTTACTGGCCTGTTGAAAAGAGGCAGAGAGGAAGAAAGGCTCCACATCAAGATCTCACGTGCCCCTATCCAGTGGGTGGAAGTTGCTGTATTGTGTAGCACCAGCATGAAGTCCAGTGAAAGCATTCTGGAAACAAGAAGCTTGCTCTGCTAGGTGAGATCTAGGTTTAGATGTCCCAGTAACAGAGACATTCATCAGGCTGGCACATCTCCTTGATTCCTCTCATTGGACTGAAGAGAGGAAACAACTGAATCTCAGCTTTTCTGAGTTGGCATCACAGCTTCTAAGAATCAGAATGCTGCTGAGACCTCAAAAAATGCTCTTTGTATGCTTTTTTTTTTTTTTCCGTTTGTTTTAAGGAAAGGATCAAGAAGAAGCAGAACCAGCACTGGTTGCGGCAGAAGCAGTAGAAACAACTGTTAGCATTTTTATATCGAAGTCCCATTTCCATGCAAGTTCTCTGATACTGAATGAGAGTTGAACTCATTACTTGAATGAGAGTTGAACTCATTACTTTTTTTTTTTTTTTTTTAAATCTTGAGAGAGATATTAACTCTTTTTCTCCGACACTTCTGTTCATTTCAACAAAATTTCTAGGTTTCCTTGTTACTTGTAAGACCCCCTGACCTTCTGTCAAACCTGTCTGCACCATCAAGTGAAGGGATTCCATGAAAAGACGAGGACTCGTTCCGTTTCTTAACTCAATAAAGTGCTCCCTACAGCAAGAGAGGGCCTCTGCCCGTGTGACCTTGCAGCTGACTTCAGCTCCTCCCTCCATCCAATTCACTGCAATGCAACAAAGCGCTCCAAAAATAACGTTTATTTTTCAAAACTGGAAAATGGCACAAACCACCCCAAAGGAGAGAATGACAACGGAATGAGTTCAGCGCGGGCTCGTGAACTGACCCTCCCTGCCAGGGACAGGAAACTGGAACTTCACAGAAAGAGACTGAATGGAACCAGATTGAACGAAAGCGCCAGAAACCGCGGCCATCGGTGGCCAAATCCTGTCGAAAGGATAACTCACCCGCTTGTCAGTCCTTCGCTAGAGACAGCACGAGGGCTGTGTCCCAGCTCTATAGCTATAAACGCCTCTGCTTTGCACGTCTGCACATACGATTGTCTGAAGTATGCACATTAAACAAGGAGAAGTTTAGACATGAGAAATATTTCCAAATGATAGCTTTAATGTTGGGGACCAGCAGAGCTTGAACATCTGATTTCAATTCCAAACTTTTTGATTAGCGTACGTTGATGTAGTACCCCAAATACACTTATAGTTTCTGTTCAAAATGGTATTCTTCTGTAATGATAGAGCTGTTATGTATGAACTGCTAAACAGAGGCCACACCACCGCTGCTGAATGGACTAAAAGTTGGACCAAGAAGAGGAGAAATAAACTAAATCATTCTCTTTAAATAGACAGAGCCAGATTTGCCACTACCTTACATCTTGTATAACCATTTAGATCGTGTCTATGTAGGGTAACTTTTAAGAAAATGAAGTTATAAATGCATAATAAATCCATCTACAAAAATTCCTTGCCTGTGAAGAACAGAAAGTAATTTTAATTTGTAAAGTAATAAAGACTGAATGTCAAAATATAATACTAAAATTGAAGTCAGAAGTTACATGAAGACAGCTTTTCAGAAGCAGTAATTTCTTGATGTAATGTTTGAAAGTGTTCAATTCAAATTCTGCTTTTGAAAATTTTCTGAGCTTTCATCTCCCTCCAAGTTTAGCCCAGAACAACTATTAGACGGCTGACATTAAGAGTCTCAAAACAAAGTGATTTATAATGTAAACAGAGAAAATAAATCACTGTTTCAGAACTACCTACACCACCACAGATTAGATCCAGAAGGTCAGACAAAGTTGTCACTGAATATTTGAGCTCTCCCTGCTGCAGCTGAGGACCACAACATACAGAAGAGAAAATCCAGTTAATGAACTCAACCAAACGTACAATGATTTCTACTTGCCTAGGTATGTCTGAGTTTTTGGAGAGGCTCTCGATTATTACCTACAAAGACTGTAAAATGACCACAGTCAGTAGCTTGCAGCAAATTAAGAAGCAAAGCTTTCTCTAGTTGGAGCAAGCAGATACGTTCACCGACGCCCTCTTGAAGAATATTTGACCACCAAAATGAGAAGAGCCATTAACATCCTGAATTAATGGGCTTAGTGGTTTTCAAATGAGGTATTTTCATGATGGACATGGTGTGGATTCAGCAAAGTTTTCCCTTTGACAAATACAGCTTCAATTTCAAAGATTTGATTAGGCTTAATACCATTAGGGAACCATTACTGATTTTATGCTGTTGTTGTTACTGCTTTAACTATCAATTTCTGAACCAAAAATTGCAGACAGTTGGCTTGACCAAGAGTCAAGGTTTAGGAATGCAAGAACAAATCCAAAGTACAGATGAGCTTCAGATGTGGACAAACTTCACAGGGTTTAACAGGCTCTCCACTGTTTGTCAGGTCACAGAGGCGCGTGCATGTGCGCACATACACACACATTTGTTTCTTTGTGTGCTTGTGTTTTTTTTGTTTGTTTGCTTTAAACACTGCAGTCCTCAGCCAGAGCAATCTGAGCAGTTACTGCATACAACAATTCGAAATAAAATCTCATGACAAACTTCTCTGTTCTACTGTATACCACTTAGGAAAACAAAAACAAAAAACAACAGAAAAAAAAACCCCAAAGCAAATGAAACTGATCTTCGTAATAAGCAATCCTTGATCACCACCACGTGTTTCCAAAATGGCCAGATGTTCACAGTTTAAGAAGCCAAATAACACTACTACTTTTTGTAAATGTTAATGGTGAAAGAACAATAATAATGGTTTAAGTCAATCATCATTAGGACTTGAAAGCACAAATATAAATTAAATAAAACTCAGAAACATTGTACAATAAAATCTGCTATAAACAAATGTAATTAAAAAGAACTGCTCTCAACCTGTGTTGTGGGCTTCATCTTGCTTTAAAATTAAAAGCAGTATTTATTTTTCTGAAGCATCCAAATGAATGTTCATATCCAGATGCCTTTCAAAGAAACACAATCTTCATTCCGTCCTCATTTTTTAATATGTTTATATTATATTTTACTTCTGGTTGTCTTTTTCTTCCTTGGCAATTCTTTTTGTCACACCACTGAAATACTTCTCACGGAAAGAATTGTGTCCCTTGTACGGTGTGTACTGGCCATCCGACAAGTAAGAATTCTGGTCTTGATCCTGCATGGTATCAAAATGTAAGCATTAATTTTTATGGCACTAAGTTCAGCACGCATTGCCACTGTTTCTCCTCCAGACTTTTTCAGATTATTACAAGCAAGAATAAAGTATTTTTTACAATTTAATGGCAAACATTTAAATTGTTAAAGAATTCCAAAAATACACTGCTGAAGTTTTCTTTGGAATTAACAAGAACACGTACATCCTACTACAAACTCACTGACATTTTAGCAGAAATGAGAACACAAATGCAGAGGATTCTCACTCAACACTGATCAAATACAAACTGTAAGGAAATGCTTTGTTTGTTTTGCTGTGTGGGTTTGTTTTTCTTTCTTTGTTTTAAATGCAATTATTCCAGTATCTACTCTGTACACCAATCTGATGGAAGCTGTCAATAACATACAGTTGATGCCTGAACCGCGCTGAATCACTGGAAGTATCTCAGCAGTTATCACCAGAATTCAACCCTTGCATGTTGAAATGAGAGCCCAGGTACAATGTCACACAGACTTTTACAAAGGAAAATACAAAGATTAGTTTTCAGAAAAAAACATAACCTGAAGAATTCAATCACTTCTTTTGTGAAAAGCAGACACAAACAGAAGAGGAACAGCAAAGATTAAAAGGAGTTCCCACAGATACTGAAGTACTAACAGAGGATTTTATTTGTGTGCATTATTTGCACACTTCTGAAAAGTAAAGTTGACATAATGAAGCCCTGCACATAAAATCTATTTGACATCAGCCTATAAAACAGTTTAGAAAACCGACCCATTATTTGAGTGACTGTATATAAAAGTTTAGTTCATCACATGCTGTGGCTTTGTACATTTAAGATACTTACCAATTTGTGTTAGCAGCATTCTAACATAAATAACACATCAACCTTTTTATCTGAGAGCTAAAAGCTGATGTCAAAGTTAAAAACAGTTTAACATTTATGGTTTACAGTTTATCACTCTCAGTAGCAGGATGGGACTGAGATGAACAGCCTCACAAGTACAAATGAACTCTGCAAAGAGAAGATAAAAGCAAGCATACAACAGAACTAAACTTCTGCTAAATGTTTCTTTCTAATGCCCCTACACAGCTTATGTAAAATTTTCAAGCAATGCAGGAACATATAAATCAGTTCATGATTTTAATATACAGTTTGGGGTTATTCATTCGTATTTGAAATTGAAGTTACTCTGATATGCTTTAGCACAAGGAGCAGTAACACGGAAGTAAATTTAATTCAGTATTTTTGTATATTACCCAGCTACTACAATGCTAAATTGAACTAAATGAACTGAATTCTAGTGGACATCCCGCCCCCCTTCAGCTATTTTTTAGCTCTTTTAGGCTTTTATTTAGCAAGATCAACACCACATCCTGCTTTGTATGTCCTAACACACATTCTAAAGGAGCGAGACAAAGATTTTACAGCACAGCAAGACATTTGTGTGCATGTGCAAGTGCCCTCTTCTGGACACAGTGAGTAATTCCTACGAAGCTGTTCTGCTACCCTAGCAGATAGCCACCAGCACACCATAGGCTTATATTCACTTGCTGAAAATTAAGTGCCACGTGCATACCTAACACATAAAGCACATACACCATGAGCAGCCTGTCTGTTCTTTTTAGATACTGTGATGCAAGAAAATAGCAGGAGAAAATGAGATCTCAGTAAGCCCACTGTAGACACAGGACTAATTGTTTTCTGTCACCTGTGAGACAAAGCCTCATAACATGTCCACGGGAAATATATCTATATATTATTGGGAGACAGGAAACAAGGAGGAGTTAAGTCCCTTTCACAGTCTGCCCATTCCTCCAGCTCTCTTATGCTGTACCACTCTGAGGAAAAGTACATTTGTTCTTCCACTGAATTTGCAGGTCAGTAAATCCTTCTTTGACCTAAGCAGGTAATGTATTCTTATACCTTTGGGAAGTGTTTTAATGATGATTTTACTTAATTCACTTGTTTTGAGAAATGGATGAGATATCTGACCCTGAAGGATAATGATATAGGTGTCAACAGTATTTTAATATAAAAATTAATCCCTATAACCTCTCAGAGGTCACACATCTGCACACCATTCATCTATCTGGATTCCTTAAGTAACAAAATGATGATTTGAGTTGAAGGGAGGAAGGAAGAATGGAACTACCTCCCTCTAACCCCAAGCTGGTTAGGGCAAAGAGGGGATATGATATGAAAGGGAAGAAACTTCAAGTTAAATAGAGCTGTAAGAAAAGCATCTGTATTCATCAGATGGAGAAAAGTCTGGCACTTCACACCACAGAAGAATCTTTTTCATAAATCCAAGCCTCATTAAAAGCTATGCAGATCACTGCTTGCTAGATGAGGGACCTGCAGTCAAGCACTGATTTCTTGGGATGGCTTACAAAGAAAGCTCCTGGCCCACACTGTCGTAATTCCAGCTTAAGAGTTACCATTCTCTACCTCTTTCCTATGCAGATGTGACTGTCCAATAAAAATGTTAATGGCTTTAAAGAACAGATTAGGAGTAGCTTCCTAAAAAAGGAAAAGAAAATAAGAAACACTAAGTTTATCCAGAGATGCCACTCATTATTGACATGTACTAATCAAAGTAGTTTTACAAGGAATATGAGAACTGATCAAATAAAAGAAATTCTTGAATTTCATAGACGAATGATTTTTGAACAAATTCTATAAAGGGATTTGAATGGGTACTATCTGAGCACTGGGAATAGACTGCATTTAACTCTGCAGGGATGAGACCATGCCAAAAATCACCTTCATGAAACTATTCTGACTATTTAGCTTGGAATTTGTCTAGGCATCAAGCACTAGATCATTTCAGCGAGGAAGCCAGTCAAATATCCTCAGTTGACCTCCATTTTGAGTAGCATAAACAAGCAGAACACGCACTCTTAATTTCTCACAGGAATGTTTTGCAGTAAGAGAAGACAACTTTGGGATCATGGACAGGAAACAGCAATGAATGGATCAAATCACTGGAACTGTTTCAGTTGCTGACCATGCTTTCCCTCACGTGCATTAACTGTCCAGTCCAGTTAATATACATGTTTGAATTCAGAGAATGGAGTCGAACCAGAGTTTTCATCTAGGCAGTCCTTCTCCCCCTCTTAACATGACTCACTGGAAGAATCAGGAGTGACACTTATAAAGCTGCATCTAGGGATGACTAGCTTTCAATTCCCTTTGAAACAAGTGTACGTAGTTTTCAAGGCATAACGTTTATAGTTGGTTCTTTGGCACAAAATACTGACACTTCCCAAGAAAACATTTCCTTAGGCCATGTGCCAAGACTGATCAGCAACGATCAGCCTAGTCGGTAATAAGCCAACTCCTCCCCCAGCATAGTGGTCCTACCACGAAACTTCTTCCTTTATTTGCAGAAGTCAGAACTAAAAATGTTCATTAACCACTGCTCATTTTCTTTTTTAGATCATCCTTGGCTCTCACTTTGAATAATTTAAGTTCTCAAAACAGCAGACTAATTGTAAACAGCAGTTATTGCATAAAACTTCTCCTCTGAAGCATTTTATGATGAATTCTGTCACAACTGAAAGCCAACAAAGCTCTTGTCGAAGTGGATGCTACCAAACTGCTTTCACCTAATTTGAGTTTTCAGCTTAACACTTACTTGCTCTAAAGACACCACTAAACAACACTAAAAAGGTGTTGTGTCTCTGATAAATAATAGAAGTGATGGAAGAAAGAGGAGGGAGCTTAAAGGTAACAGGAAAGTTTTGTTTTTCTTTAAGCCTCGGTCAATATTGTGTGGAAGTTTACAAGTTTTTATGAATCTGGAATGCCTCAGTTCAGCCTTAGGGTAATTACCCACATGCAGTTCTTGTTTAATAGATCTTCCTAGCCTTAACACAGCTTCCTGCCACTCTACATCTGGTGCTGAACAGTAGCTATAGAAACCACCTGTACTAATGTTATGCAGCTACAAACAACAATAAGCACTTTCTAGATCAGGAACAACAGGGTCACATCCAGGAACAAACACTGCTAAATGCAGTAGGAAAAAATCTACACCAGTAAAAACTCTGGAGTGACTACACGACATGGAAATGCGGGACCCATTCAGCACTGTGGATTTGTAAACCCAGTGTTCCAGAGCCTCTCCATTGGCAGTCTTATGCTCAGAGTTGAACCTTCAATCAAGCCTTCTGTATCACCTCTCCCTAAAATTTCTAGGTGTCTCTCTTAACCCTTGCTAATTGTAGGGCTCTCCTCCAGTTTTGGGGTTTTTTTTTGTTTGTTTGTTTGTTGAGAAGCCCTAATGAGAAACTTTAGAACTAGTTAGCTTTTATCAGCCAAATAGCTAGTCTATTTCTTTAAGACAGCCAAATAAGGAATGAAACAAGGGCAAGGAATTCTGCAACTGCTGAAACAAGCATTATGGGGAAATGCAGAAGAAAACGCTAGACCACTGTTGTAAAGAAAGGGAACAGCCTAGTTAAATGTCGTTACTAAGTTCATCCCTCCTGAGATGGCTGATCACTAGGTACATATTCCAAAGAACCCTCCTGGTATTAATGCTGAAAGCTGTTATACTCCAACTTTGCTATTGATTAACCTACCTAACAGAGACTGAAATTAAAATAGCTACTTGATAGCACAGACTGAGATCTTCCAGACTTGCATTAAAAGGTTCCTGAAAAATAAACCAGCACAGTAGAAAACATTTTCACTTGATTCAGTCTGGAAGAACTGGTTAAACCCTCTCTGGCCTAAAGCAGAAGACTGGACTCCTACTCGATTATAGTCAAAAGACATTACATCACTCATCTATTCAACCAACAGCTTCTCAGCCTTACATTATTACTGTATTTCAGTTCTTACATACTACTATTTCAATCTTGGAAAGTGGAACTTGTGTTTTTACTCTCAAAAATACCCCTTTCCATAGTTTAGTGATGTTAAACTCACACAGTCCTGTCCATTCAAATATCAACTACAAAGTTTTATTTTAGCTTTAAGTATTTTAGTTTTAGTATTAAGAGTGTTAATAATGGAACTGAATTTGCTGTGAAATTTGCAAGTCACTGTTGGTGACAAACACTGGGGAAACTGAAGGACTGTGTAACGACACCACAGCATTTATAAAATCTTAGTCAGTTGTGAGCATTACACTAAGCTGAACTGAATGAAATATGTGAGTTCCTGTTACAAATCAGTTTAGTAAAAAAAAAACGGTAAGTTTCTGGAGATGTAAATGCCTGCATATTCATAAAAATTCAGAAAAACTGGAGCCAAAGCTCCAAGTCATGGATTTTACAATCACATCTGATGAGTCAGAAGTATCCAGATCAAAAGATTTTTTGAGATGTAAAGACACAAAAATACATGTTATGGAGGGTCATGGGAATATAAAGCATGTCAGGTAAGGGAAAACGGGGTGGGGAGATCTTTGGAAGGCAGATGCCAAACATCAGATCCTTAACCAAGCAGACACTTGCAAAAGAGTCAATACGTACCCTGTTGTTTATACAAGTTCTACATTATAAGAAACAGTGCATGAGACTTAGTATCCTTAAGCTACATAAAAGACATCTGGAGTCCACAGCAAAAGCACAGCACGGTTTTATCTAGGCAGTAAGTTTGCCAAGTAGCATCAGGTGCACAAAGCTAAGTGTTTCCAGGCATGAACATGTCAAAGCACTACTGAAGAATATGTGATGCACCAAACAAGAATAACAAATAATGACAGTCTATTCGCAGAAAGGCAAACATACTCTTTAAATCAGAACAACTTATCCTACAGCACGGGCAGCCACATACCTGCTGCCATGTAATAAAACTTCTGCAGAATACCTCTATGGACATCCCGAGACATAAATGTCAAAAAGGTTTGTAATTTACCCTCGTGGTTTGCTACTGACAAAGCTGGCAACCTGGGCTCTGAATTCCACATATGGTGTTTTACAAGAAGTTGCTTGAAAATTTCAGTCATCGTTAGCGTTACAAATGCAGTACTGAAATCCTGCTGTGCTATTAGCGTGAACTCCATGCAAACACAGCAGTCCACCTGTATCTCCTGTCATTTTAAACAGCTCTTCCAACAGAAAAGGAATGCTCACATTTTGCCTGTGTTTTCATTAACAATTTGCTTGATGTAGCATATTTTTAACAGCATTAGCAGGTGAGAGAAGCATCAACAACGGAATGGAGACTTGAATGCAGTGTTTACTAGTCTTGATGTCTCCAGAAAGGAACTTGGTTTGTCCTCCCCCACAGTAAATTTAAACAAATCTCTTTGCTACATTGTACTCATGTCATAGGAACATCATTACTTCCAAAAGCTATATTCCTCCTAGTCTGTCGCAGACTTAATGATCAGAAGTACCACGCTAAAAATGAAGTAACAGTTGAATATAGTTTACATGCACCATCAGATCCACAGAGTATTTGGAATTTAAAATTTACTTAGGCACTGAATTACACTTCAGAAAATGGGTATTTAGGCATCTCAGCATCTCCATGGATCCAATTCACAGAGTTCAGTTTTCCAAGAAAAGCATATGCAATTTCCACAAGCAAGAACAGTTTTAAAGATCACTTCCACCCAGTTAAAGGGATTTGCCAAGGACCAAAAGTTTATCAGAAGACGAGGAGAAAAACCAAAACAGCAAAACCAGAACAGTCCATTAAATCACTACCCAATTTACTTTGAAGAAATGTGTGGCAATCTTACAAAACCTCCATCATCATAAAAGACTCAAGCGCCAGAGAACTGCGTGAAGATCAAATGCTGCACAGCACAAACCTTTCATAAGCGCAGCAGCTACCATTTTACGCAGCATAATCAAGAGTTTAAGCTTACCTTGAATTCCTTCACCTTTTCCATGGTTATCAGGCACCTTGATGTGTGGCTGGAAAGCATCTGCTCACAGTTACTAATAAGTTTCAGGCACGGGTGGCGGGGAATGATCTCTTCCGTATATCTGGAAGAAATAAGCATTCAGAGTTGTAAGCTCATGAACTGAAACACTTGCATCTGAAACAAAATTCACACAGATTTTTCACAACAGATTACAATTAAAAGCGTATAAAAACTTCCTATTAAGTGACCAGAAGCTCAAGTATTGTTGCTGACTTTATCCATCATATATCCCAATCTTTTTTTTTTAAACATATAGAGTAAGTGAGAATATTACTGTAAAGGGGTCCCACCCGCATTTTCTTCATCTATTTATGCTGTGCTAATGTATGCATCCATGCCTGTATCATTTCAAGTGGAAAACATCTCAGCCAATCAGGAGTAATAACTTCTCCAATCAAAAGCTATCATTTACAAACAATTTAAAAAAAAACCCTAAATCACAGCCAACATATATTAAGCTGCAGCAAGACACAACGCTAGCTTCCTACAAGGAGACCGCTGTACTCAAATTCCAAATCACGTTAAACCAGCTCCTGTGAGAGTGACATTCCTGAGTTCAGACGCTGGTGTTGCAAATCATACAATAATTGCTTTGACAAATGACGGCAGATTTTTCTAAATAGAAAAAAAAAAAACCAACAACCCAATTATCTTTTAACATCAGATGCTAGTAATGTGGCGTGCAATTAAGATCTTCCTACAGAATCAAGTAGTTACCATGTTTAAAACGCCTTGCATCTCAGAAGCATACCATTCTCCCTTTGAAATAGGAAATGACCCTATTTCTGTTTCTCCAAATGCTGAAGGAGGAATTTCAAATTGAACTTAATAGTAGATTATTAAACTAGCTCATAAGATAAATGAGTTCAGATATTGTTTCCATATATTGCAATAAAAATCAGCCATTTAGGCTTCGTATACGGTATTGTCAGTGACTATGATTTCATATAAAATGCCTGCTCTCATGATTCACCTGTGGTTGGGATTCAACAGAAGCCAGGCATCAAAAACCAAAAGAACTGAACAATTTTCACACAAATCACCGGAACTTAAAAGATACAATGGAGGAACTTTTCATTTTTCCTGTAAAGATGTGGATTCTCTGCACTTTACAAAGTAGATTTAATGTTCTAGAAGAAAGGGGAGTCAAATCCAATACCACTGAAAATAACTTGTCCTGTATGTATGGCACAAGCTTGTGAGAGTAGGCATGTCACAAAATGATGGACCTGCAAAGCTATTTAGGCACACAACCTGGAAGGGTGCTGAGGAGACCAGGCTGAAGAACATTTTTTCAAATGAGTTTTCACTATGTTCACCCAGGATATGGTAGAATAAATTTCATACAATCTCTGGATTCACTACTATTTAACACTAATTTCAGAGGCTCAGCTGCTCATGCAATATTTGCAGGAAAAAAAAAAGTCAGCCTTCACAAAACCCTGCCACAAAGTTTTCACTTTAGAGAATAAAAATACTAGTTCTGAAGTGTCAGTAGCCTTGCAACTTCAAAAGCAAAGAATCCGTAAAAGGATCCCTCTGGGTACTGAGTGAAGCCTTGATATTTATTAAATTAAATAATAAGCCATTAAACAAGTAAAACAGTACTACAGACTTGAACTAGCATTTGTTTTTTATTTATTTACATCTCTGCATCGTTCCAAAACTTCCAGATAGACAAAACAGCCTTTCAGTCCCTTCTTGTGTCTGAAATCAAGTCACAACATCTGCTAAGTGAAGTAAGAATATGCTTCTGACAAGGGAGAATCAAATGAATTCTCAAATGTTTCGTTTTTACTTCCCAAGACGTTTCATGCATGTAGTACACCAAGCAGCCTCTCACTCTTAGTAAAGTAGGCACTCTGCCACAATGTCCCTGAAGTCTCTCTTCTTAAGCATATAAAAGCCTGAGTGCAAAGGAATTAAAGGAATTCAGACTTAACAATGATTTCAGTGTCAGAATGAAAGAGTAAACTTTGGTGTGAGATGCTATCTTGCAGAATGAGAGATTGTTATCACTTTGTTAAAAATCCTTGTCTGTTAGCAATAATGTACACACACACACACACACATTTATATATATATCTTCCCGCAATCTTAGGTAAAATTCAGAACATTATCTAAGAAATACAGTAGCAGTGCTTTTAAGAGACACCAATTTTAGCCTAGTTCTGTTTTTAATTTAAGGTACTACATAAGGATCTCAAATAACGCAGAAGCCTGATGGCAGGTGTTGCCTGGGCATATTTGATAGCACAACATATCAGCAGACAACCTCCTATTTTTCCTCTACATACATAAAAGTTTTCTCTCATGTTCATCCTCATAGCAGAAAATAAAGCGACCATAGAAATATTCTGTGCTAATACAGTGACTTACATATTAATTTATGCACTGAAGTTTGAAATAAAAAGTAGATTTGTACATAGTGTTAAGAGGCAATCCAACTAGAGTTTGAGAGAGCTGACCTCCCAAAACCAGCAACAAAAGTAGAATGAGAATGCGTAGCTGACAGCTACCAACAGCTAAACATTTTATCCCATGTGCGGAGGAAGTGTGCTCTTACTGATGTTCAGCGAGCAGACAAAAAACTCAGTTATCTTGAGAAACACAACAAATGCAGTAATTTGAAACAGAGCTCACTGACATGGAAAACTAAGCCCCTGTGTACTACTGAATTCTGCAAGGGTTAAAGATGTACACAGACAGACATTCTGAACAATACTGGTAACAGTATTCCTTGTTTTGCCTGTGAGCAGTCTTACACAAAGTGCCTGTAACACCTCCAATATGAGGAAAGGCCGAGAGACCTGGGAAATGGCCTTAAGTTGTGCCAGGGTAAGTTTAGGTTGGATATCGGGAAAAACTTATTTACAGAAAGGGCTGTTAAGCACTGGAATAGGCTCCCCAAGGAGGTGGTTGAGTCACCATCCCTCGATGTGTTTAAAAACAATTTGAATGTGGCCCTCAGGGACATGATTTAGCAGTGGGTAGTTAGAGTTAGGGTAGTTTGGTTAGGTCGTGGTTGGACTCAATGATCTTTAGGGTCTTTTCCAACCTGAGTGATTCTATGGTTCTATGATTCTATGACTCCTCAGCCTAGAGAGGAGAAATCTGAGAGGGGATTTTGTAACTGTTTATAAATATCTGAAGTGGAGGAGTCAAATCGATGGGGGCAGACTCTTCTTGGATGCGTGCACCAATATAACAAACAGCAGCAAAAGAACAAGGGGCAACAGGCATAACTGGAACACAGGAAGCTCCATACGAGAGCTTCTTTACTGTCAGCATGACAGAGCACTGGAACAGGCTGCCCAGAGAGGTTGCAGGGTCTCTTTCTCCAGAGATATTCAAGTCTCATCTGGATGCCTACCTGTGTGACCTGCTGAAGGGAACCTGCAGTAGGTTGGAATCTAGAGGTCCCTTCCAACCCCTAAAATTCTGTGATTCAGTGTGGAAAAAAAGTATGCAAAAAGCTTAACATACCAATTATATCATTTAAAATAACAACAACCCACATATAATCTACTCAGTGCTTTGTTACTGAAGAGCGTGCAGACATCTGATGTAACAAACTGGCTCCTTTTGATTTTCAAATTTTCAAAAAGAGCATGTGGTAATTGTATGTAGGATTGTCACAAGGTTTGGGCATGGTGAAATCAGGGACTGAAGTTAATTCATTTCTCAGTATAGCTTTCCTGTACATAAAAATACAGGACATCGTAGAAGCTACCTAGGAGAGGTAGGAGATACTCATGAACAGCTACCACACATTGACTCTCCCCTTTACTATAAAACATTTTTGAGGAAAAATAAATAACAACAAAACTTATTTAGGAGATAAACTAAGCTATGCAAACAGACATCTCTTCTCTTAAACTCAGTCATCATCCCAGGCTGAACTACTGAGCAGACAGCATCTCGCAGTCTCTGCTGGCCTCTCTCGTCCTTAGCAGTGCTGTTTCCCTACACTTCTTGCCTCTCACTGCCATCTCTTGTCAACTGACTTGATTTCTGAGAAGAAAGCTAAGTTAGTAGTGCCAGACTCCAAACAGCCAAGAATGTTCTCAGGCAGGACTTTGTCATGCACCTTCATCAACTACTCTAATAGAAATACATATTAATAAGAGCCTTTCTATTACTATCTTAGGATTCTATCTGCACCTCAAAAGTCTCATTATCTAAGCCTAAATCTCAACCCTTTGGACATGCATTTACAAGGAGATGTGATGGTGTTTTCTTTTCAGGTACAGGCAGGAATTATCTCCAGTCAAAAACCTTATTTCAAAATCTGATTTCCCTCATACAAAGTTTTAACCATTTGAAGTATGAGCAATACTTTTCAGTGCGAGCACTAAGAAGGTCTCAGCTGTACTATGCCCAAATATTCATGGCCGGGATTCACCATCTACTCTGACATAGTACATACCAGAAATCAAGCATACATACTCAGGCCTGTATATCGGCAGCCAGTAAACTAATCTTCCTCCCATCACCAGATATTCTGCTGCAAACTTCAATAGGTCAAAAAAGATGTCACTCAGATGATAGCTGGATGAAATGATGATGTGATTTTCTGTGCTAAACAAAAAATTGCAAGTGTAAGCATAAAAGCACAAGTAAAAATCATATTTCTAAATTAAAATAATAATAATAACAGCGCCATTTGAAGTTTACAAGAAGTACCCTAGGCTAATTCTGATGTGCAGCTTCTGCTATAAGATTTGCCAAATTCCCATACTGGGATGTTAGACTATCACCTACCCCTGAAAATCAAAGAATCACATGTGTGTTGGGAAAAGCTATTTTGCACAGCATCTTTCCTAAGGGCAATTTAGAGTAAAAGGCAGAAGACAAGGAATGCCATGCATGTGCAGAAGCCACATGTAATCCGTGAAGAGAAAAGGAGCAGTGGAAAACCAAGAGCTATGGTTGAGTTAAAATAGAGGCATTACATTTTAAACCGATTCTGCAGCTTGCAGGGATTGAAGAGAACCTTTAGGGGATGGGAAACCCAAGGTAATAGTGGTTCACTGAGGTGAGTGAGATACAGGATGTAAAATCTGGACGTGTGCAAGTTATAAGAAGGTAAAACAAAACCAAGATTTCAGATGTATTAGACATATTAGTCTTGCGAACAGAACAAAAGGGGCTTTTCTTCTTCAATTACTAAGATTTGTTAAAGAGCTGACAGACAACCAAGAAAAAATAAAGATTCTGAAACTGTGACTGGCTTCCCATTAAGACTCCGATATTCTATGATAGAGAGGACAGCTTATTTACCTTCTCTCAGATGATTTAACCGATTCCTTTTGTGAGCCTGTTCTGCGAGTAGCTTCTCTGATACCATATGGTGCTATTAAAAGCAAACATAATGTGGAGATAAGAAATTCACTCTTTGCCCAAATAACAATACACAGTTGTTATACATGTACAATAGTGCACAGTCTGTAGCTTATACAAAGTTTAGAAAAAAACCCTCAACCTTTTACAAAGAACGTTCATAAGGGCAGTTTCTTCAAGGCGTAAAGAATTACTTTGTTTCAAAGAAAGCCTTCAGTTGTAAGAGGTTTCTAGCACACTCAACATTAGCTGCAATACAGAGGAGAATGCTTTTCCATCCTGTTAATTAAAAAAAATAGACATATTCCCTACATTTCCAATGCATAGCAAATAATCCCATCTTCTTTTGTTTGACAAACACCTCTGCTATCAAGCTTAGCTAATGAAAGTGTATATATAAAATACATGAAATGTAAAATGAAATTGTATATATAGGAATTCCTTGCTAACACATTATGCAAATGGTAATTCTCATACAGACTGGCAGAGCCAGGGTTGGCTTTTCTCACATATTTCTGCAAATTTCTAATAGTATAACATCCTTGTTATGCAATGCATGCAATGCATGTTCAGTACACGTGTTCTTGTAAGACTCATTTCAGCACGGAAGCACTAGCATTGCCAATTCATAAATGCGGAAGTCTCAACACAATTTAAAAACTCAGATCTATGCAATGCTAATATTCTACACGGTCTCATCTTCAAATAGGCTAAATAACCACAGGCAACACAAGGAAAAGTCACTCTCTCCATTCCCAATTAATATGAATGTCAGGTTATGAACCGTTACCAGAGATCAGAAATCACTGTATCAAGCTCTTCTACTTATTCCCTTAGCCTCTATTTCTTTCAGGTGTGACACATGATGTTAAGCGCACAAGCTTCTAAAAGAGTGGAGGATCTTTACAAATCCCTAGTGTTTCTAGTATATAAGTGTACTATAAATGCGTTTAAATCCCTCTTTGGAAGCATTCCAATAAGCATTTAAAACATGTCTGCAGAAGTCCATCAGAGCTGCACGGCAGACTCGTGTTGCAGACTAAGTGCTAACAGCAATGTGGACCATTCTCATAGGAAGCTTCCATTCACCAGTAAAGTCGGGCTTTTACTGAATGAAACTTCTTCAGAGGATGATCTTCAGCCATACTGGTTTTTACCGTAAATCATAATATTCTCTTCATGGAAGAGAGCATTATCTCCAGCTTTGTTACACGTTTATAGCTGTCCTTAAAATAAACGCAGAGATGACACAATGCAGAGCCCCAATGGTCACCTTCTGCAACATGGAAACCGCAGAGGTGAGCACTCATCAAGACATGAAATCAATACAGAACAACACATCTGATTCTCATGGGTCCCTTGAACTTGAGATATTCTATGATTCTATGATCTTGCCAACAGTATTTCAGTCGTTGTCATCAGGCAACAAAAAACATTAACAAACTTACGGTCTGTAATGATTGCATCAAACAACGCCCCCTTTCGCCATATTGGTCTTGAAGAATCAGAAACCAGTGCGTCGAGGTAGTATTTTTCTAAACCATACTGTCGGAGATTAGCTCTGATATTTTCATCTGGCCCTCTCCATTTCTGGTTTTTCCTGCTTGCCTTGCCTTAGAGAGAAAGGAAAAAACACACATTCTCAACAATGGACTATTTCATTGGAAAACCTTTCATATAGCCTACCGTTTATTTTTAGAGGAAAGGAATTAAGCCACTAAAAAACCTAAAACACCTCCTACCTTACTCTACTCACCATCACAACTATTTGAGTTAAACTTCCTAAGTAAAAAGGCAAAATGAAAATACATGAAAAGTAGCTAATTTTTAAAGACATTAATTTTGGAATATCACTATCCACCCTATGTAGTAAATCCAACAATTTCCACTGAACTTTTTCTGAGAAGTAAAAATGGGACTAGACTTGCTAGGTTTGGTTATAAGCAATAAGAAAGCACACAGTGGTTGTCATTACTATTTTGAACTCTGTTTTGGTTTTCAGTATTCCTCTTATTAAGTATTTCCTGTTTGAAAATTAATAGGGTAGCTTAGCTAGGACACACACAAAACAGTCAATAAAAACAAGCATGACCAAATGCTTCATCTGGGGAACCAACTGTCAAAACTCTCACTTTTAAGACAAATCTTATGGCATCCTCCAGTGAGGAAAACGCACCTAGGTCCATAAAAGACAACAGCATTATAAATCACGGTTATATACAGCAGAGGACCGATGTAGAATGTAACTTGGTATGTACTTATAATTGCTTCTGAATGAGACATTTCTGATCTGTTTAGGAAAACCGATGATTCCAGTCTGAAATAATCTAAAACTAAAACCTTGATTTAAAGTTTCCTGACAGGAAATACGGTTTTATATTTTTCAATCGGACATTCCTATGACGTAAGGATGAAGAGGGAAGAAAAGACAAAAAATGAATTTTCAAAAAATGAAGTGAGGCTTAAACCCTCCAAGTGCAAGGTCTTGCACCTGGGCTGTTGCAACTCACACTACCAATACAAGCTGGAAGATGAAAATTAGCTACTAACATCACTATTTATAAATTTCAAGAAGTAAGATTTCAATGGCTTGGAAATATGTAACACACCTAATCCATGGATTGTGTTGTAATCTATATCAGTACCACAGACGTACGCTCCAAAGTGTGCTGAGGAGATAAGGAGGCCACCTGTGAATGGGAGAAAAGGGGAAAATTATGAGTTACTGTCACTAATGTTACCTGCGTTACGATTTTTTCCATGGGAAGGAACCTGAACAAGTAGTACACCAGACTCAAACCCAATGAATAATAATAAAATAATGAAAGAAATAAAGAAATAAAAAGAATTAAAGCTACAATCTACTTAGAATCACTGCACAACTATAACCACAGAATATAACACCAAGTTCCTTGACTGTTATCACTGATCTTCCTCATCTTGCTACGCCACTCATCACTGGAGACTTTTCTCAGGAGTTTGTCGTTCTCTGTATTTTAAGGCACTAAGACCCTTTGATCATTCAGGAATCAAAATTATTATTATTATTGTACAAGTACTTCTGACAAACAATGGAGAAATTATCACCAAACAGTGTCTGATCTCAAAGTTAGTCTCCTTCATCATGTCAAAAATTAAACTTGTGTACGTGGCCACTCTTCACGAAGTAGCAATGGTCAAGAACCTCATAAGTATAATTGTCTCCACTGTAAACGTGAGTATCAAAAAAGTTTTCTTAATTCTTTTACTAACTGAGAATTATATGCAGACGTATTGACTAAATAGCAGCATACAGAAGAAAAATACATTTACTAGCTTACTTATCTAACAATAAATCTAATTTAGTTTACCACTACCATTGGGATCTGCAATTCTAATTAAAAAAAAAAAAAAAAAAAAGCTAAAAAACTTATTTTAACAGCTTCCAAATGAAAAAGGGAAGGATGGCAGAAGATTAACAACAACACAAGCCTTTGATAATCAGGAAGTATAGAGCTGAGAGGACATTTTACAACTGAGCGGTAACCAAGAAACCAGCTGTGAAATCCACCTTACTGATGCCAACTGCTTATAGATAGAAACAGTTCCACTAAAATGAGGGGGACAGTTTCTGCAAGACAAGAGGCCACCAGCACCAGAAACACACAAAATGCCTGTGTGGATGACACCAACCCTTGCATTCACTGGCAACCTGAAAAGGAGCATCTCAGGCAGCTACACTGCCCCATGCCAATTGCTCAGCACAGACAAATCTTCAACACATATTGCATGTGCAGGCTGAAGGTCCTGCCCCGGGGCACGAGAAAATTCTAGAAAATATTGTATGCTAACAAACTCTACCAAAAGTGAAGGTGAGGGAGAAAAAAAATTAATAAAAATCTGCTTTTTCTTGTGAAATGGATCAGGGAAAAGCAAGGTTACTCACCCCGTAAGAGTCACCCATTCCCCTCGGCTGTAATCCCTCAGAACAGATGGGCAGTACCTCCAGGGGGTCAAGACAAATTTAGCTATCCCTGACCCCAAGTAGGGCATACCACCCAGTCCTACAAAAAAAGTAAGAAGAAAGTACTTTGCCCATCTAAGAGTATTTTTAATCACAGGAAAAAAAAAAGAAAAAAGAAAAAAAAAAAAGGAAAGTATGAACTTAGAGCTTTTAGATCTCAGCCAGTACTAGGTAAATTGTGTTTACAGAGAAGATGCACAGATACTTAAATGGTCTATATGGTCTGCCCTTTGACCTACCCCATATTAGATAGAGGTATATAAAGGATTAAACAGAAAATCACTGCATCCAGTGATGACTATTAATAGAATGACAGTGGCACAAGACTTCATGGCCTTCCATCACGGCGTCTATTTTTTCTACCTCCTGAGCACAGATGAGGGTCGGGGCATATCATTATCCCCCACTATGTCAAAATCTTGCAACCTCTTGCATTTATACAGCATCATGAATTGGCAAAGGAAAATAAGGGACAAACACCTACCAAAGGTACAAGCAATAAGCTTAGTGAGTTAACAACAACTGTCTAGGAGGACAATATAAAAATACTTCATCTTTTCCTAGAGGTTTCATTTTACCCAATACTGAGAAAAAAAAAGTATCTGAAAAGTTTATGGAATTTACATTCTGGAAATCTATCAATTCTGCTTCACCAAGGAAAAAAAAAAAAAAAAAAAAAGAGGACTAAAAGCAGCACAATTCTAAGCACTTTTTCTTCCACAGGCAAATGGAATTCGTCCACTATTATGCTAATCTGGAAGGCTTCTGATTTGGTTCATTCAGCAAAAGCAGTTTGCTTCCAACAATCAAGCACCATTTTGTGCTTGACTGTACCAGCTACCAAGGCTGGCAATATTTGGTAATATTTATCTTTTCAGCATTAAAAAAACTGGGATGAAATCAAGGTAGGTGTTGGAGTTGCACCGTGAAAGAAATCTGAATTACG
The DNA here is from genome assembly GCA_030625065.1 of Alectoris magna. Classification (NCBI taxonomy): domain Eukaryota; kingdom Metazoa; phylum Chordata; class Aves; order Galliformes; family Phasianidae; genus Alectoris; species Alectoris magna. The sequence goes on from CM060562.1 coordinate 61,070,375, forward strand.
TGTTTTTCAAAGCACTCCTCAGGTCCTGAAGACGTGCTCCTTCCAAACCCATCAGCTCACATTCACTGCATCACTCACAAATACCTCCCTATAGTCCAGTGATAATCCCATGAAGGCCAGAAGAGACTATTGCATTTCCTGAGTCTTACTCACCAAGAGTAGGTGCAAAGGAAATGCCACTGTCTGGTCATAAATAAAGCTTACCAACAGATATAACATTACCCAACATCTCCAGTGTTCCTATGTACATTAATCACGAGGCCGTACATTACAAGTGCCTAGTGCAATAAGAATATAAAATCTGTAATTCAATTCATTGGGCAGTTCAGGGAAAATTTCATGTATTAACATACATGAAATACTTTTGGACTAAATCATTTAAGTCTTAACACTTATCTTTAATTTTTTAGCTTCACCATTTCTACGTGATTTCTTTTTCTTCTAACTTTGCCTTTTTTTGTTACTACATTTTCACTCCCAAGAGAATGAATGAATGCTCTGAGATTTTTTTTCTTTTTTGTGATGCTGGTTTAGTGAATAAAGAAACAAAACTGACAACAAGGTGAAACAAACTGCTCAGGGGTGAGCTAGAGGAATTTTCTCAACCTTTCTAGCACTACAACCTATACACAAGCACAAGGAAGATGAGTAAATTTCAAAAGAAATAATTATGCATACAAAAAGTCAAATCATATACGAACACAAATACTAAAGACAAAAACATAGCTTACTAAAGTCTTGTGTTTCTGAAAATAAAACATTCTGGATGTATTTTCTATGATACGGAGAAGCCATATGCTAATAAGAATTTGTCCTACTAGTGACGCTGTATTGTTGCCTTCACACTTCCTAACTCTTTCTAATGATTTGTGCAGTGAATTCTCTTCATTCTCTCACTAATGTAAGCATTTCTGCTTGTTTGCAGCTCACAACCTAGTGCCATTGATCTTCTATTTCAATTACAAACTACAACACTAGTTTCCCTTAAATGAGAGGTGCTACTACACCAGGCACTTTATTGTGTGGAATAAAAGCTCCCCCTCCTGGTTTAACCAGGAAAATTCTCAGTTGGGGAGAACAGGTGGTACGTACTATGCTGTCCTAAAGAGAAGTAACAGTATGAGGAATCGATCACAATTGAGGGCTATGACCCAATAACCACTACATGGCATTACATGCTCAGAAGTGTCCCCAAGACTTCTCTAAATAATAATAATCCAAAAATGCTGCTCCACATAACATCTTGAAAGCGGCTGAAGGCAAGGTTCAGTTCTTAGTTACTCTGGATTTTAAGCAGTCCATAATACACATAAACTGGAGTTTAACTCATGTTATGTTCAGAAAGAAAAAAAGAAACACCCTAGTTAAGACAGTATATTTTACACTTCTGAGAAGTCTGTTTAAATCTTCCGAAGTTGGCCTCCTTCTCCCAAAATTCCTCTCAAGATTCATTTTACAACAATCATTTTGCTTTACATATGAAAGGTCAAGCACCTGAGGCTGCTGTATCAAGTATAGGTGCAGTGCAAGCAGTAACACAATCTCTCAGTTTTTCTTCTTCCAGTAGAAAAACAAACATACCTGTTCCAACAAATGGATCGTATACGATATCATTGGGTTTTACTCTCCCATGGTTTGCCATGATGAATGACAGACAGGCATCCATGCTAGTATTTCCAATGAAGTGTCTCTTTTTTATACTGTAGGACTCAATAAGTTCTCTTTGGCCATCTGCAATCTGTTGAAAGAATCGAAATCACTGTCAGGTCTCAGATACAAGAGATAAGAAGACTAACAGATCTGCTTAAGTAACACTATCCAACAAACGACGAACTATTTGTTTCATAACACATCAGTCTGCTTTCTGCCTTCTGCAAGTATGAATGATTTCTTTCCAAGTAACAGAAACCTTGATGCAGTACCTGATAAATACCTCAAGATAGAAATCAAAAGCAGGTAAACAGTTTAGAGTGAAATTTCTTGGTGTGCTGATGGACAGTCAGCTGAATACGAGCCAGCAGTGTGCCCTGGCAGCCAAGAAGGCCAACGGCATCCTGGCTTGTATCAGGAATGATGTGGTGAGCAGGACTAGGGAAGTCATCCTGCCCCTGTACTCGGCATTGGTGAGGCCTCACCTCGAGTACTGTGTTGTTTTGGGCACCTCAGTACAGAAAGGATGTGGAGGTACTGGAGCAGGTCCAGAGAAGGGCAACAAGGCTAGTGAAGGGCTTGGAAAATCAGCCCTATGAGGAGAGGCTGAGGGAGCTACAGCTGTTTAGACTGGGGAAGAGGCGGCTGAGGGGAGACCTTATTACTCTCTTCCAGTACCTGAAAGGTGCTTACAGAGAGAGTGGGGCTGGTCTCTTCTCAGTGGTGACAGGTGACAGGACAAGGGGAAATGGCCTCAAGTTGCACCAAGGTAGATTTAGGTTGGACATTAGGAAACACTTCTTTACAGAAAGGGTGGTTAAACACTGGAATAGGCTCCCCAGGGAGGTGGTTGAGTCACCATCCCTGGATGTGTTTAAGAGTCGTTTGGATGTGGCACTCAGAGATATGATTTAGCAGAGGGTCATTAGAGTTAGGGTACTATGGTTAGGCTGTGGTTGGACTTGATGATTTTCAAGGTCCCTTCCAACCTGAGTGATTCTATGATTCTATGATTCTTCTTAAAGAAATAAGAAGTAGAGCAACTTTGTTATTATTCTAGATACCAAAATAACAATTTCTGGCAATTCGGAGTTAAAAGAATTCCCAAATAATAAGGACATATTAACAACTGTATGCACATAGCCAAAGGTCGCATAAAAGTTCCATCTTCACTGGCTTTTCTGTCATACTCAAAATCTAAATTGAGGATAACATTGACAGTTAAGAAGAATTCACTGGAAAAACAAAGCCCAAACACTAATATTTTTTCCATCAGACTTCCAAAGTACATTGAAGATGACCAAAGCAATCTGGAACAGAACATGTTCGAAAGCTCTTCCAATACAATTCTGCTTCCATTAAGGCTCAATACAACTTCTACATTTCAAATTGAAAAACACTTTCCTGAATAGACATGTCCTAAAATGGAAGTAACTGTACTTACGCACCCATCTACCAAAATACAGATCAAAAGGTTCTTCCGGGACGTTGTTAGGGTCCATTCCATAATCTTCCAAAATCCAGAAGATGTGTTCTGGATTCTTTAGATTTACCCTTCCTTTGAATGGTAGAAATTCAAGAGCCTAGATGATAAAGAAAGAAAAAGAGTCTACATATTCTATGTCAACTTTTTACAATATGCACACTACAAAAAAAAAACAAACAAAAAAAAACACAAAAAAACACAACAACAAAAGCCACCAAACCAAAGGACATTTTGCAATTTGGTCTGTGAGAAATAGACATTCCCCTGGACTTCTAAAATGCCTTTTTTGTGAACACAGATGGCTCAAATGACTAAGGAATAAAAATTAGAAGCATAAAGTTTGTCATTTATTGAAGAAGACATAACTTTAGAGGAAAAGAAATGAGGGTGCTAATTATGCAATTAGCAAGTTATGAAAACAATAATTCTGATAGACAGTAAGATATAAAATTTCAATGATGTGCAACTATACCAATTTAAATTGTGAGTAGCCCTGCAGAGAAGGACCTGGAGGTCCTGGTGGATGAAAAACTGAACATGAGCCAGCAGTGTGCTCTTGCAGCTTGGAAAGCAAATGGTATCCTGGGCTCCATCACAAGAGGGGTGGCCAGCAGGGACAGGGAGGTGACTGTCCCTCTCTACTCTGCCCTCGTGAGACCCCTGTACTGCATCCAGGTCTGGGGCACCCAGTACAAGAAAGACAGGGAGCTGTTGGAGAGGGTCCAGATGAGGGCCACAAAGGTGATTAGAGGGCTGGAGCACCTCCCCTATGAAGACAGGCTGAGGGAGCTGGGCTTGTTCAGCCTAGAGAAAAGAAGGCTGTGAGGTGACCTAACTGCAGCTTTCTAGTACCTAAAGGAAACCTATAAACAGGAAGGGAGTCAACTCTTTGAAAGGGTAGATAACAGCAGGCCAAGGGGAAATGGTTTTAAGTTGAAGGAGGGAAGATTTAGGTTGGATGTCAGGGGGAAGTTCTTTACTATGAGAGTGGTGAGGTGCTGGAACAGGCTGCCCAGAGAGGTTGTGGATGCCCTGTCCCTGGAGGTGTTCAAGGCCAGGTTGGATGGGGCCCTGGACAGCCTGGTCTAGTATTAAATGTGGAGGTTGGTGGCCCTGCCTGTGGTGGGGGGTTGGAGCTTGATGATCCTTGAGGTCCCCTCCAACCCAGGCCATTCTGTGTGTGATCCTGTGAAATTTTCAGCACTACTTCACGTATATGAAAACTGAAGAAAACACCGATGAGCACCAATTATTCATCAGATAATTTCAATATCAGTAAACAATGTAAACAGAATCAATAACAGTTAAAAAACAGAAAGCGGAAAGGCAAAAAAACTAATAGTAATTCAGAAAAAATCCTAATTAAAATACTGATTAATTAGGAGGAGAAGACAAGCACAGACCAGAACATGAGGGCAGAACAGAAAATTGGCAAACAATCCATAGCTTGCAGCTAAAGTCACTGAACCACACTCTACAACAATAAAAGTCGAATACTGAGATCAAGTAACAGATTTTCTTAAAACTGTCACCTAACTCTACCACATAAATCTTAGAGTTTTGGGCCACACATCTACATTTCTGTACCTGTGAAATCAGCACAGTGATATATTTGCCTTACACAGCCTGTTTAGAAAAAAATATCACAAAGTCAGCGATTTCACGGGAGTGTTAAGTCAGACACAAAGATCCCATTTAGAGTCGACGAGACACAGGCTGTTAACTGCTTTAAAATCTTCAGAAAATCTAAACTTCAATATATCCTAGACAACACTGATAACGTGGCATAAGAACAACATCAGTAGATTAAAATAAAGGTTGAAGATCTCAAACATCTACTCACATCTATCTTTTTTATCTTCTGTGCTTGGGTCAGCGTTTTATTAAATGTATGAATATGTATTTTGTATGTTGAGTCTGGCTGCAGATATGGAAGCTGAAAAAAGGCAAAGACTGTAATTAGTACAGCTGCAGCATTAATCACTGTGATGAAATAAACATGGTTTCCAAACTCTTAACGTGCATACCATCTCGTCCGTTGGATAGTTCTTCAAGGATGCATAGAGTTCCCCTGCAGATCTGCCATGACCCCACAGCTCAAATATAGACCTGAAAATATCAATATTTTTAGAGTGCAGCAAGATGGGGAGGCTGGAAGACGTCTTAGAGACACTTACTCCTTTCCACCAGTCCTTCTTGGCCAGTGTTTTTACGCTTCACGGGATAATAAAGGATGTTATTTAAGTCTTAGAGTATGCTTAAGTTTTGTTCTCAACCCATTGGAAACATACTGTCACAAAGGGCTATTTTGTATGCACTGACTTTCTCTAAGCAAGAGTAAACAGCCTAAGCCACTGTAGGTAAAACTGCATACATGAGTAACAAGCACCCAACAGGGAGCATGCAACTCTCTGCAGAGTTGCCCAAACCAATTCTGAACAAGGCACCACAGAGACCATAAACTAAATTCAGAGTGCTCAGAGAGCCATACCATGTCTATGCTGCTTTTTGTCCTGTAATATGTCTCGGAGTCATCTCTCACAACTCATGGGAAAATGTGTTATCCAGATCCCTCAAAAAGGGCCAAAAGCAGCAGAAACAACCAATCTCTGGCATACTCCTTTGCTTTGGAGTTTTGTAGGAGGAGCTGGGCTGAAGGCTCACATACAAGCTGTAGGAGGGTGACACAAGAAATATGTATCATACCACTCCCCTCTAAATTTGATTTTCAGTTTTTATCTATCACTGTTCTCATCTTTAATTCCACTTATTTTTTAAATTAAGCCACTAACTAAACAGTTTTCAAGTCAACTAAGAAGTAAGCAGCACTATGAGAAGAGCACTGGCTCTGCAGTGAAGATCTGTGTTTCAAGACATGATGCTGATCACACAGTAAGTAAAGAGAACAAAGCATGCTACATAATCAGTCCTAATTTCTAGAGGTAAGCAGCGACTGATTCTTATAATTACAGAATCACAGAGTCGTAGTGGTTGGAAGTGACCTCTAGAGATCATTGAGTCCAGCTCCCCTGCAAAGCAGGCCCCCTACAGCAGGCTGCACAGGTAGGCATCCAGATGGGTCTTGAACATCTTGAGAGAAGGAGAATCCACAACCCCCTTGGGCAGCCCGTTCCAGTGCTCCGTCACCCTCACTGTGAAGAAGCTCCCTCACATACTGGTGAGGAACTTCCTGTGCTCCAATTTATGTCTGTTTCCCCTTGTCCTGTCCCCACAGACCACTGAAAAGAGGCTGTCCATGTCCCTTTGACTTCCACACTTAAAATATTTATAACCATTAATAAGATCCCCTCTCAGTCTTCTCAAGGCTGAACAGACCCAGGTCACCCAGCTTTTCCTCATAGGGGAAATTTCTCCTCACAAAATCAATAGTTACCACCATATACTGATACAAATTTTCACAGTCTACATCATCATTTTCAAGATTTTCCACCTCTTCTTACTTTGCACATACTGTCCGTTTCATCAGCCCCTTTGCCATCTCTTCTGAAGGAATACTGAGAATCCAAAATGGAGACTGAAATAAAAAGAAGACGAGAGATGCAAACACCTAGATGGAGGATGTTACAGGAATTACACCATCACACAATTCTGCACTATCAAAACAGAATACGCATGCTGAAGAAAAGAATAAAAGAGAAAAAAAAGAAAAAAAATGTAAGCTGTACACAGAATATGAGGATAAAACATTTAATTTGAAGGAAAACTGTATATTATCTTGAAAGGCCAAGAAGCTTTATCACAAATTCCATTTTCCCACTCAATATTGGACTTGGTAAAACATTATCAGTTCATGTTTTTCTAGGTCATTCAGACTCTAAAGAATTGGAATACTTAGTTACACACAGCTAATGATAAAATGTAAGAAACGTTTGCTGACTAAGCATCGAAACTAGAAACATGTACCTCCTGGCTTTACCGTTTTGGATACACTGTCTTATTGAACAAGAGGTAAACATTAAACTCGCACAGCTACTGAACTTTCTCACTGTTCAGTTACACTGAAAGGAAACAAGCTTCCCAGTAGATGGCACAATTTCTTTTTATATAGATAAGACAACCCAATGCGCATTTTGTGCAGCTTTTTCTGAATTCAAAATCTTAACTGAAATTGAAGATTACTCATTTTTGGAAGATCTCTTATTTTCCTAATAAACTTCTGAATGCGCTCAGTCACCCTTTTCCAATAAAAATACCATAGACAGCATATTTGCATACCATATGTACACTCTAAGAAAATACCTGATGCTCACTTACATTTACACGGACTTCCTGCTGACTGCTAAACTGTCCACCACAAAGCGAGAGCAAAGATGTTATTTCCTAAAGAGAAAATATAAAGGTCAGGCTTTAGGAGTATTTAGGAGACCTAGTTCTAACGCAAACTGTGACCTCTACATGGAATACATAAGATATTTTAGAATTAGCCAAAGAAGAAAGAACAGCATTTATTGTGAGAACCAACAATGAAAAACTCTTAGCATGACTGTGCGGCTAGGGCAGAGGTTTACAACTACATTCTGCTTGTAGGTAGTATGGTTGAGCAGAAAGCATCGGACCCTCCTGCTGTAGAAGTAGCTGATCATCTTTCTCAGCACTCAGTTGCAAAAGGAGTTACTAACAGATTATGAAAAGTTGTACATTGTACTATACAGTAAGATCAAGTTAGACAAAATCTGAATAATGAAATCTAATTGATTTCCTTTCCTCTATTCATCCTTCACTGACATCTGTACCGTTCAGTCCTAGCTCTCACAATATTCCTGTTATGATATTGCTCTAAGCTATCTATTCTTAAAATACTTTTTTAATTATTGCACAAAAATGGGATGATGTACTCTGAAGTGTGGTTGAGGCCACCCCTGAGCATTAATTCCTTCTCTGTTACTCCTCTGCTTTACAGGTATCTCAACAGTTTGGACTGGGTGATCTTTTAGGTCTTTTCCAACCTGGGTGATTCTATGATTCTAACAGTTTCCTCCAGTGGGTGCCTTGTCCGGAGAAAGCTAAAGCAGACTGCGAGCTGAATGAGGGAAATGGCAAATCTCCAAGAAACAAGCTAGCAGTAGCTGTAAAAAAATACTTACAGAAAAAGCATTTTAAAATGAAATGGGAGTTAAACACTGGGGATATTCCTCACGGAGCCCATTCACTCCAAGTGACAAGCTGCAGCCTCTGAATGTGACCGGAAGTACAACAGAGTGTAACAGAAGCAAAGGCGGTGATGCAGGGCCAGATGTGCCTCTAGGAAAGCAGTTGGAGGGCACTGCCAGCCCACAGCAAAGTGGGAGGCACTGGCCTCTCTCAGGATCTCTCTCTGCCTTTGCAGAAGAGAGATGCTCTGAGCACAGAGTGCGACTTCTTACAGACTGAGACTTCTTACAGACTGAGAAATGTGAAACCCGTTAATTTAAAGATCGGCTGTTAGCTTGATAACAAATGTGGGGCCGGACAGGAGCCTGCAGCTGCTGGGGTCCAGCACCACCACCCCGGCAGCAAAGCTAACCCTCCATCCCACACAGAGGCACAGACGAGCACCAGCTCTGCCTGACCAGCCTGCACTGGTCCCAGAGTGCTCCATTTTCAGACAGCCCGGCTTCCCCAGCGCAGCTCCCCATGCAGCCAAAGCACCAGCACAGGACCTTAGCAACATCTCCGTAAGCCAGCTCTTTCCTCCAGATCTCAATTTCTTATTCACAGCCTGCAGCGCTGTGCTGCCAGCCTGTCCCGCCTCTACGTGCTCCACAGAACCCGCTGTCTGGCTCCTGGGCCCCATCCCACCAGACGTAGGAGTGCGGCAAGAAAAGCCTTTCCTTCAAACTAATGGGGGCTGGAGGGCGAGGAAGGAGCCGAGGCCGCAGCGATGCTGGAGCAAACGAAGACGGCCCGGAGCGAACGCGCCGCTTGCCGCCACGCACGGGGAGCGACACGGGGGCATGGACCGGGAACGCCCGCCCCGCCCTGAGCCGCCCGGGGCAGCCCAGGCGCGGTCCCGCCGCGGCGGCCAGGCCGGGCCGTCCCCGAGTACAGCCAGGGGAGCTCCGCGCGCAGCGCCCCGCTGCCCCTTCCCTCGGAGGCCACCCCCCGCCCGCTCCCCTCACCGGCAGACGAAACTCGAGGTGCTCCTGCGCCAGCAGCAGCAGGTACCGCCGCAGCGCCGGGCCCGCCGCAGCCATCTCCGGCCATCCCCCGCCTCCCGCGCCGCATGCGCCGCCGGGCGGGCCTAGCGGGGAGCGGGCGGGAGGCAGGGCCCGGCGGGAGGCAACCACTCGGCTCCCGCTCGCTGCGGGACGGCGGTGGGGCGGGGCAGCGGGGTCGGTGTGGGCCTTGGGCCCGAGGCTAGGCGGTACTGCTTTTCCAACGCTGCTGCCGCTCGTGCCGCTCGTTGATGAATGGTTGGTTTCGTCTTCGTGTCTGCCCTCCTCAATCGCCGTGCACGTTTTGTAACGTACCTCCTGTAGGACTGCGGTCCTACGCATACGTGAGTTGTAAATCACTCCGTACGCACCTCATTGGTGTGTGCACTCAGAACTGTTTCACAGAGTGAGCTGACAGGAATCTGAAGACCATGGCCTACAGGCACGTTGCTGGTTTCTGGCATGCCGTAGGCCCTGCCTTCGCCCGGCCTCAGCCATCTCCTCTGCCCTCTAGCATCTCCAGATGCTGTACAGTACCATCAGCAGTAGCAGGCAGTGAGGAGCCCTGAGCACTGCAACACCGGAAGGTCAGAGGCTGTGGCACAGGCACTGGGGCAAACAGATGAGAAACAGATTCTTGGGCAGAGAAATGACAGATAAGTGGCTGTTCAGCAGGATAAAAGAATGCTGTTTTGCTCTGCAGGTTATTGTTTGTTATAACTTAACGTCTAGACTCGATAACTGTAATCCCATACTCCCTGATCCCCATTACGTTGAGCTGGAAGGTTTGGCTTATCCAGATTTCAGTAAGCCTTCATTAGGAGCAGGCTAGCTCAGCAGTATAACTCATGTTCTGTGTTTTCCATGCCGATTTTTGGATGGCCTTTCTTCGACATGGCTAAGATTTTGCTCATGACCTGTAAGCACCGCATGGGCTGCATTCTTGATGTATCCATGTAGCCAGTGCTTGACCTTCTCCTCCTGCAGTAATCAGAACCGAAGCTTGGTACGAAGCTTTCACCTCAACAGCTGCCAACCTCAGTGTGCACTGTAATCTGAGGGTGGACCTTCCTGGGCAGTTCATGAGGAGGAGGTGAAGCAGCAGATGGAGATGTCTCTTGTTCATCAGTTCAGAGGAGCCCAGCAGTGCCCACCACATGGGGCTGCTAACAAGCCCGTTCCAGGTGGCTTACAAAACCTTTCTAGGAGGTGCCACTGGCATTATTGCTTGAGCTAAATTTCTTTGGGTCTCCCTTTCTCCTACTTTTTCTGCACGGAATGCTGCTGTCCACCCCAGAAGATGAAGACCTCCATGGTCTAGCATTGCGTTTCTCATGAAGAACAGGGCTGAGGCTCTGCACTTTCCTGCTCTCTGCATGGGGATCCGTGCCAAATCTGTATGCAGCATAGCACAGTTTAAAAGTGTATGTAGATTAACAAGTAAGAGCTACCGAGTTACTTGCAGCACAAAAACAAAGCATTGGTCAGACGCAATGTTTATAAATTCAGAACCCAGTACTGTAAGGTCTCAGAGATGAGCCAAGTGGGTTATTGGGCTGCAGGAAGGGACTTGTCTTAAGGTAACAACAGCATCGCACAACTATGGTAGGGAGAGAAGGAAATGAAATTCCTTCTTTTTAGCCTTCAGGGGAATTTTAAGGACCCAAAATGTAATTACCCAAATTGGAAGTTTCCCAGGAGCCTAGAGTAAACCACCCTCTCTCACAGAACACACAACGGGATCATGCAGTGATCGTGAGTTCCCTCCCATTTAGAAGCACACACGGGCCCACCAACACAAAGCCACGGTGCAGTGTGCGTTGCTGTTCGCTGTCTCAGCACCCCCAGAGCCGCTCGCCCCGTGCTCCCTTCTGGAACTCAACCTAGCCGCAGCACCCTGCCTTTCAGCAAGGCGGGGGGGGCACCACCGACTCTACGTACACACGGGCCCGGCCTGAGCTCGCCCAGAGTCTGCCCGGGGCCTTTTAAGGCAGAACTATCCGCCGCCGCCGCCGCCAGGCAACGCTCCGCCGCCCGGTCACGCTTCCCGGTCGTAACGGGGCCGCTGTGTCCTTCCGGGGCGGGCACATCCCGGCGGCGGGGCGGGCGCAGCGTCCCGTGCCCGCGGGGTCGGCTGGGTACCGCAGTGCCTGCGGGGCCGCGGGACCGGGGCCGAGAGCACCGCGGACAGCGGCAGGTGAGAGTCCAGCTAGCCCCGCTGCCCGACCTCGAGAGGCCGGCTGCATCTCTTCGCTTTCTCGACTGCTGTGCGGTTATGAGTGGACCGACCAAAAAGTTCAGTATTTGAAGTCTGTTCGGCAGCCTTGGCAGTCGCAGATGCAAAACTCTGGCAGAAACTATCAGGATTTTTTTTTTTTTTCCTCTTCTGACAAGGCTTATTTGTGTTGTTTCCCTCTCAGCTGACAGTTCCCAGGAGAACCACCGCTACGGTCGGTCGTTGGTTCCCATCTGAGTGCCGCAAACCAATTCCAAGGAATGGAGGAGAATAAGGGGCAGCATGCTAAAACCAGCGGTGCGGTGAGTGACCTGAGGAGAAGCTGGCAGACCTGGGCAGATGATCGGGTCGAGTACCAGAGGAAGAACCCATTCAGCAACGATGACAGGCTTGCATCTAAACCTCTGCACGCTCAGAGAGGAGACCCTGCCTACGGGAGACCCCCTGAAGGGTCTAAAACAGAGCAGAGAGGGAAAGATGCTCACTCGCATGTGGAAAAGGAGGTGGAAGAGCTGTGCCTGATCATCAGAAGCACTGGGCAGAAGGGAGAAGATGGACACGTGAGTGTAACATTCGGGCAGCTGTTTGAGACATATGTGACTATTTCCAACAAAGTGGTGGGAATCTTGCTGAGAGCCAGAAAACACGGCCTGGTTCATTTTGAAGGTGAAATGCTTTGGCAAGGAAAGGATGATGATGTGGTCATCACTTTGCTGGAATGAGACTTTGGCATCTGATCAATTTTGCTGCTTGTTTCCATTTGGAAAAACCTCTAGATACTGTCTTGAAAAAGGTTTTCACTGCAGAATTTCAGCTCTGCAAGTTAATGGGACATTTGAAAGAGAGAAAATGGGCACGAAACAGAAAAAAAAAACAACAAAAAAAAAACCCCTTTGCATAAAAATAATAAGCGATTTTGGAGAGAAATCACAAATAATCAACTAATCTGTCACAATACCAAGCATGCTGTGGTTCTTCAAGCATCCTCACTAAGTTAGTGCTTTAGGTTCTGAACACTAATGACTAATTGCCACCAGACAGCACTGAATCTTGGAGGTTGTGAAAGACTTGCTGTGGGGGGGATTTTGTGATTTGTAAAACATGGAATTGAGCACTTTTATGGGAATTCATATACTTCAAACAAGAGCTTGGTTGTAGCAAAAGTTTTGGCTATTGGTGACTCTGAATAAATGGAAGTTAGGTTGACTTTCATGAAGTATATGAAAATGCCCAAGTTTACAGAAATATCACTTGCTTAGTGGCCTACAATATATACAGCAAGGATATTTCATGTTTCCTAAATAAGCTGCATCTTGCTGAATTTAACGGTCTATCCTTAGCATCGTGTCTTCTGCATCTAGTTCTTCCTCTCTGTATATCATACCACTTTCACCTCCTCTTCTAATGCTGTGTCATTCTAGGGGAGATCACAAAGCCCCGCAGCCTTTTTGGTGATCTCAGATACACCCTTCACAAAAAGTAGGGTGCTGCAACACAACAATTTGAAAGACATCAGAAAACATATTGGGGCATTCATGAAAGGAAAAAAAATAACAAAAAAAAAAGCTCTGACTTTATTCAGCAAAGTGTAGCAATGCTGTTTACAACAGGAGAGTAGAGATCCTGTAGTGCCAAATGCATAAGTATAGAATGCTATCACAGCCCTCATTTAGTTGAGGCAGAGCTGTGCTACAAGTTCTCCAAACTGGGAGAAAAAATGAGCTGCTAGATAAAAATGAGATTGAGGGATGAGTGACTTTTCCTTATGGTTCTTCTGGAGGAACTTTTTTCAGTGTTCAGAATTGGTTATATTTGATAGTTGTAATAACAGTATTTTTGGAAAATGACGTGAGCATGAGTTAGTGGATTTCCACTCCCATTTGATAAAACCTGGGTGTGCATTTTGATTTCAGAGCAAATCATTTTTTTTATTACCCAGCTATGAAATGTGGTCTGCTTAATTCTAACAATTTGTCAGTCCAGTTGATTCTGCTCTAGTGGTAGTTCGTAACTTGGAGAAGGCAGCTGGTGATACTTGAACTGCCCAACGCTACAGGATGGCACTATCAGGGAAAATAATCCATTACTCTCAAAAGACACACAGTTGAGGCAGTGTGTAACCTGAGCGCTCTCAGGGTGCAAGTCCAGCTTGTGCAGACTCACTAATTCTTAATTAAGACTGACCCAAGTAGTTAAGCAACAAGAACCAAGGCTTCCACTGCCATGCATGTCGTGTCAGACAGTAACACGGCCTCAGCTGTACTGCTGCTTAGGGTTGGTTTACGTATCACTTGAGCACATCTGCAAAAGCTTTAAGCGTACCTCTCAGAACAGAAGCCAAGTAAGCCCTAATGAAATGGTCTTATCAACTGTGTGACTGTGAGGAGATTGTCCTATCTTGAACAAAACAAAGGGTTATTATTAAAAACATAATTCATAGGAGGTTCACAGGGGGTTGGATTTTTTTAAAAAACAGCTGTATGGCCAAATTTCCTGTCTGCTATTAGGTGAACATTCTCTGAAGGGTGACGAGTCTTTCTGTCTCCTATGTCCGTGCAATGGCACCAGAATCTGCCAAACTGGGTCAGCGCACAGGTTGACAAACCTAATCTGCTTTCAGCAATAGCCCGTATCTCAAAAGAAGTCTTTAAAAGATAACGCAATTGTTCAGTTTGTCCACCAAATACACTCAAGAACAAAAAAATCCATCTTAAAGCCGGTACAGACAAGAACACGCCCTATCTAACGGACATGTCTGAATCTAGCTACCAGATTGCAAGTTTTACAAAATTCTGCTTCTTCATCTGCAGTGCAGTTTCAATTAGCATCTACAGGTGACAGTTTTTAGAAGTTTTATTATGCCACAAGTCCTCTTTAGAGGAACAGAAATCCTCTTTAGTGGGGCAGAATTTAATATATTCACTAAAAACGTAAGATGGGCATTTTAAATATTACAAACTGTTTGTAGTAGTAACTACAGTCTGACCTTATATAAGGTTTTCTGTCCTACCATGTAACATTCAGCTCTCCCAGTCTCTCCTGAAAGTTCACTTTTCTTACAGCAACCTTACCAGCTTCCTCTGCAGTCTTTCCTTTCAGTTGAAGCCTGTGAGTTTTGCACCTGGTTTGGACTGTACATTGTACAAGAATTATCTGTATTTTGTCTCGTCAAACAAAGAAAGCACTTTCAGCACTTCAATAAATATTGCACAGCAGTTGAAATGACAGCAAGAGAGTTTTTATGCAGGTTTTACCACCAGCTTGCTTACATTTCCATGCTTTTGCTTACAACTCATGCTTATGAAGACCTTAGAATACCTAGAGGGTCTGTTACCGGTTTACTCACGTGGAAAATGCTATCCTTTGTCAACACACCCATTTTTATTTTTATTTTTTTAATTCTACATGCAACAGCATTGTATGTGTGTCTACTTCATCCTTTCAGAAGGAGGCAATTAGTGCTCAAGCACAGAAGTATTATTCTCTGTGCTTGCATTAGGTAAAACAATTGAGCATAAGAGTACAAGCGAAGCTTTGTCATTCCTAAATATGCAGTCAAAAAAGCAGCTTTTCTCAAGACTGCTAATACTAGAACAAAGAACAGGGGTAGAGGCTAAACAACGTTCCTTTGCTTCTCAGTCTTGTCCACTGAAGATTAAAACTGCTGAGTACGTACACTTTCCACAAGGCTTTTTAGCTATCTATCTCTGCTCACCGCAACACTCCACAGAAGACCGGGGATGTTTTAAAACGGCATTATAATGCTGCTGTTGAAGAGGGTGACATAATGAACAGGGTCTGCCCACTGCTGTTTCCAGAGGGCAATTCTGAAACATATTCAAAGCATCAGAATAGACTTTTCAGAAAATATCTCTTAGCCCAATTAAAAAATATCTGCTGAATCCAAGAACAAAGCTCATCAATACAGAAGGAAAATGGAGCACAGTTCCATGCTCGAAAACACTAATGAGACACTAAGCATTCATCTCAGTAATGAAAGTGGCTCCATTTAGCACCTTCTTGTTTAAGCCTGTTTGAGGCTTGTTTGCTAGCGGCAGAGACAATCTGAAATTCCTATCTTGATTATCAGCAAAAGTTTTGGAAGCTAGGTTACGTCCTGATTTTTACCTTTCCAGTCTTACTTTCCTTTCACTACTTTGGCCCTCCTCAAACATAAAAGTCAATCTTCATGTTTCCTGCTGCGCACATCTCAGTGTATTGGGGTCTAGCTGGGATGGACTTAATTTTCTTTTGTAGCAGCTCAGTGTCGTTTCCCATTTGTGATTAAAACAGTATTAACACAGCAATCTTCTGACTACTGCCCAGAGAGATTGTGAATGTCTCATCCCTGGATGCATTCAAGGCCAGGCTGGATGTGGCTCTGGGCAGCCAGGTCTAATGGTTGGAGACTCTGCCTGCAGCAGGGGGGTTGAAACTAGATGACCTTTGAGGTCCTTTTCAACCCAAGCCATTCTATGATTCCATGATATAATTCTATGATTCTGTTGCTGAGCAGTGCTTGCACAGCATGAAGGCATTCTTCTTCTCCCAGTCTTCCATTCCAACCAGTAGGCTTGGGGTGGGCAAGAAGCTGGGAGGGGACTACCTGCACAACTGACACAAAGCAACCAGAAGGGTTATCCTGTGCTGTATAATATATCATGCTCAGCAATAAAAATGGAGGGAAGGCTTCTTGAGGGCTACAGTTAGGCTAGCCATTGCTACTGGACTGCTTGCAGGAGGTAATGATTGCCTTTACATTGCAAATCTTGTTCTTTTTCTATCCTCTTTCCTTCACTTATTAAACCAGTGTTACCTTGACCCATTCTCTCCCCCATCCCACTGGAAGCAGGAGTGAGGAGGTATCTCACCACTGTACGGTCGGATCATTCCAAGATTAGCATTTGTTCAGTTTATTAATCCTTTTTGACAACAGTTCATGTTGGTTCTTTAAATATTACATATCACAGTTAAGTACAGTTACATAGATTAATTAGAAATCAGGACACACATAGTATTAACTCTTCAAAAATCTTCATGTCCAGATATTTCATGAAGTTAAGAGCCCACTCAAGCCTCCCAGTCTATTGCACAGAATTGATCAAAGTTCAGTGGCTTTAATTCACGCTCTTCACAGCTAATATTACAAATTAAAACCAGGGTACTACAAATTACATGGGTGCCCCACTAATAACAAGACATTGGGAATGAGGTCTTCAGAAAAGACTAATATTAACTCTTCTGGATAGAAAACATTTGTTTAGAAGAGAGTCTACCTTCTGAATTATGACGTATGGTCTACTGTAATACATTGTCCACTAAGGCAACAGGTGCTGGATCAGTGGAAAACACTGAGATTATATTCAGGGAATCTTGCAGGTGCAACAGACCATCGCCACCACCTCAGCCACATCTCAGTGCATCAGCCAAGGGCACTTGGTTGGTTAGGCACCAAGAGATAATAGTTTGTGAACAAAGAAAATCCACTCCATGTTTTCTGGAGTTAAACTTTCCGAACAGTCTGCCTTAACATGGTATTGAAAAACAGAGTGCCAGCGTTGCTGATTAGAGTCATGCAGTGAGGGCATGCGTTCAGTGGATTCCATAAGCACTTCAGAACACAATCCCTACAAGTTCTGCTTTTGGGCTGAGCCCCTGCTACTCCAAATTCAGATCAGACTGCTGTTATGCAAGCCTGCTACAAACTCACTGTAATGAAGACCCATTTGTTTTGTGACCTCATTTAGAAATCAAATCTAAGCCAAGTCATTAGTAATCTCCAAGTGACTTCCAGTGAGAACATTATCAGAATTATCTCAAAATCTGTTTGTTTTTTAATTTCTTCTAACACGATGCAGAAGAGCAGTGCTTTAAAATCAATTCTTCTGAACTCTTCACATATTTGTAAACATACAATAACTAATTAAAAATATTGTGCACATGAGAGGGGAACAATCTTGAGGTCCAACATACAACCACTTATACATCCAATAAAGGACATCCTATGGTTTAGCACTATCACATCTTGGACACATACTGTATTAACATTTACTACATCACTGCCATGCAAGTAAGATCGGCAACATATTAAAGTGGTTTAGCACCAGAAAAGTTAGTAGTGCACTTTCAGCAAGGTACCTACTACTAACCAGGCGTAGGTAATATATCATACAAGAACAGATGGAAACTGAAAATACTTTAAATATTCCCTGCAATTCCAGAATGATGCATCTTTAAAATAAAAGCTAGATTCCACAGCAAATATTACCTTCGGTACCATGTGCATGCTGTTACTACCAACCTGCTTCATTAAGAGTGCATTCTGCTGCTATACCCCACATTCTAGTGGGAGAAGTTGTCTACACGTGTGTATGTATTATGTACACATATATATGTATACACGTATATAAAATCATAATTAAAATGCATTTCCTTATTGTCAGAGAAATACGCAGATTTCTGAAGAACCCAAACGTGTGAATTAGGTTGACAGCCCTACCTTCAGTATTTCCTCATAAGGAACTAAGCCTTTTTTTAATCCTGGTATATATTTGGCCACAAACTGTGCAACCTTAAATCAGAGTTCAAAGACAAAGAACAAAATGGCTAATGACACAAGGCTAAGAGTGCTCTCAGCTGGCAGCATTTTCAGTTTGCAGTCGCTCAATCAGTTGCTCAGCCTATGAAAGAGAGAACACAACGCATTAACTATGCAGCAGACCGTCAGTTGGCTGAAAAAATCTGCCTTAAAAATAGTAACAGCACGACATTGACAGACACAGAATGTATTTTTCATTTTTACAGATAAAGCATACAAAGAAGTAAAATACCTTGTCTGTTTTAAACAGCTGCCATTGTCATGCTTTCACTAAACTCCCACTAGGTGATAAGGAAAAAAAAACAACCAACAGCTATGACAGTTGGAGGATGGTTGAGCAAAGTAATCACTGTTAAAGTATCACATTTTAAGGAGCTGGGAAGAAAGTGCCCAGAACAACCAAGCTATTTATACTGGAATTCCTTGGGACACTCTCCAGAACAGCATCTTGTGGCCTCTTCATACCTCACAACTGCACTGCAGTCAAACACATTACTGAGTGATGGAAAGCATTTGTGTGCTGTTCCTGTCATTAGAAACACATTCATTCTTTGGTTATGTCAAAAGGCCCATACACGCTTTTTCTCATCATATGGCTATTCATGCATCTACCACATAACTGGGACTGTTATATACAATGCAAATACATAGAAAATGTAACTAAAGAAAAAACCCAACAATTCAAGAGCATTTTTGAACTTGACAACTGGGCAAAATATCTTTTGAATTGCATCCACACTGGATAACCAAACCTGGTATGGAGATCTCTGAGCTTATCCGAAATAGTAAGCAATGTAAGTAGACAAGCCATAGGGTTTTTTTGGTTGTTTTTTTTTCCCCTCTGTGGTGCTCTGTTACACAGCAGCCAGACCTGCTTCATTCAAGATAGGTGAGATCTCCAACAAGCTACCACCACAAAGAAACTGAGTTTTTCCTCTTAAAGAAGCTGCCATAATCATCCTTAGGAGAGACTTTTTTCAGCACCTTTGCCTTGGGCTTGCTCAATGACACCAGGATGCTGGAGCTACACTGCATGGATAGGTCCTCTGCTGAGGAGAGAGGTTTTCATGCACTGATTGGCAGCTTCAACTCAATCTCATTGGTAATCTCTACAGACAGTAAACAGCACAAACAGTGCTTCGGTACAGAAAACACTTGTTTCAGTCTAAGGGTGGCAAGATGAGTAAAAAAATGTATGAACTGATAAAAGCAACCATTAGGTAGCCATATTTTTCATCTAAATTGGGCTGTATGTCATACATGTCTTCGTTCAACCATCACGTTCTAATAAACCTTTTCATACAAAGAACAAACACTTACAAAGTCTAGTCAGAAGCAAATCACATCAACCTAAGCTACGCATTAAATCCAGAACTACTGCATTGTTTGCTGTTAGTCACTCTACTTCCCTGTGTAAACAGTATCAAATTTTACCCATTGCCTTTTCTCAAATAGGTAATGCAAAATATAAGAAATAATTATAGTAATGATAAAATTAATTGCTCAAAGAATATTTTGGATGTTGGAAAGACATCACATTTTCAGCTTGGAAAACCTCTAAAAAACCTCATTACACTTACTGTGATAAACCAGTAGGAATTGATTCTGTAAATCAGTCTGGATAAGAATCCCAGCTGACTTGCCGGGGCCAAGACGTGCAGATGCAAGTGGGATATTGAGCAGAATGGAGGCCAATGAAAACCCATTCTTCAGAAAGAGAAAACAAAAACACTGGTGATGTTAATACAGGAAGTGGAACATCTTACGTTCAAGATCAACTGAATAAAGAAATTTACTCACAACATTTTCCTTTTACACTGCATGAAAAACAATTTGTCCTTTCCCATCAACATGCTCTGACACAAAACCTTCAGAAGACCACCAACCACTTACTTCACATCTCTCTATCCAGCACACTGTGCTAAAACGAGGGTTAAAAACCAGGAATATTCCTTAGATGCACCATACCCATTTTTTACCTGGGAAGTTAACTATCACCACATTCATGTAGTTTCTACCTATTTTAAACAGGAAGACCCATCTCCCTACACTCTACACTACTTAAATTATGGCACAACTCACTTCACATTGGCTACCAAACACACTGGCTTAAACTAAATGAGTGCAGGTATAACTGAAACACAGTGCAGTGCCCTGGTGAAAGCGACAGAATTTATCTTTCCTGGAATCCACCGGTGGAGTTGATGTCCAGCACGTAACTGAAGAGCAGCCTTTTAGATACGCTGCGTGAATTGGCCTCCCTATTCCACAATGTGTTCAGGAAAGAATCTCAAAGTCGGAACACAATCTACACTGGAAACTTATCAGAAAAAAAAAAAAGAGTTGATATTCATTGCCAGGACATGAGACTGGACAAATCACCTGGTAAATCAAGGCAAACCCAATAAATCTTACTGCAACTGTAACACGGTATCTAAAACAGCAATTTTAAAAGTCAAGAACATACTAATTAACATGGAAGGCTCAAGTACATACCTTATATCATTCAAGTCACTAAAATTATTTTTCTGGAGAACGGATTTTCCAACTTCCATCATTCTTTTCACTATCAAACACAAGTGAATTTCATTTACTGTTTAGTTTAAATAACGTTTTGCATATCATAAGACTTTAGAGTCAAATAGTTTGAAGCAGGTGTTCTTAAGAAACAAAACCTTTGAATATTAACTTCAACAAAGATTACATGGAGATCACAAGCTTGTGTTTGCTTTATTCAAAGTATAAATACTGTAACTGCTCATAATAAAACAGATTCTCAAGACATTGCAGTGCAAAGTTTGATGTGAATATCACTACTGTTACTGATTTCCACACTAATGCCACTTAGAGGTTATGGTTTACTAATCTCACGTCTCTACACAGCAACGGGACGTTGGCCTCTATGTCCTTTGTAGCCTGGCATTAGAAAGTTTCAGATATGAAACAAAAATTGATAAAGTACAATTAAACCATCAGCCCTACTCATTACCAGGACAAAGTTTTCATTACTGTAGAAGAGAAGAAACTCCAAAACAAAAACTTCCAAGACAAAAGCATAAAAATAACTGCCCTGAAGCAAAACACACAGAAGCTGTTTCTGAAGAAAACCCCAACATTTAGAAGTAAAAAAAAGATGACTCAAAATTTGCAACACACGACTACAATGCTTCTCTTGCAGCACCTGTCATTTTCCCCAAGGCAGAACCTGTTCATGCATTTACGGATGTAATTTTTCCTGTTACTCAACACAGTTAGCTGGGCATTTCTTGTGAAACAACTACATCTGGGATGATGTTTAACAACAACAACAGCAAAATCAAGCATGCAGACAACACATCACAGTTTCAATATTTGAGGATCTTATATGGAATTGTCTCCTTTTCTTTCTTTTTTTTTTTTCCAATTGCCTGTTTACCTAGGAAAATGCAGCGGAGCTGCACAAATATACTTTAAAAAATATAGCAGAGCTGCACAAATATACTTTAAAAAATATAGTGGCATTTCCAGCAAAGAGCAGAAGCATCTATACTCCATGCAAACAAAAAGAGATTTCCTGCATTAGTGCAACATTACTGTAGAATAGCACAAAAAACACAATGGAGGTTTTCAGCAAGAGTAACTCCCTACCCAATTCATTCGCATCATGCGTTCCAGCATTTTACAACCACAGACAAATGATGTCCAAAGCCGTAATTTACTTGACAGCACGCTACGTAAGACTGCTGTCTTTGCCCCTGATCTAAGCAGACTAACACATATTTACAGCCTTACCTATGGGCACATGCTCTGACTTCAGTGTTTTGCAGTTTCCCATGTGCTCTACCGGCACCACCAGGTAGTGATGAGGGGCACCAGGCCTGATATCTCTAAAGCAAACGAGGTCTTCATACTGCAGAAGAATACAAACACATTACACGATCAGGATGAGGACAGTGGAAAACAGCAGGTAATGCAGCTGGTCTTCCCCTATACCAGTTTGCTATTACTTGGTATCACATTTGAATCAACTAGCAAAAATATCGAGACTAACGCCTATTTTCTTCTGTCGCTACACTGAAGCAAGCTGTCCTGGAGTATGCCTGCTGAAGCACTTGAGCACAGTCTTGTTTCCTCAGCTGGCATTCTGCAGCCAGAATTCCTCACTACCCAACAACAACAGCACCTGTTCCATGACTGCCTTTAGACTTTTAGGTGTTGTACAACGACAAGTTACAATGACAACTGCTTTGGCTACATGGCATCCCCAAGACTGGGATCCCTGAGGTGACACCCTTCGTTAGCTGGAAATAAAGGCACCGCCTTCCTCAGAGAGGGAACAGGGATCAGATGGCCTACGTACACCCAGGATTTCAGGGACTGATCTGCAGTTGTGTTAAGTTAACCCCTTTGTTGCTCCCTCTGTTCCCTGAGCCTTACCGCCCGAGCTTAGCCGAGACCGGCACCACAGCTCCGCTCCCGCACGGCCGCCTCACGCCGCAGCCCAGCTCTGTGGACCGACGGGTTCGCGTCCGTCCCACCAACCCACCCCACCGCGGAAAGCGGGCGGCCCTCCGCCGAACAGCAGGCCGCGGCGCGGGACAGCGCACTGCCAAGGACAACGAGGGCGGCGACGGCAGCGACCCTCCCTCCGACGGGGCCACCCCTACCCACCTGGCAGGGCAGCAGCGCGGTGCCCGGTTCCTCCCGGCGGGCGATCCTGCAGAACACGCACTTGCCATCGTAACCGCCGCTCGCGGGTTCTTTCCCTTCGGCGAGAAGCTGCTCGCTCCCCGGGCCGGCGGCGGCCGCGGCCTCCTCACCCGCCATCGCCCCTCGCCCAGGCAGGCACCGCCCCGCGACCGGCCGCGGGCCCACCCGCCCTCACGTGCTCTCGGCGTGCGCCAATGGCGGCCCTGCAGCGTGCGGGGCCCGGTCTCGTCCGCGCCCCCACCAGGAGCGGAGGGCTGCAGCAAGTTCGGCGTTCAGCGAGTGCCTGACACGGGCCGAGTTTACGTGCGCTTAGGTTTGTGCCTGGCTCCCGCGGGTGATTTAAGTCATGTAAAGCACACGATTCGGTGGAGGCTCTGAAGCAGACCACCAGCCATGTTCAGCCTAAGTTTTCTGTTAAAAAAGCATAAAGTGGAAATAAAGTGAACACACTCTGACCTCGTTTAAATCAAAGCTGAAAGACACTGCTTGCCAATGGTAGTTAACCTTTGATGTTACAAACATTTTCTCAGCTTGCTCACACTGTCCTGCAGGCCTCAGCCCGTGCTTAGAGGCCAGGAGGTGCCACAATTAGAATCAATTGCACAGTCATTGAGGTTGGAAAAGACCTCTAAGATCATCTGGTGTGACCATCTACCTACCACCAATATTGCCCATTAAACCGTATCCCTTACTACTACATCTCCCCTTAGATACCCCCAGACATGGTGACCACCACCACCACCTTGGGCAGCCTGTTCCAATGCTCATCTACTCTTCCTGAGAAGAAATTTATCCTAATATTCAACGTGAACACTCCCTGCTGCAACTTGAGGCATTCTCTCTCATGCTATCGCTGTTACCTGGGAAAAGAGGCTGACCCCCATCTTGCCACAACCTCCTTTCAGGTCACTGTATATAGTCTTGGGTTGAAAGAGACCACAATGATTATCTAGTTTCAATCCCCCTGCTATGTGCAGTGTCACCAACTACCAGACCAGGCTGCCCAGGGCCACATCCAGCCTGGCCTTGAACGCCTCCAGGGATGGGGCATCCACAACCTCCTTGAGCAACCTGTTCCAGTGCGTCACCACCTCTCTGTAGAGGGAAGCCTCCAGGATCCTTACATCTTAAGATTATAATAAAAATCTGCAAAGATTAATTGGGAAACAGCAGTGCTTTACCTGGTTCTAAAGTCAGCTTTGCACAAAAAGTCCAGCACAAGATTTGCAAACCAGCACCAGCGCCGCACAGGACACTTAGCACAAGAACTTCTTTACGGTGAGGGTGACGGAGCACTGGAACAGGCTGCCCAGGGGGGTTGTGGAGTCTCCTTCTCTGGAGATATTCAAGACCCGCCTGGACACCTACCTGTGCGACCTGGTGTAGGGAACCTGCTTTGGCAGGGGGGTTGGACTCGATGATCTCTGGAGGTCCCTTCCAACCCCTACAATTCTGTGATTTCTATACAGTCCCAAATAAAAAAATGGTTATGCCCTGAGGTACATACATGCTCCATGTTACAAAAACAGGCTCTTTCTAAAGTAATTATGACTATAAAAGCAAAATTACCAGTGACTATAATTTTCCTCTTAACTAATATAAAAATACTGTAACCATTGCACTCAAGGTAATGTTCAAAGAAACGTTCAAAAGCATACTTGCTATATTAATATGTAAACCATAGTTTATTTTTTCCTAATGCCAGTTTTCTTTACCTACTAAATGCATGCATTGATAAAGCTGAGAACCAAGTGCTTTTAGTAAGCTGAAAGGATATGGCTTGCGAACATCATCAGCTTTTAGTGCTGTGAGTAAAGAAGGAAAGGATCTGCTCCAAGTTTCTGAATGCATAAATTCCTTTATTGAAAATATTGTGATAGCACTGCATTACATATATCCAATATTCATAGTTTCAAGGGTCACAGAATTTGATTTGAACAACACTGTTTGAATATAGAACACAGCGTTTAGATATGCTCTGACAAGTATAATATAACGAACTAAGTTGTAGGTAGCAATGGTGAAACGTGTGTAAGATGTTGAACTTGGCTCTGGGGTTGTAGATTTCATTTTTTTAACTAGTAAGTGGTTTGCCACCATCAGAAGAGCAAACGGTACTACATAGTCCTGGTGCCTTCAAAGCATTATTAGCAACCTGGAAAACACCTCACAGCATCACCAATAAGTCTACTTATGGCTGTAGTAGGCCGCGTAGATGGGAAGTGTGAAAAGCTTACGTGCAGCATGTTACAGACTTACTGTGTATAGCACTGGTGCTAGATTGTGAAATTTATGTGCAGGATTAAGATTTATTAATGCTTTTGAGAGAAAATAATTTGGCTTCTTGTTTTATTATGAATATATTAAAAATGGGAAGAGCAGTAACTAAATAGAGTTGCATTACTCAATAATATTCCAAAACTAGACTATACTGTTTAATGCATGGAAACACACCACCATTTCTAAAACCTGTCTTTCTCAGGACAACCCCACATTCAATACTAATGGCAGGACGGTGTTTGGTCACAACTGGATTGCGTGAATAAAACCACAGCTTAACTGGAAAGCAAAATTCTGCAGCAAACAGTAAGACTGGTGGTCTTCTGTCACACTTTTTCTACCTGCTGAAATCTTCATAGCAGTGACCTGGTCAGAACTGAGCCGAACATTGTAACGTGGTCTTTTAAGTGTTGACAAGAAAATTATCTGATTGACTTTTTCATGGGGAAAAAAAAAAAAAAAAAAAAAAAAAGCACAAAACAAGGAAGAATATTGATTTGCTCGTCAAATCCTAAGCCAGCCTGTTGCTTCAAATCGTAAGGAAGGAAATAATATCAATTGCTACGAAAACAAATACTACACTAACATGACCTGACCTGTTAAGGAAACAGCATTCTTCTCCACATCTTCAGACTGCATGTTTTCCTTAACAAAGCAGTTATTCAATATGTAAAGAAATGCTCGGAAAAAGCACAGTGGGTGGTTTATTTTGAATCATTTGGTGGTGATATAGAAAACAATCATCTCTCAGAAACGTCCCTCGTAAACAGTCAGTAGCAGTAGGACAGACGCATGCCGTCCCAATTCTATTGACTGCGCCAGAGCTCATGCAGTCTACACCAGGTGGCATTCTGCCCAGCGTCTCCCCACACTGCCAAAATAATAATCTATTAACTCTGCTTACACATTCCTGTTAATGAGGAGTGCTAACCACTTTTTCTCTCATCTCAGAGAAAACCAGAATTATGCACTCAAGTGTTTCTGCCAGAAAATAAACCCTCTTAGTAGTTAATGAAAACCAAATCTCATTTACAAAATAAAAACTAAAATTAACTTCAGAAATCAAATAAATCGACTCAAAATAAATGGCGATGCGTAAGAAACCTACCTGAATAGTAATTATTTACCAAATTAAGATCTGAAATATTAAAAAGAAAAAAAAAAAAACCAAACCTCACAGCTAATGCATTTACAAAAAAGTCTGCTATACAATAACAATAAATAAAAAGAAATTAAAATCATGTTCCCTTAAGTGCTGTGTACACCTACTTCTCATTCTGTTCCATGGCAAACAGTATGCTGTAGATTTTGGTGAAGTAACTTTTTATTTTTGGTTAGCATTTGTACGCTGAACATAAATACACGTGGAATGTACAAGACAGATATAGTTTTCCCACAGTATTTCTTTTTTTTTTTTTTCACAGTTACAGAAAAAGTTTTCAATTCATACACCATCAATGTTTTCATAAGCATCGCATCTTCAATGGAGGAGCGTTGAAGAAAGGAGTAAAAAACAAAACCACCTCTGACTGATCTTGTATTGTTCCATCTCCTTCTGCCTCTGAAAACCAGCTGTTGTTCCTTGGTTATTTTTTGCGTAGTCATGCTCTGGTACGACTTGAGGAAAAAAACAAAAAGCGTGTAACATTGTGAGGCAGCCTGCACCTTTTATTTAGCTTTTAAGTGCCTAATGGATCCAGTCCTTAAGGCAGTCAGTAAGTACTTCATTCAAATGTCCATACTTCTACATCCTGTATTATGAAATCTTCTTTCTTAGATAAGATGTCATTATTGAAGGTGCTGCAGGAGTTGCTTCGTCCATGATACAAGTCTGCATCTAACCATAAGCCGAATCGTCCACTAAAAGAAAATACACATCAAATTTCAGGTTATATTTAACCCGAGGCTGTAGAGGAGTGATATGGAGAAAAGTAGAGCAATTCTGTGTACAATCCCATCTGTTCTCAAAGGCTTAACCCTGGTAAAGCACTCGCAAATAAGCTTGCTTTTGTTCATACAGGCAAATCGCAGCAGAGCACAAGCAGGAGTGTGTGCGTACAGTGCCTTATGTGCTTGGCTGCAGTGCCATCAGCTCCAGTTGCTGCTGGTGAGCAGCCTCCCATACATGGCTGGAGTCCAGCTGCTCCAGAGCGCAGACAGCAGGGACCTTCCCCTGCTCCAGACATGGTCCCTTCCAGGAAGAGAGGTGTTTATGCATCCTCAGTGCAAACCATGGCCAGATATTGCACACAGCAGCCTGCTGTCAGCTTCAGTTAGTTAGTCTTAGCATAGTCTTTCATATCCACTGATTTTCAAAATTTAGGACCCTATTAAGCACTATCTGTATCCTAGCTCTACTGAGCAACAGAGTAATGACGGTTTAAAAGGACCATGTGAGAAACACTAGATGTTGATGGCAAAACTGCCATTAAAGATTATCTTCCAGTGGCAAGCCTCTTCAGCAATGAGAAGTGTATCTATCCCAAACACCTGTTTTTTCTAAACTCCCCCCCATCCACTCAAGATTACTTGCCCAACATCAGTTGCTATCTTTAAGTGATGGAAATTGCTCTAGGTTAGTAACAGAAATCAGATTGGTGAGATATCTGTCCTACACAGGTTACTAAAATGTTGGCAGTTTCGCTGATTAGTTTTTCTTTCAACTACCATGGTCCATATCCTCTTTAAGAAGGAAAAAAAAAAAAAAGGTTAGCTACACCATTTGAAAAAGAAGCGAACGTTCACTTACCCTCCACCTCCAAGCTCCAGAGAGGTCATGTCTCCATTGATGAAGTAGGTATTCTCCCCGCTCCATTTGAATACCTGAGGGTGAAGGAGAACAAAGCTACTTGGACTGTGAGGATTCTAGTACTACAAAATTAGCAGGGACTGACTCTTAGCAGGTATTTTTTGGTGTAGCCATATTTTGTTTTTATTTTCTTTTTGACTGGCAAGGAGGAAGAGGACCCAGGTAGAAAGAAAAAAAACAGTATGTATTTAAAATCAGGAACAAGGCATCCTAGTCATTTTCACATTTCTGCTTGCATCTTTAAATCAACAAGCATTCTGAAAAGAAATAGGCCAGTGTATTCAGTGTTGAAAAATACACAAGCTATGGAAATCAAGGGGTTTTCCAGTGGCACTTTTGTCTCTAGTTTGATGTCTTTATGATCCCGAGCATGCGTGAAATTATATCCTCCTCTTGACATTCGCTAACTTCCAAGGTGAACCTTCGATAGTTTACTCCTTACTATTCCTTGCTTCCCCCTCCCTCAATCAACTTGAAACTCACTGCTTACTCTCACTTCAAATAATTATAGCCTTTTTTTGGCTTAAAGTGCTACATTGAGACAAGTGATCGACTGCATTCACCAACAGCTGGCACATCTTCTACAATCACAGAATGCCTTAGGTTGCAGGGGACCTTAAAGATCCAATCCCTCCCCCCCCCAAAAAAAAACCCCAAAAATTTAAAATAAAAAGCAGTCTCCATAAAGTTTTCTCATAAACGTTTCAGAAGTGGAATCCAAAAATCTTATATGAGGAAGAGAACACCACTTACCTTGAAATTTGGACTGAACGTGTAGAGGAATGTTTCACCAGTGCCATAGTAATGGTCACTAAACCTGAAGGGATGCGTAGCGTATGCTCCGAAAATCTGTCAGAATAATAAACTATTTTTGAGAACAGAATAAAATTCGAGGGGAAAAAAAAAGTATTTTTCAAAATACCTTCTGAGCTGGTGTTTCTTGTTAAAAGAACCAACTGGTGAAATACACCAGCTGAGCAAGTATTCCTGCAAATCTTTTCTGTCTTTCAAAATAAAGCCACATGGCAACAGGAATGATGACTCCAGGCGCTGCTGAGTACTAAGTACACCACCACAAAGGTGTTATTTGCAACTTCCATGGCCAATGTTAAAAGGAGCCCTCATTGTAATTATGAAAATATGTAGTTTTGTTTCTGTTAGTGCTTATGTACGTTCCTGCCTGTAGGTTTATTATAAGCAGTAGAAAATATAAGTAGAATAAAAGAAATAAGCAATGCTTTATTGTGGTATGATGTCACTTCATGGTATGATTAGCACTTCCTAGTGACACGTTTATTTTCAGTCCAACCCCTGCACAACAAATACTCCTTACCTGGTTGTCCATGTCCTTGATGACAAGGAGAACTGGACTGTCCAGAGATGCCGATTTGCGATACAGAGTCTTCAGGCTTGTCCCGTGCTCCAGAGTGCTATACGCCAGCCGCCACGGGTAGCCCTGCACTCTTGCAGGCAAGCGCTGGGCAAGCTGGGCAGTGAACAGGGATAAACAGTGAGGCATTCAACCAGTTACATCACAGATAGCAGAACGCCCCACACTTAGCAGAACTAATAAGGAAACCAGGCATCTTTTTTTTCAGTCATACCTGCTCTATGTGCATATTTTCCAGAAGTGCACTGTGATGCTTTAAGACAGGTAAAGCATCATCATCTTCTTCTTCTCCATAGTAACTGCAAACACTCTTCCGCCGTTTTGCTTCTTCCACAGTAATGATCTGAAGCAAGAGAACAAGTGTCAAACCTAAAGCACAGCTCTTATGCTGTCACCCCTCTATGGAAGCAAATTCATTCAAAGCAATATACTCATCATCTGCCGTACTGCATGAAGCAAAACCACTGTATGGAACGGTTACATGAAAGCATAGGCAGCCCACTAATAGGGTAATTCTCAAATGGCAAGGTCTGAGACAGCATGGGTAGCACAGTCTGAATGTCTTCACACCCCCATGGCCTTCCACTACAGTTGGGTCCTTTTGGAATTAATAAACGCTGATATGAGCAGGTGACATCACATGGTCGTTCTCAGACATGCGTGGTCTTGAGTCCAAAGGTGAAAGCACGCTGACTTATTTCCATGTCACCCCATGCACAGCTTCGCTTTATGGGAATCTAAAGGAGGTAGGCACAAGCTTCTTCATTTTCTCTCATGCAGTAAGGTTACTATATACTATTCTTATAGTATTATATACTATAATTAGTGTATTATTTTCTTAGGTGCTAATGCATAAGAATATGAAAAGGTTCAAAGCTTCACTTCTCTAAATCAGCCCCTTTCTTCTGTGTGGGGTGTGTGTGTGTATGTGTGTGTGGCAGGGGAGGTGTTTTTCTGTTATTGATGTTTTTTGCTTTTGTATATGCAAACTCAAACAGAAACAATATAACAAAACTACAAATGTAAGTCAACTGAAATAGATTTCACAGCTGTACCATGACAGAAATACACTGAGTAAGAATTCGAGCGCTCAGTTTATGCAAGTCCTTGAAAATACTATCAGAAAAGAAGATTTTTATAACGTTCTTGAAAACATTCAAACTACTCTTTGAAAAAACTTCTATTTATTCATTTTCTGAAGAATTTCTATGGAGAACATACAATATTTTAAACCGTGAGCCAATACTTTTACTTCAAAATCAGGTCTGAATTTGAATACTTGTCAATTGAAGCACAGGCTTCTCTCCAGCAACTACAGGTATGTCACACTTCCTTTTCTGATAAAGCTGAAAACAAAGTGAGAATGCAAGTCCATGTATTTAACACCCATCTATACAAGTGCTCAGCAGCCTACAACGCGCCAAGAGAGACACAGGACATGCTCTGAGCCACGTGCAGCCTGGGCAGGCAATGGGAGCCAAAATGGGGTGCAAGGCTGGAGGGAAACTGCAGACCCTTCAGTACACCTTTGGGCATCTCAGGCATAGCGCTCATCCAGGTGAGGTGAAACGAGTCACACTGAACACAGCAGCAGGGCTGTAGTTGGTTTTAGGGCTCTATGCCACCATGGCAAACAGGAAACAGCAGCAAGGGCTTAGAGGTAGAGTCGATGAGAAAGAAAAGGGAAAAGAAAGAGGCCCAGCTACAAAAGCTAGGAAACTTTAAATCAACGTCTTTCCATGAGCTTAATGCCACAGCAGCCTTATCTCAGAAGAGTAATCTCAAAACGTTACTGCACAGCACTCTGCACAGCTTCCACACACCCTCCTACAAATACACCTGAATGTCTTTCACAGAATACACTGGTTGAGTTTGAACAACTCCCCCACACTTTCATAATTGCTGCTTCAACTTGTAGGAGCCATCAGCAGCCAAAAAACACCTGGAGGTCCTATACATGCCTGCCCCACAGGCAAGAAATTTACTGGACAGACTCCAGGTGGAGGTTTAGCCCCTCCACAAAGTGCAGAAGGAACTTCCCATAAAAATCAGGACTCGTGAGGAGTTCTCCGTGTGGAGGATAAATCCATAGGGATGCCAGTCATGCCAACATCTCCAGTAGGACAGAAGCAAGGCCTCCGTGGTGCTCGCTCCATCCACAGGCACCTGGAGCAGTGCTGACAACAGCACCCTGAGCAGGGAGCCAGGGAACTCACGGTCCAGCACCTGCAGAGGGGGATAGGGCAAAAATCCAGCCTGCAGGATGAATGCTCCGTGCCCCAGCAAAGTCAGGCAGTACAGATATTTCTGCCGGCGGTACTCAAAGAACTGTGCAGCTGCATCCTACCCCTACAGCCCAGGCTCAGGGAAATCCAGGCCTGAGTCTTCAGACACTGGAGGGAATTCTGTTAAGACATTTTTTCACGTGTCCAGTTTCAGTGAGGATTTGAACTGCAAAATTAAACCAATTTAAACACAAATAAATGAAAGACACAAAATAACCTCCTCAAAAGGAAACAAAATTCCTCCTCAAACTGTTAAAGGAAAATGGTCTTTCTGCTTTTATCCCTGCTCTTTTTCTACCTCTTAAATGTTTTTCTTCCCTATCCAGGCCATTGTTATTATTATGTATTTTTTAAACTGAATAAATATCTGTTCCATCTTAAAGCAGAACTCCTATTACAAATGTTATTCTTTAGGCTTTCCAAGAAGAGGGTGGGGGGGGAGCGGGGGGGAAGGGGTTAAAGTACTAAATAAATCAACCACCTGCAGGCATGTGTAGCAAAATACAACCCAACTTGCAGACATAGGCAACTGCAGAAAAACTACTAAACTGCAGTAAACTTCAAACCCACTCCAAAAACATCTTCACTGTAGATACCCACTTAGTCTACAAATGCGGCTCTTCCCACTGAATTGAAGCATATATTTGAAGAAACTTCAGTTTCAAAAATTGAAAAAAAAAAAACAAAAAAACCCTGAGATGTCAGATCAGATTTTTACAGACCACACAAAACAAAAAACAAATGGAAAGAATCAACAGCTACAAATCTGTATCTACAATATTTTTCAGAGATCTTATGGGAAAGAGAAAACAAGCTACCTGAGGTTCAAATACTCTGTTTTAAAATTCATCTGAGAACAGAGTACTTTTCACTAGAACATAAGTAGTACTGTATCAGATCCATGCTATTCCAATAGGAACACAGTTCAACATACCTTCACAAAAGGTTCCTCCTGGTCAGGTTTGGCACAGTAAAGAATCTGAATATTCAATGGCATCTTTTGCCTTTTTATCATCTATTAATTTGCAGTATCTACTGTACTTCAGTGCTCTCCAGTGGCAAGAGTTCCTGCCCACAAGCGTGACAGACAGCCTCTCCCCATGACACACTTTGATAAAGTTGCTTATATGCTTCTCCACGATTGCAGTTTCTGTTTCCCCAAAAGGGAGAGTGATAGTTTCACAACAGTCATGCCCAAATTTGGACTTTCAACGGATATTTCCTGGCAGACCTACTTTAAATTTGTGAAGCTTGAATACATTGCAAACAAAAGAGACACACCTTAAAACTGTTTCCAGCTAATTCTTCTCCCAATACATATTTAAACAAAACAATGAGAGAAGTTCCTAGTGTGGCTGGATCTTTCCCACACCTCTGTGCTTTGGATCATTGGCCCTACTCCTTCATTTTGGATTTGGGAAAATGCAAATAGCAACTGAAGAATGAAATTAAGCATAATACATGACCACACTCAGCACTGAGAAAAACAAGGACTGAAAACCATTTTTTAACCCCCCCCCCCCACGCTGCAGTTCACAAAGCACCAGCATCACGAGACAACAAAACTTGAAGAATAAAAGTTATTTACAATCAGAGATAATTTTGCTACATTTCAAATGACAAGTTCCATTCCTAAGTTCTGCTTCTGATCATACTTCAATTTGAAAATAGAAATGATTAAAAAACAGGGCAGTAGGATTTTTTTTTTAACAAGTTTAAGACAAATAATCACAACTAAGTTACCTCTCAGTCAGGAAATTCTGCATTTGTTAATTTATCACTTATTGTAACACAATGAGTGCTTCAGGGCTCACAAATATAATCAGAAAAAAAGCACATAAACTTATTTTCCTTAGAAACTAGTTTTGATACACATGAGATGCAGATAATAAAGACAGGAACACCAAGTAATTAAAACAGACTGCAAAAGTCCCTGGATGAACAAGTCCAAGTTTGAGTATAAGACCTATTCATCTTACAACTGCCATTTAAACTTCTACGTGCAACTAGGAAGCAAAGATCTGTCTGGTATAACAGCATCTCATGCTAATCCATTTCAATGAGCACACAGGAGTCCGTGCTGGAGTGTTCACAGGTATGTGCTTTTGGGAGAATTTATTAATAGTATATAGACACAATATAAATTTAGCAATGCTAACAACATACAGCTGTATAGTTTTGCAAAAGGCAAACATCACACAGCCAAAATACATGCATAATATGTACCGGTGGCAAATCAGAAAACTGCTTAGCTGTTTGCCTGCAGTTTCCAGGGAGAAAAGAAAGAAATACTGAAAGAAGATGAGTACATTTATGTGACTGCTGCAAGTCTTAAAAAGAGTTCCTATGTGAAGCAGAAAACATTATAAAAATAAATGTAAAAATTGTCCAAAGAGTAAGGGCTGAGACTCTTAGCAGGGCATGCACAATTGATACATATATGGTTCATAAAGTGGCAGAAAGCACCCACCTCCCAGCTTTTAGTAGTGGGCTCACTGAAGAAGTTGTCTATCATGTCAAGCTCCTCCTTTTCTACCACAACAAAACCTTGCTCTTTGGCATCTTTCCCATATATTTCTGGTGACCACTGAACAAAAAACGTGTACAAGTGATCCACCCTGTAAACAGAAAAGGAAGAAACAACCGTTTTTCAGTGATCCATGAATATGGCAGAATCACGTAGTACAGACATTTCACCTGGGGACAAAGAGGGGACAACCACATGTACCAAGTACTCACATACTTCCACTCTCACACACCACACACAGCAGTAGCTCCTTCCACCCAGCAGCATGAAGTACTTATGCTTCCCCCCCACCTCCGTCATACATTTTTTCTCCTTTTGCTATACACACAAACAAAGCATTACAGAAAGACTAAGTGGCTTGTCTCGTCCCATACAATTCATATTAAGACCACTAACTGTTTGGTATTAGAAACATGCTTCACGGAAGTTAAATCCAAGAGAAAGATGGAAAAAGAAATAACTACTATCTCTTTTCAATTACTTTGACCTTCTGAGTAACACAAATTCTACACAGCATTTCTAGCTGCCCTCTAAAATTTACAGACTAATCACAAAAGAATTCTTCATCCTGTTACAATAATGAAAAGGAGCAGTTACTGACAGCTTTAAAGCGATGTTGTTTGACGATATCCATAATGAACAGAGGAAAATAAATAATAATTAAATAATTTATTTAGTATCATCTTTTAATCCAGATAGCTCTGAAGATCAAAATTAAAATGAACAAATGCAAAACCAAACAGGAATACGTTAGTGGACTCACTGTCCAAGAAACAGTGTACAGTAGAAATCAAACCGTAACTAAAGATGGAAGACAGACAGACAGTAAGTACTTAGGACACTGGATCTTTCTTCAGGTGAATACCTGAGAGATTCTTCTGGCAATTCCTTGATCAATACAAAAGAATTCAAGTCCTAGTGAATCCCAGATGCCTTCACTTTATAAATCATGTTACTTGCACTTATACTATATGCAAAATTATCTTAATATGAATAACCTTAAAATACCTGGATTCTTGCACTCTTGGATTCTGTTCATAAATATAATTCCACAGATTTTTACAACTGAATCTATGGTTTTTGTTCCACATTTCTACCAGTAAGAGTTACAGTCTGCTGCCAGCTGTAACTGCAGAAACTGACAGTCCTAAGATTGTTGTCTGCTCATGATAGTCACATTAATTCCCAGTTAAGGTAAAATATTTGTGAGGCTTGACTTACTTAGACCTCATGAAATTTGGCTCCAATTTCCACTACCCCCAGAAAGTATAAAGTGTTCACTTTTCTGTTTCATGTCCCAATCATGAAAAAGGAACAAATTAGTTTTTTCTCTTCTTTGCACATTCACAAAACGTTTCCATAGTGTATGGTTACTAGGTGACATAGGTGAATTTACAATTCTTTTGATAACAAAAACGTATCTGTGAAACATTTTTAAAGGATGCAACAACATCCAGCTCTACCCAGCACTACTTTCTATGGCATCAACAGCCTCCTGTTGCCACATACAAGCAGCAAAGCTATCAATAGAAGAAGTTAAAAATTCAGCTGTTGTTCTTAACTCTGCAGCAACACACACAAATAAGAGAGAGATCACGGTAGTAATGCACAATCAATCAGCCTTCAGCATCACTAGCCAATAATTGCTGGAAGAGGCTGAAAAGGGTCACACTCCACAGTGCAAGAAGGGTTCTCCCTTCTTTGTGAGAAGCCATGTGACTGCTTACGAACTTGCATAGATCTAAAATTTGTGAACTGTGGAACATATTTCTGAAAGTTGCCTCGTCTAATTTTAGATAAGATCTTTTCCCCTAATTGCATTTTTCCCACATCAATAGCTGACACAGTATGCCCCATTCCTCTCAGCTTGCCTCACAGATGCTTCAGAAAGAGCAGTATGATAATCTTCTCACTAACTAATTTGAGTTTTAATTGGAAGAGACTTTTAGCTCGAGCACTGTGTATTTTATGTGCAGTAGGCCTAGTCTGGAAAGCTAACCTACTTAATTCCTACAAATCCCTACATAAGAACAATAAAACCAGAGGCTGCTGTTATCTGGCCAAGACCAACCTGAAAGTACTTTCATGTAGATGGGCAGAGGAGAGCAGTATGCTCTTTAACTCAGAAACAGAACAAATTTAAGTCGTAAGGCACCCTTGGAGAACATCTCATCTACCTTCTGCTCAAAGTAGAGCTAATTCCCAAGTTTGCGCAGCTTGCTCAGCCTTGTCCATCTGAAGCTTTGAAAATCTCCAACAGATTCCACAACCTCTTTGTGCAACTTCTTTCACGTACAAACAATGTCATGTATTTATTTTTCCCCTTGCATCTAATCAGATTTTCCCCCAATGTATGCAGCATGTCATCTGCAAAGGGTCTGGATCAGTCTTTTAAAAAAAGTGAATAACAACTTCCAAACTGCTCACCGTGTTCTTCTGTTATGTGGGCCAGCAGGAAGTAAAGCATTCATTACCTCAAAGAAAATACAGGTTGACTTATGTTGAGTTTGTTCTCAATTTCTTCATCTCCTTTTCCATAAAACTGCTCCCCAGGCCATCTGTCCCCAGATTCTCAGACAGGCTGTTCCACCCACAGCATACAACCTCGCATTTGCCTTTTCTGAACTTCCTGACATTTCTGTCATCCCACTGCACCTGTTTGTTGATGATGTCCCTCTGAACGGCAGCTCTGCTCTCCAATGTACGAACATTCCCCAGATTTGGTGTCGCCCTCCAAAGTGACAAGGATGCATTCTATCCCCTTGTCATCATCAAGGATGCAGACATTAAACAGGATCAATTGCTAAGGAATACCACTTGTACCTGATTACCGCTTAGACTAGCTATCGACTGAGCAGGACAGTCCAATTTTTCACCTGTCTTGTTTTCTATCTGTCTATACTACTTTTCTCCAATTTAATTGCAACACAATTTAATTATATAGGAGAGTGTAGTGAAACCCTTACTGATGGCATGGTTAACAACACCACTTGCTGTCTCCTCCTTCATGAAGCTTAATGTCTCAAGACAGAAAAGCTACATGGTTTGCCTGTGGTAAATCTGTAACAGCTGTTTCCAATCACTTCTTGACCTCCACATGCCTGGAAACCGCTTCCATCAGGACCTGCATCATAACAGCCCCAGGGGCCAAGGCGAAGCCAATTGGCCCATGCTCCCACAGATTCTTCTTGATTTTTGTGAAGATAGTTGCAGTAATTATCTTTCCAGTTATTAGGGATCTTTCCCAATTATCATTACCTTTCAAAGGAAGACAGAAAGCAGCCTCGCAGTAATATCAACCAGCTGCCTCAGTGTACTCAAGAGTATTTCCTGTCAGGCTCCATGGTGCTGTATAAGCTCAGTTTCTTTAAGTAATGTATAAATAAGTTTTCCTCCACATGGGCAAATGCTAAGTAAATCCAGACACTCCAGATTTAAGAAGCAGCAACATAAAATAAGAAATAGGTAACTGCAGAAGTGAGGTAATGCAGAAGTGAGGGGATGCAGAGCATCCCTTCTCTGTTTGTAAGATTGTAACGTGACACTATGGCCAAAAAGAACTGAAGACAACTTTTAGATTGAAATATCATTGCTTGAGGAACTCTCTTACAGCCAACCTGACAGCTGCAAAAGCATGTATTCCTAGATGCCAGTAGTCGTTTTGGTGATCATATGCTTATGAGTGTGTCGTATACTAACAAGAAAAAAAACCATAAAAATCAATAAAACAAAGTGCTTGGAAAGGACCAACAGCAGTAACCTGAAGTTAATAGTTTTTAAAAATCTCCAGGAAACCAAATAAAAAATGAAAAATGAAACATCAATTAAAAAAAGGGAGGAAAAATGGGGAAAAACACCCTTGGCTGCAGATAAGTTAAAAGGAAACTGAATACTCTCACAAATATATCCATAGTATAGAATACATACAGGAACAAAACAAATGTAAAACAAAAAGTTTACAGTGAAGAATATGAACTCAGTAGAAAACTCATTTTGGAGAGTAAAGAACATTACTTCAAAATCAGGACAGCAAATCCAGAGTATTAAAGATTTTTAAACAGTTCATGGAGCAGCCTGATTCCTAAAAATTGTATTGGCCACGCTCCTTAGTAAGAGTAATGTTTTAAGTTACCAGTAGTCATTTGAAAGAGGAAAATCACTCAATAAATACTTCTATTTTATACCTAAACAACTACTATTTGAAAGTTTTCAATAATGGTGATGACGAAATACTTTATGATTGTACAGCAGCTAAGAACTGTATTAAAGAGAAGATATTTCAGTGAATTGTTTTAAGTTATCCCTACACAAGCAGTCTGTGTCTAAAAGCTTTGAGAGATGGGAATCAAGTTTGAGTAGGTAATGACAACTTCAGTAAAACCTAAAATAGTGGGGCAGCTCTTGAAGACTGGGAGAAAACTAGCATTGAGTGAATAAAACTGTTCAAGAACAGTGGTAGAGAAATATGTAAGTACTATAATGGCAATGTCCTTGATATAATGGAACAGCTGAAATATCCCTTCATTAATTGGAATGGAAATCTCAAAACTAAGCTGTTTAGATAAGGTCCTTGTTTCGGTATCAGAGATTAGACAGGTAGCAATACTACATGCTTAGGCTTCCATAATATTTCTGATTTAACATAAAAAGACAATAATCTATAAACATCAAGGATGCAGGAAGCTAAGACAAAAAATGAACTTTCAAAAAATGATATGAGGCTCAAACCCTCCGAGTGCAAGGTCTTGAACCTGGGTAGTGACAGCTCACAATATCAATACAAGCTAGGGAACAAAAGGATTGAACACAGCCCTGCTGAAAAAGACCTGAGGGTACTTATGGATGGAAAGCTGGACATGAGCCAACAGTGTGCTCTTGCACCCCAGAAAGCCAACTGTATCCCGGGCTGCATCAAATGAAGCGTGGCCGGCAGAGTGATGGAGGTGATCCTGCCCCTCTGCTCTGTACTGGAGAGGCCTCACCTGGAGTACTACATCCAGATGTGGAGTCATCAGAACAGGAGAGACATAGACCTGTTGGAGTGCATCATGAGGAGGGCCACAAAAATGATCCAAGGGATGGAAAACCTCTCCTGCAGGGACAGGCTGAAAGAGCTGGGGCTGCTCAGACTGGAGAAGAGAAGGCTTTGAAGTGACCCGATAGCTGCCTTTCAGTATTTAAAGGGAGGCTGTAAGAAAGAAGGGGACAAACTGTTTAGGAGGACAACGGGAAATGGCTTCAAACTTAAAGAGGATAGATTCAGGTTGGATATAATGAATAATTTTTTTTTTTCTTTTTTTTCCTCCCTCCCCTCCCACAATAAGGGTTGTGAGGCACTGGAACAGGCTGCCCAGAGATGTGGTGGATGGTCCGCCCCTGGAGACATTCAAGGTCTAGGACTGAGCAGCCTGATCTAGCTGTAGCTGTCCCTGATCGTTGCATGGGAGCTGGACTAGATGACTTTTCAGAGTCCCATCCAACTTAAACGATTCTAATAAGGTTTAAAAGATTTACTACTTGCCTGAGGAACTTTTCAATGCTAAAATAAGGAAATCATTTGTTAGGATGCAAGTTTGTAAAGGAAGAAATTCAATGTAACTATCTTTGTCCCAGCACAATACATCTTCCTTTGGAAGAGCTTGAGGAAATCTTTGAGTTACCAAATTACTCACCTGCGACTGCTGTTTGAAATCTAGTAAACTAGAAAAACCTACATTCCATTTAAATACCCATTTAAATAAACCATAAGAGCGCATACACTTACCCTCTAACACCATAAGCTACACCCATCGCAAGACTTCTCAGCAAAAGAATCGATCTCCTCATTACTGTCCAAAAGCACAAGTGAGTGCCTCCCTGCTCAGAGGAACAGTTAATGTGATGAGAAGCTGCCTGAGTCTAGGTAATCTTTATGTAAGGCAACTAGAGATTTCCATCTCCTACATTACGTGCTAAGGCAAATGCCTCTGTGATTAAGCAAAGCTGCAGAGAGCAGT
Source organism: Alectoris magna (assembly GCA_030625065.1). NCBI lineage: Eukaryota > Metazoa > Chordata > Aves > Galliformes > Phasianidae > Alectoris > Alectoris magna. Next base: position 61,110,476 of record CM060562.1, read on the forward strand.
CCCAGAGTCACTGATTAATGTAGCAGTGTTGCTCGGGGTCGTGACTGACACACTGGACTGCTCTCAGTGCCCTGTGAAGCCACATTATCAGAGTAGAACTAGAACAGCAGGCAAAAGGAAAAAAGATTGAAGACTTTCTAACACCCTTTATAAAGGATACCAGCCTAACATTTTTCTGCATATTATTAATGTTTCTGGAGGCTCTCATAAAACACAAAACACAAAGAAAAGCAAACCAACACAATTACCTTGCGTGTTCCTCACCCCCCACCACGCAGCTTTACCAAAGCCTGCCAAGGACACAGAAGCCACAGACTGTTTACACAAGGAGCAGCAACTCTGCTGGGAACAGCAGATTATGGGGGCTCAGGGTGAAAATGGAGCCGTTTTCGCAACTGATTACAGAAGCTGTTTTAACAGCAAACAGCAAAAGGTCATAGAAAAACACAATTAAATGAAAATCAGAAGATTTAACTTAAACAGTGATTACTGACATGCACACTAATTTCTTCACAATCTCACTTTTTTTTTTTAATTGCTACAAAATATGAAGACACTGCACAAGCGACAGCAACCATGGTAAACAGAAAATGCTTTATTTATGTTGCTTCAGGGCCAATAAGACAAGAAAGGTATTTTGTGCTATTTTCATACGTAACTATACTCTGCATTCAGAATAGTATTTAATTTATTATGTTATTTTGATACACCGTATCAAAAATACATTGCAGATCTATCCTGAATTATCTGCTCTCCACGATTCTCTCAAGATGTAACACCAACAAGTACACACTATGTAATACTGGCACAAGCCATGCCATGGGAGAACAGAAAGCCCTATTTTGCTTTAGGATGCATCTGAGACTTTAAAGAAAGCACTAATTTGTTGGGCAAACGTATCTCCTGCATTAAAACGATGCAGAGAGTGTCTTAATTTTTGTCCCAAGTTCAGTGCAACCTTTTAAGCACCCATGTGGTGTTAAAATAGTCATGTATAAATAGCACAAGAATGACTCAATCTTAATGCTTTCATGGCTAATTTTGAGGATCCAAGCAGCAGGTGTGACAGTAAAGATTTGTCTTTTCAGCCAGCGTGGCCAAATACTGCAACAACTCACTCCAGAAATGACTTTTACTATTCTGAAGACTGAAATATAAACCAATAGTCAATGTTTAAGTTTATGTATGAATTAGATCCCCTTGATAACATGACAATTTCTGCTTATCAAATGACAAATACAGATGCCATTTTCAAAGTTTGCATTAAGAAGTTTAAGATTTAGCTGTTACACAGGATAACAATAAAAGATTACATTAGCCCAGCAGCTTTCAACATTAGACAAGCTACGTCCAAAGCAACAACTGACCTTGTATTACATTACAGCATCCCTTCAACTCCTTGAAGTATTTAGTCGCAATCCAAACTAGAATTTTCTAAACTCACATTTCTGAAATCCCTAAGGAGCCGAGTACCAGGTTCAGCAGATAGCAAGCAAATCCAAAGCTGCCTTCAGCAACACTCCTGATGGCCACAGTCCAGCTGGATGAAACCTTTCCCCCTCTTCCCTATGTCAACAACTTCCACACTACTGGTCTCCTTAAAAAACTCCTTTCAAACATATATGAAATAAACAAATTTATACACATGCTACAAATCTGAAAATATTCAGAAAAAATTATTTAAAAAGAAAAATTGACTGCATATCACAAATTCCGATTCTTTCTTCCTAGTGTCTAATTCACCAGAAGTGTGATCACTGATTTCCCTCTGTTGGTTCAACAGACCTGAGAGCTGTTCCATCCTCCTCCTTCTAGCTACAGGAAGACTAGCAGTTTGATTCCCTGTAGTCAAGGAAAAATGATCTATATGGAAGATCACAGGCCTTATATTTTTTTTCCCCCTACAGTACTACTTGTTGTACATAAGGGCACATAGAGCATTTAAGTGGATTTCATCACAAAGGAATGTTTTATTTGATGGGTCTGAAGGCAGAAAGAGTCACACCCATTTAAGTTAGAATTCTCTCTCTTCTCCATGCTATGTCCTTTGCTCACATGAAGTACCTACTTTTAACTCTGGCACTTTAGTGCATTCCTTGACACTTGCAAATGCCCCACTTTTCCCCATTTCCTCACTCCCCAAACTATAGCCAAAACCCAGATGATCCCCAAGTGCTCTTATCATGAGCAACAAGCATGCATACCACCCTTTTCAACTTTCACATGGCACTCAATGCCCTCTTTCTCACTGGGAACTGTACAATAATTATATCTCTGGCATGCAATAAAATGAGGATACCTCCCTCCTCATTTCAGCATTCTTGGTGCATTTTATATCTTAGATCACAAAGAGAAAGTCAAATTCAACTCCAGAAAGCACTACACCTTTAAAAATTAAGAGACAGATATGTTTTCATACTACATGCTGCAGCTTACCTTTCCCGGGGAACAGCAAACCAGTACTCTGGTTGCTTTATCTTTTTGCTGTACTGCTGAGACATGGTGGTGCTCTGAGACACAAAAGACTTTCTCATGGGTTTGCCTACTTTAATGCACAGAAACATTGGAGGAGTCTTGCTCTTCTCCTCTTTTGAAGGAAGCATATCTGAACAAGAGACAGAAGAGATGAGCTGTTTACAAGACAGTACAACTACCACAATTGATAAAATATCGGCACAGAGATCAGTAACTTTGTACAAAAGAAGACTACAAATTTTCATACATTAAATTAAACCAAACATGTCATTTAACAGCCAAACTGCTTTAATAAATCCTTGCTCATTCTATGCTGTGTTTATTTATTTCCATTTTATCAGGACTGTATCCTCAGTTGTAGAGCTGAGTACAGTAGCACTGTAAATTAAATCATTAAGACTGGGTACAAACTGTGACATGAAGCAGGCAAGGAAGGGGGGACAGTACAAGAGAAGACCTTGCCTACCTGCCACCATAGCCAGCCCAGCAAACCTCACCACAGACAAAGGGTGATGCAATTGCTGTCTGGTCTCTGGCTAGATCCCTCATTGCTACCCGTGTTTGAATGAGTCCAGGAAACCAATCCCACCAGAGAGTAACTTCACACACACCAAGCCCAATCAGATTGTCAGCCATAATGGTCAGATAGACAGTCATATCAAAATCTTTTGTCTGGACTGGACAGGTAAAGTGTAATAGTTGCTTGAATTCCTTAAATTGCCAATTTGACACCCCCCACCCCCCCCCCCGCAACCCCCCTCCCCAAAGAAAATAAAAAAGTTGTTTATTAAATGGTAACCTCAACCACACTGAAGTTCTGAAGTTGTTACAGCCATTTTAGGAATATACATACAGCCATCTTCTGTTGTTTTTTAACGATGAGAACTATCACCAAGTACAACTACTGAGACATTAGGGAAAAGGAAAATGATTTTAAGAGCAACTGTTTTTAAAATAAAAGACTTCCACTTGAATTGTCCTCCACTATCTCATACGAATCAAGGAATTATGACCATTAGCTCATTAAACTGAAACTTTGGGACGGACTCATGCTCAGATGTCCTGAGTAGCAGTAGAAATAACAATCTGTGAACATGCTACTTAAAGTAAGATTTCATTTTGTTTCTCTAATTTTATTCAAAATAAACCAATTACTAACTAAAACAAAAGGATCAGTAAGACTCTACATATACTCCTATTTATCACTTCCCTAGAGGCTTCCATAGCATCAAAGACACCAGAAAGATACGGTGTCAAGATTACTTTGCAACAACGCAATACTTTAGATTCGATTAGAAATACATCTACTAACTTCACTGAAGCAGAAGTTATTGATAGATAAGCAGTGACAACTCCTATGCCATGATGCGTCCCTGTCAATATTCCAACTGGATGACATTTTACCGTTCTTAAAGTCAGTAAACAGCAGCAATGCTTACATGACATAAGGTTTATATGAACTGTAATCACTGAATACGGAAAGATCACATGAGCTACTTATTAAACTAGAAACTTAGGGAGCCAGAAGGTGCATCTTTTTCTTCTGAATATCATAAAATATAAAATTATAATATACAAAGTAAAAAAAGAGACCAAGCATTATATATATAAAAGAGGAAATTCAGAACAGAAGGATATCAATGCAAAGGTTACCGTCATAATGCTGTCCAAGTCTCAGAGGAAACAAGGATAACCAGAGACCTACCTTCAATTGGCACTTGAATTTTCTGCAGCAGCCACAGTCTGACCTCTGATTGATTGTCTAACTGTGTTTCTTGACAGGTCTTGTCTACAGCTGGTACTAACGAAGAGTCCAGAGACTCTCTGAGATCCTTTTCCTCTGCTGCTGCTGCGCTGCTTTCTAATGAAGGTGCTTTCCTTCCAACACAGCAGGCATCAAGCTCCATACTTTTAACTGTATGGACTTCATCAGCTTGGGACTTTGAACAGCTAAGTGTAAGGTCTATACCAATTGCTTTATTGTTTTCACCTTTCTGGATTTCAGCCTTGTGCAAGTCTTCAGATGACTGAGACCCACTCCCATCTTTATTGAGATAAAATTCTATAAGTTTATCTTTCTCTAGCTCTTTCTTAGTGTCCAATGCAGTCTCCACCTTACCTGTTGGGGAACTGACACATTTGTTTACTTCTGGAATAACATCTTGTTTTTCACATAGCTCTAAGTCTAAATCAGCTTTAGGTTCAACACTGTCCTTTTTTTCCAAGGAATCAACTGTGAAGTGCTCCTGGACTTCTGTAGTGGGTTTGGTTACCTGCTGCTTCGTTCTCCCCAACTCCCTGGGGTCAGCCAACAAGCCTTCCATTAATGAGATTTTCCTGTCCAACCCTCTATCCATAGGAGATGGCACCTTTTCCAGATCAATGAAATCATCCCCTCCTCCTCCGGAAAGGGAGTCTTCTTTGGTTCTGATGTCTGAAACATTTTTTTCTTCAGAAGGCTCCTTGACATGTGGATCTGCAGCAAATTTTTCCAAATGTTCAGTGGCAGTGATATTATTATAAAACTCCAGTGACTTCGATTTAATTGAGCCCGTACTCTCAGATGACTGAAGAACTTCAAAATCAGCAGACTTTTCTTTATCTGAAGGATTTATCTGTTTAGCACCTGGAACATTGGGTGAATCACCATTCTGCTGCCTCTTTTCCTTGCTAAGGGATTTGAATTTGCTGAAAGGATTGATATCTTTCTCAGAGGAAAGGTCTTCCCATTCTCCTGGCCTGTACAGAGGACAAAGATCCTTTGGTATGTCACTGCCAGGTAAAATGATGGATGTACATAGGATGTTAAAAGCAAAATGGAAACAGAAAAAAAGAAAATGAAAAAAAAAAAAAGAATAATGTATCAACTTAAGTTTTGAAACTCAACTAAAAATTACTTTCTCCAAAATAAACATAGACCAGTAGAAATGAATGACTTTAAAGAAAAAAAATGTGGAAAGGAAAATACCAAACTAAAATGAGTAGAACACTTTGCAGACTATGCAACACAGGTGAAGAAATGGCACACGTAATAAAAATGTACAAGGTTATCAGAAGCTCAGTAATCAAAAAAATGGGACATGTATTTAGCTACTGGAATTTCATTTTATCATATTAGTGTTATTACTTCCCACACTTAAGAACTGTCAGGCTCTGCTCATTGGTAGTTCAATGGTTTTTCACGTTCCCCAAGTCAGTGAAAATGCATTTTTGAGAAGAAAGCAAATCACAGATAAGATATATGCTCTTTAAACATGTTTTATGCAAACACAACTGGCAACAGTTCATTTTTTTTTCTTTTATCCAGCACTAAGTTATATTATTTGAGTGCAGACTCCCACATATTTATTTTTAATACAAGACATTTAAAACGTTCTACAATGGAAAATTCTTAAAACCAAAAGACAACAGCAAACTGCATAAGCTTCACCTTACTGCTAAAAAGTCTGAGGTGACTGAGAATAAAAGATTTTCATCACTCAGAAGTTAGTTAGTAGGCAATCTGGTAATGAAGATAACACAAGTATCTAGAAAATTTTTCTTAAACTAAGAAAATAGAGAAACGTAGATGAATTTCTCTTAGGAAGTAAGTATTGTCCATAAGGACAAAATTTTGCTTAGAACAAATAAAGCAGGGATTACACCAAATGTAAATAAAACTAACATTTCCTCTGTGCACAGAAGTCTGCTATGTGTTACAAATTCTAACTACCAAAACTCTTCTGAATTGGTTCTGAGTTGGAAATATTCTACAAAATAATATTTTTACAAGTCCTGAAAGAGACAGTTAAGGTGTTATCTTTGAAAGTTATAAACAACCCTCCCAGAACTATCCCGATAACACATCAAATGGTTCAAAAATCTAACTCTTTTCAATTCCACTGAAATACCCCTGCAGACCAGACAGTGCAAGAGCCCAATCATGGCACAACACCAATGCTTTAATTAGTATTTTTTTAACTGGTCTTCTTTGCACTGGCATTCTCACTTACAACCCATTTCTCTTTACTGCCACTGAAGTCATCTAAGAAGTAAGCAAAAGAACATACGTGAATCATTCATTTGCTGGCATTTTTCTCCCAGTTTGTTTTATTCTGCTGCATTAAACCCCATCCCCCCCAACTCCTTTCCATGACTGTTAGGGAAAATTTAACAAAATAAGTTCAGGAAAGAACACTTCTTACGATGGCAACGCATCTTTAATTTTCATGTGAGAGATGTCATTGTAGAGAGCTATAGAGACAACCTCCTCCATGGGGCAGATTAGCCCATATTCTTCACAGCCATTCTCAATTACCAGAGGATCGGATTTATGCGGATCAAACATGATGTTGTTTGGAGTTACTATCATGACTCCTCCAACTACACCCTAAAGTAGAAGAAGAAAGAGTTAGCATATCAAATATAATTAACTTATCGTAAATTACAAGGTTTTTGTTTACTGGACTAAAAAAAAAAAAAAGCCAACCAAACAAAAAACCTCTCTCCTGCCTTTTTTATAGTGCTGTCATGCAATAATTGACAACAAAACATTTTTCCAATTGCATCAAGTCAGACATCGTAAGCAGAGTAAAGAAAAAGATTTCTTAGTGGCACTCAAGTTCCCATCTGTTAAGGAAGAACAGCTGAACTATTCAACTTTCAGTGTTGACTGCTACAAGCTAGAGTTATAGACTATTAATGAGCCTCAGACAAAACAGGGTAGAGAATTTTAAAAACAAACAAACAAATTCATCCAAGCTACACCCTGTCTCACACAGTGTATGTATTTATATGAAAGTAGCATACCTGAAGGCAATCTTCATCATGAAAATGTCAAGGTTACTGCGCTAAGCTGAATTCCAAATCATCTTGATCCGGAATTCCAAAAGATACATGCAGAAAGCTTCTGTACATAAATACCTATTATGAAGTCGCTTTTTCCCTGGTACTACTGACCCAACCATATTTTGCACAATTGTAGAAGATGCATTTAATTTGCTAAGACATGACCTAGACATTGATTTGATAAAAGACTGCATTAGTCAACATCCAGCATTCAACCTCTGACACATGACCATGTTTCAAGCTGTCCCACATTCCACTGCTTTGACTGCAAATGGCTGTTTCAGTCCCAGGGCCAAAAGGCAGTATGTGTCCTTTGCACTTAGCAAGCATCACACAACAGTGCAACAGTATTGCCTTAATTTACGTGCAAGAAATCAAGTAGCCCTCCACTGCTTTCTACAAAACAGGAGACTGCAGAAATTGCTGAGTGATTAAATACAATCCATATTCTCTTCATGCAAAAAGAAGTAAAAAATGTGAAGTGTAAAACTATTCTTAGAAAAGTCATAGGATTAGGGGGAAAAAAATATATATATCTTTAAACTACAGTGGTTAGAACCACCAGAATTATCAATTTCAGAGAACCTGAAAAATGCAAACATGGAGACACATCTATCTGAAATTGGAGTCAACAACAGCAGTTATATGAAAGTAGACAGCTAAAGTATTGCAACCTTGAGAAAAGAATAGGACCAAGACACTGCACAAACGTTATGTCCTCTTTTCCAAAATGGTCACTGTAAAATTTAGAGTTGCAGTCCCAGCAAGAACATGTATGTCACAAGAATGGCTCCAAGGAAAAGAAAGAAAAGATCTTGTGCAATGTTAACCAATGTTAACCTTTTTATTAGAGTTTGTGTGACATTCATTAGTAAGTGCAGAATCAACCTGGTCACATTTGGAAACATTGATTTGGAAAGAGTTAAAATTTAGCTAAAAGTTGTAAATGAGACAGACAGGCATGTGTTCATCTCTTATGAAGCTGTTGCACAACTTGATGCAACTGGACAACTAATCCTGACTCGTCTGAGCTCTGAAGTGTAGTTTTCTGTGTCTAACAGTACACTCTGAAGCAGACTATTTCTGGTTAAGGCATGATAAAGGAATGAAGGTTGTTAGAAGAGCTGCACCTCCATAAAGCGGTTATTGTAACAGATTCAAAACATTAAAGAAGAAAATCATACCACATATTGCCATGACAGCAATGAACATAGCAATGACAGACAAAGCCACTGCAACATTTACACTCTTTACAAACATACAGTACACCTGGCTCCCACAGTACTCATCTCTCACTCAATCACACAGATTTTGCATTCAAAGAATCTTAAAAGAAATGTCCCCAGAGCCCAAGTTCCACATACCTTACCATCTGTGAAGTAACGACAATTCATTTTTAAAAATTTGACAACCACAGGTTCATCCTCTTCTGAAGTGGAAGACAAGACTCTCTCAACTGGTTTGAAGGCCTTTCTGGCCAAATCAGCATCCTTAAAAAAGAAAAAGCTTAGTGCAGAACAACGGGACCAAAATCATCTACTTCTAAATTTCGGGCAACTGAAAAAAATAATCAAACTTAACCAATGTTTTTTGTTTGTTTGTTTTAATCAAAAGGAAGAAAACAGGTGATCATGCATACATAGGTACATACATACATATAATGCAGTATGTGGTAAGGAAGAAAAACCTTATATTACAAAAAATTCTTCCAAATAACAGGCAAGAAACTCAAATGTCAAGTCTAGTAAGTCTACTGTGTTTCAATGAGGTACTCTCATTAAGAGGGCCAGAACTGCTACCCCATCCATGCTGAAGATCTCCACACACAGAGCACCCCACTGGCACTGGTGTGATTCCCATGCAGAAGGCATGGAGGGGTAGGACTAAAGTTAAACACAGTGACTCAGTCCAAGCTTCTTTCAATTTTCTCTCTTAAGTAGTTTTGAATTTGAAATGTCTAATTGTATTATTACCTGCAGATGAACAGCTAAGTCCCTGAAAACACTAATTACAGCCACCCTTCCAAGCGAAATGAAAGTTCAGCTACATCAAGGTCTTTCACAAAGATTAAATCCAGTGGTCTTGTCTTACATGGGTACAACCATAGTACACTTGCTAGCAAGAAACTGACTACTCTGGCAAACGAGTAATCCTATGCAAAGAGATTCCCATGCAGGATTAAGGCTGCAGAACAGAGCAGAAAAACTGCAGAGCAGTATAGAAAACTCCAGGATGAAACAGTAAATACTTCTCCACATCCAACTTTCTATTCTTTAGAAACCACACACTATTTCCAACTGCTCCGATATACTCTGGGCCCAGCTTATCTTGTATTTGATTGCTCTGCTCAGAGAGAACCCTTAATTTTGATTATTGTAAAGTGGTAAAATTTGTACTGCAGCATATTAAAATATTACTTAACACTAAGTAATAGCACTAATTAATAACGCTACGTATGAGGTCAGAACTGTAACTTCAAAAAACAGCTATTTACACAGCCCTGAATCTCAGCTTCAGAATCAGAAAATGTTTTGTGAACATAAGACTAGTGTGAACCAACGTCTGACTTACAGGGAGTTTATCATATTCAGCATCTGATGATGAAGGAGAAATGGGAGCACCAGGACTGAAAGAAGGCAGCCTGGCAACACTTGTTTCTGGTACAAAGAGAATCTAAATACAAAAACATGTAAAAACATTAAGACTGGTTTCAAAGAGTTACTCATTACAAATACAACACTCTACTGGAAGGACAACTCAATATTGATTTTTCATTATTGCAATACACTTAACTACTTCAAAATCTAGAATCTTTCCACATTAGTGGTGATGGTGGAGTACACGCAGTCTAATTACAGAATCTAGTTCTGCATTTTGTTTTGCAGAACAAGCAAGAAAATAACACATTTTCCTGTGCAAAGAGGACCTTTTTTTCCCTCCAAAACTGTAATCCCATTTTCCCTTGCAACAATTACAACCACAAAACTAGCAGCTGAAAAATGGTGTAAAATGCTGAGAAACAAAATCATTTAGCTTATCCCAGCTTTTGTCTTTTTGGTATCACTATTTGTTTGTGCCTCAGTTTTCCCATCTGCAGATCAGGATACTTCAGACCCTTTATGTCTGCGATGCAAGAACAGAGATCTACTCTTCAGGAGCCACATATTAGCCTTCATATTTGCATCTCCTTTAGCCGACTCTCTAAAAAGCAGTCTATTTATTTCCCACTTTACGGGAGACTGATTCGTCTCCAAAATAATGGCAAAGAGCCATTTCAATTATTGTATCTAACTCTCTCATTCTTTAATGTATCATATAATATAATTTATCTAGGCTTTCCATGAATTCTACTCTCTTACAACAGCTCCGTTCCCCTCTTGAGCTTCAGAGTTGTCTTAAAGTTTTAGTGACAACAAATAAATAACAGACATCAGATATAGCAATTATAAAAGTACCCCCCCCCCCGCCCCATACACCAGCTCCACATAAAGTTAACATTTGAGAGATTTAAATTACTGTCCATTATCCTTGCATCTAGGTACGTAAACATATGCAGAAAGCAATAAAAAGCCTTAGAGACATAGCAAAAAAATCAGATTTCAAGTATATAAAACATAAAAGATTTACCTGGCCTGGAACAATTGTGTGTGTGAAGAGCTTATTGAGTTCCACAAGCTTGTTTGGGGTGATGTTAAACTTTAATGCTATGCTGTTTATGGTGTCCTGATTTCCAGCCTGAAGAAAGAGTTGAAGCTTAAGATAAAGGTGGCAGTCACATACAGTGTAACAGCTGGACTGTAACCATCTAAAACTGTTTGCAGGGAATAGATGTGATGATTGAACACACTCCCTTTTTTACAGATCACACGAAAAGCCAAAATCAATACAAAAAAAAAAATCTACCTCTCTCACACTATGCAATAGATAAAAAATGGAGATGTGTTATAGACATCCCTCTCATTTTGTCACAAAACTTTAAAGCAGCAGTACCTTAATTAGAACTAGAACAACAAATGGACACACACTGGAAAGCTCATTACACCTTCAGCAGTCCCAGTAAGTCAGACGATTGTTTTGTTCCCAGATTGGACACAAGCTTTCTACAGTTATATTGGGTGTGGGAGGATCGAGTGCAAGCGTTGTTCAGGGACCCTGGATGACACATAGGTCTTTCCACACAGAGGCAGTTCTCTGAGCTCTGACAGCTCTTTCAGTGCTCCTTAGAGTAAGATCGCACAGTCATCTCAGGATCAAGCACATGCTTGATGCCCCTGAGCAACACTGGAAGTAATCTTCAAAGTAACAAAGCCAATTATCCTATTAAAGGGTCACACTGCAGAAATAAAAACAGGACTGGCAGCTGTGAGAAAAGGCAGAGCACCTGGGCTGAACAGCAGTTCTGGATGCAAGCCCGGATTTCCTCACACAACGATAGCTGGAACAAATCCTACTGAGATTCATACAAACATATCATTTAGTATTCATTTCATGCTTTCTGCTTTATGTCACTGGCTCAATGTCAGCCTCAACAATTCCACTTTCAAAAAGCAGATATGAACAAACCACAGCGCAATACTTACAGTATATTCTACGGTACCATGGGGCCTCTGAGAAACCATCTTCTTTTCTTTCTTTTCATTGGTTTTGTTTTGATTGTCATCTAAAGAGGAGGAAGAAGATTATAATTGACTTTTAAGAGGTTTGTGTATCAACATGTTTCAAAAGAGATTCACAGGATGTACAAACTGAAGCTGCAAATGGAAACAGACACATCAAAAATAACTATTAATTAACAGGCATTGCAAAGCAGGCAACTCTTCATCAAGTGCAGCACAATTAGTGATCACTCAGGAACTCTGGAAGAATTCTGTACATGATAATGTATCAATGCCAAGCTGCTCCCATGCTTCTCAGTGCACAATTCTGTTAATGGATTTTATCATTTTGTGTCACAAGCTGCTATCATGGCTGAGAGAGAAACCAGCTTATGAAGATATGCACTGATACTATATTGGTACAATCACAACAGATACTGGTTAACCACCATTTCACCACCAGTACTTCGTATTTAAATGCTATTTTCAACTCTGAAGCCTGAAGTATTCCGCCAGTCCTGCAAAACAGGTACTCATAAAGCAGTAAAAGAAAGTGTTAAGCAGTATAAGCATAAAGGTTGTTCAGGAGAACTGTTTTCTGCCAGCTAACACACAGAAAACTGAGTGCACCTGCACAACTCTTTGCAGGACCAGCGCGGCACACACAGCACTTGGCAGCACAAGCAGGGCTGCTCCTTTTCACTCTTACCACAGCAGAGGGACAGCAAAACCAAGGACCAGAGAAGCCACTCACCGCCCACCCTGCCTAAACCCAGTGAGCTCCATCCTCACAGGCTCGCCCTGCACCAAGGACCCGTGTTCGCCTACCTGGTGGTGGGGGTAAGGCTGGTACACAGCCCCAGCTCCAGGAGTGAGGCCGAGGGGTGGAGAGACTATGCATGGCTGCCCTGCGTCCCCCCAGCCCCTCAGTGTTGCATGTTGGCCTGGGTGGGAGAGGGAAGAAGGCAGGGCTAGGCCCAGAAGACTAAGTAGCAGGGTCCTGGGGACACTGCCCTCCTGCAGAATGCTGTGCTGTGCAAATCAGCAGCTCTGGGGAGAAGGCCAAGGGAGGAAGAATGAGGAACAGTAAGGCAGGGCTCCTGGCTTGCATTCAGGCTGCACTGCAACCTTTGCTATTTCCAAAGAGTGAGAGGCAGAAAGTAGTAAAAAGAAGGGAGAGGGCTCATAACCAACTGTAATGTACACAGAAAGAAGGGAGGGGCCCACAGGTGGGTCACACCTGGCCCTTCTGCAGCTGGTTTCCACTTTGAAACTGGTGCAGAGGCTAAAACAGTGCTTTCAAAACACTGAGGCCACACACTCAGGGACCTTCTTCAGCCTGCAGAGGCCCATACAAGCAATACTCAGTGTGCTCAGCTGAGCATACCTGCACGTAGTACTGCTGACACAACCAATAGTCTTCCCAGGACACTGCCATGAGAAGCACCATGGTTAACAATATTAGAGATAGCAATGCAAACCTTCCCATCGAGGAGGCAGAAAGCATGCAAGGACCAAATACACAGTTCAAATATGCATGGATAGCACACGTATCCTGAAGGGCAGAGGTAGGATGATGAACATTAGGACAACGCTGACTTTTTGCCAATAGTGTCTTGGAACAGAACACTATTCAATGATCTCAGTCATTTCATCTTTGATACTGGAGACCCAAAGTGAACTTTTAGAATTAGCATTCTTATTGCCTTTTTCTGACCATCTGAATTTTCATCTCTGCCATCAACTTACTCAGATCAAAGTCTACGGTGAAAGAAGGCAAAAGAGGATAGTGATAAGAGTAAGGGGTGCACGGTATTAAACCATCAAAAACATAATGTCAACGATGGCCAAAAGTGGCAAATAGTAGATACTTCCCTAATCCATTATTTAAGTACAATTGCTGGTCACAATACTATGAAAAGAAACTATCCCAACTAACAATGAGTTATAGAATTGTAGATTCACTGCAGTTGGAAAAGACCTCCAAGATCACCTAGCCCAACCATCCACCTACCACGAATAATTCTCCACTAAGCCATGTCCCTTAGTACCACATCTAAACATTTACTGAACACCACCATGGATGGTGACTCAACATGCATGTTCCAGCACGTGACCATTCTTACGGAGAAGAAATTTTTCCTAACACCCAACCTGAACCTCCCCTGCTACAACTTGAGGCCATTCCTTCTAGTCCTATCACTAGTTATGCAGGAGAAGAGGCTGACTACCACCTCGCCACAACCAGGATGCCATTGGCCTTCCTGGCTACCTGGGCACACTGCTTGCTAATGTTTAGCCAAGCGTCAACCAATACCCACAGGTCTGTTTCTTCCACGCAGTCTTTGAGCCACTCTGCTCCAAGACTGTAGTGTTGCTTTGAGTTGTTGCGGCCTAAATACAGGACCTGGCACACAGTCTCACTCAAGATGCTCTGTTTCCTTGAACCCAGGTCAGGCTGACAGGCCTGTAGTTCCCCTGACCCTCCATAATGATCCTTCTTGTAGATGGGAGTGACACTGGGGACACATTGGGGAACTACAGGCTGGCGAGTCTCACCTCTGTGCCTGGGAAGATCATGGAGCAGATCCTCCTGGATGACATGCTAGATCACATGAGGAACGTGAAGCTGGAAGGTCACGCCTAACCAAACTGGTGGCCTTCTATGATGGGGTGATGGCATTGGTGGACAAAAGAAAGGCGACCAATGCCATTTATCTGAACTCAAGCTAGGCCTTTGGCACGGTCCCCCCCACCCACATCCTTATCTCCAAATTGGAGAGATGTGGATTTGATGATAGATCACATGGTGGATAAGAAATTGATTGAAAGGCCGCAGACATAGGGTGGTGATCAACGGTTCTATGTTCGGGTGGAAGCCAGAAACGGCAGTTTTCCCCAGGGGTCTGTCTTGGGAATGGTGCTCTTTAACATCTTTATCAATAATATCAATGATGGAATTAAGTGCATCCTCAGCAAGTTTGCTGATGACACCAAGTGGTATGGATGACACAATGGAAGAAAGGGATGCCATTCAGAGGGACCTCAACAGACTTGAAAGATGGGCCCACATGAATCTAATGAGGTTCAACACAGCAAAGTGCAAAAGTTTTGCACTTGGGCCAGAGGAATCCTAGGCATATATACCAACTGAGAGGAGCAATCCTTGAGAGTAGCCCTGCAGAGGACCTGGGGGTCCTGGTGGATGAAAAACTGAATATGAGCCAGCAGTGCGCTCTTGCAGCTCAGAAAGCAAATGGTATCCTGAATTCCATCACAAGAAGGGTGGCCAGATGACTGACAGCTGATCACATCAGCAACCACTAAATCACTGTGGCATAGGGAGACCACAAAACAGTATGCCAACCCAGATAACTTTCTACTCTACAGCTTCTTACCTGATAAAAGATGTTTCTCTCTCCCTCACCTAACTCCCCTTGCAACACCTTATTTTTCAGGTACATTCAACTGCATTAGCTACTTAAGTTTGGAAACTATAAAGTATTATACAGTCAAAAGTTACAACAATGCTGTTGCAAGGAGACATACAATGCACTCAAGTTCTTGCCTGACAGAACTGTGGGTCTGTTTCTTTAGCAGTCCCCAACAGAACTGTGGAGCACCATGGTAAAGTAAACTAGATACTTACACATAACTGAACATCCAAAACAGTACAGACAAACAAAAGGCAAAAGAGTTCAAAAGATGAGCTGAGCCTAAGATAAATATAATGCAGTACTTCTTTCTCCAGTAAAGGTCAGCACATCCTAAAGAACCCCAACCATTAAATGGCTTGCTTTTTCTTTCATGTCTACTAGCTATGTGCATAAATATATGTTGAATATTGCAGATAAAACATTAAGACCATATACAAATACTAACTTGGAATATATTTATGAACTTCTTGAAAAAACCCTTTCCTTTGCACACTGGGAATGATTATTTTCTAGATTTCTTTTTCAGAGTTTTATAAGCATCCATTACTTTAAGTAATTTTCCAAGAAGACAAGAGAATATATCACACAGTATCTTCACTTACTTTAACTCTGATGGATTAATTTGTATACGTGACAGATTCTGGCTCTTAAAATTAAATGTTTCTATAAAGTCTAAGAAGTATTCATGCTGTTAGCTGAATTAAAGATTAAAGAATTGTCACATCACCTCCTCCCATCTTCATAGCGTTGGAATTTGACAATTTTTCAGCGTCTATAGAAACAATTACCATTTCCTAAAACTGTTACTTTATACAGCGGCTTTTCCTAGATGAAATAATGCAAAGCTGACTCCTATGCTGCCGCAAGTTCACTTCCACTCTTCCCTGAAGGACACAAGTCAGGATACAGGTACTCCACATGCTTTGAAGACGTATGGAATGGGGTAAGCGAATGACTTCAATGTCCAAATACACATCCCAGAAACAAGAGGCTGATGCTACTGAGAGCCAAGTTTTTGTCTAAAAAGTAACAGTAAAAGCTATTCCTTTCTGCCCTTCCTCCCTCACAAAAAGATATCTTACATACCTAACCTCTTGAAGGCAAGATGCCTGCAGCTGCTACTCTCTCACCTACAGGCTCTTAACTGCATAGGCTAAAAGAAGCGATTATAATATGTGTACGCCTGTTCTCCAAAACCACATTTTGACTCTTCTTTTTCAGATTCTTTTTTTTTTTTCTTTTTTTTAGTCCCACACAACAATGAATTCTGGATTCCATCCTCACATTGGCTGTAACCACCTAACCAAAAAACATCATATCATTTTCCAATGTGAGAAGTCTTCAGTACTCTATGCTTTTGATTTTTCATATAAAGCTTTGAAATTATTTAAAAAAAAAAAAATCAGATTATCAGAAAAAATAATTCCAGTGAATCCATTCAGTCTGGCAAATACTGCCCTCTCTACTTACTGTACACTTAGCTGGGCCAAGGTCACAAACTACACTCTACATGAAGGATTATAAAGTAGAAAATAAAAAATGACAAAGAAAGTAGAAAAACATTATACTATTTTTCCAGTTCTCTTATCCTCTCCAGTTTCTTCTTCATGACACCAGTTTTTATCTGACTGTTTGAAGGCAGCAGTCCCAAAGGCATCCAGAGCACACACAGGCATGATAGTCAGGCTTATCCTCAGTAATCATATTTCTTTCAGGCAGATGTGAATGGAAGAGATGTACATCTTCACAGGTAAAATATTCCAAAATACAAGCCACTGTCTACTTTTTGAACTTGGACATTTGCTTGGTGGTGAAGTGACTCAGAGTTCTGCCTCACAAGTTTTCCTGCATTACACATATACTGAACATGGCATTGTACAAATATGATAGCTGACTAGGTGTTAATGCAAATGGACTCATACAGCATTTGAAGGAAAAGGGTGGAGTGGGTGGACTGTACCTCTCTATCTTTTTGGTAAACATGTAAAATAGGAATTATGCAAAAACAGTAAAATTAATCTGCAATGAGAAAAAGAATGCTAAGTGAGAACATGCAAGAAAATACATGCCTATTAAAAACTGATAGGCTTGGAATGGAAATTTTTCTGCCCTTGATATATTTATACTCGATGAAGTTTCCTAGCAAACTGTTTATATTTCATTTTGTAATCCTATAGGAAACCTTTTTTTTTTTTAAAAAAAAAAAAGAAAGAGTTCCCTAGCAATAATTTGGAAAGCAACTATTGAAGGAATAAGAAGTCAATCAGCTTATTATCCAGAACACCTTAATGCATTATAGGAGAATTACACCTCTGCAACTATGTAAATAGCTGTATAAAGAGATGAGAATAGGTCAAAAAGCATCAACGGAATCCTGGGCTGCTTATACCTGCATGTGATGCGTCAGTGTAACATACCATCTCCACTGCTGCTATGGACTAACCTGCAACTGGCTAGAATCAGTATAAGGAGCTTTCATACCAGCTATGACATCTGAACTGGCCTGATAGTTAAGCTGATGTCCAGTAATGCTATCAGAAACACAGAAGTAAACAAAGAGTTGAAGGACTGACCTCCTCCCAAACTGGGTAAATAAACTCAGTAGCCTAAGAGAATAGAGGCAATAGCTCAGTTGGACCAAAAGTCCACTTTACTTATTAATCTCTGTCTTAAAAAAGACTTCAGCAGCATGCAAACAGAAATCTTTTCTCTGACCAGTTTCCTAGGCTTCTAGAAATGACAGATTTCTCAAGGTAAAGGAGCAGCAT
The DNA here is from genome assembly GCA_030625065.1 of Alectoris magna. NCBI lineage: Eukaryota > Metazoa > Chordata > Aves > Galliformes > Phasianidae > Alectoris > Alectoris magna. Next base: position 61,128,578 of record CM060562.1, read on the forward strand.
CCACAAGTCTGTCCAGTCCCTCTGCACACCAGTGACCCTCACACTGATCCTATAACAGTGAACCCCACAATATACCATTGTGCGCTACATAAGCCAGTGCTTCCCTTTCTGTACTTTACATTTAAAATTGATTATTTTCACTGAGGATCCTGATTAGTATTATCTAAAGGATGAACAAATAAACAATCTTAAGTCCCCTTCTGTATATCACATATTAAGGCACAGATTTCTATACATTTTCTGCCACTTTTTGAGGTTGACTAATACTAGCATACTTCACACTCCTTCCTATTTCTCTCATCACAAAGGCTGTCTCTATTTTTTTTTCTTTTTCTAATATGCCCCTCTTGAGTTGGAAGAAGAAAAACTACATGCAGTTTTCAAGGTGTAAAGGTGTCATTAATTTATGCAATAGCATAACAAGGGTTTCCTTAAAAGCCTAAGATCCTAGATATTTTTCCACATCTTTGAGTACTTCACTACCATTTCAGGACAATCCAGTCTTACATCTCTATGAAGAAATAAAATTATACTAGTTTCAGCCTAACTGAATACCAAGCACTAAGGAGTGAAAACTTGAAGGTAGCTTGCAAGAATCTAAAAGGCAATAAACTCAGAGGAGGACAGTTATCACTTGGAGTAACCTAATCAGAACACCGCTTAAGAGATTACGCAGGCAAAGCTTCCTCTTATCAGTGAATGAGGCTCAATACCAACTATCTTAACAGAGACATGGTGCAATAAGTATCACTTAAGTCATTATAGAGAGACACAAAGAATTCAAGCATATAAAGGCCCTGCTTGGACTGGTTGAGGACAAAGAGGGGAGACTAATCAATTTAACTGAACAACTTCTTTTCATCTCTACTTTCTAAACCAACAGTTCAATAACATCCAGCAATGCTATACACACAGAGCAGCTGAATATAGGATGATTTAACTTTGCCTCCCCAAGCAATTTTCTTCTCATTATCCTTGAACTATTCTGCTCAACAGCACTGATACTGAAATTACTACATGTAACAAAGCCCTGCTTTCAGCTATTGTCAAGTGCAGGTGAACGTCACCTCCATAGGAGCTGGATGCCTATTTTGGGATACCCTCCACCCAGTTTTAAGTCTCTGTGCTACCCAGACATCACAACAGCATCTTTGGAGCAGATCCCATTCCAGCCCCATTCCCTCCTTTTAGCAAAAACGATACAGCTGCAGCAGCTAGGTACATAAAGAGATTTTCAGGTATCTAGTCAGACCTACCCACCTGAGGAAAAAAGCAGCAAGGCAGATGGAAACATTTTCTGTTCAGATTTGGGTAGTGGACTGCTACCATACTACAAGGGGTAAAAAAGGAAAGAAAGCAATGTAAACCAACACGCCAACACTATCTTAGGTATCTCTTCTTCAGTTCTACTTCTCTGACAACCTCCTGCCAAGCCGTCACCTTTACTTCTCTCTATTTTTTACTCTACTGAATCATATTATCATTTGGCTCCTCTTTCTCTGCTGTTGAAATCACTGGAATAATAAATATGTTGTCATTCACCATGATCACATCTGCGCTTTTCAGTTATTGAAACTTCTGCCATAGGAGAATGGTAATTCCTGGACCGATAAAAATCCAGCTGTCTATTTTGAAATATCCATGCCCTAATAACGTTTCCGTTTTCATTAACAGTTGACTGTAGTTCAACACTAGCTGTTTTTCAGGTATGACTTTTAAAGAAATTAAGAGACCTCCAGAAAATAGCAGGCCCCAAAACAAAGTCACAATCTGTTCCAATAACTGACATAACAAAGATAGTAACTCCTTCTGCTATAAATGGAGTTAGTATTTTCAGCCACATTTAAGTAAGAATTCAGAAATTGAGATTCATGCAATATTCATATACTGCAGCTTCTACATGGAAAACTGAAAATATTTTCAAGGAGCTTAAGTTCCTCTTACAGTTATCTACTTCTTCCTTCACAAAAAGTGTGGGTTTAGGTGCTCCGGTTTAAACTGCAGGAGCACACAGCAATGTCACGTATTACAGATTTTACCAGTTGATTACAATCTGAACATACTGCGCTAAAATGCAAAGCAAAAAGAGATGCAGCACGGGGAGGCGTCACTGTTCTTCTTTTGCTGGCACTTTCACATTAGGCAGCATGGAGGGGGACACAGCAGGACAAACAAACCCTGCAGGGACAGCATGGAGGTACGAGAGCCTCACACAGCTTGCCAAGTGCCCAACAACTGAGTGGCTCCCATGGCTAAGATGGCAAGATGCACATGACAGCATTCAAAGTTTCCTTTACGAGAATCTGTTAGAAAAACAAGAGGAGGAGGAAAGATCTAGTGAAAAAGGTCACAGAAGTTTAGGGGGGAAAAAAAAGAAAGGACTATTTCAGAGAGTTAGTTTATACGCTGCAACAGCCAAGAGGATTATTTAGCACATTATTGTAAAGAAACAGTGAAATGCAGGAGCAGTCCAGTGCTTCAGCTCTAAATCTCATCTGAAAAACAACAGGACAATAGCTGAAATGTGTTGAAGCTGAAAAGAAATGCTGAAGAGTAAAGACTGGATGAGTCTTTATATTGCATTATATCATCAGAAAGGAAAGAAAGTTAAGATGACACAGCTGCTACGAACAGCAAGTGAGTGCAGACGGTGTCTAGCAAAGGCAGGGATGGTGGAAAGCTCCTGGCACTGTAGGTGTTGTCTGAAAATACAGGAAGGATTCTGGTCAGATAACTTCATATCAGACAGAAAACAAAACTGATTTCTATGGGCAGAGATCACTACTTAAGAAATAGGTCATAGTGATGTTTACCAAAGTGCAGAAAGCCCACAGAGAAAGCAAACTTGTGCTTTGCTGATGGAGATGGCACAAGCACTTCCTGGCTAACAGTGGATCCTGATCGGCAGGGCAGCTTCTGTATCCAGCTCCTGTGCACCTCATCCTGAAGAAGTGGAAAGGAGTGACTCCCAGGAATGCTCTCACCAAGTGTTTCCAGGTACAAAGCAGCCCATTTGCAACGTGAGTATCAGGTGTCATGGGGAAGAAGGAAGGAGAGAACACAAGGAAAGGGTGGTGGGGGTTCTTGTTGGAGCCATAACGGTCAAAAATAGGCAAGAGAAGGCTGTTGTAAGAAGTAGTAGGTTTCTGACAGAACAACTAATATAGACAGAAAAAATGGGAGAAGTCTTTGAGATCACAACTCCACTTCTCAGGTCCGACAAAGAGCAGGCTTTGTTGCAAAGTACATGTTAAGAATAGGCTATGATATCTATCAGCTGGATAGGAGAAAAATGTTTTTCCAGCCTCCCAGCTGCAATGATCCTGTCTGCCTATCTTTGCCTTACGTAAGCTGGATACACAGGCTTTTCTTTCTGTGAGGAGAAACACCGTCTTAAATGCTGCAAATCTTCTGTGTACCAAGTCTCTGAGATAGACTGGGTACACTAGCAAACTTTATTTGTCTGTGGATCAAAACAAAGATTGCATTCCCTCTCAGGTTTGAGAGGGAGCTCTGGCTGCTTTTAAACAACTGTTTAGATTTCACGATAATTTTGTGTGACCATAGGCAACGTAAAGAAACAATTATCCTAAGCATCTCTGACAATAAGACAGGTAAGAGAAAACAAATCTCACTTCTGCCAATTACAGTTCATATAATTTTTAAATCAAATCCCTGTGCCACAAGCAGAAAGCTTCCATTAACAAAGTTCTCGTAGACACAAAAGGATACCTCCTTATACAAGGCTGAAATACATATCAAGGCTAAGCAAAAACCTAACAAATGTGAGGTGTATTATTAAACTATTTTCAGTTTTACTCTTGGAGGAGATGTAACTGATGCTGAAATACCAGTCACTGCTTCATTTTGTGTAGGATTTCCATAAGAAGAAAACAAAAAAAAAGGACTGTTCAGTTGTCTAAAATTCAACACAAACTGTACACCTGTGATTCTCTGTGACTTGCACCCAACTGAAGGCTAGTAGCGGGACAAAAATTCTCTGCAGAGATGGTCCTACTTCACAGGGTAAATCAGGTTAATATTTTTAAATATTCTTAGGAGCTAAACAAATACGAATCTGGGAATAATACATTGCAACTGTGCATATGAAGTATGGAATTAAAATAGCACAGGAATTAATAACCAAAATTGGGTGACTTTCCCCATACAACAAGAGAATACTTGAGACAAAAGGGGGAAAAATACAAACAGCTCTTAAATTATATGGTATTTAGAGCATGTAAACTGTAAAAATTACTATACAAAACCTTGAACTCAAAAGCAAAGTCAATACTGCTTACATACAGAAGCAGAGAACTTCTTTAACATGGAAACTCCCCCATGAGCAAATACCTGAAATAAAAGGAAAGAATCAGACATCAAGAACCATTTGAATTGGGTTTAGGGGGTGAAAGAAAAACAAGCAGGTTGAGGGAGGTGATTCTGTCCCTCTACTCTTATAAGACTCCACCTGGAGTACTATGCCCAGTTCTGTGGTCCCCAACACAAGAAGGACGTGGAGCTGATTTTAAACTGGATGAAGTTCAATTTAGACTAGTTATTAGGAAGAAACTCTTTACTGGGAGAGTGGTGAGACACTAAAACAGGCTGCCCAGTGAGGTTGCGGATGCCCCCTCCCTGGAAGCATTCAAGGCCAGGCTGGATGGGACTTAGAACAATCCGGTCTAGGGGGAGGTGTCCCTTCCTATAGCAGGGGGTTGGAACTAGATGGTCTTAAAGGTCCCTTCCAAGCCAAACCATTCTAAGGTTCTATGAAAAACCGCACAGCTACTCAGCTGATTTCAGCAATGATACAGTGGCCCAGATGATCAGTTTAATACCTTACCTAACATGAAACAGAAAAAAGTTCTATCATAGAGATGCGTGTGACTTCTGCTCTGGACTCCATCAATCTCATGTTATTTAGCAGTGACGCTCAGCTCTTCTAACACAGGGGTACAAACACAGGACAAACACAGGGGTATGGTTTCATAAGCCAAATGAATGGCTACTAAGGGGAGAGAACCAGTTCACTCCTTGTTGTTGGTTTGTTGTTGTTGTTGGTTGTTTTTGTTTTTTAAATAACCTTGGACTCTGCCATCTGATCCAAAAGAAAAAAAAAAACAACAATTCAGCTACTTAAAACAAAGAAGCAAAGCTTATATTATTGCTGCTGGACAAGTGAACTGACTCCTTTACTTTGCAATCAGATAAATCACAGTGACAGTTCAGAGAGGGAGAAGAAGAAAATGTAGTTCAGAGCAGGGTTGGGAAGCAGAGGACCTCCCCTTTCAGTGGCAGTGAGGTATTAATTCACACTTCAAAAAATCAAGTTGTTCACATCACCCAGTTGTACTTAACAAAACCATTGCCTAAGAAAACTATAGTAACCAGGCATGTTGAGGTTATCTAAAACTATCCTGGGCCACTTTAAGGAAGAAGTTTTTAAAAAGAAAACCATTTTAGACATACAATGCTTGTTTATTACTCCTAAAGACTGAGAAAAGAAAGAATCAGATGGCATAAAATCAGTTTTAGCAGCAAATAGGATGGTTGACAAGAGAGCAGTAAGGAGTAACAGATGTTATGAAGGAAAGCAGCCCTCATTAGCTTTAAAATAGAGCTTTACCAATTTAGTCTCTATAAGGAATTAAACGAGAATTACTATCTCAAAGAACTGTATGATAGTTATTATAGCAAAAAATGTGCAGCTTCACTAATACCATGCTAATATAAGCATGGTGGAATTGCATGTCCTAAAGGCATAACTTGTCTAATCTTGCTCTTATTATCTTTTCTCACATTTTATACAGTGCTGTAACCCACAAGCCCATTCATTCATTTGCGAAGCTTTAGCCTGAGCAATGTTATATCAAAATGCAACACTGTACAAGTTGGAGATAAACTTTTATACAATAATCAGGATGAGTTCCTCACTTAAGGGGAGCTTAATCTTTTTGGATTAAGACTTTAAAAGTAAACAGTTTCCTAGTGTTAGTTTCTGCTCATCCTACGCTACATCCTATTAACTCTTACTCCATCACAACCTGTCTAATCCTTAAAGGGCAAGATGGCATTTAAACAAGCCTGGAGTCACCACTGCGGATGGAGTCACCACTGCAGATGTGAAAGGGAAGAAAGTGAAACAGAGTGGGGAAGAACAAGGGGATGTGAATGGAAAGGACATGAATCTCTTGTAAGAATGACACTGCCTCTAAAACATACTGTTCTCCTCTTGTAGTTATGCTGAAAAAAGGTCCTCTTGGAGGCATTGATAAAGCTGGGTAAAGCTGCAGGAAAGCTGAATTTTGTGCTTTTCCCCATTTACCAGACAGCAGGGTATTAGCTATCTTACAGCATTGCAACAGTGACCACAGGCTTAAAAGAGAGGTCTGCATGCTGAAAACTAGTAAGATGAATCAAATGAGAGGGAATAAATAAATAAATGAAATAAAGCAAGCTACTTTTCCTCTGAAAAATATGCATCCCCTGCATGCATATTCTTTTTTCCTGATCTCAAAGAAAAAAACCCAACACTCTACATTTTCAGTTTAATAAAGACAGCAACAAAGATTCCACGGGTAGCAGGCACCTTTGGATACCTTTTATTCCCCATTTTTCATGGAATGTGAGGGAGCTTTTCTGGCTAAATTGGTCACTTGAGGATGTACACTCCATGCAGGTCTCTGTGATTTCAACTCACAAACTAGACCAAACTGCACTGTATAGATGAAGCGTGTTGATCCCTGAGCACACTACAGAAATATACAGTATTACTGAGAACTGCAAGAAGAAAGCCACACGTATCCTTAGATCAAATAAATAAGGAGTATCTGATTTTCTGTCACTTGCATGACTAACTACACAGATGCTTGGTTTATATAGAGGTTGGACACCAATTTTTATGAACATTCTAAACAGTTTTAGCCTACTGAGGAAAATCCAGGTATGGGAAGAAAAAAAATCCTACTGCCATGTCAGGCTTCTGCTGGATGAACTCATTCAGGTTAAGTTAAGAAACAAAATGGTGTGAATGAGAAAAGGCAAAAATTTTCAATAGGACCCATTACACAAGGAGACTACTTTCTTTACTGTATTTACCCTGGCAATGATAAAAACTTAATGCACATGACTGCACAGCTCCTCCCTGAAGAAGCCTAAGATTAGTCACTCTGGAACAGTAATGGATTTGGGCACAGCTCCACAGGCAGCTTAAACTGGTCTAAGATGAAGCTGCCAAAAAGGTGATTGCCCAGCCCTCTCCTTTCCCACATTCCTGGTACTAGCCCCCAGCTGGTAGAACCTGCTGGATGCCAGCCCCAGCCAAAGTATCTCTGCTTGCAGCTCACTGACTCATGGCTGGTGACAGCAAGGGGCAGGGACTGGAATCGCTCAGCTGGGCTCAGGAGCAGGAAGGGCAGCACAACCTCACACAGCCTTGGATGGGCTTCAGTTCTTTATGAAAACACCCTCTGGGAGGGATAAAGCAATAATCAGAGCTAATTCCTGTTTTCTTATACAATGGGAGGTGTAAAAAGGTTCGGCAATTATTTAAAGAAACAGGGGGACGCATAAAAAGAAGGTTCAGTGAGCTTCTACTGTCTGATGCTGGCCACCGCCACTTCATTTTGCACAGCTTCAGGATCTATACAAACCAAGTTGCATTCTTCTATAACCATACCAATCCCAACCTGACGAGTCATACTGCAGACCCTGACAGACTGACAAGAGGAAACATCAGCATGGAAAGCTGGGAGCAAAGGAATTACAAAGTAAAGACAACCTGGCCAAACTCCATTTTGCAGGTCAAAGGAGTTCTCAGAGTATTTAGGTAAACATCCTACAGTCTGTTTCAAGCAAATATGATTAAGTTGCTAAGGAGGAGAAACTAAACATCTACCTTGATGACACCAGGCTTAAGTTGGGCAATCACCAATAACGACCCCCTTGCACCTGTCCAAAGACTACAAGATGAGCACCATGACTGCAGTGCAGTCAAGCACACTCCCAGACTGGCCATGTAGAGACTGGGGGGGTCAACCCTGCTGATACCACATGGCCTGAAGGAGCTCATGCACCCGGCTCTGTATACCAACACCTTCCATCAGTCAGAAACATCTGTACCAAATACAGGCTTTGTACACCTCCTAGAATTTCTGCTGTTCCAGGAAGAACTGAAGGAAGGATCTGGGAGCCCAGTTTTTCTCCCAGGACAAGACATACTGCCCACACAGCTCCACCTGCCACACGTCCCGGCAGGTGCATTCAGAGCAGCTCCCATGGCCCATGGTCTTCACAAGCAACAGAGTAGCAGGCAGCTGGGGCAGGTCTGGTGAGTTTGGGCAGCCAACACCTGCTATCCAAAGTGTCCTACAGGTAAAGGCTTCACTACCATGCAGAAGCATCCCTTCATTACCTCTGCCAGAAACACTACTACTCTGTTCATTCAGTCTCCCAGCACATGTCCCATTCCCCTCACATGCACAGCTACCACAGCCCCACTGTGTGCTATCTGACCAGTTGCTGCACAGCACTCCTCCCATCCTCTAGGGGCCAATTTTCAGAGAAGTTAATTACATTTAAATGCAGATGTCCTTCAGAACGTCTCACTCTTTCAGAAAATTCAAGGTGCCAGGGAAATAGGCATGTTGCAGTGTGTTGATAGACAATACCCAAAGATTTAATTCATAACATCATCTCCCTTATGTGTCTTATTGCTCAGTTTTACAACAAACGGGAACTTATTGATTAAGATGAGGATTAAAATAGGATTCTGTACATGGAGACCTCAAGAAAGTGTTCAGATGTTTCCACGTGACTTCAGAAATTAAGTTTTAGCAGCATTATTACTACTTCTCAGACCAAATTCTGCTGCTTGTGGACAAGGGCATTCTTCCTGTGTGTGACAGTTTCTTGCAAACACATTGGTTGTACTCAGCTTGAACCTAACTTCTTGGTCTTCACACTGATTCAGAGGGATCCAAGATAATTTTTTCCTTATTACCAGACAATGATGATGTGAAACCTGTTATCTCACAGTCATCTGTCCATCTCATTCTTTCCTAATAGTTTCATCAAGTCATGCTTCTATGCCAACTGTGTGAAGCTTCCCACCTAGCCGACTACTCGCTATACCCATTTATACTCATAAGTTATTCCAGACTTCTCATTTTTCTACCCAGGCAATTATAACCAAATAATTTTTTTTTTCCTCTGCTGCTTCAATTTTGTGATCTCAATTTTGGGTAATTATTTTCCTTTCCACCCCTCTTCACATCATTTAAATTAAATACAACACAACACAGTTTATAACATAAACAGACTTGACCAAATCAAGCCTCCAGTGATCAGTGCTGGTCAGAGTTAGCAAATTATCGGTAAAAATGTCAGTGCATTTTCTTTTATTTATTTATTTTTTTAAATACTACCTGTCTTTCTATATTTATCACCTTAAATAAGTCCTCAACTGTGTCCTATTGTTGCATAATCACTGTAGGCACTAAAGACAAAAATCAGGCCTCATTAAGTGTCAAGCTCTAACTCAAAATATACTGAAAATTCTACTTCAGATTAAGCCTATTTAACAAGTAGCCTCAGGATTACAAACCACTGTGCAAAGTGGGTTCAGAAAGTGTTCCACCTTTTAATAAATTAAACTGTAAAATTATTCTCACTGCATTGCATACAGCTTTCAACTCTGAAAGTAACATTAAGTACAGCTGGTACCAGGGGAGCTGCTTCTGTTGATCTGGTGCCAGTCAAAGTAAATCTCACCACATTTATAAGTGATGAAAACTGCTATATCCTCTGTTTTATTGACTAACATCTGCTCTTGGTCAGCTACCCAGAAGGTTCAGATGTTTTGTAACTGTACGTGTGCCATGCTGCTCCCACATCACCCCTGACTGAGTCATGACAGGGAAGACAAATCATAAAAGAATCTATTGTATGCCTCTGGACTCTAGGGATATACTTTGGCACCTCCTGCTCAACATACGCTATGCAGTCTCATTACATGGGCACACACCATTTTTCCCTCTCAGGACACTTGTCACAGCATAAAAATGTGTGATGTGGGGCAAGTAGTCTAAACCAAGTTCTTCTTTATGATGCTTTCTTGAATGGTGACCAGCTCTCACATATGCCAACTGCTTACAATTTCAAGCAAAATCAATGGAACCTGGGAATACACAGCACAACTGCTAGAAAGGCAAGTTATATTCTTATGGAGTAAATATATGAATGAAATTCAGAAGGGTGAATTCAGTCTTAATTTACATCACTGTCACACTGTCTGTTTTCACAAGGTCACTTCCCCCCCCCCCCCCCCCCCCCCGCCCCTAACAGCCTTCAGTGGCAAAGCACAAACACTCATCTTCATCTGCTTTTACAATTCCCAACACAAACCCTGGTTTTCTAGTCTCACAGCAGTCCACCTGAGCGCTCTCTGTTCCTGAGATGTGGATTCCACTCTAGAGATGAAGAATCGGTGCTTCCAAGCTGCTAGAGTTGCAGCACTGGGTTTCTGAAATTCACACTCACGCTTTGAAAGTGTTTTAGAACCTCTGACACTTAGGGAAAAAGAAACAAAAAGTAAAACAAATAAAAAACAATAATTTATATCTTGAAGCTCGAGAAGTCAATATATTCCAACAGAACCGGCTTCCCCCCAAAAATGTGCATAACTAAGCAGTTGCAAAGCGCATCACTGACACTGTCTCAAGAAGGGTAGAGCATCCTGGGCAGAAGGCATGTCAGCCAGAGAGCCTAAGCAAACACTGCATTGTGCCAGACAAATACATTCCTTAGATTACTGCAACATTAATAGCAAAAGAGTAAAACAAAGTTAGGAAGCTGAATGTCAAGAGAGGAAGCAGAAATAAGGAGAAAATGTTACTTCCATTGGTCCTGTGAAAAGAAAGAGGAGTAGTATTGGTGCCTCTGCTGTTATAAGGCAAGAAAACAAGGGCTATATCTACAAAGCAACATCTTATAGCTTGACATTTGGAGACTGAACAGTACAAATATGTTGTAAAATTACGCAGCCACTGAAGAAGAACACAAGTGCAAATAAAGAAGCAACGTATAAGCTTACACAGGAAAAATTATCTCTTATTGGCACCTGTTCAGCCATTTAGCAATGTCTCAAGATAAATGATCTGCATAACATTAGGCTATCTGTAATGATGCTACAATGCCAGAAGATGGGGAGAGATGCTGGAGGACTCACTTCTGCAGGATGATGCTCTTCCTCCTTGGCTCTGTGATGCCACCCACTGGCTACAGACACAACCACACCACAACACTTCATCAGCTGCACCTCTCTTTGATTCAGAGCATTAATCTTTTAAACCCTCTTTTTCCACAAAGCATGGCAGGGTGTACCACCACTTCCTGTTCTCTGCAGCATTCAGAGAAACTGCATTACAGCTATCCTTCTGGGGAAAAGGGATTTATCTAATCAACCGAATCACATTTGAGTGAGGTTGCCATCATTAACATTTGCAAATTTATGAAGGCAAACATATTCACAAGCTTTTAAGGAAGGGGTGTGGTACATGAGAAACAAATTACTGTGAGATATAATACTCCTTCCCTGTTTTACAATCAAAAACAAAGAAAGAAGCATCTGTAGTCATGCAAAATATGAAAGGGAGATTTATTTAGAGGACAGAGGTCTTCAGTCACTTACACTAAGAAACCCAACCCTGCTGGGCTCAAGGAAACTTCCAGTAGGACCTCCATTAAGCCAGAAAATAAATTACCTATGCCTCACCATATCAACGTGCAGATGAGAATCTATAAGAATGTTGCTACACTTAATGCATTTTGGTCAAGTTCAGAAAGGAGTTAGAAAAAATAATAAGCCTTACATCAGATTTTCTTAAAAAGTTCTAGACATTAAGTCAAAGCTAGATAATTGGAAAATAACAACTACCAAACTAAAACAACAACAAAAAAAGCAATTCCAGAAAAATGGTTAACCACAGGTATGAGAGAGGTTCCTTCAGTCTGAAATACCACGTAAGTGACAACTCAGAGAAGAAATAACGTGAAAGAACAAAAACCGTTTGAGGTATATGTACCCATAACATTAAATAACAAAGACAGATGTATATGACGTGATGGTCTCTCAGCCAGTTTCATACGGAAGCGTATCAACATTTCTAAACTAGTCTTTACAGACTGGCACTACTAGAAAGACACTGAGGCTCTGGAGCATGTTCAGAGAAAGGCAATGAAGCCGGTGAGAGGCTTGGAGCACAAGTCTTATGAGGAGTGGCTGAAGGAACTGGGATTGTTTAGTCTGGAGAAGAGAAGGCTCGGGGGAGACCTTATTGCTGTCTATACAACATCTCAAAGGAGGCTGTAGTGAGCTGGTGGTCAGCCTCTTTTCCCACACAGCTATCAATAGGACTAGAAGGAATGGCCTCAAGTTGCACCAGAGGAGCTTGAGGTTGGACGTTAGGAAAAACTTCTCTGAAAGAGCGATCAGGCACTGGAATAAGCTGCCCAGGGAGATGGTGGAGTCATTGTCCCTGGAGATGTTCAAGAAACATTTAGGTGTTGAACTAAGGGACATGGTTTAGTGAGAAATATTGGTGAAAGGTGGATGGTTCGCATGGATGATCCTGGAGGTCTCTTGGTGATTCTATGATTCTGACCACCACAGCTAACATCTTCCACCAGCGACCTGCTGCATTCATACCTCCTGCAGAGCTCAGCTCAGCCAGATAGACATTTTTTGTCATCTTCTACATGCAGGCAAAGGCTAACTACTTAAATAAGCCCACTCCATAGAGGCTGCTGCGAGTTTCAGGAAAGCTCTTGGGAACTGCTCAGTCAGCACAGAAGGGCAGCATAGGCAGCAGCTGTTAGAACTGTGGTGACAAGTGCCTGAGGACTGCAAACTCCTTAACAGGTAAAGCTGCAGCAAAAGAAGGTAGGTGTAACACATGCAGACTAATTCCGTGGCAACCAATGTTTCAAGTGAAACTACTGCATTTTAAGACTTGAACAGGGAACACAGGGCTATTACACTCATTTCACAATCAACAATCTTCCACCTCTCTCTAAGGTTTCACTTCCACAATTCCAGCCGGGGAAAAGTATTTAGGAACAACAAAGCAGGCACTGAAATAACTAAGCAGTCTCTCTGTGGTTTTTTGTCAGCCTGGTCTGTGCTCAGCTCAACAGCAGAATTAAACTCTTGCATTTTTCAAAGCACTGCAGAACTTTGCACATCTGCACAGCAGCTAACAGTGTGTTGAGTCATGATGTCAGTCCATGCAGAACATCAGAATGCTTACAAAACAAACATGAGTAAAACGTGAGCTTGTACTGACTGCTGGATCACCAGCCAAGATCTGCGGAGCTTCCTGTTCTCCCTCACTAGCTCAGAAGGACCCTTGGTAGAGGCATACCATCCCCCACTGCTCCACAGCAAGCACCAACTGGAGCAAAAGATTTTCACAGAAGTCCTGAAACACCAGAGAAATGAAATCCAGCTACCTTACTCAGATCTGGACAAGCCAACAAGGAATTGCAGCTTCTAGCTGAAGCACTTTGTTAGCAATACAGCAGGACTTTATATGTTGCTGTGTTAGAGTTGTAAGCTTTGTTTTGTTTCCAAAACTAATGTACCAACGAAACAGAAATAGTTCACAGATTCATTCCTGAAAAATTCCTCCTAATTTGATTTCAAAAACAGTGTGGCTAGAATGTAAGACAAAAAGCAAAACAAGCGTTCTTTTAGTTTCCAAACTATTGATCTTATCAAATTCAAACCTGCCAAAATTTAGGGTCTGACTGATGTATCACTGTAAACTCTTGTGCTTGCTAGGAAACGTTACTCCAAGGCTTACCACCCTCTTGGGAAGGCCCAATTGCCTCATAAAAGACAAGCACAGACCAGTTTGCACGTGCCAGTCAACGCATAACAGCATTTTAACTGCTGATTCATTTCCTTCTCCTAGTGAGAACTCCTCAGAAGTCAAATGCTCGCTCACACAGCATGAGCAGGAAAGAAGACTGTTTCTAGGATATCTACAATTTCCTGTTGCCTTCTCTAAGACAGTGTCATCCTCTAAGAGGCACAAACAGAAAAAACACCTACTTCTCTTAACCTAGAGCTCATTGAAAATACCAAGAGAATCTGAAAGGATTTATTAAATATAAAACTACTTGGAGTATTCAACAAATTACAATCTAGAAACACAAACACATCTGCATATGACTCTTCTCACATATTTACACTTAGTTTTGACTAAATTACTTGCCAGAATAAATGCTTTTTTTTAAAAAAAGGTATAAATGATTAACTGAGGCACTGATTACACAGAGGGAGGGAAGGGGGTGAACATGATAAATTTTCAAGCACGTAGGTCTTTTGACATTTTGTTTAAAATTAGGTAGTTAATTTCCTTATTTGTTCACACTTCAGCAGATAAAATTGTATGAATTAAGACTGAAGTGTTAAACAGCGTGCATCACTTATGAAACAAATAACCCTACCAAAAAATAAACTTCAATTTCACAGAGAAGAAAAATTCAGAAAAAGAATTGCCTAAAAGTTAACAGTTGCCTATAGCACTGTATTTTAGAACAGAGAAACAAGAAACATGTTTTTGATAATGTTGGGTTTTTTTGTTTGTTTTAAAGAAACCGAAGGATAAAGTTAGAGGATATATAGAATTACATAACCTTTTTTGTTTTTACAGAAGGGATACGCAGAGTCAATCACCCCTTAAAGGAACCTCTATAAGATAACAGAAAAGCACATTAACTATCCATCCAAACAAACATTTAAAGAACACTGTAACGTCAACATAACTCACCAGTACTATAGTATCTTTTAAGTTCTGTGCGCCTGATGTCTTTCAGTTGATTGTATTTTTTTTTTTTCTTTTCTTTGTCCGGAATGGTTTCCTTTTCCCCAGCAAATTTACAGTTGTCTTCAGAGGAACTGATTTGCTCCAAAATAACTTTACTTTCGTCATCTTTCTCAGCTGGAGTTTTGGAAACAGGAGATCCGGGGGAATTGGCAGAGACGGTCTCAGTGTTTTGCTTGGCTTGCCTTTTCTTTTTCAAACTATACATAAAGGAAAAAAAAAAACAACATGAAGATGTTGCCAATATCTACAAACAAGTTCATTCACTTTCTCGCTTGATTTTTAGTTAATTGAACATCAAAATTCCTTACAACCCTGTAAAAAAAAAAAACACATTTCTCATCAGTATCTAACATTATCCTAAGGCATACTCTTCAATCATCGTATCACCTATCACCTTGAGATTATCTTCTAAAGAGCAATAATAATAAAAAATGAATGTTTTTACTATTGTTTTCCTTTTTTTTCTTCCCCATAAAAGAAACGCGAACATCCAAATGTTTTGTTTTTAAACCACTATTTAACAAATTTTGAAAATAAAACCATGTTTTCCAGATGAAACTAAGGATAAAATATACGCTCAGATCCTAATGTATTATCATACAACAGCTAACACAACAATTTCACAGTCAACTGCTCCTGCATAATAGAACGCTATTTGTTTTGACATAAACTTGTTATTTATTTCCACTTTGTCCAACATTATCTACCCATACTAACCTACATCTGCTCTTGCACAGCCTGTGTCACCTTGTGCCCAAGCATCACCCAGTGCTTGTTCAGCAAAGAGACTGATGTGGCTGCAAACTGTCTGTGCAGGAACACTTCCCAGATTTTTATGCTCTTCTGAGAAAAATGCTAATGGCCTGCCTATAAATCTGTCAGCTTATCACTATAACAACAAGAGCATCTTCTTTTTAGAAGCCTTAAAACAGCCCAAGTGAAAAAGATGCTTCAGGAATCCTAACACCACTTTCTGCTAAATCACCATCTTTACCTTTCAAAGCTCACTTTATGGCCTATGGGTGAGAGTCACCAGAAATGCCCCCAAGTACCACTAATTTAAGAATCATATATATATATCGCACAGAACAAAAAAAAAAAAACTGACCTAATGATACTTCTCTCTCCTACACTGACTTCTTGGTTACAAAGGTCAGTTTTTCAGACCACGCGTAACCAACACTTTCCAGTGAAATATATCAACAGATTGACTCGCAAAAGTCTCATGTCTATTGTACTCATCTGTATACATACTTCTTAAATGCTTCCCCAAGTATCATAGCAGCAGATCTCCACTCTGCAGCCAACTCAGTGAGGATGAGTTCTGCTCCTGCAGTGGTCCCCCTTTCACTCACACCCACTGACTCATAAAGCAGTTGTGGTAGTTCATGCTCTGCACAGCAAAACAGATTTTATATGTGTAAAGCTTTATAGACTAGGTCTTGACTACATATAAAAACAACCTACACATTTCTAAAAGATAAAAGTGAATACATTTATACAACAAAAAATGTTTTGTTTAGATTTTGGAAAATTTGAGTATGCAAAGGAAGCTTACTTTTGACTAATAAGCCACAAAACTGATCAAAGGCTCCTGTAACAACTGCAAAACACTACAGTCACTCTGCATATACAATGTCTATATTTAGCCCCAGTTAGTATCTTTTAAAGCAGCCTGCTCCACTAAAATGGCATATCCTTACTTTGTGGTTGAACTTGGTTCCACACTTGTAAATGAGATGCCCCTGACTTTTTACACTAGTGACACAATGACCTTCCTGCATATGTGCCTGTCACAGGCTATCCAAATCATCTGCTTCGACAGGCTGGAACTGGTACAGCACCAGCAGCTCCATTTCTATCCACATTGCATCAGAGCCTTCCATTTCACATTTCTAATGTGTTTTGATCACCAACCTCGTTAAGTAAGTTCTACTTAGTATGGATACATTATCTCAAAACAACCAACCAACAAAAAAAGCAGCTATAATGGAAACATGTAACCCTTTTTTGAAAGGAAAATACCCACAACCCTCCCTAGAGGTCAACGGTCCTCATGATGACTTCAACAGCTTCCATCAGTACTTGTCTTGAAGTACACTTGAACTAGAGTTATCAAAGTTGACCCAGGCAACTTGAAGAAAAAGGAGCTATATAAGACCTGGACCATTAGTGACAGGGAGGAGGAAGTCAGAAAAAAGACACGACTAACCAATAGTAACATCATCAACTAATGCTCCTCATCGCAGCATGTAACTTCGCTTAACTCCCAGGCTGCACAGCTCACCAAGAGCTTATCACAAAACCTACAGTAGCTGTAAATAGGTAAAACCACCAGCACACTCCTCAATTAATGATCTGGGTGCTCCCTAATTGCTATGCTGTCCTCAAGACACACATCACATTTTCCAATAATGCCCAGACTACTCCTGCCCAATTCTCTGTTTTGAGATAACCATTGAGCTTTCAAAGTGGTAACTTTGGCACTAGAAAAATCACCATATGAGGACTAAGCACTCACAGTGTTCATCATAGGAGCTGGAGCTGTAGTAACTCCACTTGAGGAAATGCTCTGTACTTAGAAGACACTGCTTTTAAAGGTCTCTAAAGTCGGGCCAAAATTACTCCCCCACACACTTACCTCATTCTTGAAAGATCTTGACTAAAATATCCCAATGAACCAAAACAAGCTTGTAACACCATTTAACATCATAAGAACATCCTAAACTCACGATGCTTTTTAACTTTACTAAGTGCACTCTTGGAATAGCAAATACAAAGCCTTGCATATACACCAGGCAATTCATTATTAACATTCACTGGTAGAGCACTGCAGAGATGAGGCAGTAAACAGCATAGCTGGAGAGCTTGCTGCACATTTAGCCAAACTGTATCCCCTTGTGGTACTCCGTTCAGCCTCCACCCATACATTACTCACACTGAGCTGTACCACCCAGCAAGGCTGCTGAACATTTATTCAACTGAAGCGCCCAACAAACAGCTGAATGGGAACTCCTTTAGTATTAGTCAGTAACCAACCACAAAGAGCAACAGGGTCACAACACAGCAAGGCAAGCAAGCTGCTCATCCCTCCTTCTGCTCATGCTAAGGTTTCAAACTCATCATCTCTTGAACAAACTAGAAACGGAAGGTCTTATCTGCTCCTTCCAGCTCTGTTATCTCCAACCCTTCCTAGCAAGATGGAAAAATCAATTTAAGAACATTTGTCAAGATATTTCCTTTTTCAACCACCTTGGAGGTTTTCTAGTGGTCTTGTTCCATTTTGAAGGACAGTTCTCTGAATCCAACTAAAATTAGTGTCCTGTGAGGAGAGACTGAGAACACTTAGGCTGCCCAGTATGGAGAAGAGTAGGCCAAGAGGCAACCTCACTGCTCCCTGCAGCTCCCTGAGGAAGGAAAGCAGAAGGAGGTGATGGGCTTTGGTCCCGGTCACCTGTGGCGGTGCAGAAACAACAGAGTACACCAGAGGAGGGCTGAATGGGCATTGGAAGTATTTCCTTACTGTGAGGGTGGTCTAACACTGGAACAGGCTTCCTGGAGATTTGGTTGATGCCCCATGCCTGTCAGCGCTCAAGAGGCATTTGGACAATGCCCTTAATAACGTGATGTAACTTTGGTTAGCCCTAAAGAGGTCAAACAGTTGGACTTGATCTCTGAAGGTCCCTTCCAACTGAACTATTTTATTCTACATTATGAGAACAAACACTGAGTTGAAGGCCAAATACTTTATTAAAATCACTCAGTTTGATCACAACGTCAGGTTTTGCAGTTAAAATAGCTTTACAAACAAAACTATATGCATGTTTTTCAGTGAGCAGATACATACTACTGCAGAAGATGTCCATTTTCCAGTGTCCCTGTCAAAGAATATATTGTGCTTCACCAGGAAAATTGTAAAGGGAAGGAAGAGGGACAGGAAAAAAAAGGGAGGCTTGGAGACACAAACAACTTATCTGCAAAAACATACCGCCTTCTTCAGAAAGCCTTACACATTTGTAATGTAATTTAGACACCAGATAAAGTTTCTCAAGCGAATTGGTAATGACAGGCAACACACGTCTCCTGGATTTACAGAGACATCCTTTTACTACTCCTCAAACTATTTTCTGAGTTTGTCCAAACACCACATTTTCCAGTAGAAGTTTTAAGTCTGTTAATGTGAAATACAGATGGCATGGGAGTTTTACTACGAAATCCCATGAAAACCTGTTCTGAAGACACTGAGAGCTGGCTGCAGAAACACACAGCCAGCACCATTTAATAGAGACTAGTGATGTGAAAGGAGTGTAATTTCAGAGAGAACAGGTTAAAACACAATGTCAGCAATGCTTCCTTAAATTAATTGGCAATGAGGGTGGGGAGAATCTGGGAACTGACTTACAGGAAAAGAGCCAGGAAATATTTCAAGAAATAACCTAGTAAAACTTCCAGATTCAAGTCTATTTGACTGCCTACGAATAGAAAATACATATGCATTTTTAGAATAAAGCAGCTAAATTTTCCCATAACACTAACAACATAGGTGGTCAGCATAAAAAGAAAACAGTCCAGACAAAGGAAAGGTGACGCTAACTGTAAAACTTTCATTAGAAGAACATGAGCATCAAGAAAGCAATACATCCCTGATACCAAGAAAATAAAGAAACAGAAATCTGACAGTAAAAATTTTTTTTTCCTAGAAAATGCATTTGGTTTCAATTAATACTTACTCAACTGGAGGGCCTAACCAATAATTGGTTTGGAACTTACTTTGTGCATACTTGGTAAGTAATCACAAAGAGCACTAGGTTCATATAATGTTCTAAAAACGTCCCAGGATAATATGATCAAGCTTGATTTTTAATATGTATTAGATTGCTAAAGATCACAGAGCACAAATAATTCGATTTAGAAATGAAAGGATTTATCAAAGTGGCCCTCAAACAAATACATTTTTTTTAAAAAAAAAGGTGGGGGGGAAGCGGAAAGGTAGAAGAAATCTTCATGACTTTTTAAAGCTGCCAGTTTTCCCTTTGGGAAACCTTCTGCAATGTGCATCCTCTAAAATATGCCTTGGTATCTGATATACAATCAGCACAACATCCTGCAGAACACAAACAGCTACATAAATCAAATTCATTGTGTTGAAATTCAGAAACCTTACGGCATGGCTGTGCTTTTATCCAACCTGATGTAACATGATGAATACATGATCTCAGACATAGCAAATCATGACTTCTTTCAGAGCCAAAGAGAGGCTTGAGTGCCACACCATAATGCCTTCACCTGACTTCTTCAGTGCAGCTTCTTTCACTTCACATGTACAATGAAGACAGTTCACCCTCAGAGAGCAATCTCAGTAAGCAGCAGCCACCCTGCAAGGAAGCACACTCTATCAAAGGTGTGCTGTTTCAGGCTGGTATGCACCCTGTTCTGGAAATAAGCAAGCCACAATTCTGTATGTTTGCTATTAAAACAGATTATGAAGGCAAAAGTAAGCAATGGCACACATTTTTATATTAGATTTCAAAAATTAACTGAAGGGGAAAAACAATGATAGAATTAACTCTTTTTGAAAAAGCTATCAAGAACAACGGGTATGGGTGCAATACACCAAGAAGTGCCCACACTGGTTATACTCTGCCAGTTCTCCAAGACGACAACATATGTTGCAACCACAGAAACCTCTGATATTAGTAGCACAGGTCAAAGCTGGAAATTTCCACTTTCACTGAAACTGCAGTTACTAATTTACAACAAACACCAGGTCTATGTTTCACACATGGTCAGCCAGCAGCAATGATCAAGAAAGACATTATGCTTCAAAGAGTAAAGTGCTGCTCTGACTATGAGGGTTGTCCATTTCCTTCCTGATACTGCCATTAACATATAATAGTAATAAAATATTTCAACCTTTCTTTCATTATTTGTAATGCAGATCTGTAGCAATGCTGTTCTGGAATTTAAAAAGGCTTCACCTTCTGATAAAAAACAGTTCTTGGATTAAATGAAAGTATTACTTCTTCCCAAGTCTTCTGCTGGATACCAGAGAATTTTAAATAACCTATTTAAGCTCTCTTATGTTAATTTTTGGGGGAGGATATCACAGTTTCCCAGGATAAAACTTGAGACACTTTTGAACTTTCAGAAAGTTTCCATCTTCTTCTTTTTTTTTTTTTTTTCCCCTTAATTTAGGAATAAAATGTTCCCACACAACTTAATAAATTCTACTTTCAAAGGCATAAAGTATCCCCATCTTTCTGTTTACTTAGCAAAATAGGTTACCATATATTCAGCACTCCATTACCATGACAACAATTTAATGAAATCCTTTCCATAGGGAAAGGATTTTTGAAAGCTGCTTTAGTTTGATTTAAACATCTATTTAATTCCTTCTTCTATAACCTCAGTTACTGCAGGCTCTGGTAGAACAGCTTTAGGCAGAAGGTAAAAATCAAGAAATCTCTCCCTTAAGAGTTACTCTTTTAAGTTTGCCTTAAATGCATTAAACTGGTCCGTTCAATTAAATCCAAACCACAAATCTATCTTGTCACAAATACCAACTTGACTCTTACCACAACCCCATCCTGTTCCTACTCTTCTTCCTTTCTAACAGTGCTAGATACTTATCTTACCATGGTGCTCATCCCCAGACGCTCCTACACATGCAACAAAATCCTCCCAGACTGATTCAGCATGACACTTTCTCTCCATTCAAGCCCCTCGCCAGGGAGGAATGGCCAACTTGTTCCATTAAGGTGGTGCTCACACCTCCAGCCCCTCCTTACATTCACTGCCAGCTTGCTGAGTTACCGTTCTACTGACACACCTGTCGGAACTGCCAAAAACAAAAAAACACCCAAACATACAAAACAAAAAAACTCACATGTAGTTACATGGCTAAAGCAGTATATTCTTTCAATATCTAAAGGGGAGCTACAGGCTCTAGGCAGCCTGGTCTAGTGGTTGGTGACCCTGCCAGTGGCAGGAGGGTTGAAACCAGATTATCTTTGAGGTCCCTTTCAACCCCTGCCGTTCTAAATTCCATGAAAGAATGGGACAGACTTTAGCAGGGTCTGTGGTAATAGAACAAGGGAAAACAATTACAAGCTTAGATCAGATACATTTAGGTTGGATACAAGGAAAAGTCTTTTACAGAGAGGGTGGTGAGGCACTGGAACAGGTTGTCCAGAGATATGGATGATGCCCCGTCCCTGGAGACCAAGGTGAGGCTAGATAAGGCTCTGAGCACCCTGATCTAGCTGTGGTGTCCCTGTTCACTGCAGGGGAGTTGGACTACATGGCCTTCAAAGATCCCTTCCAACTCTAAGGATTCTATGATTCTGTGATATTACAAGATTATTCGATGCGTAAAACAAGCACGTGGCAATAAGGCTGGCTGAAATACATTTCAATTTCTCTTCAAAACTTTGATAAAATCCTCCCTCCCAGCTTCAGTCAAACACTTGAATAAACTCAACTTCCAAGAGACAAAAAGAATGTCCCTTTGAAAGTAATAATTAACTAAAATAGGGAAATAAAGTATAAGAACTGAGAATGTTATTTTAACATTTTATATATACAACAAACATCAAGAGCATCAAGTTAAATTGTTCCAAGTAATACTGCCATGTAAAGTGAAAAGCAGCTAAAAATAAATAGTTTAGACATGCTGAGTTTGCTTGAGACAAACAGGTACAAAAAGCAAGTGTGAAAATTCATCATGGCAGGGTCTACGAGGATATAAGAGCACAGTAACAGGGATACAGCCTTTTCCTCCCCATGCACCTATTACTGCAAACTCTTAGAAGCCTGTATACCCGTCAGCACGTTTGTGAAGAATCCCTGCATGCATACAGCATTGAGACTTTTTGCCCTCTGAATGTTCTTTTTTAAGTATCCACAACCAGCCACTGCCAGCAATAACGCACAGCAAGTGTACTGATGCACAGTAAAAAGCACAGCAAGCCCCTGGGCTTCAGGTTGGAGACCATACAATTTAAGGAAAAAGAGATTCAGCTCAAGAAAGATTTCAAGCTACTTCTCCCAACCAAGGAAGGAGCCTCTCCCTCTGTCCATCATTATTCCTGTCCGCAAGAGCTGTCCCTATTCTCATACACAACTGTTTGTTGCAGCTTCATGGGAAATTACCTAAGTAAAAAAAACAAAACAACAAAAAAACATTCTAGAAATGCCAGTATGTAAGTAACTTCTCAAAAATCAGATAAATCTCCCCATTATATTCTGCATGATTGTGCTAAACATCTATATCAACACAAAGGAAAAGGCCAAAAGAGGAGACAAGGCTGCCCCTTGAAGCAGCAGTACCAGTTTATAGGCACTCTGCCCAGACTTCAGGGCGCTCAACAAATGAGAGCCTTGCTTTTGCAGTATCAGCCTGAGAACAGCAAAGAGAAGCCATCAGAAACTGAACCAAACTTAGGCTACACGATGCCCAATCAACCTCCGGACAGGAACACTGACATAGCTGTGGTAAGTTCTTCCCACTTATCCAGAAAAAGCACTTTAATGATGAGAAATTTTCATTTGAGTTGTGAGAGCTGAGAGAAGTGTAGCTTTCACTGCAGCAGGATACAAAGAACACTGTGACACTGCTTTTACAGTACCAGCAGGGAAGAAAACACTTTTCTTCTTAGAGTGGATCTTATTGTTGAGTAATCAACTCAACTTGCTAAATGAAGTCACCTGGTTGACACTGCCAGCAAGATCAGAAAGTAACCGTGGCCAAAAAGACAGTGACTAAAGTAATACAAGCGAAAGTCTTAATTATTTCTTCATTTAAATCATCCTATGAGGGATGTTCTAAAGAGGGAGTAAACCAAGATTTAAAGTACCTGTCTTTGCATTAGCTTTTGCTTTTATTTCATAAGTTACTTTGAAAATAACCATTTAAACGTCAAGGCTTTCTGTATGGCATGACTGCCATGACTGGAACTATATAAGTGCCATCATATACTCCTTAGGAATTCTGTTAAACACATCTGGAGCTCATAAAAGATGCTGTGCACATGCTTACAAGCAGGTTGCAAAATTCCCCTGTCCAGGAATAAATTTACAGCAAGTAGCACTATCACACAAATGAAGAAAAGTTCTATTTAAAGTATTTGAGATTAGATATTAAAAATCCATCTCAACTAACCCACTGTGTGTCTCAGTTCTATGTTTGCAATCATTGCTCCCAAACAACCTGCAACCTATTTAACAAGTTGAACAGTTTAACTGGCTTCCTGAAAAGAGTTCCAATCAACACTCAGCACAGGAGAGGAAACGTGTGAGTATATGGTAGATCCTGGCACATGGACTAAAGTTCAGAAAAATACCCAGCAATGCTGACATTAAGTGGGGAAAAAGAAGAATCCACAGTGTTAGTAATATTGTTTTTTACAATTGATTTTTCAGAAGTGAAAACGATAACCACACCCAGCCAGGCCACAGTGAGGCCACTGGGTGGGTAGGGCACAGAATCAAGTGTCGCCACCGCCCCAGAGAGCAAGCAGGCCATCTATCTTCAAGGACAATGGCCTCATAGAAGAAAGGGCTGGCAGGAACCAGGTACAGTGGGTGCTTTGTAACATCCCTGTTCCATCTCCACTTTGCCCCATCCCCACTCAGCTGGGAGCAGGAGCTTCCTGGAAGGACAGACTCCCACCACACTGCCTTCGGCTCTGTTCCTACAAGCGACTTCCACTGTCCTGTAAACCTAACAGTATGACTCTTCATATGCATAAAATGGCTCAAATGCAACACTTCATGCGATCAGGGTTATCTTCTACAGTTTAAGGACGCTCAAGATTGAAAAAAACACAACAAAACAGACCAAAAAACATCAACAACAAACACAAAAACAGAACAAAACCACAAAGAAACAAAAAACCCAAGGGGTTTGGCAGCATGTCTAACATGAATGCTTTTACAATACCAAAAACTCTTTTCTCAGTCTGGGAGAAGCAGTTCTCACAGCAACCACTGTGCTCCGGGGTGAACCAGGGCCCTTGTCTTTCCGAAGCAGATCCTAGGCACACAGAAATCTTGTTTCAAGAGATATGATTTTTGAAGATTTTTGAAGCTTGAAATGTGTGATGAATGCCTCGAGACTATGTATTTATAAAAGTGTTATTAAGAGAAAAAGACTCATCAATGGACAGACACACAACGCTATGTGAAAAACATCAAACTTAATTTAAGCTGAGTTGATCTGCAATTGACCACATGCTAAATTTAAGCCTACTGAAGAAAAAAACAGTGGTAAAAACTCAGAGTTCTTATCAGTAGATTAAGTGCTATGCAAGACACATTTCTTCACTCCAAAGAGACTGCTTCCTGACAGGAAAAAGCTCAGCACATGAAGGCACCCTGGGAGCTAGCTAGCTGATTTATGGCTCATTTGCATTACAAAAGTTTTCTAGCATAAGGGCAATTCTCTCCCTCCCATCAAATTTCTAACCAATTCTGTTGCTCTCCACAAGAATTTCTCCCACACAAATGGAAGAAAAAAAAAAAAAATCCCATAGACCTCGGTGGTAGAACATTCGAGACTTAGAGCACAGTTAACACATATGCTTAAATTTTAAATTTCAGATGGAAGCAGTCCCTGCCTAGACAAGAATGTAAGACAGAAAAACACCCACAAACTTACACTGACAACCTACCTCTCACAATCCCTTCTGAATTCAGTCTGCAAGCTGGCTTAATGTTGAGGGCATGGGAGCACACCAGCCTGGAACCACTGAGAACTGAGTGCCATCAGGAACCTGCCTCTGTCAAAACGCAGACCCCTGCAGGCATCATTCACTAAAATACACAATCCAAGGAAATTCTGACATATCTCAAGATGCCGACTCTAATTCTTCTCAAAACATTCTACATCCCACCTGCCACCTGGTACCAAGCATGAGAGCTCATCAGGGCTGCCTTCACAAGGTTGTAGGACAGCTGGGATTTCCTTCAGCACAGGCGAGAGATGATCAATAGCACCACCAAGAAAAATCTGTACCACCAGGCATCTCCTCAGGTGTGTGCCCGTGCCAGCAACAATGTGGCTGCTCCTGGAAGGGGCCCTCACTCCCCAGCAGCTCACAACTGGTGCACGGAGACCTGGCAAAACCAGAAGGTTGTACAGGATCACTACTTCTTCTGGTGATAGCTTGAGCTCAGCGTGGGTTTATAGTGACTGTGGAACTAAAGATCTGCCAGGTAATAGTGCTAGATTTCCACCAGCTTTCAGATAGGCTTAGTCACTGGGATTATGTAAAATTGTACACAGTAGGTCCTAACAGCAGAAGAGATTATCCTTCTTGGAGACTGACAGGACAAGATCGTGTATGTAGACACTACAGAAACACAGCACAGTGCAGACGGGTAATCATATCAGTTTCTTACAGACACCAGTAAAAAGCCTAGA
This sequence comes from Alectoris magna, assembly GCA_030625065.1. Lineage (NCBI taxonomy): Eukaryota > Metazoa > Chordata > Aves > Galliformes > Phasianidae > Alectoris > Alectoris magna. The sequence goes on from CM060562.1 coordinate 61,154,894, forward strand.
TCTCAGCTATCTAGATCTAAGGCTATCTTTTGAAGGTACCACGTTTTTATAGCCTTTAGGATGCTACCTCCTTAAATCTCTCCAAGAGCAAAGAAGGAAGTTGCCTGAGGCCGCCTGCATGCCCTCCATGCACTGCAGACCAGGCTGCAGACAGTAAGGGAAGGGGAGGAGAGAAAGACAAAATACGCTATGACTGTATGAATAGCAGCTCTTATCAAAACTGCACAGACTCCTACATCAAAAGGTCTATCACGTAACTACTTATGTTCTAAAAAAGGAGGCTAAATCAGTTTCTTTTTTTAAAATAGTTTTTTTTTTTTTTTAAATAGTTTCTTTCTAAAGGCTGGTAAGAGACACCCAAAGGTCCCCTTGGGAGAAGCAAACACAAGGACACTGTATACTTGCTGCCTAACAAACTTTTCACAGATCTTCCAGCAACAATTTTGCAAGAATTTTCACTACAAGAAAGCATGTCTTAAGATTAAATAAGCACAATCTTTTATTCTGCAATTTAGGCCTGAAGGAAATAAGATCATCATGAATACCTCCCTTTCTTCTCTTTCCTAAAAGAAAATAAAACAAACAGAACAACAAAAAAAGAAAACATTAAGTCTTTATGCAGAACACACACTATTCCCCAGTTTCAAATCCCTTGCAGAGGGAACTAAATGAATGAGTAAGAGATAAACTACGCAAGTCTTAAACAAGCTTTGCATCTCTATAAATAGCATTTCTGGAGTTGGAAAGTTTTGAAAAACCCTGAAGAAACATTTCAGAGTCACATTAGATACCTTCTCTAACCTCTGCTAACCAAAAACAAAACCCTTCTTTGATCACAGATGACTCCACTACTCTTGAGGACAAAAGCATTGCAAGGAACCAAGACTGCACAAACCACCGTGCTGTTTAAACTTCCCAGAGGAGGAACTCAAATAGAGAATAGTTCTGTGATTCACAGGCTAAGTAGAGGGCAATAATCAAGGCTGTTTTTCCAGTGACTCTCATCCTGCATCACAGAACTACAAGATTGCTGATATAAAAACCTCAAAGTTTGGAAAACAACAGCAACGTGAAGTGAGGAAAAATTTCCCAAGCTAAACAGCTATACAACACGTTCTTCCCCTGCCAACAATCACATTCCACAACATACTTCAGAAAAGGTACAATTCTCTCCCCAGTTCTCCATTTTTTCAGGTTTATATCTGTGATAAAAGACTTCCATGTATTTTTATATATGCAGTAAATGTCTCTCAAGCATCAAAGGGATCTCACCAACCTCCCGGAAAACCTGTATTCAAAGTCTTTTCATGCTGCTCACTGCGGAATTCTAGACGTTCTTTAACATCTGAAAACTACAGTCGTTGCAAAAGACTGCTGAAATGCTAACCTAGACAGCAGCAGGCAGAAAGTTTGCTAAAAACATTGAAAGCTCTCCATTCTAAGCAAGGGAAGACAATGCAATACTGTTATGTTTCAGAAAATTATTTTTATGGCTTCTCTCAGCAGCCAACACAGCAATTCAACTATCCCACACATACACCTCTAAATAACAGAGCAAATAATATGCTTGCACCTACAAATCTGAAGGAGGGGTATCTTCAGCTTTTCTTCAAAAACACATTTCTTCAAATATACACGCCTCAGGCATGTATATTATTGGACAAAACAATGGATGTAAAATGCAGTACCATTTTTAATGTCAGTAAAAGGATTATGAAGAAATGTTTGCATGTCTGGAAGCAGAGCTAAGAAATTTCCACTAGACAGCTGAAATGAAGCATTGTTTCCTCAAGTAATTAAAAAAATATATATTATGTATCTCCAGGATCTTGGCTTGAATGTTCTTCACACCCAAGATAAACCTCCACAATGTTTTGTTTTAAGAACAATGTGTGGAAGCTTTTCCTTCTGAAAGCAAAAAAACAAATTATGGGTGCTACAGGAAACCTGAATAAACAGCAACACTTTGCTGTTCAAGAGCGTAAGAATTGCAAGGAGACAATTGCAAGCAACACAGTAATCGGAGAAGCAACCAGCATTTGAAGAATGCCGTGTGGACTTAATGAATCTGGCCAAAAAGAACAGCATATACATGTGCAATTTCTTTTCCAGGTCATCCTTCCAGACTCAAGCTGTTTAAAACTCAGCAGCTATGTATTAATGATTCCTACTGTAATGAATTATGAACGTTTATAAGTTAAGTTCTGGTTAGGTTGTAAACATGACATTTATAATCTTTGTAAACTTTGGTTTTAATGTACAAATCTTAACTAGCAAGGTTCAAATTTAGGTATCTAAACCAAGAGTCTAAATTAAATTAAATTGTAGTGAATTTTGTTATTTTCCTCAAATATTCACACACCCTGAAGGAACATGAGGTGAATATCAAGTGTATGACTACTTTCAGGCTCTGACTGAGCATTAGCAATCTGGAGATAAACAGATTCTCTCCCTACTCAGACAGGCTTTGGAGAATGTCTCAGATATTTACACAGTTGATGTTTTTTTGTTTGTTTGGGCTTTTGTTTGTTTGTTTTTACAGAAGAATGATGCTAACAAGACAAACATAAACTCAAGCATAAAAGCACACCGTTTCCAGTGAGGATATTTTTCCTAAAAGAAGTGCTTCATCTTTGACTTCAGTGTCACCAAGAAATTGGGAACTGAAATTATTAATTCCACTGGAAATGACATAAAAATAAAACAATTCAATGTAAATATCAGTTTTAAGGTACCTCTCTAGACAGCATTCCAGATAAAGGTCATCATAAACTGCAGAGGTAGCTATTAATAAAAGTGACATAAGCAACTTGTCTACTTACTGAAAAGCAACTTCCCCCCCAAATAAACCATTTATTTGTTGTTCTCTGATAAGGAAATAGTTGGGAACTCCTTGACATAGTGATGACAGAAAATACAAAATACAGGAAATGCTAACTCACAGCAAGAAAGGCTAAGAACTTCAGAAAACTTAAAACTAAAAAAACCAATTCTGTCAGATATTTAGAAACCATCTCAAATGCTTTCCTTGTGATTTCTCATCTCCTGGAACTTCTTATCCAAATACACGCAGTAACACCAAACAGCAAGTGCAAAGAAACTCTAGCCTCAAAACTGCACATTCAGTCTTCCAGTTTAACTCAAGGTAATTCTGTCCCTATGATGTGCCACTCATGTCAAACTGCTTTAGCTGAGAGGTAGAATTAGGGGATCTCCAAAGTTCCTTCCAACTCCTATAATTCTGTGATTCCAGTAATTTCTTTCTAAAATTAAGTTGCATTTTTAAAAGTTATTCATTTTAAATTTGTCTTAAAAAACTGTTCCAGATAGGAATGGAGCTAGGTTTCTATAGGCAACAGTGATAATGAATATATCATGGGATAGTAAGTTGGTGGAGGGGAGGTGGGGAGGGAATTCTGCTCTGTTTTTCATACTAATTAGTATATTGCCTTCAGAGGGTATGACAGGATAGCCCTTCTAGGTCTGCTACTTTGTTAAATTTAGTGCTTTCAGACTGTACCTCACCACAACAAAATCTGTATTACCTGAAGTTTAAGCATTCATACCATTGTCAGCTCTAACTTGCATACTTTTTAAACTGTTATATAACACCATTTCTTAATCACCTAAGTGTACAAGCCATAGACAAAGTGAAATACCTCTGACCTTGACCCTCCACAGCAGGCGGGGAAAAAGAGAGAGGTTCTCCATTCTCTAAGAGCGGAGGAGAGACAAGAGAAGCAGGGGCTGAAGGGAACTGCAAACAGTGTCAAGATTCAAGAGCACATAATTACAGTTAAAAGAATCAAGTGTCACAGGCAGGCAACAGCAGAGCAGGGACTTAATACATACAAATGTGCCACTGTAAACCCATATTACACTGTACCGTTTATTTTCTGACTGGCTGGATACCAGGAAAGCCTTTGGAGTAAGAGGAGACAGAGTTCTTTGCAAGAGCTGGAAAAAACATTGGTACATTTAGGAGCTGATGGCACAGAAGTAAACAGAAGAGCCTAGAAACAAATTTGAAAATATAAGCAAGAAGACTCAACTACAGAGAATGGTCTTTAAGTAGGAGTAGCAGTCCCAGATAAGGACCTATTACATAAGAGAAATTTATGCTTGCATGTTACTCTCATACTTCAACTTCTTGCCTGTTAAACTCCCACAAGCTGTAACATCTTATCTGCATAAGGAATCTAAATTGGTCTTTAAAGATTGTAGAGGCTTCTGTTTGAAAAGTTACTTGTTTCATTTCTTGCCAAAAATATGGCCAAAAAGTAAGGCCTTTATCACGACAAACAGCAGGTAAAGGAGTATTTGGTAAGCAGAAAGAAATGCTGAGGGCTTTATTTCAGCTTCACTTCCCTGGAGAAGGGGTGGAGACCTCTGAAAACTGTTGTTTGGTTACAGGGAAATACCGAGGCACTGGCACCATGAAGATTTGTAGAGAAAAGATAGAATGGCTGCATATGTCTCTTCTATAGAGGAAGTTTAACTACTGTCAAGGATTGATGTTTAAACAAACTTAACTGAAACACTGAACTGAGGGGTGAGGGTTGCAGACAGTTACTTCATTTTAATCTTGCTTCCCCTCCAGCAGTCCAGGGGGTGGTTTGTCAGCACATCACCACCACTATTCTAACCACATCAAATACTTTGGGGTTCTCAAGTTGAACCTGTCCAACACTTTCTAGTGTAATCCATCAAGACACTGACCATCGCCCCCATCAAAAGCTTTCTTGGAAGGGCCAAAGCACCAGCTTGAAAAGCTGCCTTCTGATGGGAAGTTGGGCCCTCTGAAGTGCCAGCAGGGCAGAAAGACCAGTGCCTGTTCTGCTATTCAGAGTCACACACTGCCTTGCTCTGCCAACAGAGAACCCAGATTTCAGGTAGCTGAGGCTTAAGAGAAAGATTTATATTAGTTTAAAGTAAAATTCCAGAAGATGCAATCATCTCCCATTGTTCAGCTAATACTTATGTCCTTGTTGATATCATGTTTCCTCCCATATTGGTAAGTGAAGCTTCCTACTTAAATCTGTATATCTTCATGAACATAGCCCACAAGCTTACTGTAAAATACTTCATTTCAGCAGCGCTGCATATGAGTTTTTTCCTTTCTAAGCAGTATATAAGAAGAATCCCTCTCCTCAACCCATGGTGAAGCAGAGCTCTCTCCCTCACCCTCCTGACACAGAACACCCTTTTTCCTTTCGACAACAAAAGGTATAACGTGTTTTCCATTCTCTGCTTTTTTAAGTGCTGGCCTATTCTCCCATAAAGAACTGTTTTTAGGCAGATGTAACAGGATCAAGATCAAAGGGGGGCAGAGCTCCCCATAAGAATGTTTGTTGTATACATATATTTAGATTTTGAAAGTATTATTATTTTCCCCACAAAACAAGTTAAAAGAGGTAAAGGAAGAAAAATTAAAAACAGTAATGCAAGTAGGGGGATGCATGTGTTCGGTATCCTCTATGGTTGCTCTTGGCTTAATAAATATGTGTTCAAGCTGGCAGTAAAAGCAGGATATTTCAAGTAGCGCACAAAACAACCTGAATCTAAGTCAGAACTACTAAACTCATGTGCTCAAACACAAGGACAGAGCAGATGTCTATGGATTCTAAGCTAATGAACTACCAAAACTGACAATGACACTGAAGTACACACCTGATGAAATTATCTAGGTGTGCCAATATTGGGCACCTAAGTTTGGAACTTTTGTCTACATTAAGTCAAAAGTAAAGCCTAAAAACAAAAGAACAATAATGAAAAAAAACAATTACTGGCTTGTTAGAACTGCCTTTGTACTAAAGGCAGCATTAACCACCTATTATTCAGGTACTCCCATGACATTTACATGGGTCATCATGTAAAGCAAGATGTTTTACACAACACCTGCTTGCTAGAGGAAACATGCTAGATTAAAATCACTGACATGCAAATTCTGTTCCACTTCTGATCCTGACTGCACACGTGGACAATGTATGCAAATGTAAGTTGGGCACAATGCCTTCTCATCTATTTAAGTTTCTATTGAAATATATATGTATATATAAATGTAATTTGAGGATTTGTGTCAGCAGCCTTGTAGAAATCACACACAGGTTGGCTTAGAGCAGAACCTTCATTTAAGGGCCTATAACCTATGTAAAGGACAAAGATGCAAAACAGAAGGGAAAAAGATGATCTCCTCAGAGTTACACAGCAGGTAAGCAGTAGAACTCAAAGCTGATTTCAGGTGCTAAGCAAGGATCAAAAACATCCTGCACGCATTTAGGACAAACTACTCCAAGAAAATTTAGAAGAGACTAGCCACAGGAAAGAGAATAACATAGAAAAGCTACAAAACAAATTAAATAAAATGTCAAGGAGGATTTTGCTGAAAGCCTCTGGTGGCAGTTCCAGTTTGTTTAGCAGACAGCATTTAGAAAGGACTCAAAACATTATCTTCAATACTAAAGCACCTTAGTCAGACTCTTCTTGAAAATCGCATCTTCTTTAGCAAGAAATTACTTGTTTGGCTTTGCAATCTCTTCAGATATATTTTACCTTATTTGATATATCTCTACTATAGCTGACATTGTTTATTTTCATTTCTCAACATCATAAATCAAAATATTTATTTCAACATCAACATAATTGCACTTCTCCAAATGGAAAGCAAGTTACCTGACATTAACAGACGTTCTTTACTGCAACCCTTTAGTCTTTAGCCACCGTTACACACCACCTGAAGAGCAGTTAATCAGAGCTGCAACTTTTCCCCACACTACTACTTCAAACAGGTGTGACAAACATGTCTCTAGGCATCTGAAATTCACTTAGGCTGGTGGTTTAGAGCAGTTTTAGTAATAGTTATTTATTATAGCGTAGAGAGAGTACGTGGCTTTCCATTTCAATGGTGCAGAAAGTATATCTTAGTCAAAGATGTTTTTATACTTGTTTTCTGCCCCCTTCTATTCCTACAGGAGTAAACAAGCATTAGTTCTTCTCGTACGCTGAAGCTCAGAGATTATTATACATATATATATATATATACCAAATTAATGAAGAAAAGTTTTCAGGAAATCACAATCACTTATTTGTTTAAAAAAAAAACACCTCAGCCACCACCACCAATTAATTCCAAATGACAAACAAACAAACAAAAAAATTGACTGAATTAGCATTGCATGTACTTATATGTATGATAAAGTCTAGGCAGCATCATATAGTATGACCCTTTCTTAGCTCACCTTTTCCTATGAGGCAATACCAAATCTGTGCTTTATCTTCAGTCAGATAAGCTTTAGTTTTAGACACTTTGTTTTAGATGCATTTACTTTTATAAATACTCTCCAAAACTGGATGCTAGAAGCCCAAATTGTATGCATATTGCACTTGAATACCCAGGGACAGTTTTCTGTTATAAAGAACAATTACAGTTCAAGTTTATCTCCACTGCCTCAAGGGAACAAATCATTACTCCAACAATGGGGGTGGGCAATAAAAGTACTCTTTGGATACATAATGTGGCACTGCTTTATTTTAAAGCATAATTTAAAAATTGTTAAGCCTTGTGAATAGGCAGAGTGAAGAGTTTCATATTACAATCAGCATTGGAATAAAACCTGTAACCTTACCGAGCAAAATAGCCTTGCCTTCTTTCCTTTTTCTCTTCCTTGGTCTCCATCATGTACAGTCAAATGGGCAAGATGAGCAGCCAGGCGTGATGCTCTTCTTCCCCTCAGAACCTCATATCCAAGGAGAGTTCTCTGTATATAAAATCTAAAAACAGGAAGTTCATAAATCAGTGTGTCAACAATACCTACAAAAAACAGCAGTGTTATGGAAATGCAATTGACTCACTGGCAAAGCAAAGTAGAACTTTAACCAGTCGGTGCTTGACACAAGATATTCATTTAGCATACAGTAAGACAAACAATAAATGCACTCAGGCCAATTTCTCCAGCACAGAAAGAGGCGTACTGCAAAGCAGGTAATCCAAAGAGCAGTAGCAAGTTATAAAACCCTGGAAGGATTAAAACCTTTGGCAGCAGTTAAATAGATTATACCAAAACATCTTCCTGGTGTTTTACAGATAAGAAGATCAAGACTCTTCAGAAACATCCCATACAAACAGTAAAACCAGAAAGATATGTAATGTTGACTTTATTAAAAAAAAAAAAAATCCGTAAAATAGCGAGATGTTTAAGAATAATGAAAAGGAGAAAAGAAAAAAAAGAGTCATCTGCATTCTTCAAACAGCTTTTACTGTTGTGAACAATACACAAGTTCAAACAAGTATACTAGGAAGAGAAATAAGATCTATCTCCTCCTCTCCAGATAAACTGTAGAAGTATTCAGGCCCTTGTAAATCAGAGTTGGGAATTTCAGAACTGCTTGGCACTTACTGCAATAAATCATACGCCACACCAATTACTTTCAGAGAACCTTGTCATGTATTTTATCCTCTTCCCTTCTCCTGTATACATTCAGTCTACCCTGAAGGCTTGTGCACACACGCACAGTCAATTTCTTGAGAATTCTTTATCAGATTAAAGTTCAAATCAAAAGTTACTACTAAACATTTTAGTCTAATGGACAATACAACAAAGAAATTAAAAACACATAAGTTATGATTCACAGAAGAAGAAAAGTTACTCCAGGACATAATAATCAGCTCCTGTTACCTTTCTCCTGCATTAAAAGATGATAAGATATAAATTGCCAGTTGTTATTAAAAGAGGTCATGCAGAGAAAACAGACTAATCTACCTGAAAATCCAAAGAGTACATCATGCTACATTCTATCAGAAATACTTGCCATAATTTTTTTCCATATTTAAGAAGCCTCAGTCCCTGGCAATTAAAGTCCACTGCTTCAAAATGCACTTTCCTTACTCATTTATTTGGTATATCTCCAGCGCTTCATAAATAATCGAGTTTCTTTGATCTCTATGCATCAGGCAGAGACTTATAATGGTCAGTATGTGACAGCACTCTTTAAATGGCAAATTTGACTGTGACATCTTTGGTTTATAAATAGAATGCTATTTTACCCCTGCAAATTATTGTGTGCTGTAGTCTCCAGTAGAACACAGAAAGTGACATTACAGCAGTCTGCTCAGCTGCACAGACTGTATGAAGACATAAAGAATTCCAGTATAACCTTATCTCCTCTATTGAGGTAGGTCTTTAGCCTTTCAGAGGATCAGAAATGGTGTCTTTGTTACAACTGCATTTAGAATTACAACAAATCCTTCAAAAGCACACAATCACCACCTACACAGCAAGCTACACGGAGCTCAAAGACAGAGGAACTAGCTTTTCCCCTTTGCCTACTTTCCCTTTATTTACAGGCTGTGGTGTGTGCATAAGAGCACTGACTGGTCATGGCTGAACCTCGTGTTGATGTCAAGAACTACCAAATAACCAAAGCACTGAGATAACATTAAACTCACAAACACAAAGACAGTGGGACTCATGAAAATGAGAACAGGGAAGTGTCTAGAGTCCTCTCACATGACAGCTAGAAAGCACAGGATGAACAGAGGGAAGGAGGATCTCCCCTCGGGATCTCATCCTGTGCGAGTCATGGAAACATGCTCCTTCCATTCACTCTCTTCCATGATTTGCTGATCCCACCCAGTGGAAAGAATATCTGCTGGCAGATGAGGGAAGGAGCACCACTGACCAGGGAGCCAAGAGGAGAAGGACAGTCCTGCCAGTGCTGGAGCAGCAACACCTGGGCTCTGCAAGGAGAGTGAGAAGGCAGATACTGGTAGGGCTTCGGCCTACAGCTGCATGTACTACAGAAAGCATCAGCACAAAACAATCGTGGTATTGCTTAATTTGACAAATGTCAAGTTTACTGTGTTCAAAAAAGACTAGAGGTAACAGGCAATCTGGTGAAAAAATGGCTTAATTTCTTTCCTTTGGAAAATAAAATACACAGGAATCTTGTATTCAGTAAATGAGTACTAGAAATTTTCACAACAAAATAATTTAACAAGTCTCACTTGAATTAAAATGTATTTGGTTCACCTTCTTAAAAGAAACAAAAAGTATTATCCCAGGAAGATCTACTTACAGTTGAAAAATTGTACTCTGAAAATGTTTTCTTTCAGCAGTACTATGGAACAACAAATGGATTAGGAGTGCAGCCCTTATGACCTCCGAGTTTACTTTTGTTTTTTTGCAATTTGTCACATACGAATTACCTTTAAAGAACAAAAGCCTAGAAGCTAAGAGGATCAAGGTAACCTGCAATAATTGCTACTAAGGCTAGTATTTCTGAAAGGCCCTTTTTGGTTTTCAGTTAAATACCAGTACAGAAGCAACATTTACTTTAGAGGTTCTCAGTAACACTTTAAAGTTACATCAGAAAAGGGAAACCAACTCCACACTTCTCCCCAGTCTGTCCTTCAGCAACTCCCAGTAAAGAAATAACAGGTATTCTTTATTAACTGCTGAAAATGTTATTACAGATACACAATTAAAACGAATTTTGGTTTCCTGGCACTTTTCTCTGATAAAGATGAAGACTGAATCAGGCAGACTGTTAAAAATGCATACATTTAGGGCATATTTATATGCTGGGAGGCAGACATTACTCATATATCATGAGAACAGTCCAAGCCCAAATGATGAAAAAACTGATTTAAAGAAATTTCAAGCTCCCTTTAACTCTTTCTACACTAAAGCTGAAATAGACAATGATAATCCTGTTTGTAGGTATGTACTGCAATGCTAATTGTTCTACAAGATAATTTCAAAAGAAGAAACAATCCTGATGCACAAATAATGCATTTACGTAATTATCCTGTTAAAAAATGTACTGCTCTCCAAATTCAGACCATGTCAGGTAACATCTCACCCAGTAATCACAGGAAGAGCAAAATACAAACGTTTACTTCTTGCTATTAGTCTTGATACTTTAAACTTTTTCATCTATATTAGCATGTTTTTTGATACTTGATTCTTTGTCTGCTTATGGTGCCAGAGAGCTACGGGAATATTCATAACAAGGGCAGGAATGCTCCAGTAAAGCCACACCGGTAAAAGGAACAGACTGAACTCCTGACCACCACTTCTTCCATCTCTTCTCAAGCATGAAGAATGATATACCTTGCCACTTTCATTGTAAGTAGTCCACAGTTTTTTAAGAGACAACAGTGGATCTGCTTGCTGTGCTCAATAAGAAGAACTCAGTATTCCTGTTTGCTGGCATCAGTTGTCAGTCCTCCAATTACTTTCCAAAACAATGTACATGAACAATAGCACGTTCAACAGCACTAACCATGCAGAAACCAATAAAATATCCAAACACTTTTTGAACATTCAGTGGACTTGATAGCTTGTGTCTGGCCACCTGTGCTCATTACAAGTACAGAGGAAAAAAAAGGAGAGCATAAGATTAGTAAAGAGCTTCTAAAGGAGAGTTAGAAAGATGGTTTAAGGGTCTAGAGAGCAAGATGTGTGAGGAGAGCCTGAAGTCCCTTGGTTTGCTCAGCCCAGAGCAGAGGATGATAAAGGAAGGCCTCATGGCAGCTGCAGCTCCTCATGAGGGAATTGGAGGGGCAGCGCTGAGCTCTGCTCTCTGTGACAGCGACACAACCCAAAGGAATGGTATGGAACTGTGTCAGGGGTGGGGTGGGTGGGGGTTAGGAAAAGGTTCTTCACCAGAGGGCGGTGGGCATGGAACAGGCTGCCCAGGGCAGTGGTCAAGGCACCAAGCTGCCAGAGTTCAAAGAGTGTTTGGAGAACAGTCTCAGAGACAAGGTTTCGACTTTCGGTGTTCCTGTGTGGAGCCAGGAGTGGAATCATGGAATCCATGATTCTTGTGGGTTGCTTCCAACTTAGGATATTCTATTATTCTATCCCTCCATCCCTCTTTACATTGTTGAGCCAATGTATCTCTCAACCTTTTATCTGGTAGGAAAACAGTATAATTCCCCCCTTCACCAATGAAGAACTGAGCTCTATGTACCTTCAACATGGTAAGAGCAGAGGAGCAACGTGCACAAATACCCTCCCACTAGAGAGTGCAGGTGCAGGCTATAGCATCTCACACAACAACAGCTCTTTATTTCTGCTTCTCTATTCTACCTCTGCCCCGAGATTACAGATAAACAGCGTACAGAACCTCACACCACTACACATTTCCTTAATATTATCTGCTGCAGTACAAGCATTCCAGTGTTGCCACTCGCAGGTTTGGGGCATGAAGCATTACTGAGGATTTTACTCAGCTCTGCAGCAGAGCACCTTCTAACAGCTAATTAGGCTTCTGGGTATACGTACCACTTTTGCACTAAAAAGCATACCATGAGAGGTGACAAGGGTTACATCAACAAGTCAGGCACTGGAATGGACTGCGCAGGGAGGTGGTGGAGTCACCGACCCTGGGGGTGTTCAAGGAACGACTGGATGTTGTGTTGAGGGACATGGTTTAGTGGGAGCTATTGGTGATAGGTGAACGGTTGGGCTGGATGATCTTTTAGGCCTTTTCCAACCTTGGCAGTTCTATGATTCTAAGTCAGTATTAAGACCAAAAAATGAAATATGTATGTAGTACCTTAAGTGCAATGTTATAAATTACTATAACTAGTAATATATAATTAGTAATTATATTATAAATAGTAATTTTAAATTACTTATAATATAAATAACCAAGTTACCAGAGTAAGAAGTTGTATGACAACAGAGAGAAAGTATTTTTAGCACATTGGTTATGAAATTGAACACCTGGGGTTGCTGTCTGCATCTCTGGTCAGCCGACGGCAGTTACCGGACACTACACATATGCAAACATATGCACGCTAACATGGCTGTAGCACAGGATCACAGAGAACATGCTTGTGTGTAAAGCAATGGAGCAGGCAAGACATTCTCATTTGCTTCTCACGGCCTGGACTAACTAGGTTTGGTTTTACTGCTTTTATATTCTTTTACGCTATTTCATTTGGTGTTACTGAAAAGTTAAAGGTCTCAGAAAAAAACATTATAGCCCTTTCAGATGAAAGAGTAATATAAACATATAGGCAGAAAAAAAAAGAGATTAAGTCAACTTTTTTTTTTTTTTAAATCTTCTTCAAGCAGAATGACTTAGATAAAATTAGACTGGAAGCTTTCAGGAAAGCACTAGTACATGCCAATAAAACACAGCAGAGACTAATTACATTAAATTAGACTCAGGAATTCAAACCAAAAATTGAGAGTTTATTCTAAAGCTATCTGAAGATAAATATAAGATTATTTTACTATAACTATATAGTCACAATGTAATTAGCATGTAAAGTACAATGCAATGTTAAAACATTAATAAGCTCTATCTTTATAAAGAAGTACCAGTCTATTATACTTAAGTGAAGGGTATTAAGCAAAACTAGGAGAGCTTCCCCACCTCAGTGAAGTTGGAGCTGTTCACTCAGCTGTTGCTAAGAACAACCCTCATTTATGCACATAACTCCACTGACCTTTAAAGTGTTAAGTCTGTCATGTTTTGTGCAACAGGGCTTTACTCTTAAAAGCTCCAAATGCAAAAAAATTAAAAAATGGAAAGTGAATTTGTATGCAGAAATGACTTTTAGACTTCCTGTTCAGACTAAATGCGCAGACCAGTATCACAATTTCTCCATCTTAAATGCAGCGCTTGACAGCAGTTTGTTCTGCCTGCTACATCATGTAGACTTGCAACAGCACGTTCAGAAGCACAGGATAGTAAAGATAAAATACGTACATGAAAAACATATCTTTGGTTAAGGAACTGGCTGCAATGGTTTATGAGGTTATTATGCCAGCTAACAGTCATTTCCATTCTTCATTAACGCAATAGAAGCAGGTTAAGCTTAGATCACCTTCAACTCGCCAACTAAATACAAGAGCCAAACAGAGTTCAAATAAAATAAACTCAATGATTAAACCATAGAATCACTCGGGTTGGAAAAGACCTAAGATATCATCGAGTCCAACCATGACCCAACCACACTATCCTAACTAACAACCCTTCGCTAAATCATCTCCCTGAGCACCACATCCAAATGGTTTTTGAACACATCAAAGGATGGTGACTCAACCACCTCCCTGGGGAGCCTATTCCAGTGCTCTCTGTAAAGAAGTTTTTCCTGATATCCAACCTAAACTTACCCTGGCGCCACTTGAGGCCATTTCCCCTCGTCCTGTCACCTGTCACCAGGGAGAAGAGACCAACTCTGCAGACATTTCTGATTCAGAAACAGAATGTCAATAACAAAAACTTGAAGCAGCTCCTATGGACTCTCCAGCTGAATCATTCCTAGCTAACTTGGGAGGAAAAATTTACCACTAACTCAGGCTATCATATTTCACACAGAACAAAGCAAAGCAAAAGAGCTGCCAGAAAGTCAAGGCCACAAGTGAGAGCTGTCAAGAGAAGAGCAACCAGATTTAATCTTCCCAATCAGGCAGCTGAACATCACCAGACACAATTTCCATTAAGATCAATGCATTTTATTGCGTAATTCAGCAGTGGTTATTAGAAATTAGTTACAAAACTGTAAACTGATAAGCAGAGTGCTACATCATACTAAACGAGAAAGTGCAGTACTGTCTGAAATAGAGCTGCTTTGGAAGATTTTCATCTTTAAATCAGCAGTTAAGATTTTGTAGAATTTGCTGGCCCCTGAAGTTTTAGAAGAATTAACCCCTTCATTTTCTTGCATCCCCTGTGTCAACTCATCCCAGTTCAAGTAAAATATCAAAGCCAAGCTCTCTGAACCCAACACCTTTCACATTCACCGTGTACATGGCATGGTCGGTCAATATGCCAAATCCTGCATGCTTCATGGACTGTTGACAGAAAGCACTGGTTTCTTCCTACAAAATGTTGTAACAGAAGATACAAGGAAGCAGAAAAACACCAACATTTGGATAAGGAGAACAAACTGTGCAGCCACCAAAATATAGACAACCTCGTACATGTAAATAATGGAAGCACCCAGGAATGTGTAGGGTACTCGCTCCAGTTATTTGTGAGACTCTAGTAAATGTCAGCAACTTTATTAAATAAACTACGTCTCCCAAAGTTCCTTGTCAAAAACATTTGCTCTCTTTTCAAAGGCAGCAGGCTGAGACCCAGAAGGACATTGCTGTCATTCAGCAAAGTTGCTACAAAACCACAGCTCTTCTAACTGCAAGCTGAATGGTTTGCCCATTGTGCCTTTCTTTCCCAAGATACATTGTCAGTGAAACCAAGTCCGTGCTTATGGGAGATACTGAGGTATCTCTACCACTCTTCATAAGGTATTTCTGAGACAGATCCTAGACTGACGTACAGCATCACAATTTCAGCACTACTGAACAAGAGAAGGATGCAGTTTACCATATCCAGAGAGGATAAAACAAATGGCTGTCTCTTACCTTCCTATTCGGTGATTTTCTGAAAATCAGCTGACTGCCAGGCGCAACTTTCATGCCAGCTGAAGTGCCAGAAAAACTGTCCTATACCACATATGTAGGACATTGTTAAGTGGCACTGGATCCCAGTGTCACATATCCCAGACCTGGCCACACCTAAGAGGCTTTCCTACGAATCAGCTCCCACAAGCGAAATTCACACTGGCAAAAAAAGCAGAACTCCTCACACAGCAGCATCACCATTAACAGATGTACAGTAAACATCCTTTGCAAATTGCACAGTACAAGTACCAATCCAAAGAAAGTGGGCTTTTTGAATGTGCTAAAACATGCTCATGCAGCAACCAGCTGCCACGGTTTGAAGTGCTGCTGCTCTTCGTCCTTCTCCTTTTCACCTGCTACACTTGTACGTTACCACTACTCCACCAAAAACTGCCAGACAAATTACCTGTAAGAGAGTCAGCAGAGAGACTCCATACCTGCAGCCCAGTTTATCTCCTGCCATGTCAACTCGCACCCACTTCCACCCAGCTGATCTACTGAAAGCAGCACAGGCCTTTGTGCCACACAGATAAACTGCACACACACATTTATAATGGCAGAGTTAACAGAAAAAGACAGACCTGCAGATGTAGACTTAAATCCTCATGTAGTCACCCTGCATGGCAGGCCTCAGCAACTGCACGGTTTGACAACTGGCAAGAGGAGCCAGCAAGTGCCAGGCACAGACTACAAAAGAGAAACA
The DNA here is from genome assembly GCA_030625065.1 of Alectoris magna. Classification (NCBI taxonomy): domain Eukaryota; kingdom Metazoa; phylum Chordata; class Aves; order Galliformes; family Phasianidae; genus Alectoris; species Alectoris magna. Next base: position 61,171,019 of record CM060562.1, read on the forward strand.
CACACTCTCAGGGTCACAGTCTTGGTTATCATGTTCTCAGTGCTCTACAGAATAAGGCCAAGCAAATGATAAAGTATTAAAATACACATAAATCTGCCAATTTAATGGGAAGCTTTGGAACGGGTCAAGTATATTTCCAATAAAATTCATGCTGTAAAAATTACTATAAATTTTTATTTAAGAAGTAACTATCATTTTCAAGTTTTCAGGGAAAAAGAGACGAAGTTAACAGCCTACTGACATTACAATTTGAAAGATTAACACTTATAAATACCTCCTCTCCTATAAAAGCAACTCAAGGTAGAAGAGGTAATTGAAGGGAAAACAATCATTTTCCTATTTCACCTTAACATCCCTTTCCAACCCACCTTGCCTGCAAGGATCGATGCAAATCCAGGTGCATGACTGCTCCTCTCTCACCTGCCTCTCAAGAAGCAGCGGAGCTGAAAGGACGAGTGGAGCAAAAGGGGAGTCTCACAATAACACAATGCAAATGTTTTCTGATTTTGAAACACCCTTAACAGTACCAAAATGCCAGGTTTCCATAGCAACCTCAATTCTGCCATGAATACACTGTATATTAAATAACACACTGAACAGTTTGATTATAACAGAAAATCCTCTCTGCTCCTAACACAGGAGATAAACACTGAACCCACTCCCTGGCTACTTCTGAGCTGTCCAGCCTGCAGCACTCAGCGCATCACAGTGCTCTGGCACTGCAGGGTATGACACCAGTGCAGGCCACAAGTGCCCAGATGCTGCAGGCCGTGGTGCAGCACGGCCACAGCACTCCGACAGCTGGCTGCGCCCTTACTGCTGCACGGCCTGAGGCCTGTCTCAATAGCAGCAATGTTTCTAATTATTTCCTTCCTTCTTGCATAATTCCTTTCGGTATTGTGTAATGAGGAATGATTTAGTCCTCGTGCTCCCCTGAAACATCCTCAAAGCCTTTATTATCTTTCTGTTCTTCCTTTCTCCAGCTAAGGACTCCTATACAAAATGACAGGCAGTTTCTGGTCCTGTTCCGACAGCCAGCTTGCGCCATTTACAAGGCAAAAACTCCTGTGTGAAACCAAATTTACCTTGATATACAACATAGCAGTGTCACATTTACCTACCTCTAATTAGAGAGTCTCTCTGAAGAGCTACTTGCTTCTGCTCAGAAGCAGAAAAACAGTTTTTCTGTGTTATAGATATTCATGCACAGCTGAGTGTCTGCTTGAAAATATTCAGGTAAATAAGATCAGCAGTGTATTTCTATTTATGTTAAAGAGACACAGCTCATACAAACCACCTGTAGGCTATGTTTTATTTTTTTATTACTTTTTTTTTTTATGGCGTACCTAATCTGGCCTTCATTTGCTCAATGAAAGATATATTCAGCCAGTACGACGATTCAAAACTTATTTTGTTTTTTAAAAAGGACAATTTAAAAATAAGATTGAATTAAGGTTGAACAGCTGCATAAAAACAGAAGTATGGAAATTATTTGGTGTTTTTGCTTTACCAAAAATTTTACCTTCAGGTTATTTGAGGGTTTTAAACACTGTTACTGAACTGAGGTGTTCTTGTTGATCAGAGCAGGATGACTTTGAAACTAAAAGTATCGTGCACTGAGTGTAGCAGCAAAGTGTCTCAGCATTTCTGAAGTTAAACATTCCTTTTTTGCTAGGGAAAAAATAAATAATAATAAAAGCCTTTACAAAGTTTGACCTGATTTTACAAAATAGCTTCAATCAATTACTCCAGTGCTGCACTTTCATGGAAGCCATTTCAGCCTCACAGCAGGTACATCGCTGAGCCCTGTACTCACAAAGATTTATGTTTGCATCAAGTGCCTTCAGAGGGACTACGTGCTTATTGTACTTCCAGTACTTAAGTACAGTTCTGCAGAATTGGAGCCTAAAGATGAAAGCTGTGGACTTTCCCTTCACTCCAAGCTAATCCTAACATAGCTAGTAATGGTGAGTGTTTCAGATTGCCCACATACTCCAAGCAAAGCCTCACCTTCTTTTGTTTACAGCTACATCTAAGTAATTGCTTGGCTGACCTCAAGTTGAAGTCATCTAAAATAGTTAATATATTAACAGCATTTTTTTTGTCCACGTTAAAGCCTCTGTTTTTAAACCACCTTGAGTGTCTAAAACTTAATATCTGGTAAAGAACAATTCAGACATTTTCAGTCCCTCTGGAAATCTGTCTCCAAACTGGGTAAAAATATACAACTTCAAAAAAAAAAAAGGAACGAAAAAAAAAATCTAGCTTACACCTACCATGCCTGGGTATGTAATTGAACCGTAGTTAAAAAGCACTAGCACATTATTTATAGGAAGTATATTATTCTAGAGCTAGATAAACATTCTGATCAATAACTACTACAAGACTTAGAAGCAAATCTACACTTCAAATCCAGAATGCACTGCTGGGCTAGCCTAATGAACTGACAGTACGTGGCACGAGCTTTTCACAGGTCAACATGGCTTTTCTGAGCTTTCTGCTTGCTGAACTCAGTGAGGCAGAAAGATAAAAAAGTGAAGGGAAACAAGAAGATGCACTTCAAGGCCAGATAAAATAAATCTCCATTTATAACACAGTCTGCTGTCATCCTAGAGCCTTTCACAGAGAAAATAATCACCTGCAGCTCTTTCATCACAAAATTTAGAACAAATAGTATGTGGAATGAAAAAGACATCAGAAATTAAATGACTGTTGTGAAACAGTATCAGGTGAAACTTTTAAACACAATATAATGTTGATTGCAAAGTAATTAAGAGTTGAAAACCATATCAGCACTGAAAGCAAAGCCCTCATTTCAATGATATCTGCAGAAATTAAATCATTTATTAAGTTCCTAGACAAGACAGGAAAGAGGGGGGAAAAAGGGCAAAAACAAAGGCAGAAGAGATACTTTTAAAGTCCTGTTACCATTTACTGAGAGACGGCTATCATTTTGCCTAAGAAATACATTTTGAAAGTTGAAGCCCTTACAGAAAGTACATAAAAACAGCACTGCACTCCTAATAGACATGGGCTGGATTCTGCAAGAAACAGGCACTTCTGCTCTGCAGAGTTTAGGTACTTCCTTCCCAGAGGGAAAACAAGGAACAGAACATACCTTCCTTGCTTTTCTCATAAACCTAATCTGAAACAGACTTCAGAGATGAACAGAAGGACTAAAACCAGTTCTCTTAGGTAATATGTTTTCTCCACTGCTCAGTATTCATTGAGTCTAGAGGCAGCTCACCAACATCCATCATGGCATCAGGCCTAGATGTTTCCATGTTCCCCCCATTCATGCTGGATCACAGAATCAATCACCAAGGTTGAAAAAGACCCACAGCATCACCCAGTCCAACCATCCACCCATCACCAATAGTTCTCACTAAACCATGTCCCTCAACACAACGTCCAAACGTTCCTTGAGCACCTCCAGGGTTGGTGACTCCACCACCTCCCTGGGCAGTCCATGCCATGCTGAAGGCAATTCTGCATTTTTTGAACTTATCATCCCAGTAAGCTTCTAGGGAGGAACACCCACTGGCAGCTATGAGTTATAAAAGCTGTTATCTTCCAGGTTCAGCTTGAGATCGACAGCCACCAGGGCAGCATTCAGGAAAGGACACAACCAGTTGACAAAACACTGGAACTTACCACTTGCACAACAGCGTCAAATGCACAGTGTCAACTGAGTGGGAAAAAAGAAAACTCTTTTCATGACAACGTGATATTTGTGCTAACAGAAACCATGCCTCACAATGTGAAATCCAATTTTCAAAACAAATAATCCACTTTTAAATTTGCTGACTGATCAGCTAGCAGCAGGCTCTGTTTTAAGGAACTGGGAATTCTTGTATTGAGGGAAACAATTCTGCTCCCATCAACAACTATGTCAACATGAGCTCCACACCAGAGATTTTGCTTTCAGTCCTGTGTGACTGCAGCAGAACACGAAGAGATGACACTGCAAGTTCCTGCCTAGCCTCTGCACAGCAGTGTAATGATGACAGCCATCTCTCACTATCTGTTCACCTCCCAGCAATAAAGCATGTCTAATCAACAGAGCTCAGCATCATACCCCCCCCACCCCCCCTCACCCCCCCCCCAAAAAAAAAAAACACCAAAACAACAACACAACAGAAAAAAAAACCCACAGTAAATCAAAGGAAAATTCTTCAGCTGATATGCTGCAAGCACAAGGGCTGGAGAACAACAGACAGCCCTGAGTGAAAGTCGTGCTTGTCACTCCTTTGAGCTCATAATTAACTGTCATAGCTTTTGAACACAAGGCTCGTATCTGTGCAGGTGGCCGGCTTATGTCAGGCAAAGTTAGTCTTTCACCGCACACCTGTAAGGGTTTCAGCACATAGCATAAGCTGCTCCACAACAAAGTGGAAACCAAAGACTTCCCCATTAGCTTCACCACCCACTGCCACCACAATGTCATCACTCACACCACACATCCACTGGACAACATCTGCAGGCTGCAAGCTCTTGGAGATGGGATAGAAGGAGCTCTCTGGATTTTATGCCAAAAGTTATCAGAGTTGCTACCATTACTCTTCAGCAGCTTCACTGCAGAAGTCTGTCCTGTCACAGATGAGTGACAGGAAAAAAAAAGAGTTTGAAAAGTCAAACACTGCTTACAGATTACAAGAAAAGTTGTTTGTTTTTTAATACATAGTCTAAATATCAAACAAAATAGTTTGCACACTGACAAGTGACTCAACATAGAAGTACTGCTGAGCCACTGATGATAGTGAATTGTTCCTTACAACATCCCAAGTAAGAGCCTAGGCAGATTCCAAGCAGTTTCTGATATCACCTGAGCTGACAGGAAGCCATCCACACATCTTCCTCCAAGAGTACAGGTGGTAGCAATGGTTCACAAAAATTTGTACTTGTTTTAGAGTATTTAAAAAGAAAATAAACCAGAAAATAAGACAGATGGCATGTGGGACAGAGAGGAGGAAAAAAAAAAAAAGAAAAGCGTAGCTGCAGAGAGAAAGCACTGCTAGGAAAGATTTATATTTACTTGGAAAATGACATAAGTTACCTTTTCTTTTCTTTAGACAAGGTTCCTCCTACTTTGAGTTCAAGGTAGCAGTAGCAGCTCCCACTGTGAATTGCCACAGAACAAAGCTGTGATTTCTTGAGATGCTCTTTGTCTTAGATTTGGGAAAACAGCTTTCAGATATCTACGGAAACTCTGTGGGGAAGATCCCCAAATCAGTCAGAAAGGGTGAAGCTAGTGTAGGAAAGTTTTCTTTCTGAAAATTAGTAGCTGTTAACAAAAAGGCTTATAAATCCTGCTGCAGTGGAAAGGGAAAGAAACAAACACTCCTAATTTGACACTTCAAGCGAAAGATAAACACAAATCTTGCCTGAACAAACAGGTACAGTATCCTTGCTCAGCTCTGACGTCTTCTGTTTCTGTAAACCTGGTTGACATTACTATCACTTAAACATAGGTGATGGGCAGTCAGAGAGAGAGCCTAGATTTTAAGATGCTGAAAGAAGAAACAAGACCCCTCACCCCCCCCCCCCCATCCCCCTCGCCAAAAACAAACAAACAAAAACTTAAAGCATACTATGAGCAGCCGTGACAAAGTACACTTAGTTATCACACAGTAGGCCTGGTGCTCAATTACATGTTTTACGGGAGACAGAACAACTGAATGAACAGCTTGATCTAGCTAATAAGGCTGCAGGACCTCAAGCAACATGGAATCTGAGGCATGCAACTGAAAGTTCAGCACATGTTTTAAAAGTAAGATTAAGTAAAGATCAGAAAGGCCCATAAAGATTACAAAGCTTTCAATGGATACAATCCTCATCAAGCCTAAGCCAGAAGTTTTCCTAGAAGAGAAAAATTTGCCATAAAATCGCAGCTTGAGTATAGGCTCATCTTTGGGATGCTATGTGGTATCAAGTTGAAATACTGATGTAAGCTCTCCAAGTTTAGTCAGAGACTAGGAGCAGCCAAGCTGTGAGAGCAAAGCACTGCATAAGCAGGAACTTGCATTTCCCAGCGCTTACTTCTAGCTTCTGTGCTGCGCCCCATGGTGAAGTCCTGACAGGCCATACAAAGCCTGTCCATGCATCCTCCTCCTGCAGTCAAAAAGAACAGAAACTGCAAATTCATAACAAAGAGCCCCGGGATTGCAGCAGTACACTGCGGACTTCAAAACGGAATAAACAGAAGATGTCTTTTGGCTGCAGCTCACAGCTGCTTACACCTGCTTGATGTTTTCATGTGGCTTTCCACCCACAATCAGAAGGGTTTGAAAAGGAGGAAAAATATTCCCACGTGTTTGATGTGTCAAACTGAAACAATGTGTTTATAGTGGGAATATAATCCCTCTGGTTTGCTTAAAATCATCTCAGGAATAAAGCTAGGGAGAAATGTCTTGGGAAAAAGGAAATCAGATCACAAAAAGTAAATCTAAAAACTCAATACCTTTATTTTCCTTCTTATCAAAGGAGGCCTCTAAGTGAGCCCTCTTGACGCTGACTTCACTCCTCAGCTGTAGTTACATTTCCTCTTTTGGGGAAAGTGATACCAGCCCACATGAAGGCCCTGAAGCAGCAGCGTGATCTGTGTGTCACACACACAGACAGAGCAGAACTTGAGACTGAGCATCCTCACAGCAGGGAGCAAGAAATGAGGAGCACAGAGGCCAGCACACACCCCCACCCTCAGTGCTGTACCAGCCGGCAGATGCTTCACCAAAACAAGAGCTGAGCCCACAAAACCTTGGACGTGTACAGATTATTGATTGTGGGAAGGAAGAGATTTGTCACTCTGTCACTCCTTGGATGGTCACAGCAGATTCACTCAAAGCAAAGGGGAAATTAGTCCCTTCATCCTCTATTTGCATCATAATTATTTTCTGCAGAAATTTCCAGCTGCCTGAAGCAGCAGGTCCTTGCATCAGATAACGCTCCAGAGGACTGCACTAATTTCCACCTTTGACACGCTCACCCAGATGGGAGACTGCAGGGAGCCCCTGCAGATTCTGTACATATCTAGAGCATTTTACAGTTTATTAATAACCTTTTAAAGAAATGTTATTCTCAAACACAAATCACTTTTCAACGAATCACTTAAAAGAACAGACCTACATGTAAGCTGTCCACTGAAGAGAAGTCAGACCCATAAGCTAGCCAAATATTTACAGAGGCAACCCCTGGCCAACCTCAGTCTTCTCATTCAAAACCCTGGATACACAAAACAAAAAGACAGTATTCCTACCCTACGAGATAAGAACTTTTCCAATCAATTCTAAGTCACTTCATCTCCAAAGGGAACCATTTATCATTTCAGCAATAGACGAGCAAATAAAAATCAGAACGCGGCCATTGACACAGTGAAAACATAAGAGAACAGCCCACTGGGCAAAGGCAAGAGCTGTGACTCAGAGACCTGACTTTGCAACTTAAGACGCACTTTCAGAAAACCTGATTTTTTTTAAATGACATAATAAACAACAACAGTACTGAACTTAACCCAAGTACAGAATTTCCATCAAACTCAAGTCTTTGATTCATTAAAAAAAGAAAAAGAGAAAAGGGAAGTGATTGTAAAGTACGTTATGTCTACACACAGTCCCAAGTTACCTATGGGTTTTGATCCTTAAAATATTTTTCTTATATTTACAAACATTATCCTGAGTAAGGACAAAGGTGCAAGGACATCAGAGAACGCAGCAACTCGACCTACATATCTTTTACCTTGCCTTACATCTGTTGCTGAATGTAGCTGCCATTCAGAAAATATATAGCCACGTACACTTTTCTTTCTATTTTCTATTGTGTTCTCCATTAATTTCCTGAAGTCTGAGTATGTACGCACAAACTTACACATAGGCACATCCAAAACCCAATATAAACATAATTTCCACGCTATGGAAATGCTTGCTTATACAACAGCTTGGAAGAGCACTCCAGTGCATTTTAAGCATCATCCAACTACAGGCACTTAGTCAGGGGCACAGCATCCTGCAGCAAGCCATAATCAATTAACGAGCACCTACCCGTCCTTCAAGTCCATTACTACGCATTAGCACAAGACATGCACGATGATTTAATGGGCGAACGGTAATAGTGGCGTGTAAAGTAAACACACGGTAGAAGGCTGCCGCTGAGCGTAAGCATTCATCACCCTATTCCATCACCTGGAGGCCGCATCGGTCGGTACCACACGCTGCCAGCTCAGCCCCAGGGCCGGGCACCAACGCCGACGCCGAGGAGAGGTTAGCTGCGCACACACAGATGGACGAACGGACAGACAGCAGTCAGCGCCGCACCTCCAGCTGTGCTTCCTAGTCACGGTCATCAGAGACTATAAGTTAACAGGGACAGCTCGGAACATTCCAGTAAATCACGCGAGGTCTAGGGAAAAAATCCGATCGGAACGCTGAAGGCCATCAGCAGAACGACTCATTCCGCTCCGCCAGCCGCCAAACTACGGCGGCGTAAGGGTTCGCAGAGAGAGCCCCGCAGGGAGCGTCGCTCAGGCCGGCAGGCACACGGCCACCGCAGCACCGCGAGCGCACACGCAGCCCCCAGCCCCCAAAACAAGGATACGCAGAGCGGAGGGCGGCGCAGCCCTCACCTCCCCGCGCCGCGGCTCCGCGCGACCTCCGCACGGCAGCTGAGCGGCCGCCCTCGCTCCCTCCCGCCCCGCAGCACCGCTGGGCCCCGGCCGCCGCCCCCGCCCCGCGCCTCCTCCGCCCCGCGCCTCCTCCGCACGCCGGGCAGCGACCCCGCGGCTTAACGGCGGATGCGTCCCGGCCTCCCTTCCCCGCGGCCCAGCGCACCTGCAGGGAGGGCGAACGGCGGCGGCGGCGGCATGGCGGCCGCGGAGACTGCACCGCTCCCCGCTCGGCCAGAGCAGGATCAGCCCCACCGCTCCCGAGCGGCCCGCCTGGGCTCGGCCTGGCCCGCGGCTCCGCCCTACCGCGCCGAGCCGCCCCCGGCCCGCCCCGCCTGCCCGCTCCGGGCCCGTGGGAGGGGGCGCGGTCGACCCCGTGGGTGGTGCGGGGCTGCGTCCGGGGAGGGGTGGAAGTTGGGCGTCGGGAGCTGCTCAGGGGCTCCCTGTGCAGCAGGCAAGGTACTGAGAAAGGGTCTTCCTCGGGGCGAGGGAAAAGCTTCACCCCTGTTTCGGAGTTTTTAAGGGTAATACTAAAGCACCATTTTTGGAAATCCAGGTTTGCAGATGCTTTTATGTCTGTAAGAAACTGAAATTCATGTAGACTTCCTCTGTTGTTTGCACATCCACCACGTGCAGGCTTCCTCACAAGCACTCAGTGAACCCCCCAAAAACCCATTCAAGTTATCAGAAACTCTGCTCCCTTACCTTAGGTAGCTCTGGGTAACCCTACCAGACCTTAGCGGCAGCCTAAATGAAACCTCACTGTTCCCTCCTTTAGTCAGTAACCAGCTGCGAGAGACAGGAACTCCAAGGGGAAGGCCTTCCACATCGCAGCACCACTAAATCCCAAAGTCTGCAAGACAGAAGTCTGAAGACAGACAGATGCCTGCATAAACAGCAACTTCATGTAACAGAAAATGGGTATGTGTGCATGCAGATGGTAAAAGACCGTGCAAAAATAAGACAGCAAGTGGTGTGTGGGTACATCCAGATAAGAATAATTTTTCTTAGTAGTTACATTGTTAGTCAACATCAAAGCTTGTTGGATTTAAAGGGAAGTATAGGCTTTTTTTTTTTTTTTTTTTTTTTTTTAATCTAAGAACTGTTTAAAGGTCCCTTTCAAAATCATCCATGTTGATTATGGAGCTTATAAATAAGAGGGAAAACAACTTTTTACATGGTCTGACAGTGATAGGACAAAGGGGAATGGTTTTAAACTAAAAGAAGAGAGACTTAGATTAGATGTCAGGGGGAAATTTCTCATTGAGAGAGTGGTGAGGCCCTGGCACAGCTGCCCAGAGAAGCTGTTGTGCCCCATCACTGGAGGTGCTCAAGGCCAGGTTGGATGTGGCCCTGGGCAGCCTGAGCTCCTGGGTGGCAGCCCTGCCCATGGCATGGGGTTGGGGCTGGATAGTCTTTTAGGTCCCTTCCAACCTAAGCCATTCTGTGACTGTAGGATTCTAGGATTCCAAGTGTGAATGCAGCTCTTTATATGGATGTGCAGCCATCTCCCACCACTACAGTCACTGCTCACAGCATGTGTTTTCTACTGCTCAGTGTAAATACGGGGACAAAACCACTAAATTTGCCACTGTGTTTTAAGCTAAAATTGAAGTTTGCTCCTGTTGTAGTTGGGGTTTTTTTTGTTTGTTTGTTTTTTCCTAAATATTTTTTAAAAATACAGGTTTGCTTTAAAACACAGTCTCCTCCTTGGAGGACACATTTTGACAGCATATTGAAATTAACACATACCTGTATTATCACCCAGGCAAAAGACGGGCAAACCCAAAGTTACAGTGGCTAAAAACTCAAACGCACAAGGATTCACTAAAACGACACAGAGGAATAGAGCTATGCTGCCAGTTGCCCCTCTAGCGCTGCTCAGATAACAAAACTGGAGGGGGGGGGAGGGGGGGGAAAGGAGGAGGAAGAAAAGAAAGAAAACTGTAGTCTTAAAATAGTACCCCATACATGACTTCTTTGGGGTTTGTTGAATTGCAATAGAAGATATGGAGCCCTATCCACTGAAGTGGAAAACATACTTATCTCCCAGCTGAATTTAAATGTCAATGACAGAGATGAACACCCTATTCTAACTCCAGGAAAAGCTGTCTCCGTTGAAATGTAGGAGTTTACTCTCCATCAAGCACATCACCTGTTTGTCTTGTGCAGAAGACTCTACGAGGACAATGCATAGATTCCATATATCAGACAACGTAACTACCCATTCCATAGCCCTGAGCATTTCAAATGTCTATTCTAGCTACTGGCATGGGAAAGAAATCACTCCAGTTCCAGTCACAGCAGCAGAATAAGCACATTGAGGCTGGAACAGAAGCACAGCATAAGTTCTGTAACCAGAACTGTGAGATATCGCTTGGAGTTGAAGCCATAGAGTTTATGACATTGGAAGAAACTGCGTGACTGGATCTAACAAATCATTTTATTTTTACTGAGTCTGGAAGCAAGAGATAGTGCCTATCTGCTACAATCATGAACACGACATATAGAGATAGGTATAGATACAGAGACGCATCATCTTTGAAATAAAACCTTTGAACCAAAATTTAGTTTTGATCTCTGTATAGCATAGGCTATAGATAGAAACAGTCTGAATAGTCTGCTCTTTCCTGGGACAATATATTCCTGTGGAAAATATTTTAAATGCAAATAATGTAACACTGTTTAAATCACAGAGTTCGTGATATTAATGCTTAGGATATCTTCACCAGACATTCATGTCTGTTACTAATTTCAGGATCAGACAAACTTGTTTTATCACTGATCACACTGTGCTGAAGGAGATAAAAATGCAAGTTTGTTTTTAATCACTTTCAAATCGTCAATTTTTACTCTTGGAAAAAAGATTTCTTACACAAACTCACACGCATAATAGCATATGGAAGAACAGACTTCAGATACTTAAGTACAATATTTGAATGGACTTTGATCTCCTACTGAATATCCACTGCAGCATATATTAATAGAACTGCATACACTGCAGAGAACAGAACTGTCAGAGGTACTGACAATGAATTTCTGGCCTGCACTCAGATCAGCTTCCACAAATACATTAAAAAAAAAGGGAAAAAAAAAGAAGAAAAAAAGAAATCAATAGCTCAGGTCTGGCTCACATCATTTTTTTCCCAAACACCTGCATGTGTTACCTTACTGTTTATTCAAGGAAGGTAACACGTAATAGAGAATTACTAAAGTAAATACCCTAACAGTCCAATTTTGAAAAGGTATAAAAATAAACATGAGGTGGATGTTTTCTATTCCTATTAGCAGTCATTCTGTTGTTGATTGTTGATTTTTTTTCTTCCCCCCTCCCCCCCCCCCCCCCAAGAATTTTTACAATTTTTCACTATGAAACAGCCACAAAATAGGTTTGACACAGACAGACTCCTTCCTAACTGAGTCTCTGCTTGATCCTACCATGCACTAGGGGCTGACTTCCCTTACAGCACATCACTATTTTTAGCCTGGTTTCTGCAGTTTAGGCAAAGAGGAATTTTGCAGATCTTCCTGACTGAATTTGAATGAATTGCCTAGATTTAAATCAATTTAGAAGGTAGGGATATGGTAAATTTCTACAAATTTCCCAAAAATGAGACACAGAGAGAGCAGAGCTTTAAAAATTTGCAAGAAGTTCTCCCCTCATAACTGATATTGTTCTCCAGTTTCTACTGTCAAGTGGATCAAACCAGGAGGTGCTTCCAAAATGCTCTGCAGAGGAGGCTGAGAAATGAAAAGGATTTACTCGGATACAGAAGGAGATAATAACAAAACCATATTTCTCTCAAATAAGTTTTTTTGCTGAGCTCAGTGGACACCTGATGAAGCACCCACTGCCATGCCTTATCCCAGACCCCAGTATCACGTTTTAACAGAGGCAAGAGGAAAAGCTGACCCAGGTATCCCTGGATCAAATACTGTGTGAGGGGAGGAATGGAAGAACAAGGGAAACAGCAGGAGAACTTGCAAGATTATTTTTAACAGTGTTGCTGGTGAGTTTCTCTCCTATTTCTCTTCAGAATCTTTAAAATGTTTGCTATAAACAGTAAATAACTGGTTTACAAAGTACGAAAACATGACAATGCAAATTCTCACATACTGCCCCCTAGCACTACTGAAATTAAACTACAAGAGGACAGAGCAATTCACCTTGCCACTTCTAAAATGATCTTGGAGCTAGGAGTGTCAGAACTGCTACACGAATTGGGAAATGTCTTTTCAGATTTTCCTTAGATTCTTTCCACCAAACACTACCATGAAGAAAATAGCTTTAAGAAGTCTAAACTGCTGTAGTGTGTTGTTTTTCTTTCAACACCCCCCTCTCCCCCAAGAACATTATTATAATCTAACAGTTAGGTAACCGTTCTGACTATACACGGATATTAAACATAAAAACGCAGCAGACTGTGCAGAATCTTTTCCTTCCCTTTCATTTCCACCTCCCTAACACTGGGACGATGCACATTTTAAACCACGCTAATTTAAATACGAAAAGCTGATGCCAAGACTTTCCAGCTCAAATAAACAGCTGGAGAAAGAGAGAAGTGATAAATGCACATATTGCACGTAATTATAAATAATGATTACAGTGTGTGCTCAGATACAAGATTTTCCCTACTACTGGAGTGCGTACTCTAGGTACTAAAGACAATTTGTACTTACCATTATGTAGCAGGAACATAACCAAATAAAAGACTTGAGTAAATTAACAGATCGCTTTGATGTTATTCTTACTCATTTTTATGCAGTAAACCTGCTGTCACACATTAATTAACCTGGCAAATGAAAGTAATAATAACGTAATATATTCATATGGAACAGACAAGTTAATTGTGTGCTGCTTTACAGCTTGCAGCTAAAGTGAGTGCTTTGATTTTTCAGGTTCCAGAATTCGGCTTTAACTACTCATCTCTGAAAGCTGGGGTACAGTACCCCTGACACCGAGTGCTACTCACTTGGCCTAACTGACAAAGAGCTATCCCGCCATGTCAGGTGACAAGGAGCACCAGTTTGCGACATCCCTCTTCCCCTGGTGTTCTCGGATGATCATTTCTCTCCAGCTGGCATCACAGGGATGCAGGCACAGCTGCGGCTACGTCCACAAGGGCAGGAGCATGAACTGCTGACAGCTGCACGGAGGGGTTTCTCTGTCGGACACAGGAATCCAGAGAAGAGGTGTAATCTTTTGTCAGAGCACATGACTTGCAGGGAAGTGAAAGTCTTTTCTAAAAATAACTAGACAACCTCTGACTCTCAGTGCCGCTTTCCTGGCGGTCGTGGAGTCTGCCCCCTGCTGCTGCAGCCTGGATTCACACATAGGAAAAAAAAAAATTCAGCAAAGCTTCTCCAGTACATACATTTTTCACTACCCTTACAGCTGCAGTCAAGGACCCTTTCACCAAGAAATATAAACTTAATCATATTACTTCGCAGTCACGTGGGCCTATTCTAGTTTTGAAGGAGCTGCCTTTACTGCTAGCATCATAGCCACAGCTGCACAGAACTCAGCTGCCCTCCAAAAGCCACTGTTGGAGTAACAGCAAGCATTCGAGATGGGGGAGCCTTGCTGCTAACTGTGATGACACGGAGTTGGTTAAGCACACAAATGCACTTGAACCAGCAGCTGGTCTGGTACAGAACTTACCTTAAGTTGATGCTCTGGGCAGACTCGGGGGTCAAAATAACCACTACATTTACACTATTTCAAACTGGCAGGACACCAGGTCCCACATGGCCTTTCTCTTCAACAAGGGGCACTGGTGACCCGCTGGGACCAGGTAATTTTCACCTGACCATGTCCGCATCTTTGCATAGATCTCAGGCCATGGTGGCTCCTCAGCCTGGGACGCTCCCTATCCAGCAGCCCTCAGCTTTGGCCCCTCAAGAAGAAAATGCCTTGTCCTTACCAAAGAAGATGTTATTGACCTACATGTGTGAACTGAAAGTCTTGCAGGGTATGAGATAACTGACTGTATCCAACAAGGCCTGATTCTTACTTTACAGTTTTATAAATTGACTGCATCGCTGTGCCCTGAAATCAATCAGTCTGGGCAAAAGCAAGTTCCATTTCAACCCAAATATGCGTTGTGTTCAAGGCTTTGGCTGAAAGGAACCATCGGCTCAGATGAGAGGCTCGTATGGCTGAAACCAAACACCTTGAGCTCCTGAGCATATCCCTGAGGAAAAAGGAGTCCTTTACATTTGCTTTCTGACTCTGAAGCTGATTAAGATAAGCTAAGGCATATTTGCAGAATTCACAGTCTTAAATCTGAAGCATATCTATCTTAATGTGGAAAAGGTTTACTCTATAACAAATTTCAGTGACGGAAGGTTTGAGAACTAGACATTTGCTTGTATGGAACAAACCCTCTTACATTATGGATACTGCTTCCATAGGGAAAAAATTTTGCTAGTCATAGAGTCGTTTGAGTTGGAAGGTACCCTTGAAAGCCATCTAGTCCAACTGCCCTGCAATGAACAGGAACACCTACAGCTAGATCAGGGTGCTCAGTACCCCGTCCAGCCTGACCTTGAATGTATTCTGGGATGGGGCATCCACCCCCAGTCTCAGCAACAAAGTACTGCCGCCTGCAGATCTGCTTTGCTTGTGAAACAACAGTGCCAGAGGGAAAAGCACTTACATAGATGTGGTCTGCATCTACAGTAGTCATGGATTCCTACCTGCCAACACAGAACAGAGAACTGTCCACCTGGTTCCCATTTTGGAGCTGCAGATTTCACTCAATGTGCCTTTGGATCAGCATTTTCCTATGGACCAGACACCAGGGAACCTCCTGCTCCCTCGAGCTTCTCCCAGAACCCATGATGCAGCTGGAATGCCTCTCTCCCAGGCGTCTCGCCCTCAGTCTGTGTTCCTGGCACTTTGCTGACAAGGCCTTCTCTCCTCTTTTAAGGAAGGGCATAAATATTCCTGCAACGTTTTCCCCTGGACTGAAGAAACCCATCAGACGCCGGCCTGCTGCCACTGGGGGAATACCGTACACACAGCAGACGGCACAACGCAAAGTGCTTTAAAGACTTCAATCCCAGCTGCCAGCCCTCCACAGCCTCTCGGCCCAGCTCCTCTACCCAGCTAGAGGGCTGGCACGGCTCGGGTTCCCTCCCGCCCAGCCCGGCCTCGGAAGGAGCCCCCTGGAACGAGGAGGCCCGGCGCCCCCGGCTCCTTCCTCCCGCAGACACTGACGGCGGTCGCTCGGGCTGCCAACCTGCCCCCTAGGGCGAGGGCCCGACACAGCACTCGCCCCGGGGCCAAACGGGCTCCGCTTCCCTCTCCGCCGCCCCCCTTCCATAGGTTGGAATGGAAGATTCCTTCCCCACGCGCACCTGCCTCCGAAGCGTGGTACTGTCCGGAAGGAGAGCAAAAGAAAAATACAACACGGCATGGACATGGTGAACTCAAAAACTCTTGATAAACAAATTAGAGGCTGTACGCGTGCATCCCTGGTGGTCTAGTGGTTAGGATTCGGCGCTCTCACCGCCGCGGCCCGGGTTCGATTCCCGGTCAGGGAAGTTACTTTTTTTTTAACGTCGTTTCTGGGATATTTTGCTTTTTAAAGTTTTCTTCGTTCCTCTTTTTTACTTTTATATCCCAATGAGCTATGAGATCCGGACGGTCTCTGTGCAGAGCCTAAGGTGTCGGTGCTCCTGCTAAGAGGGAAGTTTCAGGCACATTTGCAATCTGCAGGACTTGAGCAAGAGGGAGTTATGCAAAATCTTAAGGCAGGTGAGGCACCTGCCTGGATATCCCACCCTCACAGAAACGTCTCTGCAATATTATACCATATTCCCCCCCTACAGGGCCTATTGGAGCCAGGTGAACGACACCTGCCAGGCAGGCAGCATGATTGGTCAGTTCCCCAAAATGTTCCCCTTTTTTTTTGACTGCTCTGACAAGTTCCCACAACTTTCTCCACAGATGAGCTGTCACTTGGTGCTGTGACAGGCAATGAGGACCCAGCTGAACATGATGTACTAGTTGCCGTGGCAGACCTCATTGCTCACAGCCTCCATCACTGGAGCATCCTATGGAGAAGGTTCAATCTGCAGCTGCCGGCCAGCAGGAGGAGGGCTGCAGTTCTCCCTGGGGCCTGAGGAGCAGGCTGCCATTTAGGGGCTGTGGGAGGACCTCTTCATTTATGTTGGAGTGGTGCCTGCAGGCACGTAAGACAACAAATACCCATAATAAATGAATATTGTGAGGTTAGCTTAGTTAGCATGACTGACAGGATCCTCCCCACTGCCAGGAGTATGCCACAGGCCTTACATCACCCACGGGTAACTCCTTCAAATTGTCAGACTGCACTGTGTGCTGGAAGGCTTTGGTGTGAAGGCACCCCTGGAAATAATACCTTCTTCTGCCTTTGCCTGGGTGTGCCAGATGAGTGCTGTGTACCAAGCCACTCTCCATTACGGATGAGAGTGCTTCATGAGAAGCCAGAGGCCCTCCACTCTGTTGTTTTTTGTTTTGTTTTGTTTTGTTTGTTTTTAATGATAAAGGAACTTCCAAGGAGTGCAAAGGGAGAGGCCTTCCTTTGCTTTAAGGCATACATTCAGTTTTTGTAGTGATATCTTGGCATGCTTTTAGCACCACAAGCCAAGCTTTAAAGTCATCTGAAAAAGGTTAATCATATGCAAGATTTCAGAAACTTTGAGAAAAAAACCCCACCAAACAGCTCATACAGGTTGTAATATTGTACTAGGAATGGAAGTGCTACCGTTCCAAAGCTTTTTCATTCCAGTGCCAGACCTGAAATTTGCTGCTGAAGCTCAGATAATGAATACCCACTTTGCAATGAGTGGAAAACAATCCCTGTGCTGGTTTCCTGATACTTCAGGTTCTGCTGTGGTTACTCTTTGAACTGAAAAAAACCTCCAGGATAAGTGTTCATTTTCAGCATGGGTCAGATTGCTGTGGTAATAAAATCAGTGATTTTAAAAGTTTGAGTGGTCAGGCTAAAGAAGTTAGCCCTGAGAAAGAGAACGTTCCCTTCAGCTGTGGGCTGACAGCCTGTGATTGTTTCCAGCCCCCACTTCTGAGCTGAGCCAGCACCTGGCTCACTCCTCTGAGAGCCTCTGTGCCACCACATTGTCACTGCTTGATGCCTTCTTAGAACTGTGGCAGTTGACTCCTAGGGGTGGGTACTTGGGCTTGTTAACATTGGAATGGTTATTTCTCCACAATATTTTTTTAATTTTTTTTCTGTGTAGATGGGGTCTCTGCAATCCATAGGTAGATAAAAGGAGAGCAGAGAGGGAGATGTTGCCTAAATGTACTCTCACTGTGGTCATAGATAGTTCATAAAGCTTCTCTATAACCTGTCTTAATGGTACTTTCATTGTTGCACACTTGGTTTGCCAATATTCTTTGATGCAGTTTTGGATATTTAAATATTGGCTTCCTTTTACCTGGGCCTCAGGTCAGCGTGATGGAGAGGAAGGTACTCAATTATAAGAGATGGAAGAAGAATCTGTCCTGGAGTCTTTGTTGTTGTTATTGTTGTTTTAAATAATAGGTAACTCATGACACTGGAATGCAGAAGTACCTGACCAGGCGGCTGAATTTGCTTCCAACTATGATACATTTGAGTATTAAACATATATACATTGTTATTAATCTATTATTATTAAACATTGTATGCATCTCAAGTATTTTTAATTTCTCTTATGTTCTTCCTCAAAAGTTTGACAAATAACTTTCTATCTCACAGCGAATGTTGATGGAAAAACAGTGCAATAGGAATAATGAAGGTAAAGAAATCAACACCTTAAGTATAGGTCAGGTTAACCAGCAGTTGAGTATCCAGTTAAACTCACACTCTGTATGCCCTTTTTGAAATTTTGGAAAGCAGGAACTTTCAGATCCAAACGATGTCTTCCAGGCAACCTCTTTGAAGGTACACAACTATTTTAATTCAGCTTTTAAAGTTCTTCCAATCTTGTATGCCTGTGATAGGCATAAAACTTTGCATGACTGACAATCAATAGACTATTTAGAAAATGAAAGCTCCTCTTTTTTTTTTCTTTTTTTCTTTTTCCCCCTAAAGACTTATTTGCTTGTTCTCATATTGCACTCTTGTCTGAAGGACACACGCTCATTGGTAACCTTGGCATTCAGGTGGCAGCTTATTCCATTATTTTTTTTTCTCTCTCTCTCTTTTTTTTTTAATTGTGAAAATAAACTCCGTGAAACTCCACGCTGCCTTCTAAAAGGAAAACAGTCCTCTGCTTACGGATTAAAAACCTGCTACCAGCAAGCCACGAGGTGGCATCCCAGCCACGTCTGCCGCTATCTCGCGCTCAGCCTCCCAACCAATCACTTCACGATTTCAATTTAATTTTTAAGGTAATGTTATACCCATTCAATTGTGCTAAGATCTCAAGTAATGAAGGTTTTGTATTGCTGACAGAGAAACTTCATGTACAGATGAAACCATTATTAAGCCAAATCGTAAGCAACATATTTCTTTCTCCTCCATCTTTTTTCCATCTCTCTTTTCTAACTAGAGATTTGCAACGAGTGGTCATGAAGAAATTTGTGCCAAGGCAGAGGAGGCAGCCAGTATTTCTGCATCCCAGGTGGGCGGGCATCACGACTGGCTGGCAGGGAGACACGAAGCTCTGCTTGGGTTCCCTGCTGCACCGGTTGGCAAGACCATGGGAGCTGGCTGTGCTGTGACACGAGTGCTGTTGTCACCATGGCAGTGAGCAGACACAAACAAGGCAAAGTGCGTATTAGATAAACTGCTGGAGATGGAAGGAAAAGAAAAAAACAAAAAAAGAAGTGTCAGACACACAACCCCTTATTCTGGCTATTGTTTTGCTCCCCCCAACAACTTTTCTGTAAAATAGTACCGTCTGAAGTGTAAATCTCTCCTAGACAGAGATCTGATGTGCAACATTTCCTGGGCAGTAAGATAAACTTAAAAAGCACAGCAATCTCATTGCAAATCCCACCATAACTGTCACTTCAGAACAACAGTTATAAAGCTTACTCTGAGTCATATTTTGGAAGAAATTGTTTCATCTGAAATAAGGCATCTTATTTAAGGCGATGATAACAAAAGTTCGGTGGAGATTTAATTACCTCACATAGCTCTATCCAAGGGCTATTTTCCAAAAAAGTTTTTTTTTATAGGAGCAATCACTGTGTCCTTTTCAGAAGTGTTCTGATAATGAAACTGTGAATGTTCTGACCCTTTTAAACATCTGAACTTTTTCAGACATTTTAAAGATCTGCTTCTAGACTTGTTTTATTACTGCCTTGTGGCTACAGTCAATCATTATTTTCTGCGCTTTTTTTTATGCTTTGTTTCCCATGTGTGCTTTGATTAACCGCACCTTAGTAAACTACATTGACAATGCATTGCGCTGCGCCTAATCTTTGTCTAGCTGGCAGGAAAACAGAGCTGGGAGGTGCCAGCTTTCCCTGAAAGCAGGAAAACAGTAACAGACGATAAATGGATACTTCAACACATGCTCTGACTGTGGGTGCTGCCTGCTGTGTCTGACGGGGAGTAGCAGTGGCCCAGGTGAGGCTGGTGAGCGTGGCCATGGCAGGGAGCCTTCTCCAGCTCTGCCACTGCTCTGAACTGCCCGTGTCTTGTGCAAGGAGGTTTTTTACATACATGACAGCTCTTCTATGCGTAAACTGCATGAACTGTATTGCCTAAGTGCAGTTCTGCGTAAGTGGTCCAGCAAAATGAATGAAAGAAGCGGGGTGATCTCATTTGTTCCCATCACCCTGGCATGCTTGCTGCTAGTCAGCTATTACAGTTTGCTGATCTTACTTTGCAGTAAATGTAAATATAGATATACAATCATATACAGACAATGGTTAAAAATAATGTAATAAATTCTGCTTGTCCTCTGGTCATATTGAAGGGAATTTTTCTTCCATATCATCTCATTATCATCAGAAATTTGCATCCCTCACAACTTGGTTTTAGGGCAGCTACAAATTGGAGGCTTACAGTTAGGGCCAGAAACTTCAGAGGGGTGCTGATGAGACTGGGTTGGAGGAAAACTCTTCCTCGGTGTCTGGCATCTAATTTGACAAGATCAAGGACAAGAAACTAAATAACTTTATCCCTGCTGTGCAGCCGGACAGCCAGGAAGGAGACAAACTGTTGCGTTTCTGACATGTTTAAACATTCAGAAGGAGCTTGGCACCTAAATATTTTTACAAATCAGACAAATGAGAATGCGTCCTCTGAAGTTTTGGTCCTGCAAGGGCTTAAAAGCATGACTAACTTTATTTATGTGAATAGTCCCACTGAAGTGGAATAGCTCCTCTGAGTAGGGCTGCTTACATACTTACTGGCTCTACAGGATCAGTCCTCAAGTGCATATCAGTTTTGAATATCAGACCGCTTTTGGAAAGCAACAGGAAATACCCCTTAACTGAAGAAGTCATGCACAGTTGTAGCTAAAAGATGTATCTCTGACATGTTCAGCTTTTCTTTCGTTAGAGGGTTGTACATAGAAAAAGCAGAAGGTGTGAAGGGGATTTATTTCTCTCTCCCCCCCCCCCCCCGCCTTCAGTTGCAACCAGAGGCACAGAAATACCCCACTGCAAAAGCTGGACATATGGAGAAGCTGGTTTTACATATTTATATTGAATTATTACTTTTCTATTGTTTTGTTTGTGGCTAAACACTACTGATTATCCTTGGGTCTTGACGGTCACATCAAAGGAACTGCTCTGGCGTGAGAACCGGCCAAAGTGAGCCAGATAATTCATGGATTTATTACTGAGGTCGGTTCCCATGATTGTCAGTGGGCAGCAGGCACGGCTGTGTCGTAATCCTCATTCTCTCGGTAAAGCACATACTGCCTTAAAAAGGTTTAATGATCCAACAGTGATTTACTAATGGGAATCTTTCTTGTAGGTTTAGCAGGACTTAGAGGAGGACAGGGCAGCACATACAGGTCACTTTTCAGCACTATCATTGGGCAGAAATGTTGGTATTTGTTTTGCTTTATTTTCAGATTCATGTTTAGAGCATTTTTATCTGCTAATTGTGAAGGGAAATAAATAGAAGAGGAAAAGCCATTGTGACTGAGCAGGTATCAGATGCGTCATGATGAGGGGAAGGAAGGAAGCAGGCATACAGGATGGTAGATCAAGACTGAATATCCAAGGTAACTAATAAAAAGCACAGATTTTGAGATCAATTAAATAAAAGTGAGTGGAGACGGAGATGCGAGGCA
Organism: Alectoris magna; assembly: GCA_030625065.1. Lineage (NCBI taxonomy): Eukaryota > Metazoa > Chordata > Aves > Galliformes > Phasianidae > Alectoris > Alectoris magna. The sequence continues at coordinate 61,192,923 of CM060562.1, forward strand.
GCCCAGTGAAGCCACTGCTGTGCTGCTGGTGCTTACCTCCAGCTGTCAGCTGGGAAAATGCTTGGCAGGGCCATTTTTATTGCTGTTTCACCCCATTTGCCTTTCCTTTTGTTGGGAGGGGTGGGAGGAGGCTGCCGGGTGAGAGAGCTGCCCAGCATGGGGCAGGGGAGGGGGAGAAGGAGAGGAAGTGGCTCTGCCTTGTCCCACTGAGGCGATGCTCCCAGCGCAGTGCCGCTGGCCTGGTGCCTCTGCAGAACAACAAACCCAGAAAACCCAAACAAAACACACTGCTCCCTTCTCCCTCACCAAAATACTTCTAAAAGAGGGAGACAGAGTGGAGGGAAGCAGTGTTATTTTATTTTAAGGCTTGCAGTTTAAACCATAGTGTTGTGCTGGGAAGTGTCATTAATAACTACTTGAGCTATCCGCACACAATACCTATCATCTTGTTAATCCTGTTGCAAAAGCATAAATGAAATGTGTTAAATTTTGTTTTAAAGTCCCCAAAAGAGAGTCTTCTCCTAAAGCAATGTGAAGTTACTTGTGTCTTTCTGGTATGTGAAAAAAATCCCCCAGAGCATTCAGAGTTAAATCAAAACTAAGAAAAAAGAAAAAGCGTGGGCCCTTCAGTAATTGTAGCTTTTGCTCCTTAGGTTTATGGATTGCCTAATAGTCATTTATGAGATTTTCACATACCACACAGTAATATAGAATACTATTTATGGGTATTTGCAGGTAAAACCCTTCTTTAACATTTACCAGTGACGTGCTGCTTCCTGGATCAGGGTGCTGGTTTAATAGAAGGAGGGCTTGCAGTGTAACTTGCATGAAGACGTGGGCAGAGTTACAAATTTCTGAACTGATGGTGATAGCAATCATATTTTCAATGTTGCATCAGAGGACATTTTTTTTTCTGAAGACTTCCCTTTGTAGAAGAGAAAAATGCTGAATACAGACTATGTGGAAAGTAGAATGCAATCAGAAGCCCAGAAGGGCTTTCATGTAGAATAAGTAATAGCAGTATTCAGATAAGCATTGTCTAGGACATTTAGCTTTGCTTGAATTCAGTATCAGCAGCTGTAGCTGTAAAAAGCAGTCCACTTCTCCAGACCATCAAACTCATTTAAACAGACTCATTTCTTTTTATTTCCTGCATTCATTTCCTTTCTTCTTCTGATCTTTGAGCTTCCAGGGTACAACACTAGTTCACGTTGCCCAGCTTTGCGCTGCAATCATGAATGCAGGAAAATATCCCATGAAAAGGAATCGTATTAAGATCGTGCTGCTACTGCTGCAGCCAGAGGGTTGAGAGAAATTCAGGCGTTAGTGTTGAATGAGCTCATTGCAAGGATTAACTGGTTGTAATTTTACAAGATCAGTGGATGATAATCTCACATTTTCTTCAAATTCTTTTGAAAAGCTATTATGTTCTCAACAGGGGAGGAGATGTCTGATTCTGTGGAAAAAAAAAAATAGATTGCATTTGAAAATATCATTAAATCCCACCTTTTCACAAATGATGCAAGATAGAAAAGGAAAAATTCAGTTCCCTAGGCATAAGCATTTAGTGTCATTTCAAGCAGCAGCTGCATGGACTGGGAAAGACTTCGGAGGACTTGAGGGAGGTGTGCCTGCCAGGGGGCAGGATGGATCCCTGCTGAGGACACCACAGATATTTAGGCAACTGAATACAGACTAAATATGCGTTAATACAGCCGTGGCACTTTCCCACTTCCAGTAGTAGCAGTTGCCAGAGGCAAAAAAAAAAAAAAAAAAAAAAAAAAAAAGAGAACAATAAACAACAAAAAGCCCCAAACTAACAACAAACAAACAAAACAAAAACGCAAATCTCACCTCTTCACAGTTAATTACCTGTCAAACATTTGTTTAATCTGTAAATCAGGAAAGGTTGGGCATAGGATCTGGCTGAGATCGTGGCATTTCTGGCACCTGCCTGGTGTTCTCTGCTTATCATGTATTGTCATGGGCAGGTGGGCTACTGCTGTCACTCCTTCTGAGACCTTCACACATCAGTTTCCAAAACAGTGGTCTTTGCCAGTGTGAAATGGTGAAGCAGGGGAAAGAGCACATATAAACTGTCAGCTTTGAGTAAAACTAAACCTGGGTTCAGGCACAGGAAGCCTGCAAAGAAAGATACACGTTCATCTTTTCTTGAAGTCAGACAAAACTACTGAATCCCTTAAATCCTCATTTGTGTGATCTCAGGCTATCTATGCCCACAGAAGCAAATGGCCAAGGATCTTAGTGACTACAGAGCTAATAGGAGCCCAGATTAAGATTCACTAGTAATTTCTTATGTAAGATCTTCTGGTGAAAAGACGCTTCTCAACTTTTTCTACATTATGTGAAGAATTTTGTCACTGATCGTAGTTGTAAGAATTTGCCAACACCCATAGCCTGAGCATAGGCCAATGCCCTGAGACTGCCTGACTGAAGGCCCATCTTTCAGAGTCGTTGCAAACAAACATGTTGAAGGATGGTACCAAGGAGGCAGCAGCACGACCTAGCCCCCCAGCTGCTGCCAGGGTACAACTCCTGATATTTAAGGTTCTTACCCACGCATGGAAAAGTTACTCAAAGGTAAAAGTTAGTCAGATACGCTGTTGAGTGAACAGTCTGATTCGCTTTCTTGGGCTCAGTTTCTCAAGTTTTCCTCCCCCAGGACTGCTGCTCAATTGAATGCAGACTAAAGACAAAAAGGCTGAAGTAAATGTGTGCGTAGCCACATCCTACCTTTTGGCACTCAGTTACACCAAGCGGACATCTTTCCTTTGCTCTGTTCTAACACTTGTATGGGTTCCTTCAGCTCTGACCTACCCAAAGCTATTACCTTCTGACATCTTTCCAAGGACACATGTATGATAAACTGCTTCTCCTCTCATTTCTCACTCAGGAGACCTTCATCTGCCATCACAGAGGTGTCATCCTATATGGGGGCTCAGGACTAAACAGGTATGTAGGCTGAGCTCCTGCCTTGCCCAGTGCTGGTCTCAAAAAACAAATCGAAACCAGATCAAAAACAAAGCAGAAAAAGAAAATAGAGGAGATGTCAGCCACTCAGCATACACAAACTTGGCTTGTTTCGTAAGAGTGAGAGAAAGACAGGCCCAAATACAAAGACTGCACAAATCCACCCGTGATGCTTTGCCTCAGGATGCTAAAAAAACCACAGTTCTGTCTAATCAGTTTCTGAAAAATCTTTTTTCAAGCTACCTTTCTTTACAACTGTTGCCTTTAGGCAGACAGATTGTAATGATTTGGGGCGCACCAAATAGTTCGAAGCCCTTAGCTGGAACCAAGTGAGTGGTTGCCTGTTCATACCACAGTACCATGTAGGGAGACCTCCTACCATGCTCTTAGATGGCAGGTTAATAGTTAACAGCTTAAAGTCAAGTAGGGTTGAAATTTGCTTTTTCATGCAAATAAACCCCACTTTTTTCACTCATGTGACCTTTCTTCTTGAAACTGTCCAGAGAGAAAATGAATTATACCTTAACTGGATACTGCTGAACACACCAGCAGAGCCATTGGGCAGTTATGCCTGGAGACAAAGAAATGTCTGAATCTCCCACAAACAGCAAAACTTCACAGAATACCATGTATGATTTATGACATGGGAATAGAGATCCTTCCTTCTATTTTTTTATATTTATTTTTTATTTTTTGCCTGTTTTATTCATGGGACAGCGTGCTGTTCATGCAAATCAAAGCCCCCCATTGCCTGAGCGCTGAGGTCCCATTCATGCAGGTGTGGATCAGCTACATTTCTAATACTTGGGAGGCAGGGGTGATGGGAGCAAGTCATTGAGCTGAGGCTGCATTTTGGCAATGGATGCTGTCTCTGGGAGGCTGCAGGGTTGTAACCTCATTTCTGTGCCTCAGTCTTATCAGCTGTTAGGTGAGCCTAATAGATCTTCTAGCACTTTTCAGACTTGTAAGACTTTGTGCTTATCCTATGGCTAGGGAATTACACACTTTCTACTAATGTTCTCTGCAGACCTAACCTGAAACAAACTCTTGCCTCAGTGAGAACTGAAGTTAGGAAACTAGAACCAGAGGTGAAAACTGCCCTCTCTTATTCTCGATGTTGAATGCAATTTGGTTACACTTTTCTCCTTCTACACGCAGGTCCCTTAGTGAGGGTGAATGAATGCTGGATCAAGAAACCCCAATGCTTTAGGATGCTCTCTAGGATGGATGGATGGATCTGTTTCATTAAGTAAGTGCCCCACCAGTGCAGAAACAAAAAACAATGCTGTTTTACTGTTCATTTTCCTGCCCGTTTAAATGCATCCTGGAGGAGACAGGCTTCTGACCGAACAGGAGCAGGAGAGAGGCTGATGGGTGTGTTTCTGGCCACAGAGTCCACGAGAATTTCTCAAGACCAAATAAAAACTGCAACAAATCATCCATAAAACGCAGTCAAAAAGGACTTCGTTTAATTAGTGATATGTAAAGACTTTTGCATAGAAAAGGGTTAACAAAGTAATGCATAAAAGACCAACTAGGTACAGTATTTTTAAAACAAATATTTTAAAGTATATTTTGCGTAATGTTTAACATTCTCAATGCTTACTGCTTTCTCCACACAGCAGAGAAATCAAGTGCATAATAATACATGCTGTGTTTTATTTTTACTTTTTTTTTTTTTTTTTTTTTTTTTTTACATAAAATCTCTAGTTTTTGACTTGATGTATTAAAATACTTAGGTTATTTTAAGTCACCATAATAAAAAATGAAAGCAAAACATTTTATGCAGCACTAGTTGTCTGGGTACTGACAAAATAACTTACTGCCATCCCCTTTAATACATTCATTTTGGTTTGGAATCAAACCCACATTACATTGTTGGCATGCTAACAGCCAAGTTAAAATTGTCCCTACCATCACTTCATTCATACCCAGAGCGATTGTTATCCCAGAAGTTGATAGCGAAAAGAAGAGGGATTTTGCACAGAGTTGGCTAAAAGTAAACGTCCGAACACAGCTAAATAAGTTAAATGGAACTCTCACAACAGGTCTCTTGTATTGGCATGAGCCAACCCAACCGAAGCGTGCATGCTGTCAGCAGGTGGTTACTTCTGGGTGCATGACAACCTACTGTTTGTGCAGATACAAGCTAGCACCATAGTTAAGCCATAAAAAAAGGTGCCTCAAGGCTCACAGGCACTGCTGAAACGTTCATTAATCCAAGCTCTGATAAGATAATCGCTTTTACCAGGGCTGTGCTAGATGTCACAATTTGGCAAGTCTGTACAAAGGAAGAAGACTCAGTAAGCGAGTTCCAGGCCTGTCAAATCGGATGTCGTTTCTCAGCAGCCTTTTGGCTAAATGAACCTGTCTGCTTAAAGAGTACATTCCCCTGGAAGAATATTGCTGTCCTGAAGCTGCATGCAGGACTGCCTCTCTCTCCCAGATCACTCCCATACCTGTGCAATGTTATTGGTTTTAGCAGAACACACGTATATATAAGTTTTATTTCTTTTTATTATTATTATTATTATTATCGTTTAGATGTCAGGCACTTAGGAAAGTCAAATTCTTTTTTGAGCCCCAGGAGACCTGATGGGGATGATCCCTCGCCTCTCCCCCAACTGTGGATGTACAGCCAGAGAACTGTTAGCCCTAGTGCCTATGTATCTCCTGGGGAACACCCACATGCCAATGCAGTGGTGATGCTTCTGAAAGCCACTGCCCCAAGGTGCCCTCAGCACACCTGCCAAGAGGAGCAGGCTGCCCGTGTCCCTTTCAGTGCCTGCAGTGAGGGCAGTGCCTGGGCTGGCTGCCAGGCCCTGGGTGACAGTGGCCGTTGGCCCTCAGCAAGGTCACAGGAGCCATGTGTGTGTGTGTGTGTGTGTGCGTGTATGTGTGCGTGTGTGTGTGTGTATCCACGGAGGGAGAAGAGGGAGCTGGGTAGGGAAGAAGAGAGGGCACTTAGAAGGCTCCGACCTCTGTTCCCCAAGGCCGGTAGGGCTTGCCATTTGCCCCACTGCCAGCCTGCTGGGGGCTGGATGAGGCTGACACGGCCAATGGCGGGGTGATGGCTGTAGCTGCTGCCACCGCAGCAGCAGCTGCGCTTGGGGGGAGCATGGGGAAGGTGCTGGTGAAGGAGAGGGGGAAGCTCTGGGCGGCTGCCGTGGCGGCAGCAGCTGCAGCATGAACGGTGGCCGAGAGGGAGAGGAGAGAGGTAGAGAGTGGGGGGACACAGGGAGCAACGCTGCCCGCTGAGGGGACCCTGAGGGCGGCGTCGGTGTGGGCGAAGGTAGCGGTGAGCAGTGCGGAGCCATGGGGAGGCACTTCCGAGGAGAGTCTGCATGGGGCAGCCTCGGGGGCGTGGAGTCCATTGGGCTGCAGCAGGGCAGCCGGGAGGTGGTGGAAGGCGGCTGCCCAGTGGTGCGGGTGCAGCGGGTGGTGGTGGTGGGCCATGGAGGAGGTCATGGCAGCCGCTTCCCGCTGAGAGGCACAGGTGCTGAGATGGGACACCAGTCTGACACGCAGCGGGTCAGAGGTGTCGAGGCCTTCCACAGACGTCAGGTACCTTGCAACTTCAGTCAAGCACTCCCGGAAGCCAATGCTCATGAAATCCATGGCCAGCGAGTGAGCATCAAAATAACCTGCAAGAGGTGGACGAAAAGGCATGCTGAGTGCTAGGCCAACATAAGGGAACACAGCTAACCCCACCCTCCCTCAGCCGCTGGTCTGCCACTTATGGGTTAAGATTTGCAACGAAAAAAGTGTGTTCTCCAGTCTGTAAGCGATTTGTGTGACCATCCCTGTAACGCAAGAGGCTACAGTTGTTTTTGCACACTATATAAATGAAAAGAATTAAGACCATAAGTACTCGTGACTCTTGAAAAGATACACAGTGCCGCTCCTGCAGTACCTCAGGAAGCCTCTGCAGTGTGGCGTTATGGTGTTACTCCTGCGCGTGTGTGAGGGACACATTTCTATGCACAAAGAGACGGCGGGGGACCAGGCAGCTCGCACGCACTCTGCTGCCTCTGCTTTCCCCATGCTAGCATTCACAGCAATGCACTCGAGCTATTCCTTGACTCTGTGAGACAGTTGTAACTGCTGCTGAGGGCTCATCTCCTTCCCAGAGTCATTAGGACGATGTGGCATACGGTGCTGTTTAACTACAAACTAAAAACATCTTGTCATGACTCTGCACACACACAATAAAAAGCTTTACTGAGAAAACGTTTTATGCAATGCCATTGCTAATTTGGAGATGGAAGACTGACAGTCACATAGCCCATGAGGCATTTCAGCAAACAGCAGCTGGAGCTCCATAGGCTTGGGACAAAAAACATTTCGAAAAAAAAAAAAACCAACAGTTTTATTAAATGCACATGAAAAGATATTCTCTTTCTAAAAGGGTTTAGTATCAAATCTAGTGGTTAAGTTGCTGCTCTTCAGCTACAGAAATCAATTCCACTTTAGTTTAGAGGTAGTCTTGGGAGAACAATGTCCTGTTGCTCTCGAATTGGCATAGCGGTTTTTCTTTTGCTTTCTGCAAAACTTGTTTATGGTATTTATGACTGTGATGTGCATTAGTATAGATGGACCAAGTGCCCTTATTATGGTGGATTTTGGCAGCAATATCTACACCAGATCTTGCACAGTTTGGCATGAAATAATTGAGGTCTTCTTGAAAAAATCAAGCAGCTTAGAAGGCTGCTTTCACTTTCTGTTGCTGTGCATCCACATTGTAGAATGAACTCAGGTACAATTAAACACATCTCCCCAAATCCCCTGCCTGCTATATACCACCAACAATTTGCCAGTTTACAACAGTGCTTGTCATGCAGGTTACCTTGCCTACCTGATGCTGTACAAGACCCCAGAGAAACCCTCTCCAGCTAGCAGCTTGGTGAGTGTAACATGTCGGGGAGTTCTGTCAGGAAGCACAGACCCCTCTGCCGCATCTAAACTATCTGTGAAATCACAGTGTTTTGAGGGAACTTCTGACTAAAACCAGGCAGGCAGGCAGGCAGTGGTGAGAGAGCTGTGTGCCTGACTGGTGGCCAGCAGCTTGGCTTGAGGGCTGTCTTTACAAAAGAAGCCTCAAGGCCTCCCTTCCATGTCTCTGGAATGCAGATGTGGAGGACATGGCTGTCTGCAGCTCCCTCTGAGCCTGAGCTGGCTCTGGGATGAGCAGCCCAAAAGCCCTGTCTCTGCCGGCTCCCTGTCAATCTCCTGTGAGGTGGCCAAGAAACAGAAATGAGGACACCAGCCCATGTGGGAACTGAGCTCCAGGTGCTTGGGTGACAGGGCATGGCCACTAACAGCTCTGTCTACACCGACCCAGGTGTCAGTCACCCGAGCTCAATTTGCACTGAAGCTGCAATAAAACCACACCAAAGTCCCAGCCAGCTACTTGCTGCTGGCTAACAGCTCTTTCCCTTTGCTTGCTTGCCCTGGTCAGCAAAAAGCGCTGGCCCCAGACCAGATAATAACCACACGACAATGAGACCATTGCCCACACCTGCATCAGGAAATATGGAGTATACACAGGGCTGGAAAAGCAGTAGCCTCCCTGCTTTGCCCTCTTCCTTGCCTGCTTCCCTGTCTGCCCTAGTGGCTCCATAAAGCTGAAGCCATGTCAGCCTTTTTCCTGCTATGCCCACATTGGATTTACCGCACCACTAAATCTGAGAAGCCACCAATGCCACCCTGGACTTTCCAACCCCACGCATCCTCAGTTGGTGGGCCACGAGGAGAAAAACAAGCCATCCCCAGCTCTCAATACAAGGCACAACACAGTGTAAGAGTTCTAGGACACGTTTTTTCTATCTTCCGATAACAACTTCTGTCCATAGATGAAATGATGGGACAAATCTTTTTGCTGACCAACAAAGTTTCTGGCTCCAAAAATGAGTTATGAAGTGGGAATAACTACACTTGTAATTAAAACAAATATCAGCTTTTAAAATACCTTAGGAAATGATATTTAAAGCTGTTACTTACGTTGCAAAGTAAAACATTAAGCAAGCAGGAAACGCAGGCTTAAACTTTGCCCAGCACTAACTTGTAGACCTCTTTTCTTAAAGTTTGTTAATCCATCCAGTGAGATTACTCTTATCTCTGGGTCAGAAGGAGAAGATTAAGTCACAGTGTTTGTGAAATAGCTGGGCATTATACTGATGCACCACAAACCTCTGGCCCTGGAGTAGCAAGGAGGGCTCCTAAGGGCCGCAAAAGTGGCTCTGGTTGACCACTGGTGGCTGTGGGCTTGAGAAGACATCACCTCCCCACACCCTGACACTCTTTGCTCTGTGCCTGCCAGCTCCCATCCCCAGCACCTCGTCCCTGCCCCATCAGCCAGCCACTCAATCTGACCCACTTAAAAAATAATCCCCAACAACATTTGTTTGAGTGTGGGGAGGCAGGGGAAGGAAGATTTCTGTTAAACCTTCCTGAAGAGCGTCCATACTGCTATTGGTACAGATTTTGGAGAGGAGGGAGCTGCTGCAGTTTTTATGAGGAATTCTGCAGCACGCTGTGGGAGACAGGCTGGGATAGCTGGGCTACGCATTGTACGGGGAGGATGCAACAAAGCAGCAACCGCTGCCGTTGGCTTCTTAGCCTTGCTTGCTCTGAGTACCAAGCGAAACAGACTTTGTGGAAAACCAGTAGGCAAATATGCAATTAAAGACTGCACCCCCACGCAGACACATAAGATTAGCTAAATTCAAGTTGCACAAGCACAAAAATTTGGGAGTTTCATAACTTTCAAGAGCACTACTTTCCCAGCTAAATAGAGATCTTTACAGAACTTTTTTTTTTTTTTTTCCTGAATAGAGTGATATAAAATTAACATTTTCTTAGATTAAATTTTGTACATTTGCTCAGAATACCAAGAGGCATATCTGTTATGTGAAAGGCGATAAAATCCCTCTCACTTCTGACAAAATGAGCTACCAGTAAATCTTAAGCTTAGAGGTACTACTAACAAAAGCCTCTTAACACCTATAAAATATGTATGTCAGCTTGGTGTGAATTTTAACAAATAACAGAACACCAGCCTCCAGCAGGCTTTCCCATAGCCATTTGTTGTTACGCACGCGCTGATTTTAAGTTGAGCCCTGTAATCACTGCAAGGTACAGAGAGCTGCAGCAATTCTCTCACGGGCTAAAAACTTTCTAGTTTAATAAAAAGAAAGAAAGTGATTACACTTCTTCCAGCAGCAGTCTCTTTTCTAGCCTGTACCTTTATATCACAATGGGTCAATGAAAAATGGGCTGGTCTACATTACGGCAGTTTCAACTATAATCACGGTTAAGGGCACAGGACATGGGACAGTGCTTATGGAAGGCAAGCAAGTTCTTTGCTCCAAATAAGCTGCAACCCCGTGACTACTGAGAACAGCTCGTGGGTGGCTGACATCGTTTGGCCTCCAGCCTCAGAGCTGTCAGCTCGCACAAGCAGGGCACGCTTGGCTCACGGCAGCGGGCGATCGAACGGGTCGACCGCACTGCCTCTGTGTCATGCAGGCTCTGGATGCGAGGAACCACCCTGACCTCTAACAAACACATACAGCATGTAAATAGAAGCTCAGATAGTGCTGCTATCAGTCTGCAGTCTTATCTGATGCCTAGAGCTGCCTACAACAGGCTGGATTTTGTTCTGGTGGATGAGGCAGTCTGACCTCGCATTTATGAGTCTTTCCAGAGCAAAAAAAAAATACATCCACAATAATGAAAGCTCTTCTGCATCCACTTCCTTTGGTATAGCTGCTGTATAATGAGTTTTAACATTGGTTTTGTGCTACACAATCGTTGCCACAAACCTCCTGTTTATGTTTGGTGTTTGCGTATTTGTTTTGTCTCCCTGTGCCGATTTCAGTGCTCTTTGGAAACCCCAAACAAATCTCTGACTGGGCTGCCTGTGAATGAAGCCTTTACTCCCACAGTGTTATGAAAGCAAACACAAGCCCAGGGTCAAGTGCTTCTTTTGTCCCAGTAGTTCTTTCCCACGAGTTCAATCCTGCCATTAGCATTGATTTCCACTCCTTTAATCTGGAAACGCCTATCACAGCCCGTCAAAGCACTTTTTGCTGAGATTTCCCCAAGTAGCAGAAAAGAAACCATTCTCTCCTTACCTTTACCTCCAGTCGCTTGAAGCATCTTCAGATGATCCACTGTCATTTGCAGTATTTCCGCTTTTTCTAATTTGGCAGATCCCTTCGAGATAAGAGACTCATGTAAATAAAACTGAGCCCAGCATTACGGTTTCAATTTCTTCTATCACTGGAACATTCTCGGCTTAATTCTTTTGTGAGCATCTGCATCCCAGACACTGCCTAATGACTACTGCCGTCTCCCACTTAGTGACACAAGCACCAGCAGCACGACCTGGTTTTATTAAGACTATGGCTCAGTGTAACTCTGGCTTTGAGGCTGGTGCAGAGATGACGCCTTCATGAAATAAAAGAAGGGTCTCACTTTCAGCACATCCTTTTCAAAAAACCGGCCCAAAAAAACAACTTAAAACTCACTGGGACACCTCTGCAGAGCTGATGAAGAGGATCCCACTACAGCCTTTTTTTGCTGCTTTTACCAGTAGGTGTCCCTATGGACACACACCGAAAAGTATCCTTCTTCCCTAGAAGCCTATTAATTTTTGACATGTCATTTGGCTGCTGAATATTCTATTCTCATTCTCTGCTGCAAAAACAATCACACAGCCCACAGTTTTGTAAGTTACTGCGAGGCCGGGTTTGCAGGGACACACAGCCAAATACTGTGAAAAAGAAAGAGCTCCTTCAGCAGTCAGACTCTTTCCTGTCACTGAGGATGGCTCATGGTATTGTGGGATGCAAGTCTGAAGGCATATTAATACATTAATCTATAAATCAAACTATTTCCCTCAACACACCTGTAACATACCCAGATGGCTGAGTTTTCCATGCAAACATCATCCCAGGGCATCCCTCAGCATCAACTAAAATCAGAGCTGCACAAACTTTGGCTGCTGGCAGACAGCATCCTGCAAGCCAAATCTGCCCTCTGTTCCCACCCGTGTCACCTGCTGACACCAGACTCTCTGCAGCCCCCGCTGCTTCATTTGGGCTGCAGGTGAGCAGAAGAGGCCGGGGGGGCACCCCAACACTCAGCCCCAGGGGCTCAGCGTGTGGCCAGGAGCGGGTGGAAGGGCAGTGGGAACAAGCAGCCTTGCTCGGACACCTCAGTGAGTGGAATGCCAAGGAGCTGGGAAAGGACGGGTGACTTTGCCTTTGGCATCTTACAGGAAAGTGGCAGGGAAGCTGAACAAAATACATCGCATGCTTATTTTTACTTTGCTTATATTTTCTTTGTATTTAATTCAATTATTGCTTTCAGCATTCCTTAGCATGAATTCTGGTGCGCGGGTGATTTTTTGATTAAATTCTACATTTTACATGCAATTGCATCCTGTGTTTTGCTCAGACTTCATCTTTTCCGTAGAAACAGCACAGGCCGTCTCCGGGCGAGTGACTAATAGCTAAAAACTGCACGCTGCTGGGTCCCTTCCAAAGGCTCTGTAGGACTTGTTTTATAATGTTTGTGGGTTTCGAGAAGTAAACAATAAAATGGGACAAACAACTGTTGTCTCTTGCCCGTTTATCTAGCTGAAAATACCTCTGCTGCTCCACTGTGCCACAGCCTATGGAACAGTTCAGCTATAGCCAGCAGGTACCAAAGTATACCGCAGGTGACACAAGTGATGCTCTTACTGTGACTGCAATACTTAAAATTTCTTTTTCATTGGCTTCTTGTTCGTGTATCGAGCCTTGTACAGTGGGGTGCTGGCCACTCCCAGCTGCCCCAGCAGTTCGACACCAACACGCTGCTCTCAGGGTTTACTTTCTATATTTTATTTTCAGATACAAGGAAGTCAGGAGCTGTACGCTCAGTTGGTGCCTCCGAGTGAGACCCAGTGCTATCTGCACGTACCCATGCATCTTCAAATACATTTGATAAAATAGAAATGCTGTTAAATATCAAATCAAGAGAGAGGAAAAAAAGAAAGGAAAAAAAAAGTAAATTCAAGATATGGGAAAGTAACTATATAATTTGAGCAGCAGAAACAAAACACACTTTTTGCAGCACTGATGGTACTTGAAGCTTTTGCCGTGCAGTTTCCCAGGCGGGAGCTGAACCCAGGTTCCCTGCGGTCAGCTGGACCCTCACAGCCTTCCCATCGAGCACCGCTCGCTGAAAGCCTTTGAAAGTACCACTGCCTTACCCGGATCTCGCCACTGGGCCTGTTCCCAGCCCCAGTGCGCTGCTTTTACGCAGCCACTTTAAAACCTGACTGATCCGGGCAGCTTGCTCTCTTCTTAGGAAACCATATTGATTACGCTGCAACTGCAATTATGGATTAAAATGAAAGTTTCCTTAAAGAAAGGGCAAAAGAGATCCAAGATTTATACCGATGACTAACTGACACACAGGTCTGGGGGGATGTTTTGTTGCTTTTTGTTTTGTTTTGTTTTTTAACTACAGAGTAAAACACATTTTTAACAAAACCACCACTGGAATTCATCGAAAGAACAGAGGCAACACGAACACTGTTACCCTTAAGGGAAAAACAAGCCGAAGAATGGAAATGTTTTTTGGCTTTATGATGAATTATGTTCCTAACAGTTTGGCCACAACAAAGCGCTTCACTGAGATGCCAGCTTTGTGCCAGATCAGGACACATACAGGATTATTTTAATAAGCTCTACAAGGGAACCGACACTGCCAGATGAGATACAGGATGGAAAAAAAAAAGGGCTTACTTGTTTTTCAAAAGCAGTTGGCACCAGCCGCCTCAGCTCAGATAAACTGTTATTTATACGATCCCGGCGCCTTTTCTCTATAATCTATTCCCAAAAACAAAACACAGTAAGTTTACACAATTGTTGAAGGGCAAAATCACAGCACGCACGCAAATTGTCACATGGGAGAAGAACGAAAGGACACGTACCCCTCTTCTTTTCTTTCTGGCCATAATCTGAGATGTTGTGGTTGGGGAATTTGGTCGAAGCACAGAACTATGGCTTTGCCTGGGAAATGACAAAAGTACATCAGGTGTTGCACAACGCGACACTGCTCTCTGAAGACACCTTAGGTCACTGTATTGAGTACTCATAGTGCCCTCTCATGTTGCTTAGGACATACTGGGTTTTCAAACAAACATTTTGGTTTGGATTGCTCCAGCCAAGCAGATTGCTCTGTGAATTGCCAGAACACCCTGAAAGGTCCTCTCTGAAGACGGTTCACTGTCCAGCACAGGTTTCATTTTCACTGCATCTAAAATCATGCTTACAAATACAGTCTGTAGAACCACGTCCAAAGGAAAGAACACGGATCACCTTTACGTGATAGCTGGAATAGATGATCTTAGAGGTCTTTTCCGACCTTAATGATTCCATGCCTCAGTGCTAGCAGCAGCACATGTACGCCATGTTTCAGGCCCGGCCGGGTTTTGTCATTCCTGTCACCTCTGTGGTCAATGGGCACTCATGGAGGAGGTCAGTGCCCTGCCGACACCTGCTGCCTCCTCCAGCACCACCAGCACAGTGCTTTTACAATCTGCTTTTAAAACTTCACTGCCCACAGCTACAGAAGGGTCTCAACCTCATCATGAACAGGCAAAACATGCGCTTGCTGTTTGACAGGCATCTACTCAGTGATGGCAACAAGCTGGGGCTCGGTGCCCATATCACTGCTCTGCTCACACTGGCCCTTAGCCTCGAGTTGTCCCTGCAGAGTTCCCCCCGACACTCCCCCTCCCCTCCCCCTTCTCCCCCCCCCGCCCCGAGCCCATCTCCATCGGCTCACAGCGGGGTTTGTTACGGTTCCCATCCAACCATCGAACCCACAGGTCATTTCCTACTGGCGTCGATTCATTTCGGCTGCTCGGTCCCGATCGGGAGTGACTCCGAGAACAGATCCGACTGCACACAGTGCATCACGCAGGGCTGCCGGGAGGCTCCCGCACCCCCCGGGCCAGCACTGCCCCGAGCCCCGGCCGGCGCGGGGGTTCCCAGAGAGCTGCGGGCTCCGAGTGGTGCCGGGGATCCCGGGGCAGCTCACACTCCCGGGTTTCAGGATGCTGCCGTTTTGGAGTGCGAGGTTTCGGTGCCCGGGGTTTTCGACCTCGGCGCCCGCGTGGGTGGGATGGTGGGGGGGAGGGGGGGGGGGGAGGTGGGTCCCGCTTACCCGCAGTAGTTGTTCTCGCTGCCCACATCGATGGTCTCGTCCATGTCGCTGTCTGAGGTAGTTTCCTCGCAAGGTCGCTTCATCGTGGCTCAGCTCGCAGCCGGCGTGGGGCAGAGAGAAATAAATCCGGACGGGGGCTTCGGTACGGCACAGCACGCACCGCACCGCCAGCAGAGCGAACCCTCTCTGAAGCGCTTTCCCACGCCGCGGCACAGCCTCAAGCGCGCCGGCCCGCCCCCGGCCAGGCCCGCCCCGTCGGGAGGACGGGAGGGAGGGAGGCAGGGCGGGGGCCGCCCACCCGGGAGACGGAAAAAAGTCTCGGCCGAAGGTGCCGGGATCCGCGAGGAGAGGTAACGAGGCTCTCGGCCTTGGGAGGGGGTGACCCTCGGACTGTACCCCTGCCCCGTCCCGCGGGGCCCGGTAGTGCCGGGGACAGTGGAGGCGGCCGGCTGGGAGCGGGAGCGGGGAGAGCGGACGCCGGGGGGCCGGAGCAGCGGTGCCGGCGGGCGGCGGCACTTTGCCCGGTGCCCCTGTGGAGCGCCGCTGGGCCGGGGCGGGGACACGCAGCGCTCGGGTGCAGGTGGCTCTGTGCGTCTGGGGCAGCACGGTGCTGGAGGAGAAGCAAACTGCAGCCTTGTTTCCCTCCGTGCAGCCAGTGATATCGGTGGCACGCCGGACCCAGGCTCTTCACGTGGCTGTCGCTGCAGTGTCGCCCTTCGCACGCACGCGGTACCGTCAGCGGGAGTTACACGGTCGCTGGGACGCAACCGAAGCGGAGTGGCCGCGGGAAGGGCCGAGGCGGCTCCGGGGGACTCGGGACGCGTTCCCCACAATGGCCCCTTTGACGGTATCTGAGCAAAAAAAACCCAACCAAACAAAAACAAATAAGGACCGGGACCGCTCGGTTGAAAACGATGCGCAGCGAGAACAGCCCGAGGCGGCCGGCCGCATTGCTCGTGCTCTGCCCTGGGGCTGCGGCTGCCGCAGAGGATCGTGCGGCGCTCCCGGGACGGGGCGGGGGGCGGTCGCGCAGTGCCCGCTATGGCGCTGCCATCAGTCTCCTCGCGGTGGGGCACGGTGCCCGCTCTCGGGGTTCCGCACGGGCGTCTGCGGATCAAGCGTCAGTGCCGCTACAGCTGTGTGATGTGTCCTCACTCTGGACACCGTTCCGGCTGCCTTACGATTTCTCTCTCTCTCTCTCTCTCTTCGTGTTGGTTTTTTTTTTTTTTTCTCCTGGGGCACAGTTCTGCCGTGCTTTTCTCTTACAGAAACCCGAGCTGTCCCGTGCTTACTGCCCTGAGCCCGGCTGATGTCAGGGCTGCCCGTAGCGGAGCCGGCTGCGAAATCCTCCTGATAGCCCTGCTGGTGTCTCTCCTCCTGGAAACTCCCAACGTTAAGAGGCCCCTGCTGCACCCAGCTTAGGCAGGTTCACTTCGTTCTCTTTTTCTTCTCGTTCTTTCATTCTTTCATTCTTTCATTCTTTCATTCTTTCATTCTTTCATTCTTTCATTCTTTCATTCTTTCATTCTTTCATTCTTTCATTCTTTCTCCTTTTTTTTCTCTCTTCTCTTGCATTCTTTCCCCTTCTTTTATTCTTTTTTTTTTCCCTCTTTCTCTCTTCTTTTGTTTTTGTTTTTCTTTTCTTTTTTTTTTTCACCCATTTTCTTTTGTTCTTTTTTTTTCTT
This sequence comes from Alectoris magna, assembly GCA_030625065.1. Classification (NCBI taxonomy): domain Eukaryota; kingdom Metazoa; phylum Chordata; class Aves; order Galliformes; family Phasianidae; genus Alectoris; species Alectoris magna. Next base: position 61,209,824 of record CM060562.1, read on the forward strand.
TTTCTCTCTCTCTCTTTTTTTTCCCCCTTTCCTTTTTTTTTTTTTTCCTTTCCTATCCCCAACCCACCCACTCCCCGGGGGCCATTTTGGGCTGCCCCGTGCCGCACTCCCTGCCAGTCCCCACCCGGGGCCGCCAGCAGGTGCTCGGTGGGGGCCGTGCAGGAGCTGCGGGCTGCAGCCGCTCTCTGCGTTTTCCGTCGTTGCCGAGCGGAGAGAGGTGCTGTGAGGCGCGTCCCTCCACTGCGGAAAAGCAGAGCTTCTCTGGGCGTCTGCTTGCAGAGGAATTACCGCCGCGGAGCACCCGGGCGGCCTCAAGGAGGAGCTGGGCGGAGACTGCGCACAGGTCCGGCATCTCTCCGTACCGCTCCCCGCCGGGGTAACGGTGCTCCGCCACGGCTGCATTATTATTATTTTTTCCTCTTTTTTTTCCCCCCCAGTTTTCCCTCTTCAGAAGTGCGGTGCGAATGAAGGCTGGGGCGGGGGTGACTGCCGCATGACCACGGATCCCTCTGGCCGGGAGCGCTTCTAGCGCCCGACCCCGGGCTGCGGCAACAGCACTGGAACGGGCGCAGTGAACCGCCGGGACATGGGGACGTGTCAGAACGGCCCGCGGGGAAGAGACGCTCCTCCGCTCCCAGTCCCCAGCAGATAAATCTGCCGCGTGCCCGAGATTTCGGGATTGCTCCTTTCAGGCAGTGGGGGATGTGTAAGGTGCAGTAGTTGGGGCATGGTGTCCCGACAGAGCAGCAGCTGTCACCCAGCAGCTCTATCCCACGGCACTCAAGATTGTTCCGAGCTTCTCTATGGCACTTAAACCTTCAGTTTTAGAGTTGTTTCTTGTGTTTTACCATCTCACTTCTAAACAAACGCATCTCATTTCTTGCACCCTGTGAGCAGCCCCATGTGAGTAACTGTTCTGCAGCTTTTATTTTCTCTTACTGGGAGGCTTTCAGAGCAGTAGAGGAAGACAATCAGCCGTGGCTGACAACAAGGAAGCTGTATTTTCTTCCTGATGGACTCATCGGTAACTGCTGGGGAAAGCTGAAAAACAAGAAAAAATACTGGTTTTTTTGTTTGTTTTTTTTTTCTTCCCCACCTGATTTGATTGCAATTAAAAGTTCGGGGTGATTTCTAGCCGAAGTCACACCAAGGTGGTTCTGACAGATTGAGGAAAGAGCAGAGAACCGAGGAAAGCATGTGTTGTGAATCTGAGGGAAATAAAGGAGACACACGGCGTTGCCGGGACTGTGGCTGCTCGGTGGGTGTGCAGCGTTCGTCCCGGTTCGCAGCGAGCAGCCTGGCAGTGAGCTGCTTGCAGGGCTCCTGCCAACAGGTCGCAGTGAGGCTGAGCCTTCGGTAGCTGCTGCGGGGCTGCAGCCGTGAGTGTGCAGTGATTGATAGAGCCGCGCTGCCCCGGCGGGCTGTGTTCACACCCGCAGATTGTTTCATTTTACTTCAGTTCTGGGAAGTATAAAAATTGCACGGAGGCTTGCTGTAAGAAAATACAATGTCAAGCTGATGATGAGTTAAAATATATATATATATATATATATCTATCAAGGAGTGGAAATATAATGAGTATTTATAGATCCTTCGCAGTGACATCTTTCAGCGGTTATCACTGAGTCGCACCTCTGCAGATGTGTTCTCGGTGAAGCCGACTATTGGGTTTTCAGGCTGCCGACTGAAAGCACAGCTCCACGTGCCCTGCAGTTTGCATTCCCCACCTTTTGGTGCCTGCAGAGATCAATGAATGCGCTCTCCCGGGTCGAGTGCTGCCTCCTGGCCCCCAGTCAGTAGGTGCCGCTTGCTTGTGCTGTCCTCTCGTTAAAAGCACGAAATGCTCAAGCTGTCACTGCTTCCTAGGTGATGGGGAATGGCAAAATGCCCTCTGGCTCAGGGTTGTGCAGAATGGTGACGGCGAGGATGGCGGGGCGGCACCTCTGGGCTGCGGGGGCACAAACCCTGCAGGCGTGAGCCTCATCCTTCCCTCCTCACACCTTTGCATGCTTCCTCTGTGAGCTCGGGCACTCAGACCAATTAATTCCATTAACAAAGGGTGTAAATTAGAAGTGTCTGTGAACTGTATTGAACCTCAATTTGCACGGTCTTATTCACAACAAAAGTGGCTGCAATTTGATTTAAATTAATTCACTTTCAGAATAAAATAACACTGAATAGAATAAAAGCAGCTTTAGTTTTGAATGGTTGTCTGCATAGAATTGTTTGTGGTTTAACTAATCCACTTTAAAAATTAACTCTATTAATTTTCTTGGGGTTTTCCATCTAGGTTTGCTTGCTTTGTCTGTTTCTTTCAGTCTCCTATCGGTAAAATGGAGATAGTAATAGACTGCAAACATTTTAAAATTGTTGTGTTGGATACTCCTGGTGACTGCAGCGTTTTGCCTTCCACTCGGTGTGTACATTCCTCAAAAGCCAGGACTTGATTTTCTACACATGTGCAGAATTCTTGCCTGGCAGTGTTTTACAGGCTCTGTACGCAGCTGTACGTGGCCACACAAGACAGATAGCAGTGGGGAATTAAGGCTTTGCTGAGCGTTTTGAACTCTGACCAAACATCTCCTTGGCTTTGGTTCCATGTTTTCTTCAAAGCCTGTGGGCCAAGACTTAAGAACTGTCTAACTTTCGTCATCTTAATGAACGGCTTCAGTGGTGTTAATGGGAACTAGGGCACTTTCTTTATTAACGGAAATCAGGTCACTTAATTACTTAACAAAAATGCACGGAACCTTGTCTCACTGTTTTCTGCACTTCATGAATTATGAACTTTAATCTGTTTTAGAGAGAGCTCTGCTAAAATGGATGAAGCCATAGCAGGTACAAAATAATTTCTTATAATGGAAATGCCTATTGTAAAAATGCACACACTAGCGTACCTTTCCTATTGGAAGTCACTGCCATTTAAATCTTCGCAGCAGTGTAGCATGGTTTGACTAACTTGTGGTACATAACTACTGACAGGCCGGATGAACGCATCAGCACATCTTCTGTCAAAAATGGGAACACTGAGAGGTTGTTATTTTTTTAAATCAAAGCTTGGTGGGTTTTGGACTAGAGGGATTCTTTTATTTCTTCCCACCCCTCCCACCCATCCTACTGTCAGCTTCAACGTTTTCCTTTCTTTCTTGAGTGGTTTCACTCCAAGTGGGACTTCTTTTGTGCCTTTCAGTTGCCAAAAGCTGGAGAATTGTCATTATTGAATTTTGCTGTTGGTTGTTCTTTTAAAAATAAAAACTAAGATGTTTTCCAGAGAGTTAGGAAGGAACCAGTTCTCGGGAAGTGCTAAGGAAGCAGTAGTGGCTTTAGCTGAGTTTTTCTATATGAGAGAAAAGTGTCAATCATCTTCAGGATTCAAATCTAGCTGTTAATTATAAAGCACATCACCTAATGCTCTAAAATTCCCCTGTATATAGACTGTATACGTATGACAAAAATAAGCAACACTAAATATTCTGGCCAGATCTGTGGTATTTTATTTCACTTCCTCAGTAACAGCAGTCATTGTTGGCACCTGGAAGTGACTGTAAAAATACAGATCCCCGTAAATCTGGGTAAATAAAGGGACACGCTCCATTTCTGCTTGTCAGTAGAAGAAACTACGACTTCTGACAAAATTATTAATGAAAATATTTTCTCTATCTCTGCCATAAAAAATGCAGGGGCAAAATAAATCCTTGGTAAAATCTGTTCCCAAAATAAGCAGGTATAAATACACTGCAGAGCCAGAGACTTCCATCACCACAGAATTTGGTTAAGGATCTGAAGACAAAAAAGTGACCTGTTTTTCCATGAACTCAAAGTTACAGATGCTGGCATGAATGTGTGTCCATGAAGAGAACAGCCATCTTAAACAGCAGAAAGTTCACTTTTGTCCATCAGCCTTTTTCAGAGGGAAAGAAACTGCTGTTGTCTTGGTTGTCCTCAGCACTGTGTACTAGAACTGCCTGCTCCGAAGCAGGGCTTTCTCTGATCCTACAGTTAACATTGCATCTGATCCTGCTGAGCTTAACTGGGAAATCTTGTGTTGACTGAATATGGCTTTTGCTTGAATAAAGAAATTGAAGAGATCTCTGGAAGAGCTGGGCCTAATTCCAATTTTCTTCTCAATTCTAAAATAAAAGGATGCAGTCAAGGTGTCTGTGCTTTATGGCGGCAAACGTGTTTCTCTCCTTCAAAATCTTATATTGCTTTGGCAGCAGTTTAGTTTAACATCTTTTCTGATTGATTTTATTCCATGTACCTTTTCTGTTTATGCAGGATTGAAAATAAATGTGTCGTTTATATTAGAGGAAAAGAGATAAGGCTCCTCCTCTTTGGGAAGAAAGTGTGCTCTCACCAGGGTTCTGAGGACACGTCAGGCTAATTGTTGGTGACTTTAAAACTGCTCTTTGTGGTGCAAGAGATGAAAAATTCTGTGTAGACTGTAGGCATTCCAAAACGCTAAATGCTTTCTTTTGCTTGGTAAGTTGTTCCTTCATGTGTTTTATTTCCATGGCAGATGTTAACCAAGGGACATGAAATTCCTGCCAGAGAACACACTGCTTTTGGTGCTTAGCGGGCTGCTGGTGCCCACCTTTGACAGAAGCTGAAGCTCTGTGCTAGGACCTGGGCCACGCAAGCTGTGGGGCTCGGGGTCCCTTGGAGCCCTGCTGCCTGTCAGCACTCCTGCTGCCACCACGCTGCTGAGGCCTGGTGCTGGGGGTGTCGTAGACACTCTATTCCATGTTTCCTCTGTTGCTCTGTTTGTCACCATAGAATGCATTTTTACTGAAGATTTTTAGCCTCCTTTTTTGAAGCTTTTTTTTTTTTTTTTTCTTCTTCCAAACCATCACTCTTGTGTGGAAAACTGACTTCCCTGACTGTCTGCAGGCCATGCTCCTCAGCCTTTTTTCCTGCTTTTAACTGTCCCTTAGTTTTTTGCTACTCTCGGAGGGGCACACTCCTTCTTTCTTCCTGCACCCATCTCTGGGTCAGGCCTGAGGACATCCTGAGGACAGCAGCTCACAAAACTTGCTTTCAAGCAAAAACTTCTCCCCAGCCATGCAGAAATCATTTACATCTTGTTTTGGTATGCTCTCTCACTTCCCCCATTACCTCTCTGGTCGTTGGCTTTTACACAGTCAGTCAATCTTTTCTTCCCCCTCCCTAAATTTTTTGTCTCACCTGCTTCCTTGGAGGTGGCTGACAGCATCAGTTCTTCCAGAGTTGATACAGGTGTCCTCTCTGCCTTCTTGTTTGCATAGTCAGGAAGACTGCATCCAAGTGTAGCTAACAGGTCTTCCTACCAGAGCAATGAATACTTTGACTCTTCTGCTAGATAGACAAGACTTTGTGGAGGCTTCCCTCTGGCTTCCCACACACACTCTCCTGTCTCTACCTCTGGGCTGTTCAGCTGTCTGGTTAACAGCTCTGACCACATCACTGCTGGCTCCCCCATTCCCTCCCCAAACACCCTGTCTTCCCTCCTTGGCCCTTCCCAGCCCTCCCCTACCCTCATCCCTGCCTTCTGCCTTACTACTCTCTCTCCTCCCTTCTCCCTCTGGTCCACGAAAGCCAGATGTGTCTGCCCTCCTTCTCTCCGTGCTAGTGCATCTCCTGTAATGCCTTCATATTTTTGTGGGGCCTAACTGCAGGCACTGCAAACCTGGGTATTTACTAGGTGTGCCCATATCCATAAGCTCCCAAAAATTTCACTTCATCCTTGGACCTCCTGGTGGCTGAGGCCCCCATATCGAGGTACTTCACACATGGCTTTATTGCAAGGTGACCTTTCAGAGTAGCAGTACTTGGACTTGATCAGGTGTCCACCTCGGTAGGTGACTCAGGTTGACACAATTAGTGGGGATTTTTTGCTCCTGATAGGGGAATTCCAAACATGAGCCGCAGCCCTGAGGTCTGCCAGGGAGGAAAGAGGTGAGAGGGGTGAGCTCCAAAGACCTCCCTGCCTCAGGAGGGGATGAAGAGAGTGAGCAGAAGTAGAATGTTTCCTACATGGACTCTTTGTTGAGGAAATGGTCTGACAAACTTTCCTGCTCTGAGGGGCCCAATAGTAGTAAGAAGGACAAAGAAAAATCTTGCTGCTATTCACTATGGAGATGGGATTATCACTCAAACTAGGTGCAGTGCCAATCTGAAGTAAGTCAGTGCTTTGCACAATGGGTACAAACCACACGGATGCCCCCCTTCCAAAGACAAGTCTCCAGCAGGGCTCAGGTGCGCAGGGTATGGTTCCATCCAGTGTGCTGCTTTTCCTGTGGTTTCAAAACTGCCAGAGCACATGTGCTTCATGTGTTCACCTAGAGTAGCCCACCTGAAGATCATTACTTTTGTTGTTAACAAAAGTATGCTTCATTTGTTCATACACCAGAAAATAAAATAGCATAAATTATTTGGATGTAATGTCTTAGTATCAGCTGGTATTGAATTGTTTTCTTCAGAGTGTCTGGTATGATGCTATGTTTTGATTCTAGGAGAAAAACAACATTGATAACTCACTGATGTTTATAGCTGCTGCTAAGCAGTGTTGTACCCACCCAGGGCCATTCTCAGTGAAGGGCCCAAGGAGCTGAAAGGAAACAAAATTAGGACAGTTGACTTAAACTGGCTAAAGGGATATTCTGTATCATATGAGTTCAAGTGGAAGGAGTTATGAAGGGGGAGGAGTTAATCTCTGGCCCCCACTGCTGCCTGGGGGTTAGCTGGGCAAGGGTGGTAAGCAATTGCTTGTGCATCACTTGTTATATGCATTCATACATACATGTACATATATATATGTATATATATACCTATACACACTCATGTTTATATAATCTTTTTCCTTTTCTCTATCTTAGTAAATAGTTCTAGCTCAATCCACGAGTTCTACTTTGCTAGTGATTCTCTCCCCCATCTAACTGGGAAGAGTGGGAGTGAGCAAATGGCTCATGGTGGTGCTGAGCCACCTGCCAGGTTAAACCAGAACACTTCGATTTTTAGCATCACTCTTCCAAATAGGGGTTCTTCAGGAATCTTAACTTTCTGCTAGTTAAAGTGATCTCAAAAGACAAAAACAGCTAACAGACCAGATACAAAGAGGAAATACAAGCAGTGCATTACAATCAAAAGAAAAAAATGACAGAGTTGGTTGGGCCATTGATTTCTTCTGTATTGATCTTAAATGGTAAGTAAGTAAGCACACTACTGTAGAAATGCTAAACAGAACATGTAAGATTATTTAAAATTTAGAATGCCTGTAATAGCAATGAGGACGGGAACACTACAGAAGGGAACCTTGAAAGGTCGGAAAGCAGATTAAATGTGGAAACAATACAGACCAGTTCATCTGGTAAAACACTGAGCAAGGCATAAAGTGAAACATGGAAATTGGGAGCACATTCTGGCAAACGGATGACCACGATGTATTTCTCATGCAGAAAACCTATGAAGTGGCTGATGTAGCTCAGTTAATCAAATGTACCTTGGGGCAGGCCTTCACAGATACCACAGGAGTAAAACCTCATGGTACCCGCAGTCTCTGCTACATGAAGAAGAAAAACAGTGCAGATTGCCTTCTGCTATGTGTTTCATATTGCTCTCCCTTTCTCCTTCAAATCACAATTTTTTTATTTAAAGCATGCTTTTTTTACAGGGATCAAATTCAAAATGGGAGATATTTTGATGTGATAACTCTGTAGAAAGAAAGTGGAGTTTCACTGCTGTGAGCAGTTGTAGAACAAAGGGGGTGTGCCCATATCATAACATTTTATTACCTGCTTCTTGGTTTTCCCTTCCCAGTGGGCACAGAGAGCATTTGCTTTCACACATGTTCCCATACAGATTCAGGATCTGTAGCTGAGGGAGGATTTAAGCGCTTCAAAATCCTGGAAGAACCTGCTGAGTTAATTTTTAGTGTAGTCAGTTTTTCAGTTTGGGGTTGGCTGGACTTCTGATGTTTTGCTGGGGTTTCATGGTTACTGGCAAAATGACCAGAGAAGTATTTCACAGTCATCTAAAGGAGAAAAGAAAACATCCTAACAGAAGGTATTCCAGCAGATGACTAACTTTTAAAAATCCATTTTGAAATTTGTGTCTATAACTCTACATTGTACACAAAATTGTAGCAGAGAACACGCTTCTGGTATCTCTTTTCCTACATCAGTAAGTATATTGCCCAATAAAGATATGTTCAAATATATTTTGTAAGAGATACTGTAAGCCTAAGAGCACAAGGAGTGACAAACATTTGTTCTTAAAAAATGGTGTAACGGATTTGGTGCTATTTTGTAGTTCAGTGTCTTACTAGTCCGTGTAATGTCTCATTCAAAGTGCTATGGTGTTTTACTAACAGGATTCTATTCATTGAGTTCAGTATAAATACCCCTGTATAATCTTGTTATTGGTCATGTCTTTAGCCATTAATTAAATTAATACATAGCATTTAAAATCTGCATCTCATTAATATACAATAGGACAGCTTTTGAATATAACAGCAATTTATGTTGAAATATTTTGCTTGTATTTTTTAAGAGTGTGAGCACACTTCCTAGATTCAAAATACTCAGACTTAGTGGCTCCCACATACAAAAAAAAAAAGAACAGAATAAAATTGTTCAAATGGCAAAGCTGCAAAACTAGAGTTCAAAGGGTGAAACTTTTGCAAAGTGATCCAGTAATAATAAATGTAAATTTTGCAATGACCACTTGGTGTCATCTAGTCAGAGCTAGTTTGTAAGCTTCTTGTTCTAGAATTGGTTTTAGTGTTAAGAAAATGACATTTAAACTTGATTATCTGAGACCTCAGGGCCCAACGTGAGCTCCTGTTCTCTCTAGGTGAGATCCTCAGAGGCGATATTGCAGTCATTGGAAGACCACCAACCTCAACAATTGCAGTCTCTCTTAGAAAGGCTGCTTTGGGGGCAGACCGTAGTGTACTACTTGAGTCTTTTTTGCCCTGACTGTACAGTTATTTTGCTGCCAGCACCACTAGTGAGCAGAAAAAGTGACTACACCTTACTCGGTCTATCTGAGGTCAAAAGCTAGGGTTTAGTATGTGGTAGACAGAACTATCAGGTGGCAACAAAGGAACCGTAAGGAGCTCCCGTAAAATCTGGCGTCAGCTCAGGGCAGCTCCGCTCATTCAGCTGCATGAGCAGGCAACTGCTTTGCCGGTTTGCCAGTGAGAGGAAAACACTCAGCCCTTGAATGAGACAAACAACTCCAGGTCTCCTGGGGGGAAGCACATTTTTCAAGAACTCCTTGTGAGGTGAAACACTTGGAATATTTTTTCCTTTGTGAAGGGCCTCTTCTGTTCTACTCCCCAGTCGGGCAACCCCGCAGAGAGTTACACCCAGCAAATGGGTAATTGCTTGGAACTTGGAACTGAGGCTTGGAAAATCTTTTTGTGTTTAAATCTGTACCTAATCAAACATCTACTCGCTCTGTGAGGAGAGAGCATAGAGCAGAGCAGGAGAATATTTCACATTGGTAGAAATGAAAGATAAGGTTTTGATTTGATGGCTTCGCTGCCACTTGCACTCAATCAGTTTGCCAGGAGACTTGCGTAGGGGGAGGATGCTTTTGAAAGGATTTTAGTTGTTTCCTGTATCAGTTTGCTGTATTAAATATTTATGATGATTACCTCTGCTGCTTATAGACTAAAGAATCCGATTGTGTTTGGTGCTGTTTACCACAAGAAGTATACTACTAGGAGCATAATGGAACTGTGAAAAAACAGAGGTAGAAATAAGGACAATTAGTAAAATGCAACAAATAAGTAGTTGGTTACTTACCAAAAAGAAAATAGTCATACCTTGTCAGCACTGTGATGATCTAGTTATTCAAAAATCAGAGTACTGCAAATTGATGTTGACAAACTGGAGGGAATTCACATGAAAGAACTCAAACCGCTGTTGGACTTTAAAGACTGGTTTATGGGAAAGATTAAAACAGCTAGATAAAGCCTGTCTGTCTAGGTACTTGCATAACAGTAATGAATGTGATGCGTTGTGCTGCATGGTGAAGGACTTGGTGGAAGCCGAGGGAATCCAGTAACCACATACAAAGTTGTAGGCTGCAAGCACAAAGAAAGGAAAAAAAGTGGGTGAGGATTGCTGAAGGAGCACAAGTGCTAAGATGAAAAGGAGGAAAGCTCATGCCAAACACTAGGAAATATTACCTCCTGTGAGAACTGTTAGTCTGTGGTCAGAAGTTATACAAAACCCCTCAGTTGAGTCACTTAAACTGAATTGTAAAAAACACTCTAGAAAATATGCTGTATTGGCACAGGGTGAGCCTAGATCGGGAACAATCAGTCTACCCCCTGGTTTCCTTTTTCCCAAGGGCCATTTACAGCCAGCATGGTAGATATTACTTGACTTAGCAAGAAGCAGAATGGATATGGCTGGAGGCAAAGAAGGAAAATTCAGTGCATGGATTTTGTGCATCGTGAGAGCTCAATGGCTGCTTTGTGCACATGCAGTAGCCCCACGGTCATGACACGTGGCACAGACAGGCAGGAACTAAGCTTGATACAAGCTTTGTATCAACTCCGATGTGATCTGCCCTGTATCACCGTCCAGCCTGTGTGGAGAGGAGCTGCTAGAAGACACAATGAAGCCAGAGGGCTGCCCAGCCACTCCTGTTGATCACGTTCACTTTTCGTGATCAGTTGTGTCTGTGCAAGGGAAGAGAAAGACAGGCGGCTCACCAAGACATGGCCCCTCACTGCTCTAGCGTGTATCACATCACCTCTCTCTCTTGCCACCACAGATTTCCCACATTTTTGGCCAAGGAGAAAAACAGTTGAGCCTGTCACTGTGAGCATTTTATGTTTCCTTCCTTTCTTGTATTGACAAGGCAGGAGTTACAGGGATTTTGGTGGAAGCTCTACAGCACCTGGAGAGTCTGGAAAAAAAAAAGAATCATTGCTCTGTTGGGAGCCTCAGGACAAAAGTGCAAAGTAAAAAAATTATCTGCTATGTGGAAAATGCTAGGTCTACTTACTCACTCTGCTGAGGTCAGGGGCTTGGTGGTGCTCAGCTGTACCCATCATGCACACTCCATTGCTCCTGTTTGCTTCTCAGGGAGACTTCTCCCTGTGGCTTTACCCCAACATGGTCACCTCAGTGTAGACCTGGCCAAAGAAATTTAAAAACAGTTTCTATAATAAATGCCATCTTTATTGTGAGGGAAAATGTTATTAAGACTCAATCCTCAATCCATATTTGTTGGAGAATTTTATTTTTCATTTCATTTACAAAGGCCACCTCAGAGTATGCTTTGAAGGGAATGAGCATGGGTACTCATTTCCCGATAGTAGTTATTGCTCCATCACAGCAAAATGACCCTAAAGGCATAAATAATTAATTCTTTAAGCACTTCATGGGTTTCAATGTGTTTTTTATTCACAATACTCCTTTGAGCTGCAGAAATGCTTTATCTGATTAAAGATGCTATTTGTATTGTTCAGATGGGCATGGGATGGGCTAAGCCTGGTCTGAAGTGAAGAGTGGAGGGACTGGAGTTGTCCTGGAGAGAGGAAGGGGAGAAGGAGAGGGTAAACCTGAGGAAGAGAGATAGAGGAGAGCTGTGCCTTCTGCTCACGCTAGTGGGTGCTCTCCTGGTGAAAAAAAGGAGGATCCCACCAGCAGCAGCTGGTCAAGTAAGGTCAGGCAGCAAACCCAACTTCTCAAGCCTGTGCTACCAGTAGAGCAGACCACAGGGCTGCTATTGGCAACTGTTGACATCCAATCCCAGCCCTGTGCTAAGCCAGACCTCTGAAAAAGTAGCCAGACTTACCTCTTTCTTTCAGAATCTACCTAGAGATGCACTGCTTGTTTATTCCATGCCTCAAAAATGTGATGGATATGAACTGATTCCATTGAATTTATGGTCTTTTGGGATGACAATAAGGAAAAAAAAAAAAAAAAAAAAAAAAAGAGTGGACCTGCAGTTTCTTATCTTAATACTCTTTTCATGGCCAGTACCCTGAACAAGACCTGCTGCCAGTCCCTGACATCCTGATGTGGAGGTGAAAAGATTTTTTGGATAAATGGCATACAGCCTCCTGCCCAGTGAATGCAATCAGCCTTCTCCAAGTATTTAGAGAATGATTCTAAGATTTTTACTTACAATACTTAATACTTCTCAAATACTTAGATTCTTGGGCATTCCAACCTAGTGATGTCTGTTCATGTGATGTATTACAGCAGGGGAAGCCAGACTCAGCTGGAGACTTTCTGCTCATACGAGAGTGTGGGTTGCAAAACAGCAGGGTGCTCCTCAAAGGATGTCCTCCAACAGAGCCTTTGGTCTCCGTACCTGAAGCATGTTAAATTTTGGCTGAATTGCAAAGCATCTTCCTTTCTCTATCAGTCTTAAAGTCCTGGTAGCAGAAAGTGGACTTGGCTAGTTTTAAACTGCAACAGGATCTACAATCTGTTTGATAAAGTATGTTTAGCAGAATAAGATAGGTATTCTTTTCTGGGGGAAAAATGGAGTAAAAGTTCCAGTGAATAAATACAAGTTGTTTTCAACACTCTCCTCCTGGACTCCTGCTGTTGAGTGACTGCAAAATTCAGAGAGATTATTTTGGCAGTTCCAAAAATCTGTCACACAGATCTGGGTTTTTTTCCCTTGTATTTGTCAATGTGTGACTAAGCACAAGTATTACAGGAAGCATGGAAATGTTTGGGCTTTAAAGAATGGCTGTGGAAAAAGACCTCCTACTGATTAACAACTGCTATTTAATAAAATAATTTTTGGTTGTCCAAATTGCTGATTGTTCCGCTGAGGGTTACATTCTGACCAGAAGGGATCCTACCAGTCCCATGTCATCAGCCTGGGCACTTTGTGAAGAGCCTTTTCTGTAGCCATTTCCTGCTTCAAAACAATGAAGGATGAGAGATGCCCATCGTTACCCCCTATGGTACAGGGATGTGTTAATCTCAGTCTCTAGGGTGACATCAAAACCTGAGGAGAAGGAGCCAGAACAGTCTCACTGAGGTACAAGGAAGCGTCTTTGCTTGGGAGATGCAATCCTTTGCTTGACTAGGAAGGCCCAGCTAGAAGGGAAAACCAGAATGTGTCTCACTAAAAGACTGAGAGTCATTGTGGTTGTGCTGGGAGGAATTTCCCTCTTCTGCAGTTCTCTTTCCATAGCAGGACCCTGGCCCAGCTGGCTGCTTGCAGGCTGCTCTTGTGCTTCCTTCAGTAGGACTTGCACTCACACTGCTCATTGCACCCTAAACTCCTGGTACTTGGACTGTTTTTTGGTAGTATCACATTGTGCTAAATCAATTTCTCTCACATGCAGTCACTCATACCTGTTTCATTTTAAGCTCTTTCCTGCTGTGCTGCAAGGCTTGAGTCTTACTCGCTGTCTTGTGAGGTGCTTTCAGAGTGCTGCTGGGTGGTCTTCTACAGGTGATGTGCACAATGCTACAGGCAAACGCTGCAGCTTAAAGCACGGCCATGTTCATGGCTGGTCTGGGATGCTCTTTGCCACGTATTTCCTCTTCCATTATTTTTGGGATTATACACAGCTTCAGCTCTCCGTGCAATTGTGCATTCTTAGTCTGCATGTGGCTGCAAACAGCAAATTGATGATACCACCACATTTTTGTTGTTGTTGTTTTGTTTTTTTTTCACAGGCAGCCAGCAGTTGCCAGGAAGTTTTGCTTATTGACATTAATCATTACTCTGTTGATAGCCCTGGGCATGCTGCTGTAATTGACCAGAACCAAATCCAGTAATCATATCATGGAAAATATACATCACATTTATTTCACATCTGAATTACAGTAATCTGAATTCATGGCAAAGTTCTCAGCGACTACATCAGAAGCAGGAGGAGAGCCTTTGTCTGCTAGCACAGAGGCAACTGAGCTGTTAAGCACAGTCTGATGTGCTTAGACAGGCCACTGAGTGTACATCAAGAAGTCATAAAATTATCCTCCAGAATCTTATAGCCCAAATCCTATTCAGATTAAAAAAAAAAAAAAAGAAAAGTCTCTGTATAGTGCATGTAGAACTGTGTTTTCCAGTTGTGTTTTCCATTGTTTTCTTTGAGCATTACCCTTCAATAGGTGGGACTGCCGTGATCTCTTCAAAGAATGTAAATGCTCTAACAAGAATGTGTAAAAAGGCCTTCCAATAAGACAGTTGCAGAAGCATTTTTTTTTACCAAGTTATCTACAGAAAATCATTAGAACAAACAAACAACAGCTGAACAGTAAAGTGGCAAGAAGAAACATGTCTGAGGTTTAATTTGATCACTTTATACCTGGGAAACAGAATGGGGAGTTAGTTATTGAAAAATATTTGTATCACATTGACTATTGTGTTAATATATTCAATTTTTATTAAATAGCATCAACATGTTAGATATTACACCGGAAAGAAATAAAGATGAATAGCTAGCCAAAGCAGTCAATTGATTTTCTTTCTATGATGAACATAAAATCTGTGACAATTTGTTAAACGAAACAGTTCTTAAAGAGATAAGGCTTGAGAATACATTAAGTTGCCATGAACAGCAGGGACCAGGGGGAGCAGAAAAGATTTGATGTCAAAATTTGACTGCAGATATTCATTTTGGCCATTTCTTAGTAAGAAAGCTTACTTAGCTTACTTAGCTTACTTACTAAGGAAGACAGCCTCTTCATAATGATAAGGAAACAGAGATTGCTGCACGCAGCTGCCTTACCTTCACAAATAATTCCACTTTGGAGATCTTCAAAATTCTCTGTTTCTTTCATGTTTTCCTCTTTCTTTTTAATCATTGTGGTACTGCACAACATTAAAAATCTAAACCAAACCCAGAGTGTAGCCTTTTTGTTTCAGTTCTCCAGTAATAGAAATATTGCAGTCAACCAAAACCTCAAAAGATACAAATTTAAGTTGACTGCTGCCTTATCCAGCCACATACTACTTCAGTTTGGAAAGCATACACATTTTAAAGTGATTCTCAGTTTTCAAACCTAATTATTAGTAGCCAGAGATAAATGGTTGAGACATTTCTGTTTTTCTCTAACTTGATCCACATGGGATCTCCTTAGAAAAACTTGTTGCTGTAAATTAGGCAAACCCTGGGGTGATTTGTTGTCTCAGAACTTCTGAGCCCAGGTTGAATGTACTGAACAATCATGTTATTTCCTTGTAGAAAACTGTTCACCTTTGGTAATGAAATCAGAACACACTGAAGCTGGAATTCATCCTACCATGACTTTATCCACAACTTTCTGCTCTGGATAGACCTGCACTTTTAAGAACTGGTGGAAAAATTCACAGACCTGCTGCCTTTCCTGCATCCACCCTCTCCTAGAAAATGGCTGTCAGGTCAGTTAGTTATGTCTCAAGGGGAAAAATTAAAAGACCAAAGCTATCGAGATTGAATTTCATGTTGCTGTACCCCCAGAAAGGTTTGAGTTACATTAATAATGATTTTGTGGTTGAATTTCTTGGCCAGGGTTGTAAGGATGACAAGGGAAGGACTTCCCGGTAATGAGATGCTCACCTAAATGGCTGGACTTCCAAATTTTCCTCTTAGTATTCAGAAAACCAGTTTAAAATTCACCTTTTTCCATGTACATTCTTGTCCCCAGCTGCTTTTCCAAGTGCCAAAACTTTGCTAGGAAAAAAAATGAAGACCCATGAGAATGTATACTCTGATTTTATTTCATGGAAGAGGAATCTTTTTCTATGCTGGCATTAAACTTCTGAAGGTGCACAAAGAGGGAGACATGCCTAGAAATGCACAAAGAAGCTGGGTTAATTAAGAGAGCTCCCACTGCCCCCCTTCATGAAAGCTGTTATGCTTTTGAAACCCGGGAGATGGTTTCACTGTGAATTTGTGAGGTTAGGAATACAGCTGGGATGCTGAGACTGTGGGCTGGGTGGTATGTATAGAATGTGTTTGATCAGTTTCCCCAGTTGTATTAGAAAGAGATGGTATAAAAGAAATGGGGTGGAAATAAGCAGAAAGGATGAGCAGCTCCCTCTGGGATAAGTCTGAACTGATTTAGATTGCAGGAAATCATTTTTTATGTTGAATGTATTTTCCTAGAGATTTCAGTGGGGAGACTTTTTTTCTGGTCTGTATCAATGTCACAGAAAATATTTTTTAGCCTTCAGAAGCACATGACTCAAACTTTGCCATCCATTTCGCCAGACGTTAGCAAAGCAAGCTTCAACCCAGCTTTCTGGGTATTGGCATTCAAATAATATACCAATCTCATCTCCTCCTTGTTGTTTTACACTATTAATGTCACTCAGTTTTCAGTGATTTTCACTATTCAAAAAAAAAAAACTTGCCTGAAACGCACCTACTGTTGGTGTACTTGAACACTACTACCACTGGTCTAAATACATGTAATTGCAGCATGTTGAACAAACAACATGGGTGATGGAAAACATGGTGCTGCTCTTTATAAGTCACTGAAATGGAACAGTGAATCTCCATTGCACCCTGTTAAACCCATCAAAATTAAGGTTGTCCAGGAGATCAGAACACTTTCATAAAAAGGAGGTACTTATGGCACTGAGTCTTTTAAGTTGTATTTGGATGCAAAAGCACCTTCAGTTCTCAGTGAGAGGAGTATAGAGAATGGTGCTGATACACATCAGAATTGTTGTGTCTCCTCTTCCCTGGTGAGCCAGGTTCTGATCATCTGATTCCTGTACCAGCAAGGAGGGATTTCCTTTGACAAAAGGACCATGGATAAACTTGGTTGAAAGTAAAGAGCATTAATAATAACAGATGTTGTAGTGTTTTGCTGTGTTTACAAGACTGCTCTGTGGTCTGTGTATTATTTGAATTATATGTAAATGATTGATTCTCATTTAATTAATATAAGATGAAATAAACAGCTCAAAGCTTCCTAAAGATGCAAATAAAGAACTCAGTGTCTGTTTGAGAAACTTTGTGATTGGACCTGACTCCAGTCATTAAAAAACGGTCCTCAATTAAATGGAGACCTATAACTTTTGTCTTGCAAACCACTACTTAGCTCACTTTCCTTCCTGTGTAAATATGGGGGCTGCACTGAAATTATATTGGGAAAGTAATACCAATTAAGAAAAGTTAAGGTATCGGAATTAAAGGGAAAATTATTTTAAAGTTTGATTGCTATATGCAATCATTATGGGCAAAAGATGTCACACTCATAGGCTCTCATCCCAGTGTGGTATTTCAACTACTCAGGTATCTGCTGGGAAAACAACATGATGAGCTGTAAGCAGTCCAGAAGCCTCCTGGAATCCATCGACGACAGCTTTCTGGTTCAGGTATTAGACAGACCCACCAGAAGTGAAGCGTTTCTGGACCTGCTGCTCACCAACATGGAAGAGATCATAAAAGAGGTTAAGATTGGAGGCAGTCTGGGCTGCAGCGACCATGGTCTTGTCTAGTTCATGATCTCAAAGAACACAGGCTTCACAAAGGACCTCGAACTTTAGGAGAGCAAGCTTCAGGCTGTTTAATGAATTGTTGGATGAGACACCCTGCGAAACTGAAAGGACACCTTTCTGAGATCATAAGAGCTCTCCACCCCCCAGAATAAGCAATCAGGCAGACAAAGCAGGAAACCAGCATGACCGTGCAAGGATCTCCTGGTCAGGCTGAAGGAAAAAAAAAGCATAAGCAGTGGAAGCAGGGATAGATGGCCTGAGAAGAATATAGAGATACTATCTGGATATGCAGGGATGGAGTCAGGAAAGCCAAGATGCAGGTGGAATTGAACCTGACAAGGGACATGAAAAACTATGAGAAAGGATTCTCTAAATACACAGGGCAGAAGAGACAGGCAAAGAGAGCGTACCCCCTCTGATAAATGAAAAAGGAATGCTGGCAAGGCCAAGTGCAAGGTGTTGCACTTGGGTGGAGACAATCCTAGGTGTGAGTACAGGCTGGGAAAATAACTCATTGAGAGCAGCTCTGCAGAGAAAGACTTGTGAGCTATGATGGATGAAAAGCTGGACATGAGCCAGCAGTGTGCTCTTGCCCAGAATGGCAATAGTATCCTGGGCTGCATCAAAAGAAGGTGGCCAGCCGGATGAGGGAGGTGATTGTTCTCCTCTACACTGCCCTTGTGAGGCCCCATCTGGGGTAGTGTGTCCAAGTCTGCAACCCCTCAGTACAGGAAAGATGTGGAACTTGAGTAGGTCCAGAGGAGGACTGCGAAGATGGTCAGAGGACTGGAAACCCGCTCCTATGAAGAAAGGTTGAAGGAGCTGGGCTTATTCAGATTGGAGAAGGGAAGGCTCCAGGAAGACCTCACTGTGGCCTTCCAGTACTTGAAGGGAGCTTAAAAGCAGGAGGGGGACCAACTTTTTACATGGTCTAACATTGGTAGAAGGGGGAATGGTTTTAAACTAAAAGAGGAGAGATTTAGATTAAATGTCAGGAAGAAATTTTTTACTTAGAAGGTGGTGAGGCACTGGCACAGGCTGCCCAGAGAAGTGTTGGATGCCCCATTTCTGGAAGCGACCAAGGCCAGGTTGAATGGGGCCCTGGGCAGCCTAATCTAGTGGGTGGCAACCTTGCCCATGGCAGGGGGGTTTGTGCTAAATGATATTTATGGTCTCCTTCAACCTAAGCCATTCTATGATTCTATGTGAGCTTAAACAGTTTTCGATGTCTCTTCCCTTTGGCTTTTATTCAGCAAGCAAACAAGCTTTTAACAGCCAGAAAATTAAATCCCTGGTTGAAATGGAGCAGTCACAGCTATATGTCAGTTCAGTTCAAAATGATAAATACTTGCTTGTACTAGTGTTGTGCAAAACTTAAACTTCATGAAAACTCTGTGACACAAGCAAAGGACTGTGAGTCCTGCCTAAGCTGCTCAAAGAGAAGTTCCCCATGTACACTGCATGAAGAGCACCTTTGTTCAGAAGCAGCTGTAGACCTATAGGTATCTGATGATTCACTGAGTAATTTCCGGTGATCCTGGAAAACTGAGTTTCCTGGTGCAGTGGCAGTAGCACTGACACATCTGAAAAAAGAAATGGGCTAGCTTTGCTTGTTATGCCCTAGGGGACATTGAGTTCTCCCTCAGTGTCAAGGAAGAGACTGTCTGTCATCCTCTGAATGTAGGTTTCTTTCTGCTTTCCCATGTGATGAGGCATGATGGACAGCACCGAGGCAAGTCACGTCCACCACAAATAAAGTTGGTTGAGTTTGCCATTTTCATGGAGTGTTTACTCATTTCATCCTAAACTGTGATGGAAAGTTGAGTCGTGCTGAAACAATGCAGTTTGCAGATCCACTGAAAGAGCTGGCTAAGTCAACCCAGAGCTCTTAACACATTTTTAGTCTGAGTACACAGAATGGAGAAAGGAAAAAAAGGCAGCAGATAGATAGCTTGCTTGCCAGTAACCAGCACTCTCTAAAGCAGATAGTCAGCTTTCAGTGAGTGAAAGTAGATAGACCCTTACACCTGCCCAGATTTACTGGGTGCACATGAACACGGCGCCATCTTGACCACCTTGTTCATAGACAGGCTGATAAAAAAGCCTCTGAGGGGGCAGGAAAACAGTGTCACACATATTCAGATCATGCACACTTATTCCCATCGTCATTCTTCCTGAGTTTTGAGCCCCACTGTGAATCCCTTCGGGCTGTAATGCCATGTGCTCACATGTCCATGCAGGACCTCCTGAAAATAGGTCTAGGGCTCCAGGCAGGTGCTCAGCAGATGGCAATGGGCATTTCTAGTCCCCAGCAATGCCACTGAGCTTGCCAAGGTCTGGCATTGAAATTATTACTTAAAGCATTAACCAGTAAATGGCTTTATAAGGGAGATGGGCCATTACGTCTCTCCTCTGCAAAGACTGCCAGGAGTTGCTCTGTTTTAAAGCATTTCTGTAAGAAGTCATGAGGTGTGAGGAGCTCAAAGGGCTGCCCCGAATGAGCACGGAGTGCCACATCCACATCCTTCTGAGTGCCATGTCACAGTGCTGGCAGCTGAGGCAGTCTGTGGAGGAGTTCCAACACCATGTCTATGGACAGGCCAGTACTCAAAACTGCCTTGAGAAGGCTGTAAAACACCAAATTAATAGTACAAAAATAACAGCCAGCCAAACTGCAGTGCTCAGAAGTTCTCCATGGCATTGCCTTTCTCACAGACATGGCCTTGTGAGCCATTTCTGAAGATGGGAGAGCCTGCTACTAAAGACACTCATTTGTTGTCCTCCCCATCCTGAACCCATTCTGTCACCATTTCCAGAACTGCATTTTCCTTACACTGCTGAGAAGCTGTGAGCTGCCTTTGTGTGAAAAAGTTTTGAAGTCGGATGAATACTCAGGAATGTGGAAGCTGAGGAAAATTTGAGTCATAAGGGACTGTATTATTTGCGTGAGACTCCTTGTCTGACTTAGAAAGAAATACTGTGAATTTTTTGATCTGGGATAGTTTTAATAGGTTGTGCTTTTTTCTTTCTTAGTGTTTACTCCCTAGGTGAATAGGTCAGTGTGTATCCCTGGCCAATGGAAGCAGCATCGAGGTGAAACTCTGCTGGCAGATTTTAGGGTCTGCTGAATCGCTACTCTGAGCTTTGCGGGAATCCGAGACACAATTGTGGTATTTTGGAGTAAACATTTTAAACAGGAGGAGCAATTTTCGGTAAACCATAGGGAGGGTGGGAGAGAAGCTTTGCCATTGGAAGAGGAAGCTGGAAATAAAGGCTTTTGTTTCTTCCTGCCTGGAGAGGTCACCCAGTGTCTCTGAACTTCCAGTTACCTCCTATAAAAAATATTACAGCTGTTAATGCACACCATTGTAGTGCCCAAGCACACAACGAGACGAGCTGAATGGCAGAACTGGTCATTGTTGTTCTTCTGGAAAGAAGAAAAAACGAAGCAGAATAAAATGAGTGCAAATTGTAAAGTCTTTTCACTCTATTTTGAATTGCTGTAATAAAAAGGGCCAACACATAACAGCCACATGGAGAGTAACACAGGCACGATAAGGTATCCTTGTGTCTGGGGAAGCGGAGCTCATTGCCCCCTGGTCAGCCATACTCTGCTGCCCGCAGAGAAGCTGGCTGTGCCATGGCTTTTGCTGACAGACATCTGCATTCAGCTTGGAACACAGCCTGATAAGACTGCCTGGTAGGAGAACTCTGTAGAAAAAAAAACAGCCTGAATATCAGGTTTGTATCATAAGATATATATACAAAGATCTCAAATTAACATTGTGCATGGAACCTTATTTTTACATTTCCTAAATGTTAAGTGCCTGACTTTGCACCTTATCAATATCCATAGGGGTTTTTCTTCCTTTACGTTCTGTTATTGTTACGAGAAGCTCTGACCACACTTCAAGTTCTACAAGCAGTCCCAAAGAAACCTGCAGGTTATTGGGAAATATATTAATTTGTTCCAGATCTCACTTCACTTATCACCACCGGTTTTGGAAAGCAGCAACTTTAAAGCAGGGTTGCAAATTGTTTCAGCATGTTAAAACCCACAGTGTGTAAGTTCATCCGTGTATGCCATGTGTCTTAAACAGAGATGTGCATTTTATGTCAAACATTCAAAATGACCACTTAAGAACATGGGATTTTATTTAAATTTTGGCTGCCCGGTAAGTGTTTGACTGCATTTCCACTAAATAATAATGACATCAAGAGCTTTGTTAAATTAACCACAAGACCAGTATGTATTTCCTATGGCTTTCTCAGGGGACTTCCAGTACACTAATCCCGCCAAAAGGCAACGTATGAAAATATTGCAGGGACTCAGTGTGTATGGAATAAGGCTGTAGATGACAAATGACTGCCAGGCACTAGTGTCCAGCATAGACCTGTGTAACTTAGTATTATTGCTGCTATTCTGGAATGTGAAATAAACACAAACCAGTTTGATGTCAGTCCCTCTGGAGTGGGCTGACCACCAGGATATGTTGACAACGATGCTCTGCTGATGCTGGGAACTTCACAGCACATCTGTTTTCCTATCTCTTTTATACCATTGGGTTTTAATACTGAAAATTGCTGCCCCAGGGTGTGTACACAAGCAAACATTGGCTCCCTTTTTGTGGGTATATGCGCTAGTCTGTCTTTCCTCAAAGATCCAACTAGAAGTGACTGTTTTATTTCCAGTACCTACTGATGAAAGGTTTCAGGGAGCTGATCTGGTGACAGAAATAATGTCAGGTGAAATAGGTATAACACAAAAAGCATATACTTCAGTAAAGAGTTACAGTGAATTTCTTACAAGAAAAATAAATAGATAAAGTGTGGAGGTAAAAAAAAAAAATTATGAATGGAAAAAGGGATTGGATTTGCTATGTTGTTGGCTACAGGTGTATATACAAATGTATCTGTATGAGTACATAGAACCGTGGCTACAAACCTATACAAACAGGTAGGCTATTGCATAGGATCTGCTTAGTATATCAGTTAGCATCTTAGGATTCACTTTTTGGCAAATTCTTTTATGGGCATATGTCTCTTATCTTTGTAATAACCACTAAAGTTCGAGTAAGTTCTGTGGTATTACTTAAAACAAAACTGAAATGACAATGCTTCCAACAAGTCATTCCTTCAGCATAGTAAGAAACATTTTTCAGCAGTACAGCAACAAAACTGTGGTGAGTTCCTAGCTGACAAAATGGAAAAGTCATGTCTGGCACTCAAGTAGCAGCACTTTAAAAGATGGCTTTGGCAGGCAAAGAAGCAGGTTGTCACGGTGATGTTGCCAAGTGTGTGTTTTTGACACAAGAGCATTCTGGATGTTGTATGCTCTATAGTAACATGGCCATTAAAAAAAAAAAAAAAAATTGAAGGTCACTCTTGAGGAAGAACATTCTTTTCTATCATGTACCAATTGTAATATATAAGAAAAGCAACAACCCTTTAGCAAAGCATTTTGCAGCCACAGATTGCCTGGATACCACCACAGTTGATGCTAAAAGAGGTAAATACTGCTATGGCAACAACTTCTGATTCCACTGCTGATGTGCAGAGAAAAAGATCTGTGTATCCAATTCCATGTGATATGATATTCAGTGGTAGCAAGGTGTGCTCATTCCTAAGGTCTTTGGCAGATGCACTGTACTAAAAGCCTAAGATTAAAAAAAAAAAAAAAAGTGAAAAATGTTTTACAAATTACTTAGTTTTGACATGAAATATCCAGTTCTCAGAAAGTGAACTTCAAGTAAAAAACCACACTTACTGACTAGTGACTGATTCTTGTATTTGCCCACTAGATGGCTGTAATTGTTGAAGGTAGGTATCTTAGACTCTTGCAAGGGGCTTCAAATAACAAAATCCACTTTGCATTCACCTCTGAGCTCTTGGCCTCACTTCTGCTGCTTAGAGATCATCAAGAATTGGGAGGCAGTAGAGGGATGGAATTTCTCTAAACAAACGCGCAAAATCTACCTTGATATTTCATCTTTGACAAGGATTTTGCAAAAATGGTTCCTGTCATAGTCTAATGAATAATTATGTCAAACAAGAACTTATGAACCAAACTTACAGACTACAAGGAATAGAGAAAAGATTTATCAATAAATAAACCATACTAGATATTAAAAAAAAAGGGGGGGGGGGGGGGGGGGAGTGAGAATTTCCGAAGTCAAATCCCTAACTAAAACAAAACAAAACAAAACAAAAAACCGAACAAACAACAACAACAAAAAAAGAGATTACAACAAATAACAGCAAGTAAGCTAAATTATGTCAAGGAAGAGAAAAAGCATAACTGTACCTTCTGTGTCATAATGGTATTACAGGGTTTAAAGATAATCCATGTATTGTGTTAAAGAGAAACAATCCTTTTGC
This sequence comes from Alectoris magna, assembly GCA_030625065.1. NCBI lineage: Eukaryota > Metazoa > Chordata > Aves > Galliformes > Phasianidae > Alectoris > Alectoris magna. The sequence continues at coordinate 61,233,608 of CM060562.1, forward strand.
CTCAGCTTTCATTAGCGATGATGACAAAAATCATCAAGTGTTGCCTCTGAGGTAAAAAGCAGGAAAGAAAATGACAGTAGTAGGTATGTTGTCATGTGTGAGATGGGAATAAGACTCGGATATGTTGCTCAAGCAAGATACAATAAAAATATAAACATGTGAGCCTCAATTAACTGTGCTGGACCAAAAGACCATCTCACTATGCTTCTCACTCAGGACTGGTTTCCAAGTCTACAGCAATTTGTGGCCCGGAGATTTCCACAACCAAAATTAAGGGTGGAGATGGTCATAGTCTTCACTTGCTTCCTTTTTCAAGTCCCCAGTCTGTTTTTGACTTCAATCATACACAACACCTCAGGAAAAGAAAGTCCAGAGGTTGTCTGCACCTTAACTGAAGAATACCTCCTTTTGTCTGCTTTGAACATGTCTCATGCTTCTTAGGTTAAAAGAGACAGTGGGGAACATGTGAATGTGTGTTCCTTTTGCCCTCTCCATGCACTCCAGTTGGACCATTGGGCAATCTCCATTTGTCACACCAGCCAGGAAAGTGTATTTCAGGCACTAAGGTCTTTTAGCAGAGCTCAGGGCTGAGATAGGTACAAAATAATTAAGGAAACAGAGGTGAATAGAAAAGAGAACAAAACATTGCCTTTGTTACATAAACAGTCTAGATTGACACGAAATCTCCTTGAGAAGAGTAAGTGATCTTCTTGACAAAGGAATTACTGTATGCCCAATATTCTTAGTGTCTAGGGAAATATTCAATACTGTGCCTCTTGAGAAACAGTCAGGTTGGAGAAAGGGGGTAATATGAGATCCACCAGCTACACATAATAGGGAATGGACAATATGTCATGCTGAAAGGAAACCTCCAGGCTGGAAGGCTTCCTTGAGACTCTGTCTTGGTACTGCTGACACCCAGTGTGTTTGTTTCATGAGCGTGGCATAGAAAAAAGGAATCAGCTGAAGAAAACCATCACTGATAAACAAAAAGAATACAGATGAAGATCAGACCATCCCATTAAGAGTTGCTGACTTTCAAAATAACTGCAGCAGAAAAGGGGTACAATGAAACAGATTGCCCAGAGAAGTTATGGATTCCACATGCCCACAGGTGTTCAAGGCCAGGTTGGATGGGGCCCTGGACAGCCTGATCTGGTGTCTGATGCAGTGAGTGGCAGCCCTGCCTGTGGCTCAGGTATGGGAACTAGATGATCTTTGAGGTCCATTCCAACTCAAGACATTCTATGATTCTATGATTCTGTGATTCTATGGTATAATAGTACAACTTATTGCATTTAGGAGGTGATTGAAACATCTGTTATAAGCTGGGACTCTGTAAAATGTAATAAGAACTTGGAAAATCTAATGCGATTTGGAAATGAAAAAGACTTATTTGCCCTCAAATATTTTATCAGGTCTGGCATCTTAGAGTAGAGAGGTACTGTTTTGCCAGGTGCTGGTAAGCTTGTATTTGAACTTTTTTTCCCCACTCCAAAAGAAACTAGTTTGGACCAGAGTAGTGCAGAGGTGGGAAAGGAGAGTGTTCGAGAAATCAAAGATGTAGTTTACAATGGAAAATAGCAGAGTTTGGCATGTTAGTTTAGTGTGTTTGTGCATGTGTGTGTTTGGGGGGGGGGGATATGATTACTCTCTATAAACATATGGGGGGAGAAGATAAGCTAACTAAATCTAATTTAGAAGGAAACAAAATGCCAATGTAAGCACTAGAACAAATGGCTATAAACTGACTGGGTAGGTAGAAGAAAATATTTTTGATGGTGTTATATCAGTTCATAAAACTTTGAGTCCTTCAGTTCATTTGACAATAAGGGAGAGTCCAGGAAGATCTCCATTTTCTCATTTTCTATCACTAACTGATGAGCTGCTTGCCTCCGGCCCCTCAGGATCTTGTACTGGCAATGCATGTCCCTGCCAAGGGCACTGCCTACTTGGTGACACCTTTCCTGGTATGAATTACGTGCCAGCCTTGAGCAGCTGCCAAAAAAATGTACAAGAGCCTTGGCACATTTGCCTGCGGTTGGTTGCACCAGTTTCCAGAACACAGTGTCCTTCCCACTCTCTTTGGAGAGCCCTGTCTCATACGGCCTATTTTTAGATTCTTTTTCTTGCCCACTCCGTGTGGTGGGGGTTTTGCCTCCAACCTCTTAAAATGCTCTTCGTGTTCTACTTCCATTTCCGTCATTTCTTTTTTTTCACAATCCTCTCTTTTCCACACTAATTGTGAAGCCTGCACAAGGCTGTCTTTGAGATATTTCAAAAGGACACAACACTCCTTAAATACAAGCTTTTCAAATCCCTTCCTCTCATCTGTCCAGGGCCATACTCTCTGGTTAGTCTACATTTTGTCACATCAGCTTTGTTGTTTCACAGTCCCTCTGTTAAGATTCTGAAACAGCTGTGTTAACCTCACATGCCTGTAGTGTAAGACACTCCTGGGAAGATGAGTACTTGGAAAATACTGCTCCCACTAAGCTTAAATTATGTGAGTTTGCAGAGCCTTTTCTGAATATTATTGTGGGGCTGTATTTGTGGTTTCTTTTACATTACTGTTGAAGAGAGAGAAGCCTCACTACAAAGTCATCTTCCTCCCCTCACTGTCCTATTTCTTCAGTCTTGGGATCTGTTGGATAACCCTGGAGCTGCCTCTGGCATGCACATCTGTTCTCCTTCCCTCAGGACAGAGGGCAGGAGGGAGCAAGGCCATGTGTCTGGGTCATGTCTTGTCTTTTCTGCTGGTGAGTGGGGAGTTTGGATGTGCCCCAGGCACAGACCTGTGCCAAGGAGTACAGGTCCCACAGCAGGCTCATAGCCTTGTCCTATCTCACCTGGGAGCAGTACTGATCCATCTTGATGTAGTTTATGCTTGCAAAATTAATTTTAAGGGAAACACATCAAAAACATGGAGAAAACAATTGTTTTGTCCAAAACTGGGATGGACCCGGTAGAATTGTTTAGAAAACTTTACCCGTTGATCCAGAAATAAAGTCAGATAATGAAGAACTCATCAACCTCCTGTTTGATGTCAGTATTTTTTTCCTGTCGTGTGACCAATCATAAGGTCTCCTCTTTCTTCATAAATACATACTACATATGACAAGATGAAAATCTACTCCTGAATTTCAGATCTGGAAAGGCTTACCATGATTACAGGTAGAGTGCCCTGGGTTACAGTGCTGTTTCTTGTTATGACACATAGACTAAGCAAAATGATGCTTCAGCAGTAAAGGTAATGAAGAGCATGTGTGTAAAGAATACAAGACAAGCTCATATAGGTCACAGTTTTGTCACACTTTGGTGACTTACTTTTTAGATAACACTTTAAATGACAGTGAAAAATGGTGGTTCTTTCCATTTCATTCATTCAATTTCCTATGCAAGTTAGACAAGGACAATTCAGTGTTTTGGGGAAGTGAACTCTTATTATCTGCTTTTCCTGCCATAAGAAACCTTTTTCAAATGTCTTTGGGTTATCAGTTCCAATATAAATACACCACAGGTAATGCTTGATTTGAAATCCATATCAGTGTTGAGACAAGAGTGTGTCTATCATTTCTGTCTTAATCTATCCTAAGATATGATCCCATCTAATATTTTCTGTACTTCTCCCTTTCTTCTTCTCTTATATCTCCAAAGTGCTCAGACACCTGGTAAATATCTAATTATTTAAAACAACGTAGGGACATTTTGAACATATGTCACCAACTTTTGCTCAACAGATGATCACAGTGACCATGTTAATGCCAGAGATACCATTAATGAGTACTGTGCTGCTTAGAGATAGCTTGGGCTTTTTACCCCTCACAAGAAGATTAACTTGAACAACCTTTGTATTGATACTCGATACTCTACAAAACAGGATGATGACTTTTCTAAGACTGGTTTCCCGGACTGAACATCCTGCACAACTTCTCGCAGCAAAGCTCCCCCCATTGACTCAGAGTGTTGGCTAGTGCAATCCTGGGCTCACGGCAAGGAAAATACCACTCCCTTTTTGGGATTGAGTCCTCTCAGGCTCCCCTTAGTGCATCTCCTGGCAATGATTAGGAACATCTACTTATTATTTTAAAGGCTACTCCCCCTCCCATAGACTCCAGTCCTGTGAAGTCCTTAGGAAACATACCAAGATCTGAAAAGCTATTGTTTGGAGTTTCAAATCCTGGTCCCTTTATGTCCAGCTGGTGGGAAAAAAAGGAGAGAGAGACAGAAACAAAATAGAAAGGCGGTGCTGGGGAATTGGGGGAGGGTTGGAAGTTTAGCACAAAATGGGCAGAAACAGGCATAAATGCATCCAAAGGATGGAGAAAAGTGGGACAGAAGTATGCCAAGGTATGCTTCATCCTGGTCCTACTGGATGTTTCAGTAGGGACTTTGTGCAGGCAGGGGAATGTTCCCTCATATGGCATAGCCTGCAGGGAGGAGTAATTAAAAATACATGTACCCCAATCAACAAGCAAAGAGAAAAAAAATCAAACAGAATGCAAGCAAGAATGAGAAAGAAAAAATATCTAAGTGTTTAGAATATAAAGGCGGGAGAAAAACAAACAAATGCAAGAATTCTGCAAGTGGCTTCCTGCCAAGACAGTTGATTTTATCTCTCTGTGCTGCAGCTATTCCCACTGCAGAGTGAAGTCATGGATGCTCTTCCAATTTTTCAGAAATATCTGAAGTCTAGAAGTTGTTGTTGAAGATGAAAAATGCATTAACAATGATTTAAAAGAACCAGCAATGTTAGTTTGCAAGAATTTCACCTGACACTTAGTAACTTTAGTGTTTTCCCCTACTACAGTTCAGGAAAGTTATTACTATTTGAAGTTTAGCAAACATTTCTTTCAGTGTGAGTTTACCCCTTCCATTCCCATCTTCAATCAGTAGGTCATTGATTTGCTTACTGTCGGTAATGGAAAAGTCTTTAGAATACAGTCTAATCTTTGGCTGACTGGGACAACATGCAGAGTATTTGAACAGTCTGGTATTATGCAGCAAATGCAGTTACGGTCTGCCTGATAATCTGATGTTGTTCTGAAAGACGTGTAAAGATACAGGCTACACGGGAACATTTGGATGGGGTTATTTCGTATGTTTTTGGGTCCCTTCCTTGGCTGAAATGAGTTTGTGAAATGGCTTGCACTAGTAACAGCTGAAAATTATAATCATCTCTTTCATCTTTGACATCATTGAAAAACACGTGGCAACTTTCAGATACAAAATTCTGACAGTCTCTGTCAGTTGTTTGAAACTTTGGCTATGGATGTATCTTCCTTACCCATCCCTGCAGTATCTAATTTAATCTCTATCTCATGTACTATTACATAATTCGAGCACGTGGATAATGCTTCATTGTTGTTCAACACAACTATGTCTTGAACTTCACTTGAGTCATGCCAAATTTGGGCCATGCTCAGATAAACAATGTCAGAACAAATTTGGATGGACTTCAGCACTCCCATATTTCAAATGGTATCATAAGAGAATTGCTGTATGTGTGAGTGAGCAGTGAGGCAATGAAACATTTGTTTTATTACCAGGAATGCAGATGTGGTTCTCTGTCTCACAGATAAGCTTGTGCAGAGCATTCAGCTATGGTTAAGGGTGGAATCTATTCTGAACTCCATTTTTATGGCTGCATGGGGAGACCTGCTGGTAATTTCTTTTAATGAGGATAGCCCCACCGAGTTTCTGTCTTCAAAATTATGTGACTGAGAAATAATGTGAAAGATTTGAATACTGAGGAAGCTAACTTTTTTCTTATTCCACTGACTTAGAAACCGTGTGCGGACTACTTGGCTTCTGGATCTGTCCTATGAAATATCTCTCCAGTATAATATTTTGAACTAGTAATTTGATGACAAAGGTTCCTGATGTTCTGCAAGCAGGCTGCCTGGGTTTGGGGTCCTCTCATTCATTGGTTCAACATAGATTTTTGCATGCTACTCCTGGTTGGAAACACCCACACATCTTCTAGTGATGCATTAGGTGTGGCTATACAGCTGCAACATGCAGTTAGGATTTTCCCCCATGCTTCATCTTACTAGGGCTAAATGCAGAATGGAATGTATTTCTGGTGGATAAGGACAGGAATTAAGTTCTCTTTTAGTCTGAAAATTGCAGTGATTCTCCTTTCTATAGGCTCCCAACATAGCTGCTAAGTGCTTTTAAATATCACTGCCACTGTCATAGAGAAATTAGGTCATTCTCCATGAGCTACTTTATGAAAGGCTGAGCCAACCCAACTGCTTTTATGAACCCTGAATTCCTTCAGCAGTGATATAGGTTTTAGTTCTGGTTCTGTGATCCTTATGACTGCTGAAATATTATGGTTCACAACCAAGCCGGGAATGAGAGGATTGCCACAGTGTATAGTGTAAGGCAGTCATTACAGGTTTGAGAGGAACTCTAGCACCTGTCCTTAGAAGATGGGGTCAGAGATTGCTATAATGTTACTGTCAGTGAGTTATCTGACACCCCATGGCCAGGAGCTTTATCAGTTGGTAAATGTTATTCGGAGTTTCATTTGCAAAAGTCATTTACCCACAGTTGCCCTAGAGATTTTCAGCATTTATTTTGTCATGGTGGCAACATGCTCTTTGTGAGTTTAATAGGAGCCTTGTATCAAAGACTTCATTTCCATGCTTTCAAGACGTCCTGCTCAAGGCTATTGCAGAAGTCCTGTTCCTGGGGTCTCTGCTGCAAGGGATTGAGTGCTAGAGTGATGGAAGTGTGGGCCTTGCAGAGGGAGGTGGCACATGGGACAGCAGTACCTCTCTCTAATTTCTGCCTGCATGGAGGCCAGGACATTGAGAGAGGGTGCTGCCGCCACTGTGGGTTGAGCAAGCTGGACCCCAAGGCTACAGATGCAGCTGCTGAGAGAAACTTGGTCTCTGTGCTGATGTATTCTGTCAGGGCCAGAAAAGTTAGCATGGCTGTGGAACAGTCATTGCAACTAAGGAGAAGGGGATTAGAGAAATCCTGCCAGAGAAATACGAAATGTGAAAGAGAAATCTGATTAGCTTATATGTTGTACTTCAGTCTTTGTTACTGTTGTAATTTTGTTTTGTTATTTTTTACGTAAGTTCATAATTGCATTTCCCATCCTCTCCTATAGATTTGTTTCTATAGCCTTGGAGTACTTGCATGGGAGAACATGGGGAATATTCGTAGAGGGGGAACACTGAATTTCCTCACATTTCTGCACTGATCTTGAATCAATCCTGGTATGTTTCACAAAAACAAAACAAAACAAAACCTCAGCACACATATTCTAGGTTTTAAGAACTGAATGGAACCCCATTGGCCACCTGCTACTGGTGACAGGGCAGACTGGGGATGCTCAGGCAGCCCTGACCCTTCCCAGACTGGTTACTACCTTGTGTTTCCAGGCTGTCCACTGTTTATCTCAGGCACTGACAACGTCAACCCCAGGGCAGGCTTTTGTCCTTCTGAATTGTTGTCTTCGGATCACAAACTTCACAAAGAAGCTAAAGACCAAAAGGGGAAAGAGAAGGCATTTCAGAAAATGCACAGATGCTGTTTCTCCCCTCCCCTTCCCACCTCCTCACTCAGCTCAGGGACCAGCTGACTGCTTCCTGGTGCCTCCCTGGGCTGAGTGCTTGCCGAACAACAGTAAATTTTGTCTCTGTTAAATCAACCCTAGAGGCTTAAAATACACTCCTAAAGGCCCTTTTGTCTGGCTAGTGCAATGTTGTGTATCCCTGTTGCCAGTCACATTATGTCAGTTCTATTATTTGTCACTTTTGGCCACCTTTACAGCGTGGCGTTTCTGTAGTGCTCTGCCAATGATGCAGATGCACTTCTACCTCTGTGTTAGGACCTCACCACAGCTGAGAAAAACCACATGCTTAAAAACATTTATTAATCTCTCCTTAAATTCATGAGTTTGAGCAGTTCTTTCAAGAATGAGAGACATCAGTGAACTGGGAAGATCAAGTCATTTTGGAGCAGAACTGTATATTTCACCAGAGGTTCAGTTGGGGGAGAAGCACAGCATGGAAGTTACAAACGTTACCTTTATACGTACTGGGTTTCTCTGTCAGAGTTCAAGATAAGATGCCGGAGAGCTTTTCTGGAATGTAGAACTACAGAGTACTTCCCAGTGATGGCACTGTGCTAAAGTACAGCTTCTCTTAAACTAAGTGTAATTTTTTTATATAGACAATAATATATATGCACATCTATATTTGGTTCACTCAAACACTTTCTGGGAGAGAAATGGAAAGCTCAATTTCTGCGACACAAAACTCACAGCTAAAGGAAAAAAAAAATGATCCTTCCCATTCTTCAGCATATAATGAGATGCAACTATGCTTCCCCGCCACCTTTACATTTACAAAAACTTCTTTGTTTCTCTAACCACGTGGGAAAACTCTGCTGGCTGTGTACCTAACAATTGCAGAAGTTAATGCTGCATTTCACTTCCCCCTCCCCTGCTCATTCCTGTATCCATTGCAATTATCTCTTCTTTGAAGTTCAGTGTGTCGCACATTTTAGATGAATGCTGGAGGTATAGCTGTAGGTCGGGGTGTGCTGTTCATGGTTTAATTGTAATCTATGCCCTGGTTTCTCTCCAGGGAATATTTGACCTGATGCCGTACTTAATGTTGAGAGTGAAAACCCATCACAAAGGCAAGGGCTGATAATTTATTACATCTGTTTCACCTTGTGGGAAAATTATTTCGTTTATGGAGTATCTAAAGAAATGGAATAAAACCACACAGCATCCCTCACAGGTCTCCTCTGCTGTACTTCAGGTGTTTTCTTCTGACACCTTGCAAACTGCAGAGTGGCATGATGTGCCAAAATATGTCCCAATGGCTGAAAATGCAAGAAACCAGAAAGCACCTGCAAAAGGGATAAAAGGGCAGCTTAAGTACAAACTTAGTGCTGGAAATAAGACTATCAAACAAAACCACACACTGATTTAATGTGCCAGTGCAATTTCAATACATCCAGGACCTTGTAAGTAAGTCATCACCATATTTACATCCTCTGTGTGAGCATCAGGGATCTCACAGAGCACAGTATTTTGGTATTTATTTGTGTTTAGGCATCTCTATAGAACTCGCAATTTGTATTTCCTCCTCAGTATTATTTGGGCGAACCCTAACCTGGATGAGTGGAGCTGGAAAACCTTGCTTAACCTGAGAGTATTTGACCAGATGCTTCAGTAAACGGCAGCATGATCCTGCAGTATGAAATGACTCATCCTGTATTTGCTGCAACATTCCAACATTGCCACTATTGTTTCCAATGCATTGAAGCTGATATTCAGCTCTGTACACAGTTCCCTGGCTGCAATATGCCAATTTGAGCTCATTGAGACACTCTTCATTTCATGGTGTGACAGCTGTACGTGGCCATCTGAATGTGGCTCGTCTTTCATGTCACTGTCATGACTGCTGAATCACACCACCCTCTGCCTCACTGTGCTCACATTCACTGTTTGGTCTCCATAAACATTCAGCAAGTGTAGACAAATTTCAGTGGGTGCCATTTTTTTCTGCATGGAGGAATTCAATTCCACATCTTTGCTTCCTGGGTAGTTCCATGTCAGATACCATTCTGTCGGACTGCGCCTCTGCTGCAATCTGTCACACGGCATCAACACGTAATGGAATATTGGTGGGAAGGTTAAATCTCTACTGCCATATCACCAACACCCACCTCTGATGTTGTGGGGCAATATAATAAAATAGGAGGCATTACTTTTAGTGCAGCCTTTGTGTATGTGTGTATGTGTATTTAATTATCACTATTGTTATTTCTTTCTTCTTATTCTGTTTCGGTAAGTAGCTTTAACATCAAACTATGAGTTCTACCTTTTTTTCTTATTCTTTCCCCATCCCATTGGGAGGGGGGGGGGGGGGGGGGGTTGGAGATGGGAGATAAAGGCTGCGTGGTGTTCAGCTGCTTGCTGGGTTAAGCCACAGCAGTTATCCTGCATATTCTTTCTCAGTATTGGCTATTCTTTAATAAGTGACACTTTTAAAGCTAGAGGCTGAGATAGAATTCACCTTCTGGGAACTGAAACACCTAAGCTGACTCTATAGAGCCAGTGCCAGTTCTGGGCATCATGGTTACAGAGTCTCTGAGTGCAGAGAACCCAAATTCTAACCAGTCCAGACCTCTGCCCATGTGGTCAATCCAATACTATTAAAAGTTATTTGAAAATAATTATTTTCACATTTCCAGTAGTCATGTAACTATATAAATTACTGTTTCTAAACCTATTCATAGCATGGGAATGCCTTGCTGTTCTGAGGACACAGCACGCTGGCTGGGCTCTTGCACTGGGTGTTGTGCTGTGCTCTGCTGCAGAGCAGAGAAATGCCCCTCAGTCATCACAGCGAGAACTGTGGCACAGGGACGCAACGACACAGAAATCAAAGACAGGCAGCCTGAGAAAATGTCATTTACAGTAATTGTGCTGAAAACGCACCAGAGATCAGACAACAAGCTGATCTCAGACAGGCAAGGGTCTGTCTCTATTCTTAGATTTCTTCTGTTAATATGTTATTCTAAATGGGATGAGCAGCAATGTGACATTATGTTAAAGCATAGATATCTGTAGGTACATATTGTATTTCTACCACATCTGTTTATAGGTAATCTTATACTTGGTTTGAAACACTCACTATGTTATCCTTATGTTATTCTTATAATGTGTGTGACATCTAAGACATCCATTTGCAATGTAGGCGCATAGAGCACCTATGCACAGGATGCTGAAGTCCAAAAAAACCCCTTCATTCCCCAGAAATCTGCATTTCCACAGGCAAAATTCTCCAAATGCCTGCAGCTCTGCCAGCCTCTGGGCACAAACAGCTGTGCATGACCCCACTGCCCATGGTAGATGTGTTCCACGCCTCACTCACCCTCCCTGCTGAAAGGAGGAGATGGGTCATGAGCAGAGGGACAGCTGCTCAACAAGAGGTAGCTTTGATGGGTACTACATCAAAGGGCTCAGAAAAAGAATAATTATGGGCATTCCCTGCAAGCTCTTGCTCAGGGAAGGTCTGAATAAGAGACAGTATGCTTGCTGCATAAAAACATTTTTCATCCAACACTGTTCATACCCTTTCCTGGCAGGAGCATTGCTCTTTTCTCTCTCCATGATGTCTCCCATTACACTGCAGCACTCAGCAGCCTTGCTTCAACCACTGCTGTTCCTGAGATGCTTCTCAAAGCAACTGAGCAGTGAGTTAAGTTTCTGTAACCAAAACCCATGACAGGAGTGAAGCAGAGCTCTCTCTTTCATCTGCACAGTTATTTGAGAGAAGGAGCTACAGCATCACTGGTGGTGGGATGGGCATCATCCTTTTCCAAACTGGTCACTGCACTTGCTGCCTGTTGCCTTCAGTGTGTGACTCTGAAAGGACATGGGAGGTCAACAGGCTTGGAAGGTTCCCTGGGATGACTGCAGCCATCCTTTCACGAAATGCTCCCTGACCAGGGCACAGAATCCTAGAAAATTCTAAGTTGGAAGGGACCCATCAGGATCTTCAAGTCCAACTCTGGTCTTAGATTCATCCAAAAATTAGACTGTATGTCTGAGGGCACTGTCCAAATGCTCCTCGAACTCTGGCAATTTGGTGTCATGCTCACTGCCCTGGGGAGCCTGTTCCATGCCCACCACCCTCTGGTGAAGAACTTTTTCCTAACTCTCAACCTGACCCTCCCCTGACACAGCTCCATGCCGTTCCCTCAGGCCCTGTGACTGCCACCAGAGAGCAGAGCTCAGCACTGTTCCTCCACTCCCTGTGAGGAGCTGTATGCTGTCATGAGGCCTCCCCTCATCCTCCACTGCTCTGGGCTGAGCAAACCAAGGGACCTCAGATGCTCCTCATACGTCTTCCCCTCTAGACCCTTCACCGTATTTGGAGGCCATGTTTGGACACTAACAGTTTTGTGTCCTTTCTGTACTGTGACACCCTAAACTGTCAGTAGAGTTTCTTAGCCTCTTAATTTATGCAGTGTGAATTGCCAGGATGGGCTGAGAAAACCAACATCAGTCCATACCCAGCAGCCATGCTACTATCCAGAAAGGCTAGGAGTGCAGAACTGCAAATCCAAATTGACTGTACTCCTTTCCTTGCTACCTTGCAGCAACTCAGAAAGAATTTATCTGATTCTTCATTCTATTAATTTTTCCCCCTTAGAGACAACATGACTGCCTTACAAATTCCTTTTTTTCTGAAGGTATGTGTGTAATTCAGCTTTCATGTAACGAGATGTCCAATTTAAGCTCCCAAGGTTTCTTCTATAATCTTAAGAGAGTGTTGGTGTTTCAAGAGAGGCATTTTAGGAACCACTGTAGGATGAGAAAATTATCTGCTGGGGACAATGCTTGTCTTCCCCTGGTAACAAGGTGACTTGTTCACCTAGCCTCAGTGTATGAAGTTCAGATGATCCTAGTTGGCTAGCATGTGTTTGCCCATCTGAGTCCTGCAAACTCCCAAGATGGTAACGAGAAAAATATAAATGAGGAATCCAATTAGGAAAAATAATAAAACTCTGCAGTTAACTTTTCTATGTTTTCTTTATCCCTGTCTTAGCCTGAGAGCTGAATTCTGATGCAAGTTGTGTTCATTGTCTCGTTCCAGATGTTGCTGTAGTGAAGGCTGATACAACAACTTAATATTTGCTATTTGGCCTCCTCTCTGCAATCAAGAGGCGTCATTCCTCTTAGATTACATGGCAGTCCAGCTCTTTTCTTATCCTCCTCTTGCTATTAACATAATCAGAGTACGTTTCTTTGTTGCCCTTTATGAGTATGTATGTATTGTAGAACTGAAATTTCAGCCACACACCAGTCATTCAAAACACAATTACAGTTTCAGCCATGCAGTAATCCATCTTGAATGATTACTGCATGGCTGCCTTTTAAATTCTGACATGTTGAATGTTTTAAGAACACAGACTAGGATTAGTTCACATCATGGACTAATCTGCTGCAAATGTCCATTTAAAAAGACTTTTTGCATCACTTCTCTAAGGAGACATCAAGTAACAGAAGAACAAAACCAGCAGCCAAACAAAAATAAATGAAATGAGATTTCACTTAATTTTAAATGGTGCTAACTGATTTTTTTTTGTTTGTTTGTTCACATTTCTAGATGGGCACTGTTTGGAATATATGTTCCAGAACAAATTTCTGCTACAATCAGGCAAGCAGGTTGCTTTGAGCTGAAGATTTAAGGCAGAACTTTTGTCGTTGTTGTTTTTTTTTTGCCTGAAATCTGGTGATAGTTAACAAAGTGATTTTAAAAAGCACGAATGTCCTGGTACAAGATCTGCCATAAATACAGAAAACTGCATCAAGGCAGCTGACAGCATTATATCCTAGCCACACAGGAAAGAGCTCTGATGCCAAAAATCTGTCCCTGACTGCTAGAGCTGCACCTGGGTGCAAGGAGTTTTGCTGTACTACAGAGCATTGCAGCTCCTGTGTGGTTAGAGCACTGTGTGCTCCTTGTGCCCTCTGTACCCCTGCATTCCCACCAAGTGTTGCTCTGTGCAGCTGCTGTGTGTTTGCTGGAGGCGAAGGGTGCAGATGTTGGTGTGAGGCAGAGCACATGGCTGTGAATGAAACATGGCTTGCTATCTGTTTCTAAGTGCTGGTGAAGAAGTGATGGCACAGGGTGGATTTTAGAAATAAATGCAAAGGATTAAGTGTCCTAAATGGAATAGCAAGAACAATGACAAATAACGTGTGTGACATTTTCTAGACTGCCCTTTCCCTACAGTCATGACAACCAGGCTGCAAACAATGTGTGGCTTTGGAGTAGGACACCTTGCAGGAAAACTGAACTCTGTTCAAGAAATAATACTCTCCTGGCAGTTCTGCTGAGGACATGGTCATTTGTCCCCAGGAGCAGGGAATGAATCAGTGTCCTGACATGAAGCGAAGGGCTCCAGACCTCCAGTAAGGCTTTTTGTAACACTCAGTGTCTCCTCTAAGTTTCAAGCTGAGAAATTATGTTCTGGCCGTCTGTTTTCCTGCAGCGGTTTATTTGGGCATGATATACTCATTGTCTGTAACTGTTACAGTGTCGCTGTTTGTTCTCATAACACACAGAATGTTCCACCTTAGAAGCAACCGCCTTTATGGATGAATAATGGCAGCATATGCAGCACATACAGTACTGTAAGATTCCACACAATGAAACATCCTATATTATGAAGGATTGTGTTCTTGTTTTTTTTTTAGGCCTCAAATAGGAAATATTTAAGCACATTTTCAATTAAGTTGCATTGAAGTTAGTATAATTGAAGTCCAGATTTTTAACATGTGCTTCTAATTAAACACATCCATAAATGCTTTCCTGATCAGAGGTCTTCAAGCCTGCAAGGGCACAGGAACTGAAACATTCTTTTCCTGCTACTCTGGGTGCATGTGTGAGCACGTACATTTGCAAGCAGCCATCGTATTTCCTCCCTCCTCGATGCCACGTCTCAGGGAACTGAGCTGGGAACTGCAGCCATACCCCTTGAGTCCCAGCCCCAAGGGCTATGTGTTGCTTACAGCAGTGCCAGGAGGCATGGTGCCTACATCTGCATGCTGCAGAGAAAGCAGTCAAACACACACGTAGCCAGCAAAAGTAAAGATGCACTGAAGCTGAAGGTGACCCAGAGCTCCAGTCTCAAAGATGAATTTAATCTTCTTTGCAGGGTTGTTTGAAAGGATACGGGGGAGTTGGAAATAGGTGATCTTTGAGGCCCCTTTCAACACAAGCCATTCTATGATTCAGTAATACACTAAGCTCTAGTCCTCTTCAGAGCAAAAATGGAGAGCCTGGCTTTACCATCAGCACTTTGCTCTGCTAGTAACAGAGAAAAAGTTGGACAGGAAAAGATTTATAGGAGTTGATCAGTGTTTTGCAGTGTGCAAAACATGGATACTTTGAGCTAACCTTCCTACTCTGCAGGTGTAAAGCCACACGTTCATGCACGAGGCTCTGCTGTCAGCTGTCTGATCACTGCAGCACTGGGGTATGAATGTAGTCCTATGGCTTGCAGAAAATATTTGGTCTTTTGTACCTTGGGACTGCTGAAAGGAAAAGGACTGCTGAAAGGAAAAGTCCTGAATGAAGGACTGGATCTTTCTCCATCCCCTTGATTCAAGAGAAATTTTCCTGTGTATTTTTAATTCTGAGCTTTAAGAGAATGGCATGCTATATTCTACATTTTCTTTCCAGAGTCTCAGGGTGTTGGTACCTGAGTTCTCTTGCTGCTTAGGAGGATCATGAGCTGCAGCAGGAGGCATGTACAGCCCCTGTCAGCCATACACAATGGCAGAGCTCCTGATTCCCAATAGCTCTGTTGTTCTGAGGAACTGATTTGTCTTGGGAAGCTGTGATCCTCTCTGCTTGTCCTACAAGTAACTTTGATAGGCCTTATGGGGGATTTTGACACAGAGGACAAAAACTGGGGTCTATTGAAGGATCCAAGAGCAAACTATAAAATGTGATAAATAACACTACTGATGACATTAAGTTAAATGTTTGCACAATGATTGAGAAAATCAAACACTAATCCACTTATTTCATCTCAACAAAATAGAATACGATGCTTGTCGCCTTCTTTGTTGCAGTATGAGTGAGCTGCTGGATCCGAGGCATTTCAGCTTCTGCTCATCCAGACTGTGTCACATTATCCTCACGAAAGACCTCATGCTGGTTTCTCAGGGTGGTAACAGCCTGGTCTTATGTATTTGCTCCAGTTCCAGGCACATCCCGGTCAGAGTTCCCATTACATGTTTTCCCAGAGCAGGGCTCAGTCAACAAACATCCCTTCACTGGCACTTGACACTTCCTTGTGCCGCCCTTGAGCACATTTCACCTTCCACACTCAGATCCCTGCAGACAATTTCTCTGATTTTAACCTCCCGTTTTCTTTGCTCTCAGCTGCAGACATCAGCTCTTCTTCCACTTCATCATGGCTCCAGATCCAGATAGCTAAGCTAAAGCAACATGTAGATAGCTAACTGTAAATGAGCTCTTGGTAACACTCCAGTGCTTGTGATCTTGTTTGAAGCAGAAGGAATATATTTGTTATGCTTCCCTTTCAGAAGAACTGCTCAGTTTCCAGTGATTACTATATGGCTTTAAGCCTTGCAGTGGTTATTTAATGTTATATTTTCCTTGCTAAAACACACACCACAGTGTTGTACTTAAAGCTTTTCAGTAAAAAAGCCATTGTCCACGAATTAATTTGATAAGACTTGTATAAATACAGAGATGAAACTTGGTTTGAATTTAGCCTTTTTCACAAGAAATAATTCCAGTTTTAAAGGCTCCTGCCTGCTCCACAAACCATTTTTTTTTTCCCCCCAGTAATTTCTTCTCAGGAAAGATGCCCCAGGGAAAATTTGCTTGTTGGCTTGAGCCTTCCTGTGTATTTGTACTTCTTGTATACATGAGAGGATGAATCTTCAACTAGCAGAGATACCATTGCTTATTTTTGCCCTCATCCTCCTTCCCCAATAGCTTGTGATGTTTGTCCCTGTCTGCGAGCCTTTTAATATCTACTAAAATGTTGAATAAGTGCTCTTCATGTGGTTTTACACCTCTGAAAGGTGGTATTTACTGCGCTTGCCCCTGGCCCATGGGAAAACCTGGGGGAGGCTGGCTGGGGACATTGGGGCCTGTGGGTATCCTCAGGGCCATGACAGGTAAGGGAACTGCTGTCACTGCTGCCAATGGCATTACTTTTGGTTTTCTTTTATTTAGTATCTGGTTTTACCTGGAAATAAGGCTCACATATGCCACTCGTGTTACGCTTGTATGTGTTCATATCTACATTTCTGCCTATATTTTGAACTGCCTGTCCAGTTTCAGCTACAGTAAGGTAGCTGGTAGCTCAGTAAGGTCACCAAGGTATTAACAATATTCCCACAAGCTTCATGAAATCACACAGGCCTATTGATTGTATCGCCCTCGCTGAGAAAAGCACTGCTGGGGGAGTGCAACCCTAGTAGACACCTAAGAATCCACTGGCGACAGAGATTTGCAAAGGAGAAACTTTACTCCTCTCTGGACACCAGCTTTGAAACACAAGTCTGTGGGAAACCACGTGCCCTTTGAGCTGGCACTCGGAGTGACGCATTTGGCGGTCACTTCAGTTTTCCCCCTTGCGCTTCATTTGGCAGCAGTTCACTGTGAGCCGCTGGCTGGTCTGATCAGCCCAGATTGTTCTTGCTTTTTCCTCCAAACTAAAGGTACATTTACTAAAGCTATGCGTTCGTAGTTTGTACTTTTTGCACATTTACTTGTACAGAAAGGAATAGTGGCAGCAGTAGCCAAAGGTTTTACTGAATTATTAGGACCAGGAAGCTGTCTACAAAAGCAACATAGGACTCAAAAGGAGCAGCTACAGACCTTCATGTTTCAACTGATATTTAGCAAAGAAACGAGTTCTTAAAAAGTGCAGCTCTTGAAGTGGGCACAGAATACTCTGCTGCCTGCCACAGGAGGTTAAGTAGCATTAATGATAGTTTAAAAAAATCTATAAGGGGCCAGGACGCAGAAAGACATGTAAGCAGTAGTAATAACCCTATGTGTAGCAGGAGAGAAAAAGAACTTCTGCTCTCTTTTACATAGGCTCCTATGAGGCTGGGTTTGTATTGTGGAGAAGAACAACCTGCTTGATGCCCAGCTGGAATCTCAAATAACCATCTCATTTTTCCTTTCCAGAAATGAGGACAGTCTTGTGCAAAGAAGTAGACATGGAGGCCTGGAGACAGCAGAACCCGTGTGTAAGTGCAGTTGTAGTTGGCAGAAACATTAGAATGAGGCTTCTGGCACTAGTAAGATACTTGGAAATAGAAGCTGTAGGATGCAGGTGTTTCTATGGGCACCTTTCTACCTCTTGCCCACTGGTATCATTATGTTTTACTGTCTCATAGTGGATAAACGTGATGTTTGAAGGGCGCAGCAAAATATTTTGCAAATGTACCAAAAAAGCCAGTGAATGATGTGATACACTTTGACTTGTCCTCAAAATGAGGTTTTATGCACTTTGTCATCAGGTGAAAATCAAGACAATTTGTACCTGTTAGGACAACTTTCCTACAGTACTTAATACCTAACATGCTAAAACTCATAGCTAGTGCTAGTATCATGCCCTTTCCTACTCCTTATCACTCATCCACTGAGCTTGGGGAAACTTGTCAAGTCCCTGAAAGCAGCTTCTTTTCATGGGATAAGAGCTGCACAGCACAATTTGATCCAGGAAAAGAGACGGGGTTTTCATATTTTATTCTGATGTCAGCAGCAGAAACCTTCAAAGCAGAGGAATAGTCCCCAGCTGTGAGCTGGGTTGCTCAGGAGGTACCACTCCTGTCGCTTTGTCTAGTTGATTAGGGCAGGGAAGAGCTCTTTTTCTAGGCTGGGTGCACTGAAGAGGCGCCAGGGCCTCCCACCCACAGTCCTCATGAAAGAAAAATAGCAACAGCACAAAGTCCAAGGATTGTTTACTTATTTGTAGTATCTCAGCAACGGCTACTCTCTATCATCTGGTTCTGCTTTGGTGATTTCTTTTTTTTTATTAAGAAGAAATGCCACATGCTGCCACACAAGTAGCTAACCTCCCGCTGCCCGTCAGAGGCTGCCCCTGGCACCCAGGGAGGACATAGCAAGGGCTCTGCTCCCAGCTGTTGGACCTGGCTTACAAGAACAGGACACAAATCAGGACTTCGCAATTGTTCTTATTTTTTTTTTTTTTTTCAAATGAAATCAAGTGATCACCCCCAAAAATTTCAGGCTTGTGACACTAGGTCAAGCAGCATCTGATACGTAGAGTAACCAAGTTCTGGAAAAGTCCAACTGACTAATTTCAACATTTCCAGAAGGAAACATCAAATTCTGGAAGTCTTAAGTCATGAGGTGACTTAGTGTCTTTCACAATGCAGAGAAGAGATGGCTGCATGTCCCTTCCCTCCATCCATACCTATATTTTGGTGGCTACAGCATTTGTCTGAGTGGGTATTTAATAACTTTAATTACTTTCTCTATATTAGGATGGAACTTCGGTTAGACATACTGGGAGAGCCACACTTCAAATAACTTGTTCAGAATGTCGCAACAGTCTCCAAGTGTGTTCTCTGCAGCAGAGAACTTGAGAAGAGGGTTGAATTTGTGTCTCCTTGATAAATACTGTAACAAATGAACCTTCTGGGTAAGGATGCAGGGTTAGGGCACACCACCTTCTCAAGGTTTTTAAAGTCACTTGCTAAATTTGGTGTTTAATTTCCAAACTCCTATTTCTTAAAGGAATCTGCAGTTAAATCTCAGTTCAGAAAAAAATCAGTAAAAATCACTCTGAGTCAAACATTGAATATAACTGCTCATTAGCATAAGTAAGGGTTCGTTTATAGAGTTAGCTAGATAGCAGGTTCTTTGATGTAGGAATCGTATTATTGTATTTCTGTCCAGGCCGAATAACATATCATTGACCTAGAGCTTGATGGGAGTACTAGAATACTCCTTTGAGATTACATGTTTGTAAAATCTTACTTACTAGGTAAAATCAAACTTCTTAAAGAATTTTCTGATCTGTGGACTCGTAAGCACTCCTGCCTGTAGCTGAGAGACTCCCAAAACCTGGTGGAGGAAGCTGGAAGTGTCAAAAAGAGGCAGGAAGTCACCTGGAGTGGGAAAGAAACAAGCGGAACTTTTAAAAGAAAGGGAAGAGATCAGTGCTCTCCATGTGGAAATAAGTGAGTCCTTCCTGCAGAACATGTGAATTTACACAACATTGTAGAGATTTTCCATCGTCAGATCTAAAAGCTGGTGCCTACTTTAAGAAGCATCATGGCTTAAGGTGATATAGGAATCCCCTGTATTCTGGTTTGTGCATGTGATATAGGTATGCAAGTTAAGTACACAAGCTCAGGTGGCTTCCAGGGCTGAAAATGCTCAAGCTGACCATGCCCTTCCTTACATACTAGCAGGCTGGAAATGATGCTAACAGTTCACTACTTTTCTGCATTTTCCAGGCAGATTTGGACAAAAACAAAACTAAACCATTTGGTGCCCTTGTAGCCCCATGTGTTGAATTTGTCTATTTGAAATGCTGTGTCAACAGCTCTTCACTAGCAGGCCCTTTATTTTTATTGGCTTCAATTCTCTGGCTAGTGTTGACAGGTTAATTTACAGTAACAGTGAGAGTCACCTTTACTTGCTACACTAGAAAGTGCAACCCGCTCTGTTCTTGAATGCCATGCTCTCAAGAGCAGGAATACGGATAGCAAGGGAATGCTGCCTTGCAGTCTTGTGCAGGCTCTCAGGGACTTGTAAAAAAGAGTGCTCTTTTGGTGAAATAATTTTTACCAGCATATATGGCTGGAGCAGGAATGGTTGCAATTATTTCTTACCGTGCTTGTTAGAGAGGACATATGGGAAGATTAGCCTCAAGAATGTCACTCTTGGACATCGTCTTCCTATGTCCTACACCACAGTTTTTATTTTTTTATTTTTTAATTTATTTATTTTTTTCCTTCTTTTCAATACGTCAAACCTTACTGCAAGAAATTCCCCTTGGTAACATGTATATAGTTAGTGTTAAGTAGGTACAAGAAAACAAGTTTTGTGGGATGTACTTAGATACTTTCCCTTTTTCTTCTCCCTCCTCTCCTCTCCTCTCCTCTCCTCTCCTCTCCTCTCCTCTCCTCTCCTCTCCTCTCCTCTCCTCTCCTCTCCTCTCCTCTCCTCTCCTCTCCTCTCCTCTCCTCTCCTCTCCTCTCCTCTCCTCTCCTCTCCTCTCCTCTCCTCTCCTCTCCTCTCCTCTCTTCTCCATTTCCTTCCAAGAGTAATCCTAGAAGGCAGAATGGGAAGGGAAATTTGAAGTTGAGAGAAAATATATTTCTCTCTAGGCCGTGGTTATGCAGTTGAAGGTCTTTCTTAGGGTAGGCTGATGTGGCATGGATGGTGAAGAAGCCACAAGAGAGATGATGTGAAGTCCATACAGTGGAGAAGAAGTATTTGGGGCAGTTAAGGGAGGCAGATCAGTGCTGTCAAGAGGGTGACATATATGATAGCTGGTGTGCAGACCAACAGGAAAACTAATTGGATGCATCACAGGAAAACTAATAAAATCACAATGTTTCTGAGTTCTATTTATTTCTATAGTACTGGAGTTTTTGTTTTGTTTTGTTTTGTTTTGTTTTCCAGGGGATTACCATGTAAAACAAGTGAATAAATGGTATTTTAAACATAGGAGTGTCAAATATAAAAACTTTTGGATTCTTGTGGTTCTGCCCCTGTATAAATTGTCCACACTCTCTCACTATTTACCTAGCAGGAGGAAGCACCAAGGCTGGATCATGTTGAAGGACTTTCTGTTTTTTCTCCATTAGTGGACATCTTGCCACCCCCTGGACTTAAGTATTCTATTTTGTCTTCACTGTCATTACAGATACAGAGGATATACTTTTGGTATTGTGACCCTATTGAAGTTCTCATTGGTTACACTGTTGAAATGCTCCTACAAGTTTGCAGTACATTCTTTTTCCAGGCTAGTGTTTGCTCTTGCTTTTACTCACTCCTGACATAGCGACAGAAACCTTGGAAAAAGCTTTTTGAAAAGCTTTGGGATTTCTCTGCTGCACAAATTTAACATCATCTCTGTCTGTCACCAATCTGTGCTCATCAGCCAGCCGTTTGAAAGTCATTATGGCACCTCTCCATCCTGCTGGCTCAGCTGTGGATCGAGATCCCAGAAACTGTTAGAAGTTCCCACCAGCCTGGAGAGTCATAGCAAATCAGAAAGAGAGCAGATGGGAGGAAGGAATGTAAAATCATTTGGAGATACATTAGAAAAAGTGTATCCGAGTTTGCTCTGGTTTCACACAGATTTTTGTGAACATTCACATGTATAAATGCAGAGTCACAAAGGAGTACTGCTTCTTGGTAACTGAAACATACTGCTTCTCAGGCATCAAAATAATAATCTCTACAACACACTTGTTCAGAATATATGCATGTCATTTACAGGAAAAGATCATTTTAATGATTAGGATGCCCAGCAAAATGTGAAAGTATCATGTTCAACTAACGTTATGTAACACCCGTTTTCTCTGTTAGTTTAATTTCATTTTCCTCTTTTCGACTTCATATAAATACCTGACTTCCAGAGTGATTTTGAGGATAAATATATTGAGATGATAGAAGATGATATTCAGATATTACAGCAATGATGACCAGGGAAATGCTATTCTCAGCCAATCTCCTTTTATTATTATATGACTTCTATACATGTCATGTATGAACGATCTTCTGAAAATCAGGACTTCATGTTGCCCAGAGGTGAAAATCAATACAGCAAAACAGAGCTTGCTGAAATGAGTATTGCAGAATTCAGCTACTTTTTGCTGTGTGTGAAGCATAGGAAATGAGATTTCCCCCAGTTCATTATCCCAGTATTAGTAAGCTGTTCCTGAACCATGTGTTAGACCCCACCGGCAGTATCTTGTAGCATCAAAATCACAGTACGTAGCTTTCCAGTTTACACCTGAAATATTAAAGAACACCACACAAGCATTGCTCTTCTTTCTACATTGAAGACAGCGCATGCTTTTGAATTTCAAAATGTTACTGACTTTTGCATGGAATCTATAGGCAATGTAGAAGGACTGTGGGAACACCTGGCTGTTGCTGAGCAAGAGCTTTGCATTAGCTGAGGATATTCCTTTTGAGTTGTATGGGGAGAAATGAAGAAGAGCTGATTTAGAGAGGGTTTCAAGTACCTTCTCCTTGAAAATCAGGCATTTTAAATATATTTTAACACAGACACTGGTGAACTGAGAGCCATTTTAAGCTATGACACCTATGAAAGTAATATTCAGGAAAACAGATTTAAGAGAAAAAGATCATGTGCAGTAGTGCCATGAAATCAGGGAGGCTGAAAACAGTGATGTGCCATGTAGAAGAGCCACCACAGAGCCGGCATGGGCTTGTAAAGGCAGAAGTCTCCTGTACTGCCCTACTTTACTGCTGCAGCCAAAGCCAGGGGCCTCTCTGTTTCTGCTGCCAATGGATGGAGACGTTCCCACAGCCTCCCTTGCACTGCTGTAATCCAATCCTTGTGTGATAGCCACAGACAAAGGCAGGGACAGAGACACAGAATCGGAAAACCTCTTCTCCTTTCAACCACAGTCTGTTTTCATGCTGCATCTTGCTTGCAGAACAGCCGAATGAATGACATAGAGACCGAGTTAAGAACACACCAACACAAGAGGATGCCCCTTGCCATTGAAACCATATGCACTGAGGGCTAAGACAATTACAGAGCTGCCTTATGCAAAGCCATTGTAGATTAAGGATGAACAATGTTTCCAGCAATTACTCCACATCTCTCATCCAAGGCCTACTAGGGCACAGGGTGTGATATAAACAAACAAGCACTGTCAGCTCTCAGAGCAGCACTGAGATGAACGGGGTCTGTTGTTGCTGTCACCACTGTTTCCATGAGCAGATGTGGCCTGAGCAGAGCAGAGTAGTCCATCATGCAATTTGGATACATGTTCAAATGTTACATTTACAGTCAGACTGGGAGACCAAGACCGACAGGGTTGAAAATTAAAACCTGTTACACTCCTGTTGAGGGCTATATCCTCCTTATGCCCCCATCCAGTGGAGAGGAGAGGCAGGCAGGCTGGGTAGTGTTAGACTAATGTAGCTAAATTATTTCCATGAGCTGAAAAATGGACTCCATAGCCAAGTCCCTCATTTAGCAATCTATAACATCTGTGACAGATTTTTAGAGTGAATATCTCTGCCCTGTTGGCTTCCAAGCAGCAGAAATGTGGCACATTTTTCCTTTCTTGACGGAACATGGTATCTGTAGCTGTTGCCCAGTGAAGAAATGAGAAAGTGATCAAAATCCCTTGCTTGGAATATAGTTGGCACTCTTCCACAGGAGCAGTTCCATCTCCAGCAAAAAGTTTTGTTACAGGGACAAAGTGAAAGGTGCTTCAGGAACTTCCTAGTGCCTGCGCTGAAGACTCTTGTTCCCTCAGCCAACAAGCCCAAACAGTTAAAAGGGTGTTTTCTGTCAGCCAGAGACCTGGTATCACTCACTTCTCACTAACGCTGCGGTGCATGAGAGCAGTGCCCTGATTCCAGCCTCAGTAATTCCGTGGTTTTCTTGCTGGTAGAAAAGTGCAGGTTCTGATTTCTTGCACCTCACTTCCATGTCCGTTCCACTTCATGGTGTCTCAGGCATCAAGCTGGGGGGTCACAGCTCTGCTTGCGCCACTCTTAAAAGTTTTGAATCTGCATTCCTGTCTTGAAAGCATCGGTTGGAGTATGATATTATTGCTTTCAGATATTCATGCTATTCATTAGACCTCTTATTTGTTCCAGAATAACATAATTTTAGTGGGAGCTTCAGATGAAGGTGAGCAGCATGATGGAAAACATAACAGTCTTCATTTAGATAATCACTCCAGCCAGTGTAGCAGGTCTAACTAACCCACACCGGAAAGACACAAGTTCCTACTCAGCAGAAAAGATTCACTGGGTGAGGGCAGCTGGACAGGGTGCACGGATGTGACCTCTTGAGCACAGCAGCATCACCGCCACTCTCCCTGCCTGTGGCTCCCCAGCCATATCGTGCTGGACATATAAGCCCTGGTTGGGAGGGTCAGAGCTGCAGTTCTGCTAGCCTCCCTTTGCTCCCAGCAGGGTCAGCAGAGGCAGTGCCACAGTCACTGTGAGTTATGCTCACACTTAATTGGTAGAGAGTTTCAAATGTCAGTGGCAATCCATGTCCTCTTCTCAAATGCCTTTAGATTCCTTTATTACACAAGAAATGTGTAACAAAATACACATAAAACAAAAACAAAAACTCCCTTATTTTTTCAAGACAGCATTGTTACAGTCATATATTTCACGTGTCTTTGCTCTTAACACAATTATTTTAAATGATACTTAGTTTATTAGGAACACAAAGGAAAAACTGCCGTGTATGACTTAAACTCTTCAAAAGTAGCTATAAACAACTATACTAATTGTTTTGTTCTTTAAAAAGCTGTGGGTCATGGCAACACAGCTGTTCTTGCTGTGACTGGTTGCCTTAGCCTTGGACTAATGTCATGAGGGAAGTTTTTCAAGCCTGCTATGAGCAGCTCGTGAGTGGTAATTCAAATATTTTATCTGCCCGCCGTGATCCACTCTGAGATTGTAAATATGGGGATTTATTTGTGCTTTAAGACACATCTTTTCTCCCTCTTATAAGCCACCCACAACACATTTCTCCTTGATCATACCTGTCACATGTGGGACAGGACAAATCGGTTCATCAACAGCAGGATTCCTCTGAAACCTCTCTAAAAAGCCTTCTGTCCTGAATTGCCAGCCATGAGTGACTTATGAGGACAAAACAATTTGTTGCCTGTCAAAGGCATTCATAAAAAAGGAAAAGCCAACTTAGTATTTTAGCATCTCGGTGTTACTTAACAAAGAATATTTATTTAAGTATTTAATGCAAAAACTCTCTAACCAACACTCTCCTGTAGAACACCAGACCAAGCTTTCATTAGCATGGGTTATCCTCACACTGTCAGGGGGCTGTTGAAGAAGCATGTGGTCTGCATTTGGCCTTGTGTTACTCCCTGGTCTGTTAAACTGTAGAGACAAGGGCAGGCTTTCCAGAACCATATACTGGGAATCAGAAGAATATCAGCAGTCAGTGTCAGAACTAACAGAGGAAATCAAAGGAATTTATGCATGGTGCATTAGGCTGCAGCAGCTAGGCAACTCTTGGGCATTCGCAACATCATGGTTACAATATCTGTGGGAGTGCTTACGCTGAAGATGCTACAGACTTTTCTCTATGGGGCTCTGCACTCATGGGATTGGGCCCAGGTTGGGAAAAACCTCCTGTGGTTGGTGAGGCAGCAAGACGCTGTCACTAAAACCCAGAGCCAGGACTACACTAATGAAATACAGCAGCTGAGACTTAAAGCTCAGCTTGTAAAAAAATGAAGGAAGTCAAATAGTGGTCAGGGCTGGTAGATGCTGTCCTTAAGTTGCACCTGTGGAAGTTCAGGTTGGATATTAGGAATAATTTCTTCTCAGAAAGAATGGTGAGGCATTGGAACAGCCTGCTCAGGGAGGTGGTGTAGTCACCATTCCTGAAGGTGTTCAAGGAATGTGTCAACGTGGCACTGAGGGATATAGTTAGTGGACATGCTGGGAATGAGTCGGTGTTTGGACTAGATGATCCTTGTGCTCTTTTCCAACCTTAATGATTCTATGATTCTATGTTTCTGCACCAGGCATGATGGTGAAAACAGAAGAGATACTACCATGAAGCTGATTTCATAACAGTTAAAAAGAAACAGGTTAGTTCTCATATTGGACCAGTATCCAGTAATCCATTTCAATATGTAACTTAAAAAACAGTTCTCTTGAGTAAGTCACTGTGAAAACCTTGCCTTACAAAGGCAGGCGGATTTGTGTTTCTTTCCAGGACATTTCTTCCTTACTACTAATACGTAGAGCCATCTAAATCCCAATGCGACATCTCCACTGGTTTTTTTTGTTTGTTTGTTTGTTTGTTTGTTTGTTTTGCATTATCTTTTATAACTCCATACGTTTTTATTCTTCATATAATTGTCTGACCTCTTTTACAAATGTTAACTCTCCCTGAAGCACTAATGACTGACAGAATTTTCCAGCTCGCAGGTACACTGAGCAGGCTTTTTATTTTACTGAGGTCTTCCAGAAGGTATCCCGGGCTTCTTCCCGACAGTTCCAATAACTGTAGCATTTCTTGGATGCTATCTAAAAATTATAACTTGCTGTGCTTTACCTCTGTCACTGCTTAATATTTATCCTCCCAAAACCATCAAGCTCACTGATTTAAGGAGAGAGAATTTTGGAGAGCACTTCGTTAAACTCGCCACATTGAAAAATGACGCTTTATCAATCCTATTTTTTTCCTTACTCTGCTGTTTTTGATTTGTAACAGTATTTTGTCTGGTGCCAGGAGAATAGTCTTATGCAAGATTGTTCTGTTTGTTTCTATCTTTCAGTTAAAATTACACCAGTTCTGGAATAGTATTCATCTGCTTGACCTGAAGGGAGATGCATGTGTCCATCTGATATGCAGAGTTCATTGCCCCGCATCTTGGCATCCAGTTGCTGCAATTGATTGATACGTTGTATACTTCCTCTTCTGATTCTTCTACTGATCTTCTGAAAGGGCCTATATTTCTAATGCAGCAGTGACAGGAAATGTGTCGTGGTACTCACAAAAGGGAGTCCTGCAATTAGAATTTGGTGAGACAAAACCCAGAAAAGGACCTAGAACACCACTGCCTTCATTACACCATTCCAGAGCCAAGAGAAGGGACAACTGGCATTACCTGTGAACAGTAGGGACAAAGGCAGCCCAAACAAGAATGATAACCTGTGGCACGTTTGGCTCTCCAGAAACAAGTGATGAATGCATTTCAAAGAGGAGTAAAATAAATTTGGACAGATCTTGGGACTATTTTTAATGTGCATCCACCTATACACTGAATTTTGTTACACTGAATTTTGTTTGAAGAAACTGAGGGATCCCCATCATTTGGGATCTTATCTTTAAGACTCCATAATTGTGCTTGAAATCATATAGATACAATGGGTCTCCCTTGGGGACGAGTCAGAAGACCTCCAAATCCTATAATCTATCTGCCATCCAAAGGCCTGCTCATGATGTTCTTGCAATGCTACAACAGCAACTTGTTTGGAAACTGCTTATTTTGAAACTCTGTTAATTGTATGACAAGAAACTCTTGCAGTGGCTGTGCTTCTTCCTAACATGGAACCTGGGTTGTTCCACTTACAAAACTTGCTGCTATGAAATAATTTTTTTGTGTAGCAGGGTACAATAACACCAACTCTGATTCCTTTGATTATTTATCAATTTCTGGTACTTTGAGAGCTGGCTTACTGTTCTCTACTCTCCAGAAAATTTGGCTAACTTTGTGCACCAGAATATTGGCCCTTGAAAATTGGCTTACAGTTAGCAGACAGAAGCAGGGTCAGAATTAGTTCAAAACAAATTAATAGTGAGAAGTTCTAACTTGCTAAGCTGTATGCAATCCACTCTTCAAAGGATATTCACCAATTGCTGTAATTGCTGTCTTCAAGGTCTTCCAAAAAATCCTTGGACATGCTAATTAATGCTGTTGTAGATATATGTGAAGGTATTTGACCTGAGAGTTTAATTCTACCATTTAATTCCATAATGGTTGTAAATGGTAGGATTGCTGCATATTTAAAAGAACATTTGTGTGAATTTAGCTAGCTGTTGGCAGTTTAATAGTGACTAACAGATATTAAATAAGCATGAAATTCTAGTGGTGAATGACATTTTTATAGGGGCAAGGGCTGGAAGCTGAAGGCAACAGAAAACACTGTAGCCATCCATGGTGACCTTCCTTTTCCCCAGCATTTTACAGAACATTTGTACAATTTTCCCAGCACCAAGGCGAGTTGAAGTTGGTAGAAGGGTCTTGCTCTTGCAAGCCTGGATGGCACATAATGAGCTCGGTGGGACTGGAATTCCTTGATTTGCTGAAGTCATTGACACATCCCTTGCTGATGTCACTGGCACCAGGATTTCCCCAAACATCTGAATTCTTCAGCTGCTCAGAGGTAATCATATTCTCCAGTAGTTGTAGCGTGAAGGCAGAGGTGTGCAAATTCCACCCCTTCCCTTGCCAGATACTTCTTAAAAAAAAAAAAGAAGAAGAAGAAAGAAAGAAAGAAAGAAAGAAATCAGTTGTCTAAAGAAAAGAAAAGAAAACAAGTTGATCCTTTCATTGTTACCATTCAAAAGCGTCCCTTTGTTTTCAGAACAAAAATGGTAGCAAGTGACTTTTTTTCCACCCTGCGGTGGCTATATAAATTTCTGCTACTAAGAGACAAACATCATTGATTTGACCGACTTATTCAAAACAGGTCACAAAGCTGCAGCTTGTTGTGTCAATTCTCATCGTATACTGATGTGACAAGTTTTATGAATAAAATATGGGCAGTTACTGTCTGAGAAGATGCCACATCTTAGCTACCCCAAACCCTCTGTCCTTGAAGAGGGAAGCTTTGAAAAATTAGGACCATGTTTCAATCCAAGCTGCACAATATGCTTTTCAACAAAGTGTAATATATTGTGTTTAGCTGAATAACTTTCTTTTCCCCTTCTCCCCTCCCCCCGTCCCTCCCCTACTTTGCAAAAAAAAAAAAAAAAAAAAAAAAAAAAGAAAAAAAGAAAGAAAAAAAGAAAAAAAAATTAAAAAAAAAAAGGAAAAGCAACAAGAACCCAAAAACCCCAAACAACAAAACCCGTGGCATCTTAAACTAAAGCACACTTCAGTCGGTCTCCCTGGGTGCGCTCTGTGCCAGCAGCCACAGCGTTTCTTTCATCTTGGCTTCAAAGTGGTGCTGAGAGGGGGAGGGGGCATCTAATGAAAGAAGAGAAAACAAACAAACAAACAAACAAACACAAAATGAGGGAGGAAATGAAAAATAGCAGTCTACCTTTCAAATCTGAGTGTCGCCTGCAGGCACACTCTGCAGTGGATGTTACACTCAGCTTCAGCCCCTTGTACATTTTTTTTGTTATTGCCTCTTCCCATGCTGGGAAGATTCTTGTCATCCCTCACATATTTTATCCACAGAAAAGGCTGCCCTGCCCTGTGCTTGGTGATTGAGGCTGTGCCCCTGGTGTGCCACACTATCAGTGGTTCCCAAGGCTGCCTAGCCTGGGAAAAGCTGCATGGAAATGGTCCAAAATCAGCATTACATGCATTATTGTTCTTACTCTCTCTGATTAGAGTGCACACAATGAAAACAACAGCAACAGCCTCATTTTCTAGCCCTCCTCCCAACACAAGGCTGTTCTTAGACTGTTTTTCTTTCTCAGAGTCTTTACAGAAATTAACTGCTTCTGTGCTGGTAGATCCCAGGTACACCAGCTACTTCTTGGGAAGCCTCAGAGCATAGCCTGAGTGAGGGCAACATTTTCAAATACATACAGTTAGCTTGGGAACTAAAATCCTTCATTTTAAAAGTGAATCTATATGTAGGCCGCTTCATGCAGTGCTGGAAATGCATCGCTCAGATGCTGTGGCGAATCGCACAGCACAACAATTCCAGTAGGATGAAACAATAAATATATTTAGGCATTTTTCCATTGGCTGCAGAATGCCTATGCATGCAGTGCATTAAACGCTGGGTGCAACATCCGCAATGTCTCGGCAGTGAATCACAGCACCTGTGTTGTCCCAAGTCTGAAACACCATTGCTTTTTGACTTACTCCCTGATCAGACAGCTCTTAGTCTCCTGTCTGAAAAGCACCAAAAATTAATGGAGAACACCAACCGCTGAACTACACCCCTGTTGTAGAGGCTCCGCGGTCATTTGGCAGGTAACAGTCTACATTTCCTAAGGCCACTATTAGGGTATTCCTCGTCTTGGGGTAACCACTTTGGGGTGGGTCAAAACTTGGTGTCCTTCTTATCCCAAACACACAAAAACATTTCTGTGGAAGCAATGGGTGAAGTGCAGAATTTCAAACATTCTCTTTTGTAAAATGAAGGTTTTACAGTTCCTGAAATATATTAGGTGGCACAGCAAATAAAGGAGGAAATATATTTTCTTTGTGCTTAACAGATTGGATCATATCCTGAAATGCCAGGTGCCTGTACTTTGGATGTACTCGAGTGTTTCTTAGAAGATAGACTTTTAAAGCTGTTTCAGAAGAGAACGTTAGGTAGTCCAAGGTTCTAAATACAATGAAGGCAAATTATAGCAAAGACTGAATGCATTTTTACAGAATATTTTTCACTCAGTTATAGCAGATGCTACACTTTCCTTTAAAACAATTTTATATGTATATATATATATTTTTTCAGCACACCAGTGGGAACACATATGGAAGCAGGCATACACCATATGAGACGTTTTGTTTTAGGACCCTCTTCTGATGCTTTTCCTATCTTACAGCTTCACTGCAGAAAAACACTTAATGCCTATTGTGTTCTTCACAGGGAGATGAAGAACTGCACTGGATCCCTCCCCACCTTAAGGACCTGTGAGGCTTCCAAGCATCGCTTGCTCCCTGTGACCCAGAATCTGCAGAGGTACCTGGGGGGTTAATGACAGATTTTCTTTAATTGCCATCTAGCAGATGAAAGACAGATGTTTACTTTTAAAACACTTTCATATCTGAGTAAAAACCGTTTTGACATTTGTATTTCTGTGACTTGAAGCAAAAGAAACAACCCTTTAGTCAATGTTAAATCTATTCTTCTATTTTTAGGAGAGATTGACCTGAACAAAAGAAAATAAAAATGTAGAGTTACACAGCTATTTTCTGTTGCTCCTGGGTCAGAGTTGTTATACATGCAAGTTTTCTGAACTTTAGCAAGTTCAACTTATATATCAGATTCTCTGTAGAAGATTGTTTTCTGATAAAAATGTGAGAATAAAGTCATTTCCTGCACAATGCCAGAAAAGATTTCATTTATTCTTCAAGAACCCTACTGGCATCACACCCCTCAGAAAAATAGGCTTGTCTCTTTTCATGTTAACCAAGTCCTTATGATCCAGAAAGAAAGCTGGACAAAATTTTGCTCTTTTCTTAACTGACTGCAATGTGTTTGGGCAGAACTGACCCTTTAGTTGCCTTTAATGTTTTAATTCCACTAATTGTTGGGGGCTGCATAAAGAAAGAAGGTGACTAGAGGAATATAAGAAGTTATTTTAATAATCTTTTCTGAACTTTTCTGTGTTTCAAGAACACATTTTGTCACTTAGTCTGTGAGCTTACATCAGCTAGGATGGGATTTGCTTATCAAAAACATTTCCTCTAACAAAAGCGTGGAAACTAGCTGTCGTTACTCTTGCTTCTCCTTCTTCCCAGTTCAAATAGTTGTGCCAGCTGCTTATTTGGTTTAGCACTCTCAGTCTGAGAGATATCATAAGTAATCACAGTATTATTTTCTAACATTCACTGGAAGGAAATCTCAAATTGTTTTTGAGAACTTAAATATCAGATTTATTATAAACAGGGGGACCGGTTCCTGAGGGATAGATAAACAGAGAACCTGGAGCATGGTAAGAAGGAAGACTATCCAAATATCACTAAGCCACTCTGTTTAGAGATTTTTTTAGGGAGCCTGTGGTCTCCCTGATTATGTTGCTTTTCCCTGCTCTCATTGTTTCATTTTTCTATCAATTTCTTTCTTTATAAATTTTAACATTTAAAGGAAACTGGCAAAACCTGTCTCTGCACTCTTTGCTATCATAACAAGAATGAACTTAAACAGTTGTTTTCACCTGTTCACTGGGCAAAGTGGTGCTGTACCCTGAATGGGGCACACAACTGTGTGTTCATGTCTGTGTTGCCACATGTCAAAGAGAAATGTCCATTCTGGGGGATGGTATCTATGAATTGAAACATTTCTGGCCCCACATTGCATGAAGTGCTGTAATTGCCAGCTTAGACAGCCCGTTAGCCTGGCTCTAGAGTCACTTTGAACAATTATATTTAGCTCGTAATTCATGTAGGTGTTTTAAAAGGTCTACATGTCTCAGTGGGAGTGCTGGCACTAGTCAGGGACTGGAAGTGCTGCATCCCTTGTGGCACCTGTTGCCACCCCACTGCTGGGGCAAGAAGGGCCAAGAAGATGCTGGCTCCCTGCTGCATGTGCGGCTGTGGGTTTGGGTGACAGCAGAGCAGCAATAATGCTCTGATGTATGCCTGCATGTCAGCTTTGGCCTGCCGTCTCACTTGCTGCAGAGCAGGCACTTCATCTTGTTCCTTCTCTTGGTCCCAAGTACAGCAATGTGATTCGACTTATTCACAATAACTTTTCCACAACAGCCACGGAGTTCTTCATAGCTGCTCCACTCAAGCACAACAGCACAAGATGAATTCTGACAGTAAACAGACTGGAAGGCAGTTTTCTTTCCTTCTTAGTATTTTATTTATGGGGAGGAGGCCACACGAATAATTGAAGATGCCTGTTTGCACCCACTGCAATCTGTGAGTGGTTTGAAATGTAAACATGTCAGCTCACAACTGAAGCTTGAGAAACACATGTGCTGAAGAGCCGCCGGCTGTTTGTCTGCTGTCACACTTACCTTCCCAGCAGTCCCTCTCTCGTCTCATGCACGGACAGCCTGGGAGCAGGGAGGTATATGACGCTGGTGTGAGGTTCCATGGAAAATATTATGTAGAGGGTGGAAACACGCACATGACGTGAGGGGAACTTATGGTGCCTTTTAAATAGTAAAAAACAAATGGCATTTCAGACTGTTCTCTTTTTTTTTTTTTTTTTTTTTTCCTTTCTTGTATGACATACAAATTGAGATCAGCTGAGGCTTCAGTAGCGATACACTCAAAGAAACTGAAAAGCTGTGCAGAAATACATGACAGAAACAGCAGGCAAAAGTTCATCAGGGAGAGAAATGGAGTGGCCAGGAGTGCTGGAGTGGGCTGTTGGACAGCTACGCTTAAATGAATACGGTAAGGTATAAGAGGAGATTGAAGTGTTGTTTAATAAGATTTTATTTCTGTGGAAATAAATAAGAGACATCACTTTCAAAGCGACCTATGTAAATTTAGTGTTCACAAGTCATACACTGAAGAATCAGATCCTCAACACAGTTCTTGATCTTTCACGATTTCTGAAAGCAAAAGTAACCTCTGTAATTAGAATATACTGCAATGAATCAATTCCTATAAATAGTAAAGAAAGATTAATATTCAAAATTTCTAGAATAGTAGGCTGCATGGAAGACAACATTTCGTCCCCTCCAACTCTGTTATCAGAGGAAGAGGTTGTGCTGTTATTTAGATGCACTGGGCCGAAAATAAATAATGTCAGGTGAACCATTTTTCATAGCAATGACTGTAAATTAGAAAAACAGATAGGTAATACCAAACCCTAGAAGAGATATTCAGAATGCACAGAAGGAAGTTTGGGGAGGTCTCTGGGAAAGAGAGATATGTTCGTATTCATCAGTATTATAGTCTCTTTGATCAGAATAGAATGAGTCAGTAGGATTTTGTAGAAATTTCTGTTAAAGTCTACTGAGTTGAATCAAATCAACACTCTCAATCATGAACATTCATTTAAAAAAAAAAAAAGGGAGGTGGTACGTGAGCAATAATATTGTGTAATGAATAAAGTTGATGTAAATAAAAGAGGTCTGGTGTGGACCTACCACCAACTTTAAATTGCTGGCTACAGTGGACACAGCTCTGATTAATTTTCTTGTCAGTCAGATCATGGGAAAGAGTCTTGAAGACAAACTGATACTCCAAGTGTGGGAGATTATTTGATTAGGGCCTTGGCTGGGAGGAGATCCACAATATTTCAAGTTGTTGGGCAACAAAAGTTAAGAATTGTCATGCATACAGATTCTGTCCCCTGTTTCTCTGTGTGACTCACAGCCTCACTCTGAAATTTGTGCATAGCACCTGAAATTACGTGGAAGTATCTGAAGACAATGAGATCATGGCACACTTAGGTTTTCATCAGCTGTGAGAACTGTCTCACTGCATTGTTCCAGGGTTTCTAAGAATAGGTTTCTGTTTTATTAATGATAATAGTAACAAAGATCTTTTTCTTGAGCTTTCCTGAATATATCTAAATTTAGTCTGGGTATGACTACTCTGATATTTTCTCTTATTTCACATTATTCTTCTATTTTCTGTCTGCTGTCTTCGGCTCAGACAAAGAAAGTCAATATTTTCTCTGAAAGTTATTTCATTTTGTTAGTCTATGATATCATAGCAAATGTCAGCTGATCTTAATACAGAGTTGAAGACAAACTGTTATCCTTCCTTTTACAAATAAATAGAACTAAATAACATAGATCCATGGTCAAATTAAGTATTTTTAGAGCCATTACAGCAGTTAAAGCAGTCCTTGGCTGATGAGAAAGTCTGCCTCTTTTCCCAGTGGTCTCTTGTTTCTTGTCCACTTGCATTCGATCTCTGTAATGCTGGCCATTTTGCTGGTAACAAAGTCATAATTCACTCATTGCTTAACACGTTTGAGCACATTTTGTGGCTGATAGCTGGATTTCCAGTGAGATCCCAAATTAGCTCCTTTCTGCTTATTCCTGCTTCTCCTGTAGGGCCAAGGTAGCACAGGACAGAACATGCAGCAGGAAGCAGCAAATGATAACCACTGTGTTTCCTTACACCAGTGAGACATTGGTGCTGCTTTGACTTCAGGTGATAAACCCGTTGGCACCAGGTGAGAGTCCGGCGCAACAACATCAAGTACCACACTGTTTCTTCAGTCAGTGATTTTCTCAGGAGCTGGCTATTTCTGGTTTTACAACTGCAAAGCAGCTTTAAACATGTGTAACAGCATCATGTCTGTGCAGGCAGTAGAAATAAGGGGCTATCAGGGATTTGCACTTGCACAGGAGCAGCTAGGGAAATGCACTTGGGCTCTCCCTCCCAGCATAATGAATTAACTTCTGCTGCTGCCAAAGGGGCAGTAGGAGTGTGTTTTAAATTCCCTTCCTGCACGTAATCTCAAGAAAAGGAACACAAGGCGATAGCTGCTGAACAAAGAGCAGACAAGAGCTCCCAGCCGCTCAGCCTCCCCTTCCATCACTCACACTGCCACTGGCTTTCAAGACCCGCCTAGGTCATATTATGACTCCTTTATTAGTGTTTAAGGTCACTGGGAGACATGCAAGTGCATCCTATATCAGGAAGCGCTGTGTGTCTCCAGAGTGAAATATTTGGCTGTTAGCAGGAGCCGTGGTCGCGACTCGGAAATCCCAGGGAGCGATCTGGGGGCAGACAGCTCCAGGCGCCGCACGGCTTCACGGCCTGCAATAACAGAGGCCTTCCTGCCATTCTCTGCGGCGCTGCGTGGCTGCCAGGCATCCCTGCAGAGCTGCCGGAGGCCGCGTTCCCTCCTGTGAGGCCGGCCGCCAGCTGTGGCTCAGCGGGCGAGGCTGCAGGCCTCCACGGAGCCAGTGGGCCTGAAGCCAACATCAGGAGCACAAGGATGTGGTGGAGAGGCTTGTGGCTTTCCGTGCTCTACGTACTTTTGATCTTGCTTTAATGCCACTTGGAGTACAAGCTTTTTTTTTTTTTTTTTTTTTTGTGCAATGTCCCCTCAAATAGCTTTTCACAAATCTGGGCATAAAGACCACAGCAGAAAGTGGATCATTTTTCTTTATCTACAAGATAAAATTCAAAATATGTATGTTGTAACAATATGTGCAAGGGTAATATCCCCTTCTTTACTTTGTCTTCATGCAGAAGAGATAGGAGCAGACAACAGCCCATAAATGTCTACAAAATTCTTAGCATTGAAAGGCTTGCCACGGTTTTAAGCTCTGGACTCATAGTAAAATAGAGAATCCTCTCTAAAACAAATCTAACTGCACAGTAAAAACGTAAATATGTTCTCTAACAGCTGAAATAAGGCTGTCAAGGAGTCATCACTTCAGCCTAACATTTTACAGCTTCCACAGCTCTGAGCCCTCTAGAATGCTAAGCACAAATAAATGGGGTGAGGAAAATAAAGTAGCACTGATGCCTACTGCAGCTACAGAGTGATTCCCATCACAGTTCTCCGTCTTCAGACTTTCACCACATTTTTTTTCACCTCAAAACGTCCCTGACAACCAGTATGTCTATATGCATGCATATTTACATGTGTATTTTTTACACAAGTGTGTGTGTGTGTGTGTGTGTGTGTGTATGTGCATATGCATCAAATCCACGTATTTTACTGCTTGCTTTTTCAGACTCAATGAAAATAAAGTTTCAGTTAAAACTTTGGGGGTACAGCCTAGAAAACACTGAGGTTGATTTGAGTATGTAATGCCTCCTTTCAGAGACATTTTACTTTTTTGACAATCATATTTGATATTTTACTGAAGTTTCACTAAATCTCCCACTTGGAACAGAATTTACAAGGAAACAAACAAATATCCCTTAAAAAAAAAAATTAGTAAGGAGAAAGCTTGGCAAACGATTTAAGTGTTAATAATGCTTGAATTATAAGTTTGGGTTTAAAGGAAAAATACCAATAAAATCACCAATGTCTGGCCAATAGTCATCTTCTAAAATGCCAGGTTTTTATGAAACATTTTTGTGTGCTATGGTCAGCTGCAGATTATTTCCTTTTTTATTTTTCCTTAGCACAATGAAAGGAGGGGAAAAGTCACATTTTATAAATGCTCAAGGCTCTGAGCTAAGGCTGTAGCTTTAACTTCCTGGCTCTGAGTAAATTTTCACACAACTGGAGAGATTCTATTCATACATTTAACATAAGTAAAAAGCAGTGCACATATGTACATGAAAAAGGTTTTCACTGAAGAGTCAGCTTTCCCCAAAGTATTCTATCCTATCTGACAAAAAACACACAAAATAAAGTAAAAAAGAATACAGTG
Source organism: Alectoris magna (assembly GCA_030625065.1). Lineage (NCBI taxonomy): Eukaryota > Metazoa > Chordata > Aves > Galliformes > Phasianidae > Alectoris > Alectoris magna. The sequence continues at coordinate 61,271,081 of CM060562.1, forward strand.
TTCATTTGCACTTATGGCACATCTGCATGTGTGGTAGCAATTAAGTACTGACTTTCCTACTCCTCTGCTGTTCTCTTGTTCTCTGGAGGATTTCTGATTAACATCCTTGATCTAGTTAGCTGACATGGATATGCATAACTAACTTGCCCCCCCTCCCCCCCAACACCTTGGGCAGTCAACTCACAGAGGGAGATTTGCTTTTGTGTACTGACTTTAACAGTCAGATCAGATTAGTAGAACAAACTTCAGGTCAGTTGTCTTTGACATTTTACATTGCATTTGATTATTGATTATTGTACTGCAATAAGGCCCATCTATAGCTCATACTGCTGCCTTTAGAAGATCATCTACAACCCATAATTTTGTTAGCACCCAGAGGATGTGCTGGGGATGCTTGGGAAATGTTATTTGCAACAGATCTTATGTCTGGTTTTCCTGTTTATTCCTCCCCTCTCCCTTCAAGAATGTATCTCTTGCCCTGCTGAAAACAGCATGAGCGTGCTCATATGCTCCTCGGAGATGGAGGGAATGGGCTGAGAGTTTCCTCCTTTCCCATTTCCAGAGAAGAACACTGTTCTTCAGCATAGACCACTCAAGCCTTCACAGGCCTGGAGAAGCTGAGAAGGAGTGTATGCAATCTGTTTTTCTCACGCAGATCTGAGATCAACAGCGTGACAAACCTGGCTGCGTCAGACATTCATGGCAGGCTTCGAGCATTAATAAGCACTTTTTTTAGCTGTCACTGAAAGACAAATCTCTGCTCTGTGGATCTCTTGGAAGATATTTACTGCTTGGGTATAAAGCAAAGCAACTGTTAGACAGATGAAATTAATTAAAGGTTTTACTTCACTAACTAAAATTTCATATTTCCCTCCACATAGGCTTTATAGGTTCCATGATGACCAACCTAAACATTATCACATGACATGCTGTAATTTTATGTAAGTAGTATAAAGATTGCTGTGATCCTGCATAAACCCAACTCTGGATGTTGAGAAATGTTATGCAAGTGTCCAACATGAAAAGAATCGTGTTTCTTATTCCACCACTCTGGCCAAATACCATGTTGTCTTTACTGGAAAACTGGTGTTCATCAAACAAGTTTAAAGCTAAGACCAAGAGAGGGTGGGACATTGCATTCTTGGGAAATGACATTATAAATAATACGGTACTGCTTTGTCTTTGCGCAGTTAGTAAATCTGGGATATTATAGGCTTAGCAGGGAAAACACACCATATAGTGTTTGTGCGCCAGCCTCCTCTTCATGGTAGTTTTTTCTTCAAACACACAGACTAAATAAGTTGATCTGGACTCGTCAGGGCTTCCAGTTCCTTTCTGCTTTATCCTCTTGAACTTAAAGCTCCAGATCAAGAAGTATCAAATATTCATAATTTTGTAGCCAACAGTCACCTTCCTCTCAACCTGCCGAATAAATAAATAAATAATAAATAAATAAATAAAAATAGGGAGGGTGACAGTGGCAGGGATAAGAAAGAAAACCAGTATGGCTTTGTCTTTCTTTCTGTACATAAAAATAAATACCATTAGAAGTCTTAGGGGAAGGACAGAAGAAAAGGAGAGGCAAAGAAGTTGAATTTGAGAGACTGTATCACAGAAGTGCTGAGCTATAAGGATTTCTTTATGCAAGCATCAGCATGTGAATGTTAGTGGCTTTCTGGAGGTTGTAGGTCCTCAGATCACAAGCAATGAAGAAATATATCTTAGAGATATCATTTTTTTATCTAGGACTTTTGATTTTCCTTTCTATACTATTTCACAAATTGAAATAGGGAGGTTTTTTGATTTTTTTTTCTGTGCTTTTTTTTTTTAATATAGGATCAGGCCTTCTCTCTTGACTGAAAACAGAATTGTTATATATGCTTACCGTTCAAGATGTGGTAAATAACTCTCACTCAGTAGGCTTGGAGGTGTTCCCTATCAGCTCGTGGTGCTCTGTGCCTGTCCTGGGAATTTAGTGAGCCCAATCTTGAGCGGATGTGCTGCTGGTGTGTGCTCTCGTATGCAGGAACTGGGTGGAAGCTGTTTAGCTGAAAAACGCTAATGAATTCTTTTATCAGAGGAAACAAAGAGCATACCAGCAAGTGTTTCATTAATTTCTCATATGTACTTCTATGGTTCTCTGGAAAGTGCAATGCAGTCAGAAATTTTGGAAATAAGTAAGACTTAACCATAAATAGCAACAATGAAAACAGATTTTTTAGAAGTCCCTTTCTTGTGGGAGCATTTTCTGAAGGGCCCAGCAAGACATGGAAGATTATAACCATCAAAACTGTGACTTGGCTGTAACAAGCCCCAGAGTTATGCAAGGCTCTGCTCTCCTTTCCCTGTTTTCCTTCTCACCATTTATTTCTCTATTTATTTCCTCTTTTCCATCATATCACAGGTTCTGGAAGAAAGGAGGCACTACACATAAGACAGCAATGAGGGCAAGCTTCTCTCTGCTCAGCAGGAGTCTTTAAAATATTACTGTCCTGCTGCAACATCAACACCTCAAAATCTGGTAGGTTTTAGGAACTGAGGAACTGAGTGTGTCAGCTGGAGATAGGGGACTTAGTAAAGGAGAATCAAAGTGCTCTCCACTCCAGTGCCAGCTGGCAGAGGGTGCACCCTGGTCCTGCAGAGGGAGCGATGTGTGCAAGGCACTGCGCAGGCCCCAGCTCCACCTTTTTTCTTGATAGCTCTGTAATTATTGTTAATGTTTCATATAGGTTTGGATAAGTGTGAAGAGTGTTAAGACTAGAGTACAGATTAAGCTTTTACATTTTTCTGTACAGAAAAGTCCTGGCAACATTTACCAGATGGAAACAGAGGGATGTGTTTGGGACAGATCTCTGAATGTGCTTGAAAGCAAGCAGGTCATTAGCCTACAAATACCCCTTTATTTTTTTAAGCATATAATATAGATGTATAAACGAGAATAGACTGTGGTTTTTGTGCCATGAGAAGCACAAAGTTTGACTACTCATACTTATCTAAGGACTTCTTACATTCCTGTAAGCCAGTGAAAAAAACATATCTTGAATAATAAGTACCTGATAATGAACTCTTCCCTAAAATACGGTCCTTGTGACTCTCAAAAGCTCAAGCCAGCTTTTGTGCACTGACTTACCTGTAGCACAGAGCTCAAAATGCTTTTGGAGTCCCTAGCTGAATATGAAAACTGATATGTAGCTTTTTACTGAATTTTCATTGAATTCTGTGTAGCTGCATCCCAGAGTCAGCTCCAGCCCTGCAGTGATGTGGGGGTTATTCCACCACAGATGCGAGGCTCTTCACTTGCTTTTGTTGGACTTCATGAAGTATCTGTCAACCTATTTCTTCAGCCTCTTCATGTCATTTAATATAGATAGATATGGTGGGATCATTCCCACAGTCCGCCAGAAGACTTAGAGACCTGTGAGGCCTGGGGACAAGTGATAAGAGGCAAAAAAGGCCCAGAGGTGCAGAACACCTTTTCTTTGCTGGTAGGTCCCCAGCCCCCATAAGCAGTGGGCTCATGCTCTTGGGCTTTCTCTTGTATTCCTCTGTACATCTCCATTGTAGTCACAGAGGAATCCTTCCTTGTTGTCCTCCCCCTCCTTTACTAAGTTCAGCTCCAGCTGAGCTTTGACTTTCCTGATTCCATCCACATTCAAAAGCAAAGTTTCAATCCTCTCAAGTAGCCTGTCCCTATTCCTGATTCTGTGCCCTTCCTTTTGTGTTTCAGATCAGACAGGACTGTCATATTCATCCATACAGGCCTTCTGTCATGCTACTGCTCAGCACTCTTCATGTTGCCTTGCATCATTCTTGCGCTTCAAGAAGCCTGCCCTTGATCATCTCAAAACAATTTAACTGGGTCTGAAGCTCCAGCATGGTGCTTTAACCATTGCTGAGTGCATTTCCTTAGCAGCCATGGCATCTGTGGGCACCCTCATTTCTCTGTGCTGGTTTTCAATACCATTCCAAAAACAGTGGATGGGTTGGAGGTTTCTTTTGACGTCTAAGATGGGGTTGATCCAGGAAAAAGTTAAAGCTGCAAAATAAAGCCTCTGACACAAAAGAACGGTTTGCATAAAGATAAAAAAAAAAGCTTTTGAGACAAAAACCCATTTCTTTGGGATCAGATCAAAGATTTAATTTCCCAAAATCTAAAAATCATCATGCAGGTCATCATTTTTTTTTTCGTTTCCTTCAAATGCATGTCTGTTCTGACATCTCTTACACACACCACTGTGAATGCGTTAAAAGAAAAAGATAGCTTCTTCCACTTTACCAAGGTAACTGTAAGCAACACTTCCTTGTAGATTCTTGTTTCATCAGGGAAAAGATAAGAAAATAAACAGTCCAGGATGACTGACATTAAATGCACTATTCTAAGGTGTTAATATGGTAGTGATGAGTATGGAATAAGAACTGATATGCAGTGGTATAAAACATGATGCTTCAGCTTTATGTTTTTCACGGTCCCAGTGCACTAGAATGGATATCCAACTGGTGCCTTCTGAATTAAACTGGCTTGGGGAACATCAGAGGAAAAATGATTTTCATCTTAAATTCTGAAGTAAGTCCCTATAGCTTTTCCTGTAAAAGAAAGCTTTAAGAAAGCATGAGGATTAATATCTGAAGGGCCTAAGAAAGATACATTAAATGCACCAGGAAAGACCCTACAATTAGCAGCTTGACAGTGTGTGTGCAAGTGTCTAGATTATAACTGAGGGTTCTTTTACAAGCAGTTGTCTTCAAAGCACCCTTGGAACAAGAAATCTCATTCTTTGGCTTACCCAAAATATGATGCATTGACAGAGTCAGAATTAGAACTGAGCAGTAAGAAGAAAAATCTGGAGTGCCCAAACATGCCAAGGCACTAAGATAGGGAGCACTGCAAGTCATCTGGTGTTGGATGGGACAATATTTGTCCTGGATTAGAGTGAACTAAGAGATCACACATCCATAGTAAAGAAGCAGTTGTGACAAACAAGCAAAAACTTAGCACATCTGTAAAGTGCCAACATGGAGAATTTGGGTAGGTACAGGTGCAAACAACAAAGCCTGTTCCAATGGAGAAATGCCAGCAAGATCTGAGAGTGTTAGAGAACTTGCCATGGAGACAAAGACTAAGAAGTGAAATTTCAGACATTTTGCTTTTATTATCATTACTTATTTTTTCTTTATTAGCACTGAGTTGATGCCTTCATTTGAGGTTCTGAAGCGGAACAGAATTTATGTAGAGTATGTGATGTGGTACTGACTGGGATAGGAGAATGTCCTTCTTATGAATATTGCTTTAATTTTCAGGTGTTCTGCGGTCCAGATGGACAAAACTGCATATATGACGATATGTAACTTGCAACTGCTTTCCAGAAATCCTCATACAATTCAGGATTAAAAAAAAAACCCTGTAGGACAACACAGAAGCTTAGGAGTGCAAAAATAATTAAGAGTAAAGATATTTTCCAGACCTGTGAAGGAAAAGGGTGCTATCTGAGAATAAATAACTTTTAAGCTTGGGGGAATTATTTTGATTCATTTATTCTCATATGATCTTAAACATATTGATTTTTGTTCAATTCCTGATAGTTAGCATAGGCATTGGAGTAAATTTTGTAATGAAAATCTAACTTAAGGTTTAAAACTAGAAGGACACATCCACTTTTGACAGCAGCTAGTAAACAGAAACAATTTATACATACAAGAATTGCTAGATAAAATGTTTTCTGGCATGGTTTCCAAACTTCATTTTTTAGAATTTGCACTGACTAGAAGTATTTTGGTTGCATGGTCTTCCTGAAGCCCTTCTTACCTTCCTGTGTGGAGATCTTATAGGGAAAGTCTTCAGGGCATTTTTTAATACTCTTGGGTCACTGTGGCAAATGAGGAAAAGAACAAGGTTGACTCACTTCAATTTTCACACCCATGCTGATACAGAATAACTTAGAGCAAAATCTTCATAAAGGTTTTCTAATACTTTACCAGTGTTTTGTACAGTAATATATATAAATGTATACTTCTGAAAACAAAGCAAACAACTAAATAAAAACAAAACGGGTAATTAAAAAGGGCACTGCATAACTAGGTATGAATCTTCATAAAGTAATTGGTTTCCTTGGTCAGTGATAGTTCTTAATGCATTTTATTTATTTCTATAACAGATGTTTGCAACTTCTACTGTTGGTAAATTTGTAAACAGCACAGCATAGCTACTTAATTAAGGCTATAGTTGTGGTTTAGACTGCTTTATATTTAGGATAAATCCTTCTTCTTTTCAAGTCACAGGCAGAATAAACAGCTTTTGGTCTGAGTTTTCTGTTTTGCTTTGTATTTAGGGGGCTTGTATTCTCTGAAGTGCCTGTATGTAGGTTTACATGAAGAGGATAGCTGCAGAGATTTTTAGAACTCTGGAAAAAAATAAGTAGAGCAATATATGAATTGCACTATGAGTATTTTCTATTCTCCAGAGGAATTATTGATTAAGCTGCTAATGAACCAAGTAATGAGGAGTGTTATGCAAAAATAGTCAGATGCCCATTTCTCTTTTGCTTCTGCTTCTGCTCATGCAACTTTAGTAAAATGTTTCTTTAAAGCACATGGGGTACCCTGAAGGAGAGAATCAGTTCCAGGAAAAATCACATTATATGGTTAGCTCTCTCTAACTTATGGACCACAGAAAATATCTGTGACCGTTTGTATTTTTCATCTCCATGCAAATTTAAAATTCATTGCAAAGATAAAGTACTAAGCATGCTGGGAAGTAAAAACTGCCACACATCATGCTGCTAGTAATGACAGTGGAAGTAACTAATTCAGTACATCTTCTGAGGTGGACTCAGATTTAGTGCAAAGAAAAGCTGCACCGTGATTTTATCAGAATTTGTTCTTCATCCTGGAGTCAGTATCAGGACTGCCACTGGCTAAATTCTATTCAAATTTCTGTAGTTCATTTTGTAGTGGAGAGCTTTTAAGTATTACCTCCCGTGTCACAATATGAGGGAAATTTACTCTGGAAGAGAGATGAAAGAGAGATGTCTTCTGGCAAAGACCTTAAAGTAGGTACTCAAGAGTCTACAGAGCCCTAGTCTTTTCCCCTCTAAGGCAAACTAATTTAAGGAATATGCTATCAGGCTCGCAGCAGATCCTATGAGCTCCCTCGGCACGTTCAGGTTCCTGATCTGTTGATCAGGAACACAAGTTGCATGAAATTGATTAACAGAGCTCTGCAATCAGAAACATAGAGAAAGCTTATACTGAAGGTCCTGCAAGAAGTAGGCTCTGTTGAAAATATTTTAACATATAAGAAATTTGCAAAGCATCCATTTCTGTGAAAAGCAGACTCATACATTTCAAAAACTGTATGCAGCAAAGAAGGCTCGGAGTAATCCTGCTGGAACTTCACTTTCCTGGGTAACTGAGCCTTTATTTCCTGTAAGTTCTGTGCCTGTCCAGAGAGGACACTGGAGTTTCCTTTGAAAATAAAATTTGGTATTATCTTACCGGCCTTGGTTACAAAAAAGATAAGACACAGAAGGAAAAAAACAGTAAAAGTAATAGAAATAGTGGTGGAACACAGAATGAGTGAATTGCAGCGATGATTGACAGGCTTAGAAATTGTTCTGGGAAACATGTTGCGGACCATTGCAGAGGTGCAGGGTACTACAGTTGCTCTGTCACATGCTTTCCATCATGTAATATGTCTATGCATTTGAACCATGTTTTGCAAATTAAACACTGAACAGATGAGGGTCTATAGCATAATTACCAAGGTCTGTGAACATGTATTCCATCAGAAAATGGCACAAGCTTCTGTGATGGATGTAATCTCCTGCTTGAGATTGCACGAAGCACTGTAGAAGCAGGCAAAAAAAATGTATTGCTGAAGTAGTAAAGAATAAACTTGGAGGTAGGCAGCTTTGCAGAACCTTAGAATTTCCCTAAGCCTACAGGCTCCAGATTCTGATATACTTTAAAGCAGCCCAAGAGTTTATCTGAGCTGTCCAGAGCAATAGCATAAAGCTCATTGCATTGGCTGACTGTTAGCCAAAACTCTACAGCGTAGTAAAAACCAATTTACTGTTAAGATGCAATTTCCAACTCTCTCAGCTCACTTTCCATCTCTTCTTTCCAAGGAAGATAGGCAAGTAAGATATCTGCAGAGCTGTCAGTTGAAGCATAGAAATCTTCACTCACTCTTTGTTTCTTTATTCTCATCTCATCTCTTTAAGCTAAGAGTTAGTTTCTTTATCTGTTCCATATAATTTCACTCACTATAATCTTGCATCATTGCAGTTGGAGGAGACTGGTATTTTGCTAGGAGTGGAATTGCCTCCAGGTAGTATACCAGCAACTGGTATTTCCTTCCAGGAGTGGAATTCAGACTTTGGACTGTTCTCAGTTACACGAAACCACTGATGATGGGTGAAGTCAGCACAGTTTCTAATTTTCTGCTGGATTTCATTCATATTTCAATGAGATTTAAGAACAATAGGTATTATATTGTCTGCTGCCAGACACACTGCCAAGTTGTTTGAGACCTCTACAACCCGTGCCTTGGACAGAAAGCATTTTTCTCAGCTGATAAGCACCTCTGATATGCAAAGAGGAACAGCACCGAATAAGAAATTAGGGAGTTTCTTCATTTACCTTTAGGTAAGGAGTGTGCTCTCATTTTGATGGATATGCAGATTGAACACTTTATTGTGGTTTTTTTAAAATCATAACAAAGTATCGCTGTATCAAGGAATGCCACAAAAATTGATCATTATGTGTAACAGGTATCGTTCATTTGGCTGTGATCCAGTTTGAAAGTATGCGATGATTTCTGATGTTTTTAGTAGTTGATGATTTATAGGATGCTTTTACACTCTTGAGAAAAGTGGAGAAGCAGAATGTGAATAAACATAGAAAAATGGAAAATATTCTAATTTTGACAGCTGTACTGAGCATTTATGCAATGAGAAATTGGGTGACTAAAAATGACAGAGAACTAAGAGAGACCAAATCTATATAGTCTCATAAGTGTCTCCAGAAGAGAGATGGCCGCACTGAGGCAATAATCTTTACTTATACAAATGCATGCACAATGAGAAATAAATTTTCATGTAATACAAGACAAATTTCTGTTACTAAACAAACAATAATATCTAACGTCAGAGATAGAAAATACTATGGAAGGAAGCTGGTAAAAAGTGCTAAAACTATTATGAAAGCTGCCTTTAGATTGTAGTATTTGTTACATTAATTATAACAGGAAACAAGAGAAAATTTCATTGTTGTCTGTTACATTCTAAGTCTTGTAGCTCCACTGTAGAAGTAGAAAATAAGACAAATATATCCTGGAACGGCTGATTTAAAGACCATATAGTCCCTGGAGTCTCACTGCAAAGTGTTCACAGGTAGACTATATGGAATTACATCATCAGTTGAGAAGATGCAACAACATAATCTATTTTTTATATATTTATATATATAAGTGTGTGTAATATATGCATATATGTATATGTATATATGAACAACAGCTTCTCAATTTCAAATGAAAGATAAGAACAAATTACCAAGGAACCATAGTAAAAACACCAAGAACATAGAAAACTAAGTCATATTGGACTACTCAGGATGCTTCAGATTTGGAGTAAAGTTTTCACAACAGTGACTCAGAAGCTCAAATTCCATGAGCATTCCCTATGGCCACTCTCAGGCTGGAAGTGATTTCCCTTCTCTTGAGTATGACAAGCTCCCACCATGTCTCCAGCACCCTGCAGAGTCTCCAGCAGGTCTCTATGTTTATATGTGGGCCATCTTAGTGAGGATTTTCTTCTCTCTAATGTGCCTTGTTAGGAAGAGGAGGCTGAAGGGCCTTCAGAATGGGTAAGGTTAGATCTCTCTCTAGGGGTGGTAAAAATGCCACCAAATGGCCATTAAATTGCTAAAACTAGCATAGCAAGATCTTTTTCCTCTTAAGGAGATCTGGAATAGTCTCAGCTGTATAAAATGTTTTGAAGGGGATTATACTCAGGGAGTGGCTTTGACTAGACACTGACAATATGCGTAGAGTGCTTTTTTATCTGAAATAAGTTTTTTGTGGTGGAATAGTGCCACCACTCACAACAAGTGAGGCTTTATGATTGAAGTTGATAATGTTGAGGGACAGCAGTGAATTACCCCAATGTTGGATCACAAATGAACATCAGACACTGTACAACAGTTTCTTCTTTGTTTGGCGTAAGCAGTGTTTTTACACAATCTGGGGGCTTGAATCAGGATTTTCAGCTATTCAAGCTTACGTTGGGCAAATGAATGTTCCTTTAGTAGAGAGTGGTACTGCACTGTATTTTCGTATGTCTGCACCTTGTTTGATAGGCACAGATCTCAGAAGACAGTAAGTAGGTAGTATGACCACAAATAATCTTTTCAGCTTTCATTTCCTGCTTTTACAGCTCTCCCTTCGTAAGGACTGAAAGAGCATGCATGTGGGCATGCAAAGGCTGGGAAGAACAGTGTTACCAAGCCTGTTCCTAAAGAAAATGCACGTAACAACACTTGGAGTACTCAAGAGCAATTTATGTAGCCATCTAGATAAAGCTACAGGAGTGAACAGTTATGTTAAGTGCATAATACTGTGTTAGTCCTGCTTATCTCATTTCACTTACTTGACAGACAGTTCTTGTACTATACCAGTTTGTGCTTGTGTGAAATAAGCAGTGAGAATAATTCACAAACATTCTTCCTTAATGTTTTTACCACCTGGAGCCAGAAATGGGCTTTCAGTCCAGGGAACAAGGAAGCTCCTTTCATAACTTCCTAAAAAGATTCCGAGCACTCACTCTATTTGACATCATGCTGTACAGAGTACTTCTTTCAACAGATGTAGCGGAGATTATTGATGAGTACCCACTCCGCTCCTAAAATTAGGGCGTCATGTCATGGTCCAAATATACAAGTTGAAATGAGAACTGTGTTGGGATACTCTGAGTTCCCCTTTATTGCCTTTATTGAAGACGAATTTGATTCAGTACCTTCTTGAGTCCTGTTCTTTGTTAATATTGATAACACATTTTAAACACTGAAAAATAAGCAGACAAACAAAGCAAACAAACTCACCACCACAACCCCCACCAATGAAACAAATGTCCATAATACACCATAGTGGTTTAGTATAAGGTATCATCATTGTGTGTCATTAATGGTTTATAGGTGGGGATGGATGAGCAGCAGAGGGACAGGCATGACCGTGTATGTTCTGGAAGACTATCACAACCTGCAATTCTGAAAACCTGATGTGAACACACTAAGGGTAAAGAGAACAATTGGATGAATGTATCGCATCATCGTGTGTATACTTTTTCTCCCCAGGACCAAGAGATTGCAAATGGCAGCTTTCAGAAATAAACTGATGTGCTTGCTTTCAAACTGGGCTTGTCCCAGAGTAAATGTGAATTGAGAGATCATGACATGGGATAATTAAACAAATTATATAAGAAATAGAAAATGATGATAAAGAATCTATGATAACATCAATGAAAAATGTTTTCCCCATTTTGCCTATAGGTAAAAGTCTTAGGAATTTTGGTTTTTTTGCATTTTAGGGTTCTCATCCAGAAGATACTGAAAATGTCCTGTTCACAGGTAGTACTGGGGAATCAAGTATCATTCCACTTAGACTATGTTGCACTAAATCTTGAAAGAAAGATAATTTGCTGGTGAGCATTCATAAATTTAATCATTCTTTTTATGTAAGTTATAGCTAAACTATCAAATTCCCCAAATTACTGAAAATCAAGGATTCTAATGGAAACCATGTCACAGTATGAACTACAATTGCTCATCACTGAATTAATCATTCTGTAAAATTTAATGCTCTATCATTCTGTTGCTTCTACTTGCTCTAACGGGTCTCTCACTTTTTATTGAAAAATATCATGATTTGAACAAGTAAACATTCCTCACTAAAGGGGAGAAAAAAAAAATGCCCCCCTGTGTTCACATAACACAAAACATTGCTCAAGAATGAAATCACATCCTCATCCTAAATGTACTGAAAAGCACTGGAAACCTGATTTCATACCAGCAGGATTTATGCCAGAGCTTGTATTATCATCCCATGCTGCTCTAATTTTGTGATGGTTCAGATATTTTAAGTCCTCTTAGAGCCAGAATAGGACTGCCAGAAAAGCATGAAACTGGCATAGAATCTGTAATATGTGCTCTGGTTACTCTGACAGACATGTGATTATGTGACAATATTTGGGCTTCACAGGTGATCTGACAGAGCTCCAGTCTCTGAGAGACACAAGAAGGGAGAATGAAGAAACACTGAAGCTGGGCTAAAGAAGAAAACTTCCATGGGCCAAACCAAATGCTGGACCGGAAGCTCAGTTAAACGTGCAAAATGCTTTAGCCAGACTCTGAACACCATTGCATCAACTTGTTCCAAGCAGGTGTAGGAGGAATGAGTAGCTCTTACTTCATGACAGCACTTGAGAATAAAAGGATGAACCACAGAGAGACCTCTGTGATTAGGCCTCATCACTGTGTGATCTAATCCTTCTGAAAGGTTCAATATGCCTTGAAATAGCTTGATAATGGAAATTCTTCTTTTAGCAGAGAAGAGGTGATTCCTTTTGTCCAGAAACTCAGTAACTTCATTTAGTACTTCCTTGAAGTTTCCTTCAAATGGGCTACCTACACCCAACAGACCGTCTCTGCTGGAAGTACATTTGAACGTGTTCTGAAAGAACAGAGAAGACTCTGATAGCAACATACTAACAATACTTTTTGCATAGAAGGGGAAAAATGAATGAAAACATTTTTATTTTTATTTTTTTTTAACAGGTCTCAAGAGTGTCTTCTGCAGCCCTACACAGTCAGATGAAAGGATCTGGGTGATGTTTACACAACCTCCTGCAGAGTAATTGCCGTAGCAGCTCATATAAAAGCAACAGTAGAAAGGTGTAAAAGTCATTTACTAGGAAGAAATAGGAAGTGATCAGCAACACTTTAAGCGAATTATTGCCATGAAATCACTCTCTCAGCTTGAGATAAGTACTAGGGGTCTGTGAAAGCTATAACAGGCCTATGGTTTCTCCTCCCTGTACATTTTTCTTCAAAGATTTATTCATAAAAAGAGGGGACGCAGTGGGCATATACATTGAACACATGCTGAATATACCAGTCCTCAGGCTATGGCTGACTCCCCTGCTTATGTTTGAATTTATGTGTGTGTGCATGTTCAAGGACTTTTCAAAAATGTAACTATGAGTGATGTCCTTTGCAACAAAACATAAGCCTGTATGAGTCAAGCCCCTGAGAAGTGGCCATCTGTAGAAGAGCCATCTGTGAATGTCTGTGGTAGGTAGCAGCGTTTGAGCTGCCCTGAGAATGAAACACTTGGCACAGGTGGGCTGGGGAAGGAATGTCCTTTTGAGGGAAACTTATAGGACGGGAGGAATTTTGGGTCTGCCTGTGAAGCTCGGCCAGCTCTGTGGCCACCCTGGCTCCCTAGGAGGGAGTTGTGCTCTCCTGGCACCCTGCCTGAAGAGGAGAAAACTTTGCCCCTGTGAATCCCCACCCTGCCCTTGGCGAGAGGCCATGGACTCACCAAGCATTTGGCTGCTTCTTCCAGCTCCTGCTTAATACCTCCAAAACATACTTGAACTGCAGTTACAGTCTGTTGTTAAAGGAAACTCAGAAGTGTTTTCTTCAGAAATAGTCCCATTCCATCATATTCCTTGGTGTGCAGGTTTTGTGGCTTATTTAAAAACAAGACAAAACAAAACTTTTTTTTTTTTCTTTTTTTTTTTTTTTCCCTCTTTTGGGAGCAGATGGAATGAATGTGAAAAATGAATATGAGATCAATCACTTTGCCTTTCACTCAAAATTCAATCTTCTCCCCTTCATCCCTAATGTCACATGTAGGACTGGTAGTGCATGCAGGGACTAAGCAGCTGAACTCTTGAGAAAGAAATTTTCATTTTGTAAATCTTCTTTCTGAGATAAACTTGGCTCTCTAGAGATGCGGGGCTCTAAGGTTAGGATACAAAGAGAAAAACAGGAGTAGCAACAGTAATATAGACGGTAATATAGAGTGTGTGTACTTCTGTGTCCATGTGCACAGAACGGGGATAGCAGGCAGGGAACCGGGGAATGGTGCAGACAGCATGAAGTGCAATGGTCCTCTGATGTGGGCAGCAGATGGCAGGGATGGGCTGCCTCTGGCAAGACAAAATGTTTCTTGACACTTACAAACTGTGCCCGAGTGACACCCAGGAGCAGGCCAGGAGGCTGCTGTGGGCACTGCTCCTAGGAGGCCACTGACAAGCAGGAGGTAGAGGCAGATACGGGCCAGTGCTCAAGCCCTTTCCCTGGCCTCACTACATTTACTGGAGCAGACACAGCCAGAGCAAAACCAGCATGTACAAAGCAGGTGATCTGGGAGAAGTAAGATCTCTGACATAGAGTGGGGAATCAGACCCAGTGTTCCCAGAGGGGTTACTGAGGATGGTCAGAGGCACTGCAGGCATTCCTTGAATCAGTGAGAAGAAACTGTTGGACAGCAAGGATCCTTCAAGTTCTGCCTGCAGAGTTACAATGGAAAAGAGCTAAGAGATCCCCAGCTGTTAGTTTTTACGTATTATTCTCCGTACTGGGGGAACACGGGCAACTCCAGGGATAACCTGCTCCAGCACAGTCTGCCTCTGTCAGATGGAAAAGATTTGTAGGTGTCACAGAGTCAGGGCTCGGTTTTCTGATCCAGGTCCTGCAGAGTGAAGCTGCCACACAGTCTTTTAGTGTAGAACTGAAAAGCTGTGGTAAGCATTTGCTATTGTATTGTCCCTTTCTGACCAGCCTAGAACTCCACGTACTGCAGCACTTGCCAGCTTACTTGGAGGTGAATTCACGCAGAAGGAAGGATGAAAGGATGCTGCTGTTCTTTGTAGCTGCCTCACCACTAGCCTCAGTCATGCTGGAAGACACTACCAATAGTTTTACTACTCTAGTGCTCATGCACTTATTTGTCTGTAAGTACTGGTCATTCTCAGTTTATTTTTTGAAACATCACTTTTTTTAAACCTTTTTTTCTCCTCTGTCATTACTTGTGTCTTGCGTGTCCTTTATTCATTCCAGCTACTGTTCTTTCCTTACTAAGGATTTGACTTATGTTATTATTAAGAGGAGATGTCTATGGAGCACAAAAATTGGATCTACCTCTGGATTCCACCTTCTCCAAAACACAGGCACAGTGCAAGACAGAGTTTGTTCAAGCTCATGTCTGCATGGAAAATATTCAATCTTGTCTCAAGGTTTGTTTACGTGTTTTTTTTATTTCAATATTATATGAACCAACTGCTATTTAATTAGTGAGGCATTGTAAAAATTCTTCTTATGGGTGTAATTTGCTTTGATCTCTTGCCTGAGGAAGGAGTTTAGCAATGGAACCAGTGTGTCTTCCTAATACCAGCACACATAATTGTACTTGCTTTGTCCAGGATGTGGACTGGGTTATATCTCTACTGATTTTAAATATTCTTCTCTAACAAAATTCTTCCTGTCTAGAGCTAGCTGTACAGCTCCTGCTTCTTTTCTATTCAGTCCTGGTTTAGCCTTCATGTTCCCAACTATTGAAATTATTTTTTATTGAAGTCATTTAAATAGGAAAATGATCACTGAACAACTTTTGGAATCTGATTTCATAACCTCGTGGGTTGCTTCAGATCATTAATTTACAGTTCTTTACATGTGTGTGGGGGAAAAAAAAAAGCAATATCCAAAGATTCTTATCTGTGCAAACACAAAAGAGTAGCACGTGTGCAGTTATTTACTTGTTATGATGACATTGCCACACTGGGGCTTTCTGGGGCACCTATCTCATTGACCTCTTCAGCATTAGATGGCTTGAATCCTATTCAGAATGCTCTTTTGTCTTTGCTCTAGCAGGAAGGAGTCTGCCTGGACATGCTGTCAGGCGGATAGCAGGAGGTGAGTCTGGATCCTTTCCTTCAGGAGAAACAGCTGTGCTGGAGCCAGGCTGGGAGTGCAGGTCAGCAGGTCACCTTGGGGTCAGGGATGCAAAAAACCTGAGTTTGAGTAAAGTCCTGGTTTCCACAGAAACAGCAAATCTCCCCTCCCACTTTTTGATCACCTTCTTTCATCTCTCCCAGCTCCTCCCTGCAGTCCTGGCATCTGATGTACTGGGGCCAGATAGCTCAGATTCATCCTTCAGCAGCAATTGAGGGAACTGTTGACATTCTATCCATGCATGTTTGGCAGCTAAAACATTCTCCCCTGCTGGAGGCAAATCTGTAGCTAGCTACAGCACAAAAAGTGCCCCAAAAGCAAAGGGTGAACCAGCATCTGAAAGGGCAGAGCAGGGCCTAACCCCTTAGTAAGACAAAGATGCAGTAAGACTCTATTGTACAAACTAGGGGGGGAAGAAAGGTAGAGGGAAATACTGTAGGAGGCAGAAATAGGAGAGTAAATTCTCCCTTTACTTGCCCATGTGGTTTCTGTTGAAGGGATATGTATGTGAAAATGAGTGTTGCACCAGTTCGTGATATAAATTGTGAGGGATGCAGAGTGGGAGGATTCCATTGGTGATCTCACAGAGGTATTTTTTTCCCCCTGTATATTATCATGCACATTTCTCATTTGTTTTCTTACAGTCTGTACTGAAATCCTGAGCAGCTTTCTCTAAATAAAAGCTAACTCACAGCAAAGCTGACAAACCATCAGTATTCACTCAATATAACAACTTCCTGTCTTCTCCTCTTTTCTCCCCCCACCTCTCATGCCCACTACCTCTGAAGTTTAGCATCTCCTCTTACTAGTAGGAAGACCAGTCTAGCAGATAGAACAGGGATGGTTAAGCTGATGAAAACTCCATGCACTGTTCTGCCTCTCAGAGTACTTTGTGCCTCACATACAAACCTGTAAAGTGGTGACAGCAAGGAGTTATTGCCTCCAATTTGGACTTGATGGTCCTAATGGTTCCCTACTGTGATTCTGTAAATGCAGTGACTGCGGAAATAAGAACACGTAAGGATAGCAAAAGGACAGCTGGATAGCATGTTTGAGGAAAAAATAATGCTGAGCTCTTCTTTCCTACAAAAGAAAAGCCGAAGTCTTGATTTAAAAGAGCAGGATGAAACAATAAAAAGAGCTGGCAGCTGTGAAAAAGAGGGTAAAATATATTTGTCGGTGCGTATTTATAAAACCATGCTTTTGCAGTATCCTGCTGTCACATGTTGCTGCATCTTTCTTGGCTTCTCCAGGCTGCACTCAGACTTCAGTCAATCCTCCTGATGTCTAGGCAGGAACTTCAATCTGCTCATGAAGCTGCACATGCTGTTCAACTCATCTCTTGAAGCAACGTAACATTTTCTACAGCTCTACTAGCCTCATTCTGCACGCAAGTGTATTTTACAATGTTCATATGGGTTTCAGCGTGGCTATTATTATGGGCTGGACCTCTTGGTGGGCAGACAGTCTACCAATATGGGACAGGAGTTTACAAAGAGTATCTGTGCTGCCATGCTGTTTTAAATTTTCTGCTTAATTTTGGAACAGAAATAAAACAAGAAACAGTGCCCTAAGGTTTCCCCCACTGTGCCACTAACTTCCATTGGCCCCAAAGTCACGGATATGCTGCTCAGATTTCCATGAAGCTATCGGTAAAGGAATAGGATTGCACAGGGTTAAGGACATGCTCCCTTTCAGTACCTAAAGGGAGCCTATAGACAGGAGGGGAGTCAACTCTTTTTTTGAAGGGGTAGATAACAGCAGGACAAGGGGAAATGGTTTTAAGTTGAGGGAGGGAAGATTAAGGTTGGATATCAGGGGGAAGTTCTTTACTATGAGAGTGGTGAGGCGCTGGAACAGTTTGCCCAGAGAGGTTGTGGATGCCCTGTCCCTGGAGATAGTCAAGGCCAGGTTGGATGGGGCCCTGGGCAGCCTGGTCTAGTATTAAATGTGGAGGTTGGAGATTCACGGTCCTTGAGGTCCCCTCCAACATGGGCCATTCTGTGATTCTGTCAGGGGCAGCACAGGGGTGAAATAAGGTGCTGGAGGCAGACATCCTCATCTTCCAGTACCTCTGCTACTAACATGCTGGGATCTAGCTGAGGGCAAGCCCTCATAAGGAAGGGCAACACAAGAGTAAAAGAAGGTACAAATGTAGTGCATGGATAGTCATTAAAATTTCCCAGGCTTGAGGAATGACATTAAAAATACATGTTTCTTAAACTGTTGAGATAAAATACCAGGGAATGCAGAAACAAAGGGAAAGGATTTTTTTTCCCCCTTTTGTCCCTTTATTGCCCTTTTCCTTCCTATGACCTCTTCCTTGACATAGTGAGTCATGATCCTGTGGCAGATGGATGGGAAACTTCAAGCCATAGATCCTTCCTGTCAAATCCGCACTCCAGACCTGAGCTCCTGCTGATCTCAATCATCTCAGCTCTGCACAGCACTCGTCTCAGCTGTTTGCAGAGCAGTGTTAACCACCTGCCTGCCTCAAGACATGCATTCTTGGGGCACCCACACCAGTAATTTACAGTGTGGTAAAACCTCAGTCTCTTCAAGGTTCCTCTTGAGCTGTAAAAGTGGAGTAGCAGGTAGAATCTACACTTCAATTTTTCCCAGACTATGGATCTTCTCCTGTTCATTACTGTTCTTCAGGATTTATCAGGCAATCACGGATTTCACAAAAAAAGCTGGACTTTCAAAAGTCTAATCAGCCACAGGACAAAAGGATGTTGAGGCTGCTTCTAGCTGGCTGGTGTCACCAGTGATGACTGCCTTAGCAGCAGGCAGGTACCTCCCCACTGGTTTGCAGATATGTATTGTATCAGAATAAAGCAGGGAAACTAAAGCAAGTGGGGCCACTTCCCCAGGGCTACACTTGATTTCTGTCAAACAGGGGTTAAAATCAGGTTTAGTACAAATATTGGTTTCAGAATCTGAAAGGCTTGATACTGTCCCTTTGATACCTAGGGTAAGCAGTAATTAGTCTTTCTGCATCATGTCTTAGCTACCGTACTCAGCCAGGGTTTCAGAAATTTAACAGTAATGTGGGGATCAGTTTTCTAGTGCCAGGACATCAAGAAACTGAACAAATCCAGACTACATGACAGGTATTGAGGTGGGAGAGAAGTGTTGCACTTGGGTAAGAAGGAAATGGCCAGTTTTTCCCTTGCACTAGGAAAAATTGCACTTTTAATCAAATTTCCCTTACACGTGCATAGTGAGCCACTGTATCAACAAATACAAAAATTCACATTTACAAATAGTACATAAAACTACGTAGTGATGGTATATTATATTCTGAAATATTTGCATCGGTTTTTAAAAACTTGAGGATACATTAATTATCATCTAAGTCATGATTAATAATAAGAATGACAATCCTTTTCCAAAACAGAATTGATTCATACCTTTTTCAAAGCCAGAGAGTCAGTTATACCAGTAGGGAGTTCTGCTTTGACTTCCCCTTAGATCTGCTGGAAAGTGGATGTAAGGAGTGACATCGCCTATCCTGAAATCAGCGGAAAAACAACAACAACAAAAGACCAGATAAAGACCAGATGGCAGAGGCTTGGGAAGATATTTTAATTTAATTTTGCTTCAGAATAAGCCATGTAGCAATGGTTGTGCATGGCAGATTTGTATAAGCTACTCTGGAGTATGTTTCATGTGACAAATCAGTATTTTCCATACCAGAAGACTTTTGTTGTTATTGCTGTTATTGCTAGTTTAAAGAAGGATGTTTTATAGAAGTGAAAATGCTCTTGAGTATTCTGACCAAAGAACTCCTCCGGAATCCACAAATCCCTAATATCTCATCTAAATATCTCATCGTAGCATTCGAAGCATGCAGAAAATCTATCTACACCTGAGATTAGGAATAAGGCTAAAGATAAATGTATTTTTAAAGGAAAACACAGATTTAGGAGAAAGTTACATTTTCTTTAAGTTGTGTA
This sequence comes from Alectoris magna, assembly GCA_030625065.1. NCBI lineage: Eukaryota > Metazoa > Chordata > Aves > Galliformes > Phasianidae > Alectoris > Alectoris magna. The sequence continues at coordinate 61,291,048 of CM060562.1, forward strand.
TTTCACATGTAAAACAGATTAATCAATACTTTTGCTTATAAGCAAATATGCAAAAAAATACTTCAAGTTTAGGGAGGATTTCAAATTTAAATCAATTCGTTTTCTTATATATACTTGACTTCAAACCTTCATTCACTAATATGCACAAGGAAAAACACAATATAAAACAACCCAGACCCACAAAAATTGCCTTTTAGATGCATCGCTTTGTCCTTTATTAAAGCCAAGTTTTCACATTGTTATCTGAAGGCATAAATTTAGGTTATAGTAGGTCTGAATCAGGGGGAGATTTACTGTGGTATCACCCATTCTGCGGCTCTGATGTCCAACCTGATCTTAGATGTAAATAAGTTTCTCTCCTGGCTTTTGGTCTTTACTAGAAAAAGTGTCTTCCCCTCCCATACTGCTACATTTCATCCCAGGTTTTCCATTTCCATTCTCAGGTTGAGTAATAAGTCACAACAAGGTCATCTAATCATCTCTAGAATGTGACAACATTTGGTTCAGATCCCTTTATCAGTATCATCTTTCCTTCTGCCTCTGCCCCATCCTTAAAGAAGACCAGGCGGTGGGCCTTGGACATCAGTCACACGTCGACCACTTCTTCAAACACTTCACGTGGGAAACCGTTCAGAGGCACGATTGCTGAGCTACAGACCTGGAAAATAACTGTCATCAAGACCTTTACATCTGTCAGAGGAATTTCAGCCCAGTGACACTGCTTTGCCCTTATTTTTAAAAAAATTTTAGTAAGCTCTTGGATTTTTATGACTTAAAACTGCTACTGCAGTGCGTTACTCTGGCAGGAGCTCTATTTCACACAATTTTTTTACACAATCCTTAGCCAAGAATTAGTTGCAAGCCTTTAAAATAAAAAATATCACTATATGATGTCGTGAATGGTAATTAAGATGAAACCGTCTGCTTTGTTTCCTTTGTTCCTGCTGATCTGTGAAAAACTCACCCTCCACACCAGCATAGCTGTGCCCGTACCACGGATGGTTTAAATCTGAAAATAGCCAGGAACTGGAGTGAAGATTGTGTTTGGAAGGATTGCACGTTGCCTTGCACTGACACATTCTGCTTCACAGCAACTCTAAGGCATGTTACTAAAAGTTTTGTTCAAGAATCAGGACCCAATCACAGTGCGATGTGGCTGACTGCAGAAACATTAAATCCACTTGCATTTATCTGCATTACAAAATGCAAAACCTGTTGCAAGCCTTACCACTATTTCATCTCTTTTCATTAAACCTTTTAGGATGCCCACTGAATTCCAGTGTGAGCATTTTCATGTGCAATGGAATTAAGATGTAAGGCCATTTAGAGTTTTACATCATTTTAGTCATTTGAGAATTTGTGCACAAGAGCTTTTTGTTCTTAAACTGTGTTCATGCATGAGCGTACTTTTTGAATCCTACATGAATTTCAGTACAAGAACACCTTTTAGAGAGCTGTGTGTACACCACCTAGAAGTTTTGGGAGAAAATGCAAATTATACATTTTGAATATATAAGCTTACTCCTACAACTGTATATGGAAGGTAAAAAACATTGTATGCTTTTATATAATTCGCATTTAAATTCTGTTGAATATTTTCATAATCTTCTTTGCTTTTTTTTCCCTTTTTTCTCTTTTTTTTCTTTTTTTTCTCTCCCTTTTTTTTCTTTTTGCTTTTGTTGAGTAACACAAAATCTCATCTAAATTCTGAAAACAGTGTGTTTTAAAGCAATTTTTATCTTATCTCTTCTCTCTGCAAGTAATAACAAACTTAAAAAGACATTAACTTGTATGAAGCTCTGTCTTTTTCTCAGTGGAATGCAAGTTAGAAAGTTTAGCAAGTGAAAATAAAAACATAATTCCTAAATAGAGTTTCAGCTTTGACCTCATATTGTTCCCACCGTATTAACCTTTGTATCACCTAATGAGTAACACTTTGAACTCACATATTTCCTTTCACCTAGACATTACACAGAACTGGAAGTAATTATCCACCAGCAAGAATGGCAACTATTTCACATAGCTGCTGGCCTTATTTACATATAATTTCCCTAGCACATTAAGTGCTGCTGAGGAATTTTGCCACCATTTTGACTGGAGCAGTAACTAAGGTCAGCTAAAGAGAGTCAATTCCATCATCATTACTTCCCTTTTTCCTTTATTTTTATCTTTTCTTTCCATTTTCCTTTCCTCTGAAGGTCTGCACTTCCTCTCTTCTTTCTTTTTCCTTCCTTCCTTCTTTCTTTCCTTCTTTTCTTTCTACTTTTCTTCCTTTCTTCCTTCCTTCATTCCTTTGTTCCTTCCTCCCTCCCTTCTTTTCAGACAATGTTCCTTCCATTCCCATGTAAAAATACAGGATTGTGTCATATTAATCTCTGCAAGGCATCCAACAACAATCTGCCATATGTTCAGCTGGAAAGGTTCATATTCATATCTATTAGCTGCATGTCCACAATTACTCAAAGTATTCCTTTGCAGCCCATGTTGTGACATACGGCTTTTATGAGTAGATCATCCTACACTGATGGAGTTATGGTCAAGATTGTGGTAAGAAAATGCAGAGGTTCAGTCAGATGGAAAGTTAAACCATACATTCTGGACTCAGCAGAATATGGAAGTATATTAGGAGAAGATAATCCTTCTAATAGAAGAAAACACCAGTGGTTTATAAGCTGATTTAGTATGCCAGTCCCCAGCTATGGCTATGGGGTTATCAGTCTGTCTGCCTCTGCTGAAGATGAGGAGATAGGAGCTCATTTCCCAGCAACCTTCAGTTGGCTTTAGTTAAGTAACATGGAGTGCTGATAAGTTATCAACAATTTCTAATCAAACACTAGTTCAGATCACCAATATCGTAGCTAGATCCCTTTGGACAATGGTCATCTGTCTCTGGCTGGAAGCAGCTATTGATAAAGGCAGAAGTTTTGCTTAAAAATAGGCCAGAAGTTTGTCCTACACGCGCACACACATACACACAAAAACACCCAAAACCAAACAAGCAACAATTAATGCTTTCACATCAGAGAAAACAGAATGCATTCCCAAAGGGGACACGCTTTGTTTGTGTACACGGCAATACAGCAGCCTTTCTAATTATCACCTAGTCAAAAAGGATGTTTTCTGTTTTGTGCATATGGCTGCATGTTATTCATTCCTGGCTGCCCTCTTATCCCTGTAATTTCAGCACTCATCTGTAACATTGGAATGCGTGCCCAAAGAAGAAAGAGCATGAAAAACAGATTTGTAAGGAAAAAGAAAGAAAATCCCCACCTCGAAACCTAGAGCAACATCCCCCTCACAGAGTTACGAGACACTTCAAAAAGATGGGTGTTGTAAAATATTAAAGGCATGCTTTGGTTTTGTGTTTAGGAAGCACCAGCTCAAGTAGCAGCAGGTATCTCTCTCTTTTTGCTTTCATTTTCCCCACATCAGAATTGCAGCCTATTTCCAAATACATGCCAGGAGCACACACACCAAGCAGACATATTTTTGACACAGATGCATCCCATCTCCTCTGTACAGTACCAAGACCACAGACAAAATGCGTATTTTATGAGGACCCTGTCATTATTGATGGAGATCTCTCATACATTTTCTTCTTTCAGTTTAATCAAAACACTTCCAGAATTGTGAATATTTTCCATCATTAATGGAACAGCTTATCTGTTGATGTAAAAATCATTTTATCTCGCAGAAACCTGTGGTGGATGTTCTTAAAAAACTGATTGTTTCTTCATTTCACTGCAGTCATATTAGGCAGCCTCCTCGTTATCTTGTTCTGAATTTCAATTTTGCCAGGCACCTTCAGGAAGGAAAAATTGCCTTGTACACTTTGTGTTCTGAAATTAAGATGTCATGTTTATAAGCAAAGAGTCATTGAAATCTGAGACCATCCATTTCTGGTTTTCGTTAATGTAAGCTGCACATACTTGCTCACTGTTACACATTACAAAATCCCATTCCCCCCATCACTCAGAAACCATCTCAGCCTGAAAATCAGTGGTTAAAGCATGCTGCAGCTCCTGGCTGATGTGTTTGCTTGATTTTCTCCAGTACAGGAGCCACATGGCTTGGGGCAGGGTGCAGGTCTCTGCTAAGCATCCTGGAGCACCCACCTACTCCCCTGTGCTCACCTGAACTCAGGGAAGGGGATGGTGTACACCATGTACAAATGCATGCCATGTGCTAGGGCAAATGCAGCTATGTCTGAGGACCGTGGTCAGTGAGGGAACTACTGTGACTTGTGATTTAGATGGAGAATTTGAAGCACCTGGAAATGCAGGTTCAGATTCGCAGAGGAGAACTGAATTCCGAGTACCTAAACAATTTTCTGTATTTTTATTTTTTCAACCTCACCAACAAACGTCTTGTGCTTCAGGGGAGTAAACAGAGTTTGACACTAACTGAGCTTCTAAATCATCCTTGTATCAGCAGCGTGCTTGTCTTTCTGCCTGCTGAGGAGATAGCACCAGAGCCCCGGGTCCACCCTTCCTAAGCTACTCTAGAGTAGTTCATTCCTGAGCGCCTGCTGTCTTCTCCCCAGGCTTGTTTGCAACGTGTCAGTGATGGTGATAAAAGGCGGCTGAACCAAAGGCGATGTAAACAGACAGGATCTGTCTTCACACTGTTCCTCTAAAGCACCTCCTAGAAAGGCTGGAATAAGGATGCAAATAATTTATGAAGGATAGTATATTAAGGACACAGTCACCTTTCTGTTAGCCTATCTGGGGACTAGTGGCAAAGATGTTAATTCCTTCCATGACACCTCCTGCCTACAATGTGGGATGCTAGCTTGTTACATACAGTGCTGAGCCCAGCTCTGGGCAGTGGGACTCCAGCTACAGCCTGAAGGCAGGAGCAGCCCAGGCATGAGGCCTGAAGTGGCTCGGTGTCCCCCCGGCCCCAGGCCACCCGGCTCCTATCAAAGGGCCTCTCTTAAATCAGCAGCCTTACTTTCAATTTAGTCTTGAGAAACAGCAGGCCCTGCAGTCACTGGGGGGGAAAAAAAACACAACAAAAAAACAACGAAACGAAAAAAAAAGTAGGAAAGAAAGAAAAAGCTTTCAATTCAAAGTGCATACTTGTGAAAAAGTCATGTTCTGAACTGGAGTGAGGGAAAGCAGCTCAAGGCATATATTCTACTGGCCTGCACTTAATTATGTGTTTTGAATTGAAAACAAACACTTTTAAAATGGCTACCGAGATGCACTTCTCGAATGAGTCCAAGATGGTGGCAGATGTTATGGCTTCTGTGATAAATGATTTCAAAGGCGCTGGGGCCTGTTGCTGTTTTAAAGTGACAGCACTGGCTTCCCTATAGCTGCTTTCCGTCTTTCTGGTGGTTTCTTTGACTGTTTTCAGGACGCTTTTCCACCCCATATTTCACAATTTTGCCACATCATTCACGCGGGATGAAACCGAGCAGTTTCTGCAACATCCGTGCATAAAGATGGCCACTGTGATCCTAAAGAATGTGGCACCCACAAGCAGACACATGGCTTTGATATTTGTATTTTATTCAGAGCCTTCTAATTTAGAACTCCATGTGTCACCAGACTAAACCAAATGTCTCCCGCCTCTGCCCGCTCCTCTTCCCTGCAGCAGATAACTGCTCAAGAAGTTGTCAGAGAAGCTGTTTGGGAAAGCCTCCCTTGCCCTCTTGAAAAATGTTTGCTGGCTGCCAGAGAGCCAAAGGAGAAAACTCGAAGAGAGACCCGGCACAAGCCCTAAGAAACACTGAGCTCTATAGAAAGCCCAGCAGCTTATGAATCATAAGCAAGAGTAAATCGTCAGCTTGGGCTTAGAATAATGGTATCCTTGGTAGTGGAACAGTGGAAGAATCGATACATTCAGACGCAACAAAACAGTTTTGAAAAACAAATGTATTCTAAGCACTGACTTGAGGCTGACACATACAGTAGACAAGTCTTCTGTCAGTGAACTCCATTATAATTATATAGCCTGCCCCTTCCTTTCATTTCTGCAGCTTGCCAGTGCTTGCAGAGAAGTCTGTGCTGCCCAGTTTCCCTAGCCTGAGCAGCCCTATTGACTGTGGCATGCTGTAGGAAGTCGAATGTGGATCTGAATACTCATGTGCTTGGAAGATGACTTTTAAGAGCCTTCTTACCCCTGGGCTGTAAATTTTCATCTGATCCAAGTGCCTTCCTGTATTCTCAACAGCATATTATGTACCTTGCCTGGGTGTCGAGTGTCCACTGACCCCTGTAGGGTTGAAAAACACCCCTTCCCCAAAGCTTCCTGCCAGTTCAGGCAGTGCCAGCTGCTGCATTTTTCTTTACAGGGAAATAAATATCCTGGGTGTTGGAAGGGCAACTAGTGGCTACATCTCTAGACTCTGGCTTCACCTTTGATATCCATGAAGTGATTAGTATCTCAGCTCTTAAGAGCCAGATACACAGGGCTTATTATGACTAAGTCCTAATTTCAGTGGGGTTTATGGATTTAAATACTTCAGCTCAGAGGACTGAGCTGAAACCTATTCATAGGTTCAGCTAAGATTTCTACAAAGTTTTAAGTAGATATTACTGCTTATCAGGGGCAGTCCACATATTAACTTGATGGCATCCATCTTTCCTCTCTTTAGTATTTGTCAGATTCCTCTATGCTTCTGTACAGAGTCCTAGCATCCAGACTGGATGCTGGGAGTCCCATCACAACATGGTGTGCCTAAAGTGATATGCATTTTAATGCTGAAGATTTTCCTGTGCCCCTAGCCCCAGCAGTACCTGAGCTGGCTATTTTCTTTTGTAGGATAACTCTCCTTAATGGTGTTCAGGTTCAATTAATAACAAGCTCTTATCTACTAGAGAGTTTCTACAGGTGAGAAGATTAAATGTCTCACTGGTGTTAGTGCATTTGGCTAGGAGAGGTCTTCCAGATTACTTTTTGAAATAACATATTGAGCTTCCCATTAGTCAGCTTAGAAGTATGATTCACATCCTAATTTTTCTCCTTTTGTCAGTTCTGGATTTTAAGGTACGATTTGAAGAGATCAATTCAGATAAGCAACTGTGGGCTTGAAGAACGCCTTTCTTAAAGTGAACCTGTGCAATGTTTCACTAGAGAATGTGTGAAAGGGGTAAGTATTTTAAATAAAAAGTGGGTTGGTAGTCCAGGCAGTAAGGAGTATCCATATAATGAAGTTTATAAATGGTAACGCTAAACCTGAATCTGTATAACAGAGGAAATTAACTCTAGGGGGTCACAGGTTCTTGTAAACCTAGCAATTTTCCTGAGAGAATAGTAACAAACTTCAAACTGTATTAGGTTTTCTTCTTCAGAGGAGGAGACTCCATTCTCATCTGTAGCTATAAATGAACATTTCTATAGTTTGTAGTCCTGTGTATTGTCATCTCTACCAAAGAAACTCTGTATGCCTCTTGGAACTTATGTAGAAAAAACTGACAGTGCCAGAAAAATACCTATACTATTCTACCACCAAGGTGCTAAAAGAAGATAAATTAACCTAAAATCATATTGCATTACTTGTCTAAAACTGCACTGTAAAAAGCAAATTTGAGAAGAATAGAAAGAAGATAAAATGACATATTCATTTAAGCTATTATTAATGTGATATTACTGATCCTTTTACGCTGACAACACTCAGCTTCTCTGTGACTGGGAAGAGTCATGAGTTATGCTGTACCTCATCTTGTTAGTTCTGCTTGACCTCCCACTTGACTGTTACACCTCGCCTGTGATGGAGACCATGACCCGCTCTTAGGTTTCCCACTTGTGAGTGCTGAAGTGTTAGTCTCATAATCCAGTTTGTAAGTGGACTGTAAGATGGGTGCATGAGGCACAGGCAAATTCCTGCTGAAAGAGATACGTCTCCAACAGTTGCAGGCATGCAGATCAAATGGTGCAGGCAGAGGTCAAGACTCCAGATAAGCAGGTGAGTTCCAGGAGTGTCCTGCTCCTCTCCTACCAGGGAGACCACTCTAGCTTGTGATCCTTGCTGTTTTATCTTGTATCAATAGAGATTTCTTCAAATGTCAACTCAGTTTTGGAGATTCTCAACACCACCTCCTGTGACAGCAATACTACAATTCTTGGCACAAACAGGAACTCTGTGTTTCAAATTTTTCATTCTTTGGATGCAGAACCTAAGTGAAATCTAGGAAATAACTGGCAGTACTTCTTAGGGAAATCTTTATATATCTTAGAAATATTGGTCCCAGCATTACCATCAGAATAAAAAAAGAAACTTGATTTCTCCAGTTTTGTATGTTATTAGCTATTCAGTAACACTGTCATTCGCTGTTAAAAAAATATATATATATATATATGTTCAATAAGGAAAAGAATTGTGGAGCTCTTGTACATCATGCTACATTCTGCCTTTTTGCTTGAGAAAACTTTTAGTGGGTAAAATACAGCTTTGCATATATAAAGCTTCATCTTATGCTGGGACTCTGAATGGTTTTAAGAAAAGTTTTTGCTTAATTAACTAGAAAACACACAAATTTCATGTATCTCTAATAGCAGTCTTCACAGCACTCTTGTACCTCATGCTTTCTGTAGTGGGATATACGGGTGTGTGCAGATGTGCATACACATACAGACATGTATAATGTTTGTCTTGTCTTCCAAAATACCTTGGTGTTTTTGGTTGATTGTGCTGTACTGTAAATATTTGTATTTTTTCCTATTTGTTTCTTGACTTGGGCACAGGCAAAGGGACTGCAGCTTCCGAACAGCAATTTCATTGATATTTGTGTTGCTGCTTTGCTTCTCTGGCTCCTAGCTTCCTAGCTTCCTGAGTTGTATTTCACAGTTTGTAGAGTTGTTTGGAGTTAGTTAGCCCAAAGAAAAAGATGTGTGTATTCAGAAATCACTTCCCCAGCTTGTAACCCAAAGGCCAGAGTTACATGCCTCCATCCCTTCAGCAATGTGAGCTGAGTACCTTGAACGGGAAGCCATCTATGATCAGTTATCAGGAAACACAAAATGTCGAAGCGGTCTGAAAACCTGTTCCAGTTCCAGCTGTTTCAGCCAATATTAAGGCTGGAAAACTGTAGTCTTCTACAGAGATAAGCAGTCTGTCCTTGTGCCATGGTCCTCTTCTGAGCAAAATGAGAGGGATACAGCACACCTGATGCCACCTTGCATCTAGTAGTTCTCTTACCTAGATGATCTTCTTACTCTGACGAGTCAGTGAAAAGAGACCCGGGGACTGCACCCTTGTTCCTCAGCTGGAAGAGACTCAAAGCATTCATGTTTGGGTATCATATCCTAGCGGTCTGTACTCAGTGCCCTAGAGGATACTTTGCACCATCCTGATGCTGTGTCACTGTGCAGGAAAGCAAATCACACTGAGCAGGACAGAGGCTTCTTGCCTTACAGAGGCTTTGGGTGAAAAATCTAAAACCCAAATTTACCACCATAAGTAATTCTCCCTTATTTTCATCACTGTTGAAGACTAGATCTCTTGGCTTCATCTTCTTCCCTTGGGAGAAAATCACGACTGAGATAGTTTACCTCCATCAGGTGGCTATGGTATGGGACAGTTCCTGCACAGAACACCAGGCAGAACTGCTCTCTTCCTCATCCCTGCTTGTATGGCTGTAATGAGAAAAGAAAGCAGCTTCTTCTGCAAATGTCACAGTGTAAAATAATGCTGAGAGAGGAAAAAACAGAGACAGGGGAAATGAGAAATTACATTTTTACTTGCGCAAACTGGAGAATAGGCAAACGTAACTGGGAGAACAAATAATCCATCAGGGAAAATAATAGACATATAGAGAGAAAACACCCAGGAAAGCAAGAGCTAATCTAAGATTTGTAGGCAGGGAGTTTCCCTCTACAGTATTATTTCAAGGAAAGATTAATCAAGAAAATGTGGAGTTGCTTTATTATTATTTTTTTTTAATTCATTGGTTGCATCAGTAAACTAAACAGTGCCCCAGTTCATTCACTGGCCCTGAAAATGGAGACACAGTCTGACCATGTTTGTGACTATAAACTCACCTGACCTCCAAACTGGACTGGCCATGGGTAGGCTGCCTATTGGGAACAGGCCATGTGTGAACCACAGCCTGGAAATCCTTGGGAAAAATACTAATTTGCCTGGCTAAATCATGCCAAGGACCTTTCAGAAGTTAAAGAAAAACGTGCATGACTGAGAACACGTTCCCACATCCCAGTACTTATTATCCTTGGTCTACTCTTTTCTACTGTAACTCTGAGAGAATTTACAAATAAATTTTTGAAGGAGTAGTTCAGATCATCTTTTCTTTTAATGAGATCCTAAAATATAGGCATCGTTTATGTTTATCACCTCACCCTATCTTTAGCATTATTTTGTCTCTTCACTCAAACTGGCTGGATCACCTGAAGAATCCCATGATTCTCTTTAATTTGGTAAAATGTAGTTGACTTTTTCTGCCATCAATCTGTTCGCTGCTTTTTTCCCCCACCTGCATGAGAAAACAAGACAGCAAGCAAAGATGCGTGAAGAAGTTAAGCTTGTGCAAAATCTTGTTGTCATTTTTTGGAGTTCTGAAACAATTTCATATTTGCCCTGAGTGAGAGATATGAGATTATATTCAGTTGTATTGGTTTTGTTGTTGAACTTGCAAGCAAAATAGAAAGGTAAACATGTTTTGTTCCTTCCAGCACTGAATTTAAAATGGTTTTTGAAGATGATGACTCCTTCAAACCAGTAATCTTCACACTGGAAGCAGGGTGGAAAATGCTTTACCTGTGGGAGTGCTGACGTTGACAATGCCAGTAGGACTTCTGTTTTTCCTATAAATACAAATTAGAAGGCATTTCAAAAATTTTAGTTTTATCAATTAGAATCATTGATGCCCATGGAAACTATTCTGGATTTTCACAAATGGAAGGTGGAGTCAGGTCTGTTGTGCTCCACAGGTTGAATCAATTGAAACTAACAGGCTAACCGAAGGTTATTAGACAGCCAGGCTGAAAAGGATCATGCCTCCTTCCCACCCAGGCCTTTTCATTGAACATCTGTTTTCCAAGTCACCTCTTTTTACAATCAGAGCAATTATTTCTACACTGCCGTGAGAAAGACTACCCCACTATTCTTTAAAGTTAGGGTTAGTTTAGATAAGCCAGAGTTGCCATAAATAACTCAGACTTGTAGCGAAACTGCTTGACAGTGAAGAAATAAAAGTATTCTTGGGTACAGGAATGGAATGCAGTCTCCAAAGCACCTGCAGGAATGTGCAGTAACATCACTAAATTTACTAGCTCCTTACTCTACTGCAATTGAGAACAGTCTGGCCTCACAGAGCTGTTTCTTTTCCAGTCTAAATGGGAGCAGGTTCCTTCCTCAAAAGAAAATACTGACCTCTGAGGTCAGTTTAGTTATTTTGGGTACAATTCTTTCTTTCAAGCAGGCTTCTGTCTTACACATTAGAACAATTTCCAGACCCTTATCAGAGCACCAGCCAAGGAGTGTCTAGCCCACTATCTGCACTTCCAAATGAAACAATGAGAACCCAAAGGCAGACAGTGAGGCGAGTGCCAGTGCACCCTCTCCAGAGATCAGCAACCATGGAGTGAAGGAGGGGTGGAAGGGGGGCAATCATCACCCTGTTGGAAACGTAATAGACCCAGGTAGACCACTGCAAACAGGAAGGGTGTGGACAGGATTTGAGTGTAGCTGCTGCTCTGCTAACAGCATCTGTTCCCACAGACTTTGATCAGTAGGCATATGGCATTCTGTGCCATGAGATAAACGTGCTCTTGGAGTGGGATTTGTTTGCCTTACACATATCTCCTTAATGAATTGTGTGCCCAGGCATCCACACACTCCAAATCCAGGAGCAACAAGAACAAGCCTTTCTGGGAGAGCTTCAGCAAGTCCTTGCAAACTTTTCACAAAGATTACATCATATTAGCATTGCTCGCCAGCCCCAGATTTTTCACAGATGAACATAATCACAATTCTTACTATCTCTCACGTGGAACTGGCTCGACTCTTTTTCTCCTGCTTGCCTCTGCAGTTGAATCCCTCAGAGCAGGACACCCAATATAACTTAATTAACTCTCGCAAAGGAAATTATTCCAGTTGGCTTCTTGGCATGGCTTAAGTACTTCATACGCCCTAGCTGGAGCCACTAGGTTTGGAAATGAACAGGAGATTCCAAGTTCCCAATTATCAGAGACCAGAAACACTGCCTCTCTGGGAATAGACCTGGAGTCGTGCCCACTGGTCCAATCCAGCTCCCAAAGAGGCCAACATAGTTCTATCCAAAAACAGGGGGTGCTTGATGAGTCTCCCTGTCAGCTGAAGAAGGAAACAGACTAAGCATTATGGTCTTGGCTCTTTAAGCAGTCCCAAGGCCTCACTTCAAGGGCAGAGAGTGCAAGTGAAGGCAGTTGTTTTGTTCTCATTTTCATAGGTTAGACACAGGTGGATGTGTGCATTTTTACCTGGCATTTTTGAGATGTTGGAGTCCTCCTGCAGTCAATTTCACTAGAAGGAAACCTAAGATATGACAAACTACCCACAGATATTGCCAGAAAAAAAACCAAAAATACCAACAGATAGGACTAAAAAAAGCATGGTTAATATTTATTGTCAAACTCTGCTCAACTTCAGTCTTATCTATAGCCAAAGTACTTCAAGTCCTTCTGGTCCATTTTAGAAGACTTCCTCAAAGGTCCCTAAGGAGGAGCTCAATTCCACTTGGAATTGTTTTCCTCCTCGGTCAGTAGGGATACACATGGTATGCCAATACTGTAGATGAGCCAGAGAATAGGCAAGCAGCTGTGAAAATGCTGGAAGATGGAGGCAAACACCAGTAGATGGGGTTTCTTATGTTGCTTGTGGTACACAAGGCAAGCATGTTACATCACTTCATGGCAATGTACAGCTTAATGGCCCTCCTAAGAGTAATGGCAAAACTCAGCTGTGTACAGAACTGCCTGCTGAAAGCTTGGTTAGATGGGAAAGAAATACTTCAGATGTGAGAAATTAGTCAGTTGGACAGTGAGGACCTTGGCTATGTTATGAGTTGAAAATCGTTTGTATCTCTGGAATTTTAATGAGATTTTTATTTAAGTAGAACACACCAAGCAAACTCTACTTTGCAGCTGCCCAAACCCATTTGGCCCAGTTCACTCAAGGAATTATGTGGGTTTTTGTAAGCTACAAGAAGCCAAGTTCTTCAGTTGTTAACTTTGACCAACTTCGTGACAGTTTGCCAGGCTTAAAAATGAATTAGGACCTCAAGACCTGGCTCAATATATATAAAATTCTCCTACTACTGGGTGGGGTGGGGTGTGGTACCTAATAACTAAATAGATCATTCTCTGTCCTTGTTCACAGATTTGTGACTCTGTCAATTGAAAAGCTGCAGGCAAATAAGTGTTTCTGTCTGCATCAAGGATCATGCTTTTATTTCCCAACTGTGGATTTCAGGCTTTTCTTCAAGTCTCTCATTTGTTTTGTAAATCCTAATGCTGAGGATTATTAGATTTTTTCTTCTTCCTTGAGAGTTACTATGGATAATGACAATACTCTTCTTACATCAGTCTTCATTCACATTTGCTGAAGTCAAGGGAAAGGCACCTTCTTTGGTCCTTAAGCGAGAAATTTAACATAAAAGACACAGACACATCAGGATACGAGTCAGCTTCTTGCAAACACCAGGTGTAGCCACTCTGCAGTGTATAGCTATGGTGAGCATCTAAATCTGGAGCACAAAGAACATCCAGAGGGCCCAAACAAAAGGTTTATATTCACACTTCACATCTTCAAAGAGTTTTGGATCCAGCCCTGCAGGTATTTATGACAGAAATGCAAGACTGTGGGAGAGGGAAGAAAAAGCACTGCTTTCTTTTTTTTTCTTTTTGGTGATTTTTAAAGTTTCCTTTCATCTCTGACCAGCCTAATGAACTTTCAGAAGATTGTTCCTAAATTATGGGAACTAAAGTCAATATCAATAATTTTACAGTAGCCATATTTCTCTGATTAACAGCCACAGTTTTTAAAAAATATATGTTTTATAAGCATTTATAAAAAAATTAAGTTATATACTATATATAGTCTATATAAAAGTTTATAGAAAAATCTCAGCAAAGACACTTACTAAAGTAACTGCAGGCATTATACAAACTTCCAAGTGTTTTAAGAGTAGATTTTTTATGCTATGGTCATAGCAGAAGACTAATTGCAAAGAGTGACTGACTCAATCCTTTCTCTGCTGTATGAACACCTATAAGCCCCTGTCCTTCAAGTCTCTCATGCTCTACCTCCATCTGCCATTAATATCAGGATCAGCTCTTGCCTCCCATTTAGCCCTCTTTGTGATCAAGCTCTACAAGTTGGAACAGAAGGGGCCAGACAGCACAGAGGTCAGGTACAGTCTATCAGCAAGGCAGAACTGTCTTTGGATTCACTGCCTGACTCCTTTACCATTCTGTTAGTAACGGGATCCATGTCCAAGGCTTGAATCCCAGCCAACCTAGTGGCATTGGGTGCTACAAATGTAGACCTGGAAGATTTTGTGATCTGAGCCCAAGCTGCTTTAGTCCAGGACTGAAGCCTGTACTCTGAGCCGAGCCCTCATGTTCAGGCCTTATGTAGTTTGGAAACAAGGATCCCATGTGTGTCTTCCAGTATAGGAAGAGATGAGACCAAGGCCTTTCTGACCCTTGTCATCTCCCCGGGATCCAGACAAGGACTGTTTATATTACTGTTCTTCTGAGACTTGGATGGCAGCAGGGGAAGATGAGAACAAGGGATATCCTTGAGAAATACCAGAGAGTAAAGAAGGTCTCCCACCACAAATTGTAACTGGGAAAAGACAGAGAACACTACTTAGTTCCAGCTTTGAAAGGCATGGGTTTTTTTTCCCCAGCATCTAGAAAGATGGGAAAAATGCATTTAGGGAAGTTTAATTAGACCCAGGATGTTTTAGACGTTATCAGGGATAAACATAAGCTCCTGCACACATTTAACCCCATGCATGGTGATACTCAAGCCTCAGAAAAATATTAATTTTTCTCATATTTCCAGAGGCATGCCATTTATGTGACTTCTTTTGACTTATTTAGTATTTGTGGAAACTTCATTTTATGCAGGAAATAGCTATAATCACCAGCAAATATGACTTTAATAACTAAGACACTGGGAGCCATTCCTGATTGGCACTAAACCCCTCACACAGTAAAACCTTGTGATACAATAGTCTCTTTTCTTATCTGGAGTTGAAAGTCAGGACAAATCCAACTGATTAAGAAAATCTTCATACAAGATACCATATATCCTCTCTAAAATTAAACTCTGGGTTTTTCTGGATGCACTCAAAATGTGAATATAGACAATCAAAACTAAAGTCCACAGTTTTCATTTTTGAAAATTGTTTAATCCCCAGCAAATCTGACATATCTGACAGGAAAAAGAAAATAAAGCAAGATTTGAAAAAGAAATTTGTCTACCTGGAAAAGCAGTTTATTGACCATTGATTTTCATTTTATAACTTGAATACCAGAGAAATGTTTTTGACATTTTTAATCTTCCAGTCTGAGGAAGGTTCATGTGAAAATACATATGCATGCACAGGTTAGGGCAGCCGCTGACCTTGCTTCCATTGAAATAAATGGAAAGACTCCCACCACTGGGGTATTAAACTTTAAATAGGATAATGGAAACATTATGGAAGAGACTCAAGCCCTTTGCAAGTAGCAACCTTAGTGGATTAGTTTCCCACCCATCCCAATTGCCTGTGGAACACGGGACTGTCAGGCTCCCTACCCAGGCAGCCAGGCACACAGCAAAATGTAACACTGATCCTGAGAATAACTGGGGGGAAAAGAACATGTCCATAAACAGGCATAAACCTCTTTCTCCAAGCAAAGCTGCCAGATCCATCTAAGCAGAGACCTGCTCAGTCTTTTCCTCTGGGGCCACTTTTTCCTGTCTGGGAAAGGCTGTGGCACTGCCTGTCTGATCCCGAGCAACCATCCCTGAGAGGTTTAGATAAGGGAAAAAATCACACTCAACAGTCTTACAGTCTCAGAGTCCAAGACAGGATGGGAAGACTGCAGTTTTACTACCACTCTTTGGAGGGAAAAAAAAAAAAAAAGAATCCCACACAAAAAGCTATCATGTATAGACTGAACAAAGCTTACATTGTCTACTGGGAAACACAATTGTCCTCATTTGTATTTGCGCAACAGCAGTACTTTTAGGTGGTCCAGCTCAAGCATTAGTACGGGGGTGGTAGTTACAAGATCTCACTGTTGCTGACTCTAGAATAAATTAGATGAGGCTGAGAAAAAAGTTTTGCTACCTGTGATTACATGAAGTTGTAAAAACCTGGGGGAAAGCTCACGTCCTTTATTGGAATACAGGGCAGAACACTATGTCTACAGGTTGCAAATATTAATAGTATTCCCTGGAGCTTAGGACTTGATGTTTTAAGGGAAAGAATTTTTACTTCAAACTTCTACAAATATATATGCAGCGATATTCATCAAGAATTTGCATGTGCAATTACCTTAATCACTGAATAAACATAAATATGTCTTCTGCCTGAGCACCTGTCTTCAAATATAGCTCAGAGGTAGGTAGAAGATGCAGGTGCCTTTTATGTGCAGTAATACTCCTGTGTACCAAATAATTGTAAATGAGGAGCTAAAGGAACAGCATCTTCTAGAGTTTAGAAGGATGACAAGTCACTTAGTCCAAACCACCTTTGAGTTGCAAAGACATTGCATGGATCCAATACAATTATAATTTATCATTTTCTCTGGGAAGGGGCCCAGAATCCTTAATCACATATGGTGCCTGTTTTTCAAAGAGCCTGTAAAATCCTTGTAATGAGAAAACAGCCCATGCTCCACAGACCTTGAAAGACAGAACTCTGCTTTCTGTTTTCAGAACATGTAGCAGCTGTTGATAAAGGAGCACATTGTGAAGATGCTGAAGTACGGAAATGTGGGACATGCTTTTAGCTGGTATATATTGGCACAGCTCCAGGGACATCACACTCTGTGCCATGCCTTCAACTGGCATATACTGGCACAGCTCCAGTGACTTCACAGAGCCATGCTAATTGACACCAAACTTATCTGGCTTTATATCCATAATTATTGCCAGAAACAATGCACAGTTATAAAAGAGAATTATTGTTTAAAATCTAGAATGAGCAGCAGACAAAATGCTTTCAGTTTCCCAGGAGAAGATGCATGCTGCTTTTCTCTTTTCATCATTCAGAAAAACTGCCAAATAAAGGCTCAGGCCAGAACAGGCTGAAGTCAGTAAGGTTTCCTTATAATACTCTGGGATTTTTGCTCTTGGAACTGATACCACTTCAGTAGTGGAATGTGTTTGGTTTGGTGTGGGTTCAGATCAACACAATATTTTTGATAAATGCATAAAAAACATTGGGAACATCTAACAGTTGATTTTTTTCCTTGAATTAGATCACACCAGACATTAAATCACCATCAAACCCAGGTCTCAGCACTTGCTGTGCTTTTTCTCCTTGAACCGCTGAAGCCTTAAGATGCAAAGTGCTCATGGATTGGGGTGGCCTTCCTCTGAGGCGCACTGTGAATGGGAAGAAAGCCCAGAGGCCTGAGGGATGTTTGTGAATCCACGTGAACACAGGGAGATGAGGACCTGAGATTAGACCTGGAGTTAGGACTTCCTTTTCCTTTAGACTGCTTCTTCTTGAGGTTGGACTTGATGATCTTTAAGGTCTTTTCCAACCTGAGCAACAGTATGATTCTATGATTCTCAGTAGCAGCAGGACTATCACCAGTACCTCAGAGGGAGACTGGTGATTCATAGAAGTGACTTCATTCAAGCTGCAGAAATAAAAATGAGGGAAAGCATCACAGGATCACTGTTTTAATAGTGATTCTTCTTGCATGAAAAGCAAGAGTCACAAATTCTACTTCACATTCATGGAATGCCAAAGTCAGGCTTTGGAAACCAGAATGGTTGGTGCCTACTGCTCAGGCCATGAAATTTTAGAAATGTCACTGGGCAGCTTTCACATTCAAAAAGCATTAATAGATAGGATTTTTAGGGGCTTCTTCAGAACAGAGAAATTGTGGTTCCTTGTCACAATCCAACACAAAGCAGGGCTTTATCATCAGTTTTACGTCACTCATGGTGAGGCGGCTGTTTACAGGCCCCAACACTCGCTCAAGTCCAGTGACAATTTACTTGAATAACAGATAAAAAAGGCCTGAGTGAGGTCTACAAGATCCTTGACCTTACTGGGCTGATGTAAATTACAGTGACACAGAAGAAAAGAGCAAGATCCAATACAACTGCATTTACTTTGGTAGATGAATGCAGAGGCTATATTTCCTTACAGAATATGAGTTGGAGCTTCCAATTAATACCTAAAATAAGAGAATTGCATTGCAAGATACAGAGCTACTCTACTAACAGAAAGAAATATCATGTACTCTGAGATGTCATATAAAGTTGTTCCTGGGGAAAGGATGTGTCAGCCTGGGAGAAAAGATCTAATCACTGCTCTGAAGCTGAATGATGAAAACAGATCAGGGTTGCCTGCTGCCTCCGTAACACCTGCATCTCCTATGAGTTTGTGCACGACAATACATTCAGTGCAAAGCTGAACAGGAAGCTGAGGAGTGAGCCTTGTGCATAGATGTCACAGGCTCATGTTACTTGAATTCACAGAAAAGAGTGTGGGTGCAATTAACTTCTCAGCTATCCTTCATTAAAACCAAACAATCCCACATTGCAGACTGCTTTCTCTCCTTGCCACAGTGGTTTTGTGTCATCCTAGATTTCAGAAACTACACACTGCTAGAAGTACAGGCATTGGCATCTTAAATTATAAAGAAACTCGCTGGATTTCATAGAATGTTTTGAGTTGGAAGGGACTTTTAAGATCATCTAGTTCCAACACCCCTGCTATAGGCAGGGACGCTTCCCACTACACCAGGTTGCTTAAAGCCCCATCCAGCCTGGCTTTCAACGCTTTCAGGGAGGGGACATCTACAACCTCACTGGGCAACCTGTTCCAGTGTCTCACCATCCTCACAGCAAAGAATTTCTTCCTAATATCTAGTCTAAATCTACCCTCTTCCAGTTTAAAGCCAGATCCCCTCATCCTGTCGCTACCTGCCCTTATAAAAAGTCCCTCCCCAGCTTTCTGTAGGCCCCTTCAGGTACTGAAAGGCTGCTATAAGGTACCCCTGGAGTGTTCTCCTCTCCAGGGTGGAAAGCCCTAGTTCCCTCAGCCTGTACTTGTAGGGGAGGTGCTTTACCTGTCTGACATCTGAATCCCTCTTTGGGATTTCCTATTTTACCCAGACATGTTGCTGGGTTCCTGCTGGCCTCCTATCCCAAATTTCAAGGCACAGTCCCTCCCCATTTTATTTATTTTTTGTTTTCATTTTGTTTTGTTTTCTTTAATTCCACATCCAGAAGGCTGGTTTGTACTTATTTCTCATTATTTCACCAAAGTATAAAGAGATAGACTGCAGATTATTTAATGTCAGAGAATTTTTGTGGGTTTCCTCCAGAGTTAATTAGGTTTCTAAGGAAAATCTCTCTCCCCTCTCCTGGCCATGCATTTCAGCTGTCATAATCTCTCTTTTATTTTTTCCCCCCATTTATTATTTTCTTCTTATGTAAGATACAACTCAAGGCTGAGAGCTGCAAGAGCAGGCTTGTAAGTCAGTCCAACTAACACAAACATGATTCGCTTTAAGCAAGTCCCCCTCATACAGACAACTCATGACAATAAAATAAAGCATTTACACTTACGTCACAGAGAGGAAGTTCTAAATTATATCCTGCCCAATAAAGTGATTCATGTGGAAATAGGCAAGGAGATAAGCGCATGGTAAAAAGCTGACCTTTTCTGGAGCAGCATGTAAGGGAACAGACTTGGATCTGTGCATATATGCTGACTTGGGTCAAGAGACCGTAACGGAAATAGGGGCATTATAAAACAGAAAGGTTTGAAGAAAATGTTATAGAACTGGAATTAGCATTAGAAATGAAAATAAAAAAGGGTACTCAATTGTAAAGCTGAAAAGCAGACATCTACCAGGCCACCCTCCAAAATGTCCTGCACTCTGAAAAGTCAAGATATTTACTGTACAACTTATTTTTAAGTCCTGTATGACACTTTCCAGATCCCTGGCTTGTTTCTTAATAAAAATGAGCTCCTTTCAGACTTGAAAGCATATTAAAAAAAAAAAAAAAATGGAGAGTTCTTCTGCATTTAATATTGCATTAACTAGGACAAGGATATTTGTATTAGTGTCTCCACAACAGAGTGTTCCCAGCTTGCTGAGTATGACTGACCAATAGCGACAAGTGGTCTAAAAAGAGAAGATATCCAAGACAAGAAGCATGTGCTTTGCAGTTCCTTAAGGACAGATTTTCACTGATGCACCAGTTTGCCCACAGTGAGAGGCTTGCTTGCTTTCAACAAACAGCTGTGGAGACAATTGATTTGAAATAGATTAATTCTTAGGTTGCAAAAAATACTGACTGTCACCTTGCAGGCTATTCAGCATTAAGCAAAAGGAAACTGACAGGTTAGATGAAAAGCAGCAGGAAAAAAAAAAAAAAAAGCATAAAAGCAGCACTCCACAAGCAGTATACTTTCAAC
Organism: Alectoris magna; assembly: GCA_030625065.1. Lineage (NCBI taxonomy): Eukaryota > Metazoa > Chordata > Aves > Galliformes > Phasianidae > Alectoris > Alectoris magna. The sequence goes on from CM060562.1 coordinate 61,311,663, forward strand.
CTAGATATGTTTAGGTAAAACCAGCCTGTCTAATCCTTGAATATTAATAACGGTGATTGAAATGTTGCTTAAGGAAAACCCAAGCCATGTGGTGTCACTATTTTGAAGGTTTACTGCTAGCATGCACAGAATTGGAGGTGCTGGCAGAGCTCAAGCACCCCTCTGTCTGAGATCCAGGCCAGGTAGGAATGTGACAACTGATGGTCCCAGCATCTGAGCAATGCTTCTTGTTTTCCTGCTACGACACTTCAGTACTTTGGTCTCTTAACGGATTCAAACTCCTAAAGCACAGAGTAAGAGATAGTGAGCCTGACTTTCTGTTTGGCATTTGTAGCCCTTTCATGCATCAAACACAGACCTGTGCTGCTTGCTGTTCATATTTTTTTGTGCAGGAATGTCTTGGTCTTCTGTCTTAGCTGCTCCCTATCAACCATTGCAGTCCAGAGAAAGGGGGAAAAAAAAAAAAAAGGAAGGATTTTAATAATTCAGCTTACTATAATACTCAAAGAACATGATGCAGCATCTTTCATTACACAGTCAAGATATTTTAACTAGTTCTACAGCTGAAATGTAACAAAAGAGTTGTATGAACTGAATCATCACTGCCAACACTTTATTACACTTCAGAGACACAGCTAATTAACCTGTTTTATCATGAGATCACTCCAAGTCTTTGGATTACCGGTGAACTACCTGGTATGCAAACAGGCCAACACTACTGCTTACAGGGGTACAGGTTTAGGAGATTACCACATAGCTAGATCCTTTAGATGGCTTTAAACTAAGACAGGGGAGGTTTACGCTAGATATTAGGAGGAAGTTTTTCACTTGGAGGTTGGTGACTCACTGGAACAGGTTGCCTAAGGAGGTTGTGGATGCCCCATCCCTGGAGGCATTCAAGGCCAGGCTGGATGTGGCTCTGGGCAGCCTGGTCTGGTGGTTGGCGACCCTGCACATAGAAAGGGGTTGAAACTAGATGATCATTGTGGTCCTTTTCAACCCGGGCCATTCTATGTTTTTATGATATGATTCTTTATTATGTTTCTGGAACAGCACTGAGAAGGAAGATTTCAGTATAGGATTACCATGCAGACATTAAAAAGAAAACAATAGAAAATAACAGCTCCCATAGCTGTTATGAATTAAATTAGTTCAATTTCTCTTGGTGGTTCATTTGCTTCATCCAATGGCCTATTATCCTTAATTCAATTCCAGATTTCATGTCGGTGTGGCCCACAAAAAGATATTTTCTCTTCATACCTCTGTCTCACTTCCCTCTTTTGCTGCAGCACATTTAGGTCTCTCGTGCTGTTTCCTGATAAAAAGAGAGAAGTTTCCAAGCACAGAATTACAGTATGGTATTTTTACCTTGTAAATAATTGCTTACGTTTTATGGGTGATTACAAACTCTTGGGAAAAATGAATGGTGCTAAGGAGATGGAAAAATGAAATGGGAAAGTGCTCAGTGATTGAGCACTAACATCACACTAACTGCAAAGCAAGTGGCTGGAAGTTGATTAATCTAAACTGCAGTATGACTCTTTTAAGCAACAAATTGCATTAATTGAGTGATTAATATGAGCAATATCACATCATAAAACTTTAGCATGTCTCTGGATCTCTGGTAGCTTTTTGATGAGAAAAGGTATCAGAAGAGGTCGATCACAGCCATAGCCATTTTAAAACCTCAGATAATGTAATGCTGCTGTACATATCCAAAAAGTTTACATACTTCCTTCCTGTATACTTTCTCTTTCTAAGAGAAAGTATTTCTAAGTATAATTAAACCTTAAGGCTGTCATGAGGCAATGTTTATGAAGCAAACCAGATAACAGGTGTACAATAGCTCAGAAAAAGAAAAAATAGTTGAATACTGAAAGAAAGAATTTGCTTAAAGTTCTGAATGAAAGAATTAGGAATGGAACACAGGGAATGAAGGGGAAAACAGGGTGAGTGGCAGAGAAGGAAGGACTGCAGGATGGGCTCAGACAGAGATGCTGTCAGATATCAGGAACAGCCTTGCTTCTGTTGCATCTATACAGCAATTATTGGCCTGCATGCTAAATTTGACAGCCTGTATCATAATGTCGCAAAAAGGTCAGGAAAAATTAAAAGACTTTTGGACAATTTTAGTATCTCCCTAGTGCACTTTTTGTATGATGACCTCAACTCACACTTGTGCTCCATAAACATCCTATGGGCATAAAATTAGCCAGCATATTCACTGTGGCATAGTTGCTAAACTGTGCACTGCAGTTCTTAGAGCAAATCTAATAGCTCATTGCATGCAAACTTAATCAACAGAATTTACAATTGCTCTTGTGTTAGCAGAATGAAGGACTGATTTTGTGCAAGTTGGAAGATGGCTTTTTTAATCCCTATTGCCTTGAAAGGCCACATTGTTGTTTTCATCACTTGACCCATTACTCTTTTCATCATTTAATTCAATTATAAACTCTCTTGCTGATGCCGCTTACTTGGATATTCTCCCATTCTTTTTTATTTGAACTCCTCTTCACCTACTGCTTTTCCAGTTTTCTAATCTGCGTTGCTATTAACATCACTGCTGGAAGTTAGAAGCTGACACACGTATCCACTTAAAGTAAGATTTGGATCTATTTTTTGATCTAATACGTATTTAATAACAACAAGAAAAAAGCTTGATAAAATTATACAATTTCCTCTGTTTTAAGAAAGTACAGCAATAATAAATACTTGTCTGTTCTCCCATTATGTGTAGGAGGTGACCTGGGCTGCATTTACATTGAGTAGATGGGCTTTTGGAGGTATGCTGTAAAAGAGTCACAGCTCTCCATAATAGCAAAACATTTTTCTCTTTCTTTCAGGAAAATTATAATAATTTTTGCAGAGTTAAAACAGCTCAGCAACTTTGCAGTGCCAAATCGTGAAGGCTATTTGCAACTTTTATTTTTCATTTTTAAGCTTGGCTAATATACTATGCTCCCAAGCTCCCCCAAAAATGGAGAAAGAAAGAAACCTAACCCCCCAAACTTTAACTTGCAGTCTTTCCACAGTGGAAAAACTTTTGTAAAGCCAGCATTTGTCAATGTAGTGGAAAGCCTTGCTTCTTGGAGAGGTCTGGGTATACAAACAGGTAGAATCAGGGCAGAAGGCATACTCAGGTTTGCTTTCCTGCCGCAGTGCTACCTGCAGTGCTCACCATTAAATTTACAAAAGCAAAAGGGTCTGTAGATCAAAGTGCCTTATCTATCACAGAAGCAATTTCATAACTTCAAAACCAAACAGGTCTAAATTCTGATTTACATTTATTTCAGTGTGCTGGTGGAGTGGAACTGTGTGCTTAGTTTTTAATACATCTGTGTAGGAAATTTCCATAGCAGAGCTGGCAAGCACTCATGGGTACATAAAAAAAATAATTCTCTATGGTTAGAACTATTAGATATTTATCGTCCATCACCATCACCACTATTTGTATTAGTAGAACATTTCTTGCCCTAAAACTTTGGTTTATCTCAAATGTTTGCTGTACTCACTTGGACTGTACTTTGTATCATTCCTCTTTCATGCTCTGTACAAATGCTTACTTGCTGAGAACAGCAGTTTCTATCATTAGGGCTGTACAGCCGCATCCTTTTGCGACTGAGCTGATATGGTGTTCAAGGGCAATCTGTTCAGACTGGATGTCAGGGAATATTAAATGAGGGTATTTGTAAATGAATACCATTTCCTTTTTAGATACTCCCTCTGAAATACCTTCATTGGCTGCATGTCCTTCCTGTGCATTCCTCAAATAAAAAAGCAATACCTTATTTCCTTGTAGCATACAACTACTTTTCAACTCCAAGCATAGCATCAGTCCCTAAAACTGTTCACTCCGTGTCTTTCCAGCACAGTCCTCTTACTATCACTAGTTCATTTAATATATAGTACTCTATTGCCAAGATGGCATTTTCCCATAAAATCACATTCATCTCTACAGGATGCACTGAGATCATTCCTTAATTAGCAAACTATTTCACAATTAATTTTTTAACCTATATTTTTTACTATTATTTGTAATGTCATTGCATGTGTGGGCATCATAACGCTAGAAGCCTTACAGCCAAGTAAGAAAGAATCTACTCAAGCACCAGATTAATGACAAGATCATAAATTGAAAGACTTGAGTTGCAGGACGAGTTAAAGGAAAGCCAGCAAATTTCACACCATAAACCACAGCCTCTGTCTACTCTAAGCTCTGCAGACTTTCTAATGTAGAAAACACAAGAGAAAAACATCTCAGATACCTTTTTTCTTCCTGCTCTGTCAAGGTTGGTAGTTATTTTTATGGTTACGTGGCTGAAATGGCTCCAGTGTCATCACACATTTTCTTTCTGTATTTCTCACCTAACTTAGGCACAGGTGTGTGTGTAGGGGGGATGAGGTGCCAAAAGCTGACTTCCTCCCAGGCAGGAGTGCAAGGAGGGAAACCTGCACATGTGCTCTGCTTCCCATCCTCTGATTCCAAAGGCTTGCAAGCAGCCTCTGCATGCTCTTAGCACTTGGCTCAGGTATTTTAAGATGGGGCTGGCACTTAGGTTTAATGTGACACCTAGTCCTCCAGTTTGATTTAGTGGAGTACTATGTGGAGTTAGAGTACTATGGTTAGGTTGCGGTTGGACTTGATGATCTTTAAGGTCTTTTCCAACTTGAGCAATTCTATGATTCTATGATTCTCTATGTTTAAAGCTACTGAAAAATGCCCCCTTCCCTTTGCTCTTTGTGTTCCAGAGTTCCTGCTCTGCTGCAGGTGGGCTAGGTCACATAAGAAAAGAGTAGAGGGGAGAAAAGGGAGCCCCCTCCTCAACTGTGTTTAGGCTCCATCCCCTTGTTAATGTTAGGAAATGAGATTCTGAAGTTTGAACTTAGAGAGCCTTGAAAATCAATTGCCTCATCTAAGCTGCAGAGCAGGAGCTGGCTCAGCAATGGCTTATCACAGAGCTGGGAGAAGAGCAACACCTTTTCATCTGAGACCTGAGAAGGAAATAACAAAGTAAGGCTTGCTGGAGCAGATCATTGGTCTGCCAAGTGCAGCATCTTGCAGCTGACAGTGAAGACCTTGCAGCAGTACATTCGCACAGCATTCTCCTGGCTTCCACTGATGCATTGATCTCAAAGCAGAAGGGGTGTACTCTCATTTATTAACATTAGATAGAATGTTCTTCCGTGACTTTGTCCATTGATTTCTGTATCTGCATAAACTCAGTTCACCCACAACATCCTGTGGCAAGGAAACCCATGGCTCAGCTATGTGTAATATGAAACAATATTTCCTTTTGTTCATTTTGAAAGCTCTGCCTTCACTTGATACCTAGTTCCTGCATTGAAAGAGCCTCCCGGCAGCCATCCTCTCCATCCTGACCTCTGTCACAAGGTCACTCCCAGGTCCACGAGTGCTCCCACCCCATTTAGGTTCTCAGACTGTTCTGGTCTCTTTCCCTCCCTTTCTGTCTGTCATAGTTCTTCCATGTCTTAGCACTAAAATGTTGGTTACATACAAATAGTCATTATAGCACAAGGATTTTATTCCTGAGTAATAATGGCAGCCTGTTCTAGTTGAAGTGGGTGCTGGAGGTATAGACAAATGTCAACATAGATTAATGTTGAATTCCACCTACCTGGTACCGTCATGATCCTCTTGTGTATCTTTTCAGCACCATTTTGAAGCAAATAATCTGCTCCTTTCTGTGCAGAGAAGGTTCCTAGAGATACAATGACGCTGAGTAAGTGGAAACATAATTTTGCACGTATCTTCTCAAAGAGAATGACATTTTACTCTTTATAGCCAAACCATCTCTAGTCCTACAAATTTGGCAAGCTTTCTTTTCCTAACATGTTTCAAAAAGAATGTATTATGCATGTTCACATCTTTTGCAACTTGTCTCTCAAATTCCATCCTTCCCTTTTAAAACTTTGCTTTTTACTCTTTATACGTTGTAATAAAAATTTTCATTTTTTATGTAAATTTGCATTTTAATGCATTTTTATTTCTTTTTACACAATTTCCTTTTAGCAGTTAGTCATTAAAAATAACTAGATACTTAGCTTTGACATCATGTCCCAGCACAACATTAGCCAACGTACCCTGGAGCGTTTGTGGTTTCCTGTTCTTGCATTCTCATCTCTACCAGCACATCATAGTCATTGCCACATTCCACTGGATCATTTGGTCATATGGGTGTCATACAGGTGACAGAGGAAAGATAGGCCCACTAAGCACTGTCAAAAATAATACAAATGATAGTAGAACAGAAATATTTATAACTTCCTTAGAACAGTTAATGCACTTTCAAGGATTGAGACAGACAGACGTCAAAGAACTTAAAGAGATGGTTTTGGAACTAACACTAAAGATGTTCACACACATGAGGATCTTGTATGTTGAAAATACCTAAATCCATAGGCTGGGTTGAATATATCACCTAAGGAACTGTTTCCATGTCTTTGCACAGTATTACACTGCAAAAAGAGGGAGGGAGAAAACTGTTCATTAAGGTTGGCTTATTACTGTAGTGGGTCCCACAGGACTGTATTATTCTGTATTTATTCTGTAATAAAACTGTAATGGTTCATGTAGAAGCCTGGCTATTTACTACAACTTGTGAAGGTAAGAGTGGTGGAATGGAATGAAAGGGTGTTTAAAGAAATAGTACAACAAACAGAGGGACAAACATAAATAAGTCTCTTGTCTTTTTAATCTTGAAACATTCACGCCCTTGTTCAGAATGAACAAGACGCTCATGACAAGTAGGGTATTGTACTGAAAATTACTGGCTGCATGATGGCTTTAGAAAAAAATATGCCATGTTCACAAATACCTCCCTTGACCTGTTTATTAAAAAGAACAATAAATGACTGAGCAGTGAATATTCAGGGCCTGGGAGATTTTATCAGGCATAATGCTTCCGAAGAAAAAAAATTGTATGATACTTTTGGCTGTGGGAAGAACTATGAGTTCAGGTCTTTCTCAGGTCAGCTGATTCTGTCCCCTTTCTAACTCCATGTACAGTGTCTATTTAACATTTCGCCAATCTTCTGGGAAAGTCTGTCAAACAAAGGTTTTGAACGTGACTTGCACATAGTGCTGCCTGCCTTTCAAGGAACAGGCATTTTATGAAGTCCTTCACAGATGACCATGGGTTTTTTTGTTGTTGTTGTTGTTTGTTTTTTTTTTTAATGCATTCCATAATGGAAGAATTTTGAACTAAGCCACTGCGATTGCCCTTAATCAACTTGCAAACAGAAAAGAATTCATTGTATTACTAAAGTGAATTCCTGCTATTTAAGGATAGTGTCATTATGAATAGAGCTTATTGAAACCAAAACGCCTGAATTTATTTATAGATCCTAAGTACAAATGAAAGGAGCAAAGGAGTTTGGAAACAGTCAATATACTTGCTGTGATGCTGGCTTTGCTGGAAGTCAGCTGCATTAGGGATAATTCAGCGAGAGTGAGACTTTGTGCTCAGCATTTACCTGCATTTGTTGGTGCTGAAATCTATGAGAAATCCTTCGTTTATCTCTCAGGAAATAGAATTATGCCAAAGCTAAGCTCTTCTGAAAGTCTTACATTGCTAAATAACTCATAAGGCTGCAACTAATATGATTTTAGTGTTCTAGCCACAGTAGGAAGCAGCATTTAAAAATATTAAACTTTCTGCCCTTGGAAATATAGAGATGTTTTAGAAACCATTATCAAGTTCAGGGAAGTTACGTACCCAGAAGAAGTACAAATAAGCAATCCCTCAGTAATGTGTGCTTGTTGTGCTAGAATGATTAAAGGTACCTCTCTAACAAAAGCAATAGATTAAACAACAACAACAACAAAACAGTATTAAGCTAAGATTCTTTTTATCTCCCTGGGAAGAATATCAGCTTTAAAAAGTTACAAAGAGAAAAATTTTAGATGATATTTATTCATGCGGAGGAAAGAAAATCCAGTTAGTGGTTTCAAATATTTTATACCACTGTGGTAATTCCTGGTGCCAGCGTCCCACTGACATCTGTACTCTTTCACATACAGCAATGCTGCAGACACTGTGCATGCTACCAAAGACACAAAGCTCACACATGAAGGTAAGGTTGCTCAACTGCACTGATGCCTGGCAAGAAGAGCCCCACTGGACTCTGTGTAGTTACCCCTGCAGAGAAGAATGGTTAGATCAAAATCAGACCTTGTATAACCACTGAAGAATGATTCTTTTCCTAAATGTGTGACTCATTAATTGCTTGAGAACAACTTAAACTCTATTAATTCCATTGCGTTCTTAATCAGGGAGCTAGGCATCCTGGCCCTAGCCCCAGTCATATATCATGTTAAGTTATTGAAAGAGCTACACAGATTGACTAGTGACAACTTTTATTATTATTATTGCTATTATTTACTTATGATAATCCTCACTTGAGGGTCATAGCCGAGCATGGAATCTGCTTTCAGCCAAGCTGACGAGGAATTTGGCTCACTTGTCCTTTGGCTTACTGCAGTGTTGCCCATCAGGTTCCTGATGACAAGTGAACAGAAAATTTCACCACTGTGTCATCAGAATATTTCACATTGCTCCAGGTGCAGCATGAAGCCAATCATTCTGCAGAAACTCTGGGAGGTGATACACAATGAAATCGCTGTCTACTACTCTCCTAAAGGCATGCTTGAGTAGGCTGCAGTGAAACCTCCCTGGGGAGGCAACGGAAGCCCTATCACTTCAGTCATTCAGAGCTGGATAGTAGGAAACACTTATGAATGTTCTGTAGGGAACAATTCTTCTTGGCAAGGACTATATTAAGTGATGTAAGGGAGGGTTTTTCAGTTCTTATTTCTACGCCTTTGAGAGTATAGTGTTGCTATTTGGCATTTACAAGCAGAGGCCCAAGCCTCAGGAGGAATGATAGAAAAGAGGAGATAATCAAATAACTGATTTCCTTGCATGCTTTCTCTGTATTCAAGGAGCCTTCAGAAGTGAGATGCTGGGCTAGAGGCAAACATTGATAGAGTTATGAGGAGCTGAGAAGCAAAGTGATTATTGGTGTCCCTTCGGGTCTGCTTTTTCTACTATTATCTTCATATTTTCTGTCACACCACTATGCACAGACACTTTCCTTGAATAACACTGGAAGGCTTCAAATCCACATCCAAGATTTTTATGTGCTCTGACATCTACACGAAACTGGCAGATAATCATAGCTTTGTAAAGTTGAAATGGGAATAGATCAATTAAAAAAAAAAAAAAAACACAAAAAAAAAACTGGACACAGAAGACTTGTTACTAAACAGAGGGTGGTCAATGATAGATACACCAGTGCTGCAATATTCACTTTTCTGCTTGTTCTTGCTAATCTTCTATCACTCTTTTTTTCAGTATGCTTTTTTCCTCAGCAAGTTTTTCATTAAGTAGCTGGAGCTTTGCCAGATTTGGTTTTCCCTCATATCATTGTAAATCACGACTGAAGCCTGTGCTATTATTCCTGCTTTCCCCAAGTACAACTGGGACAAGCTTTTAGGCCATTGCCTTGGGGCTCAATACATCTTGATACCTTTCGGAGAAGCATTTGAAAAGTGAAAGAACTGTTTGGAGAAATCTTTCCCTTTCTTTCTCCATCTATATCTCCTTCCCGCTTTCTTTGTTTGCTTGCTGCCCCAGGCTCATGTCATTTCCCCTGACTTTCAAAAAAAAAATTATAATCCTGATGAGCTAGTGAGGTAATTTGGAACATCTCCCAGCATACCAGCAATGTTGTGGTAAAAATCTGAAACACTTACCGTTCAGAACTGTTACAATGGCATACCTACTCCTTCTGCCATCTGTTTGTTCTCTCACCTGCAAGCCTGTTCACATGCTAAAATCCTCTCATGCCAAAAAATAAGGCAAAGCATGAAGCTTTATAAAGCCGTGAAATGTGAGACTCCATTAACAGCAGCGTACTTACATGACAGCATGTGTACCAGGATTTCTCCTGTTGCCCTAGGTGGAGTTCATATATTTTCTTTTGTATCCGACCTTTAGGAGTAAATTATTGAATTGTTACTTCACTTAATTCAGAGTCTGAGATTAGTGTTGCACAAAAATTCTTATTACTATTTTAAAATACCTCAGGCTTCTAATTCCTGGGCAGCCTTTGATAAGATTGTGTTACAGTAAATGACAACACAGAAGCGTGGTCAGTGGACTGCTCATTCAATGAGCTGTGAAGACAGATGTGCTTTGGAAATACCTAAGTAGTTACATAGAAAAGATATGGGAAATGGTACGACAACGCTTGAATGAAACTAGCTTCCAATACTAATTAGGTCACAAGTGGTTCATTCTAAGTCCCCAATAAAACATACCATAAAATCATTAAATAACTGCTATAAATGGCAATTTCTGCTCAGCAGATGCTGAAGATGACAATCACTGGACTTAGAGCAATGATACTCTCTAGCACTCCAGCTGGGTTTACAAAAGGTGAAGTGATAGATGCCTCTCCATCTAGGCCAAAAATAGTATTAGGCTTGCTGGGCTCTCCGGCGTGTGCAGGTGCTCAGGATTCAGCCCAGCACAGTTGTGCTATTTGTCAGACACTATATTAGCAGGGTGCCCTAGAGTATTTTGTTCCTAGAAATATTTACTTCCCCTTTCTTTTCTGCTTTTTCTGCTGACTCTGAAGATGTTTCTCAAATAGATTTTAGTATTGCTCTGTCTCTTTAGATGCCTAACATCCTCAGAAACTGTGTAACTCACAGAACTGTAACTAATGTCAGTTAGTACTTTGATTACCTAAGTTCTTACATTTTGCCTTGTCTGCTTTGAGCTGCTCTACAACTTACAAGGTAGTCATAATCCTCTTACAGATGCAGCCCTTTCAGATTTAAAATGAGATTCTCAGATTTGTATATCTCTGTCCTGATTTGCTGTATTTAATAAACTTGTACACAAAATACTTTCTTTCTTTTAGTATTTGCAGCATGTATTTGTGATTTAACCACATTTTTTTCAAGATGCGCCAGGTAGCCATTCAATGGTGTAAAGATCTAAACTTTTCAGTCTAATTGAATGAGTAAAGCTGTATACTGTTAACACAGTGTACACATGTACACGTATAGATATACACATGTAAGTGGTGCATGCCTTTCTTTGCTACTGGCATTCAGCAAAGTCTGTCTTAGATACCACTAAGGGTGTCAGAGGCCAAGCAACACAGCTGCCTTGTTCTGCAGAAAACCATTGATATTTTGAGTGTAGTGATCAATGGATTTACTGTTTGGAGTATCTCTTCCAGTAATACGGGGGCATCAGGGTGAATTTTGGGAATTAGCAGATTGGATTTAACTTCTAATTGGACATTCCTGGCTTTTAAAAATATCACTAAAATTAAACTAAAAACAAAGCCTGACAGTACTATTCTTGTAACTGCTACTGTCACTAGAGATACATACAGCCCCACATGAGAACATCCAGCCTTCTGCAAAATACCCTGCAGCAATCTTTTCATCACGTTGATCTCTGTATTTAAGAAGAAAAATGAATTACAGAAAATGTACACAGGAGGGACTATCTGCTAAGGCAACACCGTATGTGCCTGCCTTCATCCTAATCCCAACCCTAACTCTTCCATACCTTGGAGGCTGTACCTGTTTCAGTCCTCCTGGTCTCTTTCCACAGCTCTATTTCAGCTCCAACCACAGGTGGTGGGATCATCAGACTCCTGCCTGGTACAAGCCTCATGCTCAGGGCAGCAGACATTTATTTTGCCTGTGTTGCAGGCAAGTTCTGAACAGGTTCTTGTTTCTAGCCACAAACTCCAAGTCTGACTGCAGAAAGTATGTTTTGTTTCATTTCTCTCTGTGTCTTCCTCAGCATATTACACATTCCCCTTGTTGCATGAACGTTATACAAGCCTGATAGTACTTGAGATAGGAGATCACATAGTGACTATATGCATTCCTTTAGGAGTAATTAAGGTTGGCTTCCAGCAATTTTTCACGCATATAGTCTGAGGCCAAAGAACATAGCCCCCCTTATTGTTCAGGAGATGCTAGATAAAGAGAAGTTGAAAAAACCGTGCTGTGTTGATTGCCGTAATTGCTGACACATTCCTGTGGTATACTTGATCATTAGAACAACTCACTTAAAACAACATTTCCTTTATAGAAAGGAAGCTGGTAATCGAGTTGTTATGCTTCTCTGCTTTGCATTTTCAGTGTAAATATTCAGCTGGCATTCAGTGTACAGTTATTTCTTACCAGAGCATGTTGATTCAAATTTCCATTATCCAAAATGCAATATGATTTTGTTGAATACTATTTAACTACTTGATTGCTGCAGATTTTAACATATGGGCCTTTTGGATCTCAGTTGTGAATGGGGGCCATTTGGAAATGCTCATATTTCCACGCTCAGTGACAAAAATGGGTGTGACACAGATTTAAATTTGGTCAAGTCTATCCTCAAAGCACAGGGACCAAAATGAATTGGTTGTAGAAACCGTGCGAAGACATACATGATGCAAAGCCCAAATCTAGCTGTGAAGTGCATGAAACTAAGTGGAGTCTTGCCAGAACAACCCATATTACTGGCTGGGAATGAGTTAAACCTGTTGTATTGATGAGTTTCAAGTGTTTGTGGTTGGGGTGTAAAGTGATATAAGGAACAGTATTACTACGCAATTCCTACCTCTTCCTTCCAAGCTGATAACCCAAGTTACTCACAGTATTATTTTTGTCATACCCTGTCACTTGGTATCACTCTGCCGGCCCAGCTGTTCCTACTCTGCTGTAAAATACTGTCATCTCACTGTAACTCTCACTGCTCAACAGTGTACGAACCCCACCTGAATTCTAATTACTTTTCTCTGAGCTGTTGTTCTCACCTGCTCAGACTACCCTTGCCCACATCACCCCTCTTCACCTTTTCTGGACACTTTGTGAACTAACACAACAACAACAACAACAACAACAACAGCAATAATAATAATAATAATAATAATATGTAATAAGACATATGTAGTATAATAAGAGGGGCTTAACAAATGGAAAGAGAATGAAGAGAAGAAAGAAGGAAAAAATCACATATGTTTTGTGAAACTGTTTTAAGTAGAAAGAACTCTTCTCAGAAAAGTCTAATGTTGGTTGCCATCTTCCACAAAACCTCTATGAAAAGGACTCTGCACCAAGGAAATATGGACCATGGGTTGCATCATACTGGGACTTATCCAACTTCAAGTTATGTAACTTATAATATTCATGTGAATAATCATGTGAACCTGCCATCTCTTCTCTTTGTGATGGAGTGATGCTGGCAACTCAGGAAAGTAATTCAGTGCACCTGTCCCAGACAAATGGTTTCAGGTCTCACCTTTGTCTCTCCATTGAAAATAGATGTTGTCTTCATGATTATTTTAGGCAAGCTGCTGACTTTAAGTGTCTTGGGTTAGGTGAGCTGAATCCTGCATTGAAAGAGTCATTGTGGTAGCTCTTACTGAGTGTGGGACAGCAGATATTTGCATTTTCAGAATGGAATTTAGAAAACTGTATACTTACTATGAGAATATTGTTCTTCAATATGTGCTGAAATATTAGGAAGTCACCCTGAATAAAGTCCTTCTGGGAGACTTGAACATTTGTTGTCTCAGTAACAGCCACTGGCTTATTTATTATAGTAATGGAAAACGAATACCTCAAAACACTGCTGGAAAATCCCGAAACAATTAATGCAATTGTAAAGTGCCTGGGCATGTCAGCTAAAAAATTTAAATCCTGCATACTTGATTTAAAGATAATTTAAATCTCACAAAACTACTAACGTCAATAAATCCTCCATTAAAACAGAAGCATGCTCATAAAAATCATCCTCCATGTACTGGAACTTTTTTCAGCAGTGGCTTACTGTGCTCTCTGGTCTTTCAGAATGAACTGAATCTCCCTACTGTAAAACACTGAGCTCACACTCTACCCAGATTTTTTAATGAGATTCATTGTTGATCAGTATTGCTTGAGAAGAGTATATAAAGAGTACTGAATGTCCAAGCCCAATATCTGATGGAACAGTTTGGAATGATCACCTAATTTCCCTTTCTGGTCAACAGCAAGAAAAATTCACAAGTGAAGTCATCTTATTCTGAAAACGGCACATAACATAAGTGTCTGGAAAACCTTTTCTATTTATATTCTACAAAGGGTTTGAGAGTGCCTAAGTAGGTATAGTCAAAGAAAATGTTTCTGAACCCAATGTCAGGCAAGATTAACAGACCATTTCTCCCTTCAGTGTGGAAGAACACAACCTTTGCAAAGCAAACATCTAACTGTGCAGCCGGAAGTTGTCTTGTAGGAATACCATGTTTGACTCATCATTTCAAGTTTTAGCAAGTTAATTTATTTCTTAGTAGCCTAATTTAAAGAGGATTAAAACTTCAGCTAATGTTCAAAGATGTAACCAGTATGCCTCAGTTCCATAGGCATACACCTTTTCTTGCTCCACCTTTTGCTGTTTGAGATCTATGTTTAGTTTAGTCTTTCTTAGAAGTTCTTCACCTTGAAGAGCTGCACTGGCAGTTCAGGAAGAATGGCAATGAAAGATCTTCTGTATGGATTTCTCAAAGCTCCAGTTTTCTTTTAGGGGTTGTTATAAGATGATCGGATTTATTTTCAAGCCAGGCTCCAGAAGAGTAAGCCAATAACAGAACTGTTAAAGGTTTAATTGTCAACTGATGCAATTATGGCATAGTGTGAATGTCTCCATTTCAGCCTCCATGTAGTCTTTGAGGTTGAAATGTGTTGCACCAACAAAGTGGCCTCACAATTTAATGTCAGCCAACTCTTTTACTGGGATAATTCTTTCTTTACTCACCATGAGAGGAAGAAAAGGGAAGTACGGAGTAGATTCTCCCTCCTCTCTGTGTCTCAAATGTTTATTCTGCAATGCAATATTTATTCAAGCTTGGTATTTCTTTTAAAAATGCATTTTCTCAAGTAGAGTGCTACAATTTTAAGCCTTACCGGAAAACTATAACAAGTTATGTATAACCAGAGAGTGGGATTTCAATGTAATGCAGAAATGAGAACGAAGCAAAGAGAAGAATATTCAACCTTTTCATGGAAGGATCGAGTATTCTTTTCAAAGTCATATATCAAAAACCCACATACAATGGAAACATTCTCTCTCCCTAGAACATAAAAGACGAGGGAACTGTCTGTTATGTGTTCTGAAATGATCCCTTTTCATTACAGCTTCAAAATTTTTCTCTCTGGGGATTGCTGACTTCAAACCATGAAGAAAGGGAGAAACAACATCATACTATTTCCATTAAAAGCAGCCATGTGTAACCTATATTTTTTCCTTTTCTCTTTTTTTTCGTACTTTACAATAATATTTGCATTCCAAAAAACTTCTTTATTTTTGATGTGCTGAGGTTAAGCAAATGAGGTTGCTGCCGACAATGTTGTACATACCACTTGCGTCTGCCTTGTTTTAAGCCAGCAGCAGAGAAACTGCTATGTCTGTGTGAAATTCATTAGAAAACAAAACATTCCATCTTTCTTCATTTGGCCTGATCCATCTTTTTAACCATAATTAAGTTATAACAGAACCATCTTACACAACAGGAATATAAAACTCTCTCAGTCTTGTAAATGCATAGGCTAGAAATGATGGGCTTCGGTGTTTTTTTATGATCCTATATGCAATATCTTCAGAAAACTCTTGAAAATGAAATGCTAGAAAAGAAATGAGAAAAAATAATTCAAAGGTTGTAGGAGAAATCTGGAGAAAAGGTGGTAAGTATGATATGGCAGAGGTTTCCTCTGATTTTAATAGAAATAAAATGATGAAAGAACAGCCAGTATGACACAAGATATGAAAAAAATAATAATAATAAAATTTAAAAAAAAAAAAAAAAAAAAAAAAAAAAAAAAAAAAAAGCATCGTCCCAGAGAAGAATTTTTCTAAGTCCAGTGACACTGAAACAAGAAGTTAACTTTGGACAGTTCAGTATGAAAACTAGAAGATTATTTCAGGAAGAGTTTAGAGAAGAGAGATAAAAATGAATGTGAGACATAAAAAAACTAGTGATTTGGCACTCATATTTACATATTGTTATTTAGATGTTCAAAGTAGTGCGTTATAAATTAACCACCATGTAGTATCTCTGAAAGGCAGAGGCAGGTAGAACTTTAATCCTATTTTTACACATTGGGAAACTAAAACAGAAGGCTTAAATGGCTTGACTAGGGTCTACGTAAAAGAATGAGACCACTTAATTCTCAATCTTGTGTTTTTTCCCATGGGGTGATAATGCAGCAAAATCAAAAGGTCCATCTAAAGTATACCAGTGCAGATGTTTTCAACTGTTAAATCATAGCAATTACAGAAGCTGTGATTTTTTAATGAATTGTTGCAATATAGGCTATCATGGGAAAAAAACTCATATTAAATGATAAAAAGAATAATGTTGCATGAAATATTTCATACTTTGTAAATAAAAGTTAATGTGAAAACATTCAGGTGGTCGTGTCTGAAGGCCTGAAATGGTTTCTTAAACCATATTGTACCAGTCCTGTTGCTGCAATTACTTAACCCTAGACTCTTCCAACACTGCATCCTAATAAGATTGTGCTAATAATACTTAAATTAATGTACAGATTACAAGAAAAATTAGCAAGTGAAGACTGTAAATCTTGCTATGGAATTTGAAGTTAAAAGATGCCCTAAAGATGTTCATTGCTCCTATGAGCATAAAGAAAATGGCACTTGTCATAAATCATGGTTGAATAGGATATATGATTGCTAATGTCTCTTTTTTCCCCCAAATAACTGCACAGTACAGCAGCATTAATTTTGTATAGTCTTTTCTAGAACTTATAAGCATAGCATTGAATCCTGAAAGCACTTTTATTTCTTCCTAGTGCTTGCAAAGACTACGGCATGAATGTATTTCTTTCTTTGTCACTGATTCATTTTCTTGTCTATATTGATTTCCAAAATGTTTTCAAACACATTTACTGAATAACTATGGGGAGCAATCTGGACATCCAGTATGTTCCAAATGATGTTAGATTCTTTCTTTGTTTTATGAAAGTTGTGTTCTGCATTATTTCCAGCCTTTCAGTAGTATATGATCTTTTCCCACTGTAAGTCATCTACAAAACTGATTAATATGCTTTCTTCCAATCATTCCTGAAATTACTTGCACACAGAAAAGCCCCAGAAGGCACCTTCTCCCAATTAGTATTGGAGGGTTTTTTGAAGGCATTTCTCTGTATTCCCATACTACAGATTATGACATCAAACAATCAAGATTAGAATCAGAGTCTAAACGAGCAGGAAGGATATATGTTCTTAAGGGGAAAGATCTCACGCACACAGATATTTTCAGTAAATGGCAGGTTCTAAAAGCTCAGTGAAAGCCTGGGCTGTAAACTGGTTTATTTTATATACCACTCATTCCTATGCCAAATTTACAGCAACATTTGGTCTTTGTGCAGGCAGAGAAGAGCAAGCAGCCTGAGACCAAGTCAGACCTAGCCTGGAGGAGGCAACTCTTGCTCATAAAAAATCTTTTGCTAGAGCTGACTGCAGAGATGCCGCCTTTTGCCATGGTTTCCTGAAAAACGAAGGTGATTCAGTCCCAGTTCAGGCCTCAGGCAATTTGAAGGTGACCAAGAGGAGCCCCTTCTGATGGGTCATCTTCTATTTTCAGGGAAAGAATAATACAGGCATGGGCAGAAAGTAAGGAGGTAATAAAATGATTTCCCGAGGGAAAGTAATTCTGGCCATTGTGCTTCTTATTCAAGTTGTCTTCTTGCCTTGCATGAGGAAGGCTGGTAGGGGGAGAGAAGTTGGAGAGTGTCGCCTAGTCACAGGCCTCTCTTTCCCAAGGCTGGACAGGAAGCAGGGAAGTGAAATTAAGGCTGGATTCCCCCCAAATCAGGCTGCATGATGGTGTTTGAGTCTTGTGAGGTCTGCCAAGGCACAAGAGGAGGTGTCTTGGCCCTGATCCAGAGCCCCTGCTTTACAGAGAATCCTCCACATTCCGGGTGTACAGAGCTCTGAGGCAAGAAAAGTCAATATCTTTGCCTTTGGGGTGGCTCTTGTCTTTTCTGCATGGGTTTTTCTCATGCCATGGTCAAAGCCAGATTTCAAAACTGTGGCCAAGATCCTCATGCCCCCAAATAAGGCACCAACAGTGTATTTTTAATTAGAAAGTCCACCACATTAGTCATGACTAATGATCTCTAGTATAAATTCTACTAGATACATTTATAAGAGATAACTTGAGATCTACATAAAAATATATCGGATGTAGGCAGTAGGATGGATTATTTTACTAGTGCAGAGCAGAACAAATTACTTAGTAGGATTACCTGTGTTGGGATTTCTCTTCTCACTGGTGACAGGACAAGGGGAAATGGCCTTAAGTTGCGCCAGGGGAGGTTTAGCTTGGATATCAGGAAAAACTTCTTTACAGAAAGGGTTGTTAAGCACTGGAATAGGCTCCCCAGGGAGGTGGTTGAGTCACCATCCCTGGATGTGTTTAGAAACCCTTTGGATGTGGTGCACAGGGACATGATTTAGCAGAGGGTTGTTAGGGTATTATGGTTGTGTCATTGTTGGACTCAATGATCTTTAAGATCTTTTCCAACCTGAGTGATTCTATGTTTCCACGATTCCATGACTCTATTTAGTTAGGCTACACAGGCCTGGATTTTGGAGACCCACTTGCCTTCTTGTTACCTAAATTAGGTACAAAGTTACTGAAACACAAGCGTGTGAGATTAGAAATATTGACAGCGAGAGCTGTAAATGCAGCTTTTTTATTAATCCAAAATTCTAGAATGAATTTTGTTGGTTTCTCAAAGCCTGTAGCTCCTAGGCATTTTCCTTAGAGATGCACCTTTCTCCAATAAAAAGTACAGCTACGCAGGCTGCCAGACTCATTTGAGAATTCACTGTTTCCATGGTTAATAACAGAAGGGTTGCACGACAACAGGAGCAGCAAAGAAATTTAACTCACATCATTAGGAAAGAGCTGCTTGTGGACTCCCACTAAGTTAAATGTAACTGTTATTGTTTGAAATCACAGTCATCACACTGAAGACTTAGGGGAGTGTATCCAGACAGTACAGTGCAGTGAGAAATGTTTTAACCTTTTCTTGTCACTTAGATTTTCCATAGAAAATGGAATTTCCTCTAAGTTAAATTTCTTTAAAAAAGAAAATCAGCATTTGTACTGCTTAGATAAAATGACATTATTTTCTTCGTTAACCTTTTTTCTACATGAACACAAAGCACATTGCAATCCTGTTTATATGGTGAGCATTAATTTTAAAGCATATGACTCTTAACCAACTTGAAACTTAAAAAATGATCAGATGAAATTATTTGTATCTTAGAATAATACCAGTAAACTGAATGTTTAAACACTTAATTCTCTTTCTACTAGAATTCAAAGGAAAAAATCTATCTGATCCAAGTATTTTTTAATACTTAGGGAGGAAAGCTGTCTTAAGACAAAGAAAATACTTTCATTCTTTGGTTTGATCCTATATTGTTTGGAGATCTGAAAATATCATTCTAACATTTCCCCTGAAAGGGATTCATTCATACAGAAAACCAAAAGGAAAGGAAGTGGGAAGGTTGTTAGGCAAAGCTTATTTTTTTCACGAACCTACGAGCTCAAGCTAGCACTGGTTTATTGGATCAGATGATACTTCATCACAAGAAGAAACATCTTTAAGAAATTAGGAATGTCCTAGTGGCTTAGTATGAGCATTCCATTTATATTCGAATGAATTAAACAATGCATTTTCTTAAGAGGAAAAAGGAAACTTTCCTCCCCCTAGCCTTCTGATGTTTAATTTTAAAGTTTTCCAACCACATATGGTTGCTGTGCACAGGACTGCTGGAGCAATAGAACCAAGAATAAAGATTTTGCACTATAATTTCATGAACATTAGGAGATACAAGAACGCACTGTTAAGAAGTATTGATTGACTCAGAAATCAATCTCTTAAATATACCCATTCACTAGTTAAAAATAATATTTAATTGATTACAGCAGACTTCATTACGTCACGGTTTAGAAGCAGAGATGGCCCTTATTGTATAAGCAGACAGAATGTAGGGTTAAAATAGCATATAGGAAAACGAAAGAGAAATCTTACTGTATACAGATTTGCTTCAGTCTGGAAGAATAGAAATATACAGTTGTCTTGCAAACAGCATTTTGTCCTGAAAGCAGGAAAGGTAAACAGCATTTTTCAGGACAGCTGTGAACCAGGCATACTGATGTCCAGGAGGCTTGGGAGGGCAACCATAAATGGAAAATGGAAATGAAAAGCACACTTCTACAAGGTAAAGGGCCAGTAGCAGGGTAGGAGTTAACAGAGGCTTAGGATTGCTTGAGGTCACACTGATACATTTTTTTCTACTCGAGACTTACAGAAAATACAATTAAGAATGGTAAATTTTTTTGCAACCTCCTTTTCAAAATGGAAATCTTTCTGCAAAAGCTAATAACCTTCTTCAGCTTCTTCAACTGGGAAATTCACAGAAATCTCTATGGTAAAAATCTCTATATGTTTTCCACTTTTCTAACTTTAGTTGGTAGATATTTCATAGAAGTTCGTAGCAGCTGTTGTTCATGAGTGCTTATAATAAATTAGTATTTTGAGAGTGTAGCGAGACTTATGGGAACTGCTGAGTAACAGCCTGAACCACTGATTGATCACCTGAGGCAAGCACGGAGTCAGACATGGGAGCACAGGTGAAGGCAATTCAGCTGTGTGACCGGAAGGGGTGGATCCATTTAAGGGCTGAATGCCACTGAGGAAGGATCTCTTTCTGGAGATTGCTCCGTGTGGAGTTTTCTACTGTGAGATGAGGACATGGATGAGCATTTCACTTTTGATTCTCTTTTTCCACCATGATAATCTTTCTAACTATAAACCTGTAAAATGCTATCTGAACCATGCCATTCTTCTAACTGTACATTTGTTAGTTGTACACGAGAATATTTACTTCTTGGTTTGACTCATACCTTTTCTGGCAGCACTTTCATTCCTCGAAAACAAGCTGCATCTTTTCCCTCCCTTCTCCTGAAGGGGACATACAAGGTGATCCTTCATCTTCCTCATGGGTGATGCTGAGCTAGTTTCAGCCCTGGTCATTCTCTGAACCCGGAAAGAAAACTTTATATAAACCTTTCATATCTGTTCTTCATCTTGCAATATTTTACTTACAGAAAAAAAATCTCCTGAAACACGTGCCAACTAGTCCATGGGAATGATTTATAGTTGTACTAAACCTATGGAGAAACATTTGTAAACATCGTGAAATACACGCATACGCAGTTGATAGACATCATTGACAAGTACTACTACAAGCAAGGTAGACAAATAGGACAGAATGGCTTTTTTAATTATTGCCACATCTCTGATTATAGCCTGGAACACAAGATTTAGTAAAATCTAGTGGCAGCTTTTCAGTACATTTAGCCATTTCCAAAGTTGTAGTTAATCTTTTAACGGCAGACCTTTGGGGCTTCTGAAAGAGCATGAAGGATAATACTTATGCACACTCATTTTTATTTTTCATTTTAAAATTTGGAAATAACTGTCAGCATAACATATAGTTAAAATGTTAAAGGTGTGAAAATATTTCCTATTCATTTTGTTAATAATAATAATAATTTTTTTTTCTGAAATAGTCACTTTAGCCACAGAAATATTTAAATCTTGTTTTTCATAGCAAAGCTTGTATTTTTTGCTTCTTTGTTATGTTTTTGAAATTGTCTTCCCTTTTAGTTGTACTTACCTACTTAAAATTTTATTTTTTAATTAAAAGAAGTGATGGAAAAACTTCAGTTCCTTTCAATTCTAGCTTGCCCACTCATGTGAAGGATGACACATTTCTGAATCTATGCTCCTTCCTCAAGTTTTGTCAGCCCTTTGTTTTGCTTTTCAGTTTAAATAAATTGGATTCATCAAATGACTGTGTGGTACTCCTTTTTGTTTTATTCTACCCAGTTTTGTCACTTTGTTGTGACAAGCCCTTCCTTCCTTCTACATTTTTATGGCATTTTTGGACTTCTTGGTTTAGGAATCTGTTTGTGTAGTTTAGGGATCTTAAAGACTTGACTCTCTTTTTTTACTCATGTTTATCACATCCAAATCTATTTGCAATCCTTTCGACATTATTTGCACCAGACCACAAGGGAGGACAGTAAATATGCTTCATAATTTCCCGTATTTAAGCATCAAAGAACCTATACTAGTCCTACTGGCGTTGCAAGCCATGTTACATCTTTTGTAGATTGATACACATCTGCAGGGGGCAAGGTCTTTCTCATATTTCTTTAAAACTGTGGCTTAAAACTTAAAAAAGATGATTTAACTTTTTAATACAAACATAAGAAGATCGTTTACTTGCGAAAATGCACTGAAGTCATCCAGAACAGCGGACTCCAAACAGAAGTATACCACATAAAACACGCCTCCCTCTGTGGCTACAACTCTCTCTGTTTCTTGTACACAGATGTTAGTGTGGACAGTATGGGGAACATCTCATGTTGTGCTCTGATGACTACCAAGAAATACTACTGACAGTCTCTGCTCTCTGTCTCTGCTCTCTGCATCCAGCTCAGCCTTCTGCTCCATCACAGGGAGTTTACACTATGAATTATAAGAACACCAGGAACTTCTGGAGGGGTGCTGGAGGAGACTTTGGAATGTTTGCAGAAAAGGAAGTGTTTAGGCATGTAAATCCTGGCTCTCGGTGATTGCAGAGGAAGCTGAAGGACTACACAAAGTGGAGGGTGCTGGAGAGGAGGCTGTGCAGAGCAGTGATGTACTGAGTGATGCTGGCGGTTTCCCCATCCTCACAGCAACTGCTAATCTGTCTCTGGAATTAGGTCTTATTACCTGGGTCCTGAGATGGTGCATGTAAAAAAACAAACAAAAAAAACCTGGGCATCAGATCACCTGTATTTTGGCAACCCTTCACAGAGCAGGGGGGTTGAAACTAGACGATCACTGTGGTCCTTTTCAACCTGGGCCATTCAATGATTCTATGATTTTCAACTTTTCTACTCTCAAAAGGAAATTCAGAATCCCTGTATGGCACTTCGGACTCCCCTCGTTGCACACAGGCTGTATTAGCCCAGGACTGCAGGACGCAAATCCCATCTCAATCTTCCCACCCTATGCCACTTTGAAGCAGTTAACGAGCTGATCCTTCTATACCTGTAAATAGAAGGAACCAGATGGAGGACAAACTTTCCATTGTGGAACTGGCACTGTACAAAGTACAGTCCTTGGAGCAGGAGCCAGCAGCTAGGTCAGCCTCCCTGTTTTAAGGATGCACAAAGAATACCTTTCTTAGAATCTCTAAGGAGCTAGACAGAGGAAAGTCACTTCTCAGGGTCTTAGTCAGGCTTAGAGGTAAGTTGGAAATCAGCTGTCTAACTCTGTTACAGGTGAGATACTTCTCTTTGTTCCCCATAGCAAAGCTTTCAGATGTCCATACAATTTTAGAACATAATGTTTCTTTAAGGTTAGGTTCTACTTGGACTAGATTTCAGCTGACCATTTTTACCCCAAGATCAATATTCTTTTTCGAGTTCCACCTGCTGTTGGGCTGTTGACTGAACAAGGAAGGACTGGGCTGTGTGTCACAGAAGCAAAGTTCTTGCAAAGTTCATCTGTTGTGACGTTTTTCTGACAGCTAATGGAAGTTTTTCATGTGTTTGTATTATTTTTGTAAATCATTTTACTGCAACTGTTGTGGAGAGAAACTGCACTGCTGGTTGACAAAGATGTTCATCAAGATTAGTTGGTCATGGAAGAACATGCACTTTGACATGGACCCAAGCGGGAAAATGAGGAATAGCACTAAGGAATCTGAGTATTTATTTATTTATTTATTTAGGTGGGAACAAGAATGGGTGAAAAGTAAGCTGAGGAAACCTGTACTGTTCACTGAAAGAACATAACATTGTTCAGACATGACCCTGCCCCTTCCCATTGAAGACTGTATTGACATCTGATCTGATCTGGGAAAAAAATAGCCGATGAAAAAAGGGTTTTCAGTGAATGGGTTTCGATTTAAATCTAGTGACAGCAGGACAATGAAGAGGTATAAGCGGCTTCCTTAGAGCTAATTCAGTGGCAGTTAAAGGAAACAGAAAGAAGGCTAACTTAATCTGGAGGTAGGGCGCAATGGGCTTCTAGCGCTTCTTTGGAAAATCATTTACCCCAAAATAAAAGATACTTCTGAAAACTGTACTTAATTCTCCTCTATTTATTACTATTTAATAGTTCAGACACCACTGACTCCAGAGGACCCAGGCAGTTCCTATGCAATTAGAAGAAAAATATGTTTCTGACTACCAGGCGAGTTTCCCTCCCAGCACTTGGTTTCCCGGCTGGGCTCTTTGTAAGGCAAGTGGTGAAACCAGCTTTTGTGAACAAGAATCACACACGCAATCCAGATCCTTCGGACAAGGCACCATCATTCACGTTGCTTGCATGTTGACAAATACTTTGATGCCGTTGCTAGGGCAATGGCGCTGTGGCAGTGAGCACATCTCTGCTAAAAATGCCCCTGGAGGGTGACGGGGTGGAGGGCAGCAGGACCAGATGGTTCCACTCACTGCTGGCACTTGGCTATCGTTCCACGCAGCGCTGACTGGTAGCTGGCTTTTTAATGGGCCGCCTGGCTCAGGCAGCTTGTGGGTTGCTTGTCTTTAGTTGCTTCCCTTAAAGAAATGTATCAAAGGCCATTTTCTCCTTCTATGCGACACACTTGGTCGCTCAAAATTTTTCCAGACAGAGTGGGCCGCAGCAGCGTGAGGAGTCGTCTGTGGCGGCAGGGTGTTGGAGCACTGGGTGTGAGCGGTGGAAGCAAGGAGCACACTGTGCCTGCCGATCCCTGGCCCTCGCGGGTGGTTCTCCACATTGTCTGTGTGCTCTCAGTGCCTGTGTGCTTTCTGGGCAGCTGGATGCATGCTGTGAGGGAATGCTGCCGTGGGAACAGCAGCATGAGAATGCACTGGTGGCAGAAAAAAAAAAAAAAAGCACTGGGAGGCTTTCCTTTTTCTTTTTTTTTTCTTTTCTTTTCTCTCTCTCTTTTTTTTTTTTTACCTGTTTTTTTTCCCCCTTTTTTTCATTTCTTGTCAGGGAGAGCACATCAGCAGAGGGGGTTGCTACAAAACATGAGTTTCCCATCTTGCCTGTGTGCACAGCTCCAGTTTCCCGTCCTTGATCCTGGATTATTTTCTCCTGTCAGGAGACAGCTGGCTTGGCAGCAATCACTGCGGGGGCACGGCGGCGGGGCGGGAGGAGGAGGAGGACCTCGAAGGACGCCCGGCGCGAGCCGCGCTCCAAGCTGCCTGCGGGTCGCCAGTGGCAGCGAAAGGTCCTGTGAAAGCCGGCAGGGCAGGCTCTGCTGGCCGGCCTCCAGCCAGGGCTGTTCACAGGCCTGTTCTCAGACTCTGCCCGGTCACAGGCCCTGACCGGGAGCAGAAAATGAATCGCTTTTTTTTTTATTGACCTCAAAGGGGGCCTGTTATGGGCAGGCCTACGCTTGGCATTTCTGTGTGATACTCTCTTGCCAGACCAGCCTCAGGGCCCCAGCGTGGCAGCAGGTGATGTTCCCAGCACGCCTCCAGCAACACTGAGGCTGAAGCTGCACCCACAGGCGACCCGTGCTCTCACACATGCTATGGAGCCCAGAGCCGGGTGTCTCTGAATTGCAGTGACACCACTGGGACCTTGTGGCAGCTGCTCACAAATGATTCATAGAATCACAGAATGATAGAATGGCCTGGGTTGAAAAGGACCTCAAAGATATCATCTAGTTTCACCCCCCTGCCATGGGTAGGATCGCCAACCACTAGACCAGGCTGCCCAGAGCCACATGCAGCCGCATCCAGAACTGTCTGACAGGCAGAGATGATGCTGTTTTAGGTCGTGTGCTGTCTGGGTTTTGTGGTCGGGCTTTGGAGGCTGTATCTTGGCTTTTGTGTTCCTCAGAAAAGGAGTAGGGTTTTACTCGAGGAAAGTAAATAAGGACTTTTAAAGACATGTTTATTTATGGGCGGGCTTTCATGCATGCATCTGACTGCACTCCACATAAAATATAATTAAAACAAGCACCGTGCTGAATATGATTCAGAAAATAAAAATGTCTTTAAATACAGTGTAACTGCCAGCAGCTCAACATACCTCATTCCTCTGGGGAAGGAGGAACAGAGACACAAAGCTATGTGACTACAGAAGGCATGAGATGAGGGTATTTTTAGGGGAAGCATAACTTGGGGATGTAACTGACTCCTGACAAGGGTCTTCTGCAAGAAATGCTCCTGAAGTCTCCCAGCACTGGAGCATGGCCGAGCGTCTAGGGTGGCTGTCAGACCAATGGGGAAGTCAGGAACATAAGTGCTGTTATTCCAAACTTTTCCTTGGTCCTGAAAATCCACAATTTTCTATGTTTTCTGACTATTTTTTCATTCCATTTCCATTCAGGGTTGCAGAAGGCAACCTCCAAAATGGAGATGTGTGAGGTTTTCTCCCTCCAGCCTTGTCATATCTTGCTTACCACCAAATCTGAATGGCAGAAACTGCTTATAGCTCTGAAAAACTGCTTCATGAAAAAGAAAATGTAATTCCGTTATAGCTCCCATTGCCACAGAAGGCAATATCAAAATCCTGAGAGAACATTAGTGGAGTCAGGATGACTTTTTGTTTAACTGTAGAGTTTATGGAGAACATGTTACCCTTAAAATCTAGTTGAAAATTGCAGGTTTATCTAGTCAAAGTGATGGATTTATAATTGTGACTTTTATACATTCATACTTATTGTCAGAAATGCTAGATACTTTACCTGCACAATTTAATTATACTGCTGTAGCGTATGTCTTCCATATAAAGAAAAATGCATAAGAAAGAGTGATCCGTGTTCTTACTCTTTCACTTGTGTTTCCTAAGAGGTCAGATACAAGTCTTAGTTTATTTGATCTTAATGCTCTGTATTGGAATTTATTTACAAATGTCTAATATGATGCATGGGTCTTCTAGATGGATATTCTTTTTCCTTTGCATGCATCTAAATAGCCAAATAAATGACATAGACAGAATAAATGAAGCCAACAAAAAGCTGTGTATTGGAGTGTTGCACGAATACAGGTGCTAAATGAGTTTTATTTTGAGCTTCGTCTTCCCATTGCACCCTGAGACAACACGTAGCAAACGGGGAAATGAGAAGTTGTTAGCCTTTGAGCAGGATTTTCTCTGCTGAATTGACTGGAATTTTGCTATTGAGTTTAGAAGGGACAGGTCTGAAACAGTATTTGCCTCGCCTGCACAGGACCTGTCAATTCATTTGACCTAGGCAATGTGTTTTCTAAGATGTTTCCACTAATATAAAAGTGGAACCTCAAAGCTCATAATATTAAACAGACTTTGAGTGGTCAGAAGTTGATGTATGTATTTATACCACTGGCTAAGGTACTAGGACATCACTGAGGTGTTAGCTGCTTAACGTGCCTGAATGGGCTTGAAGGAAGGAAGGAGCAAGGTAGTGGAGAAGAACTGGGGAGGTGCAAGGTGTTATGAAGATGTGTAAAAGTGTTTGGATCAGTGTAGAGAACAGAGGTTTGTTTTCAACTTTCTACATTTGATCAAATTCCCAGGAATTTTTACATTATGTCCATTTTGTCTAGCAGTTTGGTTGGTCCGAACGGAGAAGATAAAATGACAGAGAGAGATTTGCAAACAAAAACATGGAGTTGGATGTACTTTATAACCCTTCCCAGTACAACTTTGTCATCTGGAAGAACTGATACTGTGCCACGTGGTAAGATGAACATGAGAGAAGAGCTTTGTGACCAGCATGAGAACCACGGGTACAAAATCTTAAATTGCTGTATAAATGGACTCTGACATCTCAAACTGCTCATTTTAAGGTGAAATCTAAATCTGAAAGCAGATTTGTGAAAATTATGTTTTGTCTCTTAAGGCTAAAAAATATATTTTATGTTCCTTACTGTTCACTAAATATCTCAGCCCTGTCCAAGTGCGTGACTGTATTTTCCCATGCACCGGGAGGAAATGGAGCGTCTCATTGCCCTGCAGCTGTGACTCCCCCCGCAGTGAATAGGTGATGACAGATGGGACATTGGTTTTGGAATTCACATGATTTCTGAAATCCCACGTGCTTGTTGGTGGGCACGGCAGTGTTTATTCTCATCATTTTACACCCAGATTTTCCCTCTGCAGGTTTATCTTAGAAAAGAAAAAGACAATTACTATGTGCGTATGTATATATTACTATTGCTTGAAACAAAGCTTAGATATTTCCTGCTCTTTTTCCACTCCTGCCTCCCGCTGCAGCCCAACCCAGCCCACCCTGGGGACATACTTCTCATACTGAGGGTGTGCATTGTGTGGGTACTGGCAAGTGCTCAGGGTTACGCTAAGAGGGAGGCAGCAGCTGAGTCAGAAGCACTGCGGTAGCGCTGGGCTGGGGGCAGTCAGCAAAGAAAGAGCAGAGGGACAGTTCTGCTTCTGGCTGCTAATGAGCTTTCTGGTGGCAGCAACATTCTCATCAGGCTGTTTGTTTTTACAGGCTGCCCTTTGTTGACTTTAGACTTGTTTTCCTTGCCATGCAATACAAATATTCTCAGGCGTTAAGCTTTCCTTGCCCCGACTGCCTTCTTTTCGTCTGGGACCATGTAGGAGCTAAATTTAAACTTGATTGATAGCATTTAACTCAGAGAGGGTCAGAGTGCTATTTTCTTCTTAAATGTTCTCTGGTTTGCTTCTTCCTTTTACAATCATGTCTCTAAAGTACTGTATTCAGTCCTGCTTTCCAGTGAAATCTTTTCTGCTTTCCTTGCTGATGTGAGATAGTTGCTCTTTATTATGTGGTGCTTAATGCCGCTTTGTCTGATCCTATAAGGAAAAGAGAAGGCCTTCATCACACCTAATTTAGATGTATAAAAATTAGATGTCCATCTTGGGAAGCGCTTTCATGACACTTTATCAGCATGTGATATAGCAGCAGCCACAGAAAAGTCTGTACTGGTTGAAAGTGAATGCACAAATTACCTGATATTCCTTCTCCTGCACAACGTATGATGATGATTAAAGTGTAAGTAATGCCATGGCATGAAGAGTTCTTCCCTCTTTAAGTCCTCTTCCACATCCAGTTTTGGAGGGTCAGGAGAATTTGGGGGGATCTGATTCAGAGGGTCTATTTGTAATCTTTGATGTGAACCTATTCTGACTGTCTAGTCTGCTTTGGAGCATAAGCAAACCTTTTCCTTCAACAAGAACAGCTACAGAGTTGTGTCACATGAAGTACCATCTCGACTTGTTTGCTCCAAATCTAGATCTTACTGCCTTTCATGTGATGTTTCCTGCTTCATATATTGAAAGAAACAGTAAAAAGGTAATCCCCAAGCATTTTCTTCAGTGCATTCATTGTTTTGCAGACATCACTCTGCTGTCTCTTTTCCAGTGTGAAGACTCTTCTGAAATGCTGTCTAACTTCTCTGAATAATCATCACGTAGTCTTATGGACTTAGTTTTATGGAGAGCGTTTAGGAGTTAATCCCCCTATCTATACCAGACCTGAACTGCCTATCTCGTTTCTGACTATGGGGGAAACTGGGCGACTAACTTAGGAATTAGTCTGGATGACTTATGGTGAAATTGCTATAGTTAGATTCGTTTCACTCTGAAATAATCCAGTGCTGTTTCCTCAATCAGATTGGAAAAGCAGTGGTGTAAGATAAAGAAAAAACATTGAAACACATTATCACATGTAAAAGTATGTGAAATAAAAGCTCTGATGAAGCCAGTGCTTACTGCAGATTAGCTGGAGAAGTCATTTGACAGCAATGACTGCTTTTTATCAGCTTCACTTGATACAAGTATGCTTGAATGTATCGATATTAGATGTATATCAGCTGGAATTATTTGTCTGGATCGTTTGACATATTTCTCTCCCTTCCTGCTTTTCTTTAAGCTCTGCAGCCTTTCCCTCACCCTCATACTTCAGTAAGCTGGGAGGAGGTTCAATAAAGATATTTTTTGCTCTCATTTTCCTTTTCCTTACCTGACTGATCCAAGGTGGTGTGAGATCTCCCAAGATTGCTGTTGTCAGTAAAGTGAGGTAGAGAGATGTGTGACAGGAGATAGTGAAGGAGGGACTGTAGCTTTGGCAAAGGTTTGCTCATAAAATAGGCTAAGCCAGTCATTAAATCACCCTTGATTTACAGACACAATTATCTTTTAATGTTACCATTGTAGTTAATGCTCTATTCCCATTTCTTTGTTTATGCTTCTCCCTGGGAGAATAATTTATATTTTCATTGTCTTTCTCTGTAGAGAAAAGACTAGAAACTTCTTTTTAAAAATGCATGAAAATATAGTAATTCCTTCACACCCTATTGAAAATCACTTGGTGTTAAATTACTCACAATAACCTTACCTTAAATCTTGGTTGTTGCAATACATTTACAGCCAAAGCGAAGTTGTCTAACCTGCCAGTCTGAGGATCAGTATTTCCTCTGTGCAAATTTCGCGACTACAGAAGAAAATCTGTGTTTAGCACTGAAAGACAGTTGTACTCCATCTTTGCAGTCCTACAAGCGTATGTGTATGCCTGATAGAGCATGGAGATAGAGATGGTGTATTCGTGGCGTCCTAGCAAAAAGCAGTTGAGTTGTGGTTACTGGGCTCCTACAGGATACACTGGCCTCTTTAGTGAAACATTAGGAAGGAACTTTTTTTTGCTAATAAATTATTTTCATGAGAAACATCGTGATGCATATAAAAGGCTAAGACAGACAAATGTGGGAAATTCAAAATGAAAACTCGGGTCATGACGCTGCATGAATTTTACTTTTTCCAGAGCAACTTAAGCAGAGGAAGAAAAATTACATTCCTCCTTTGAGTGTGTTTCCTTTAGTTTCTCAACCACGATGTCTTTTAAATGAAGGCTTTTATGTATCAAGGTCACAAGTGCCTGAGCTTCCAGAAAGTCCTTCAAATAAGAAGCGATTGTTTAGGGGCTTAAATCGGACTCTGTAATTTACATCTTTCAGACTGCCCCATTGCATCCTGTTTAATGTGTCTTTCACAAATTAAACGCAGCCTATGCCAAAGATCTGAAATGATGAGAAATCATTCTTCCCCCTCCCTTATCACTGATGGCAAGAATTAAACTACTATCAGCTTCAATTCTGTAAAATTAAACCTGGAATTTCTGCACGTTTGCGACACAACTAATTATGAACAACTGATACGTTCCCATTTTGCCCATCTTGAAGATTTGTTGCTAGAGTTAGTTAATTCATGATATTTGAGATTTTATAATTATGTTTCACATGAAGTTCCTGTACTAGTGTGATCAGGACGTGGCCCAGCATCATCTGATGTAAAAGGGAGCATTCTGTGGATGTTAGTAGCATATGAAACAGACCTTTCTTTCTAGCATTTCTTCTGTTGCTCTTTCGTACTATATAGGAGGCCTTACTCAGAGTATTTCTCTTTTTCCCCTTTCTTCCTCCCTCCATCCCTCCATCTTTTTTACATTCATGGAACCAAAATGCCCCAGAAAATACTACAGCTATGCACACTACACAGAAGCCAGGGCAGCATGTCGAATACTTTCTGTTTTCACAACGAGAGTGCAAAAAAGCTGCTGCCTTCTTCCTCTGTTGCTGTGTCTACCAGCATTTTCAGAGTTGTCATTTTGCCAGACTTTGCTAGCCAGTAACAGAACAACCAGCTTGAACTAAAACATCCCAGCCATTGGTAAGACAAATTTTGTGATAACTATGAGGAACTGAAAGAAAGTACCTGGCAAAAGTATCTATCATCTCTTTTGTTGAGCAGAAGGACAAGGTGTCCTTTTAGGCCTCAAAAAGTCCAAAACTTGTAAGTTAAGTGTTGATTCTCTCAGTTTCATCCTGGGTACTAGAGGAGCGGAACTAACAAAAGCAAAACAACAAAAAACCCTTCTAAGTCTCTTTCAGTACATAGCAACTGCCTGAGGGATAGTCTTGTCTATTATGTGCTTTTCTCATAGGATGTTTTTGGTAAACAGTTTGCCTTAAAAATGTCTGTCACTATTATCCCTGCACTTACAGGGAATTCTATTATTTTGAATGCACAAAATACCCCACTGAGACAGCCATGTAATCAATACAAGACTGCCTGATGGTACTCTGAAAAATAGTCCTTGAGAATCATTAAGTATAGATATTTCTTGAACTTGCTCCCCATAGTAGAGTACAATTGCCTGAGTTTTTCTAATGGAGAAGTCTCTTGTAAAAAAGTCTGCTACAAAAGTAGCCTGGTGAGCTCCCGAAAGACAAAAACCTCTGTATGGTCTTTTCTCTTTAGAAATCTTTTTTTTTTTTTTTTTTTTTCCCTTATGGTGCCAGCCAGTAAGATGTGTGCCCATTTCTTACTCTTTGCCACATGAAAACTCTAAAAATTAGAGCCCAAGCTGCATGCCATTCCTTCCTTAATTACCAGATACACATTATGGAATTACAGCACAATTTGAGAAGAATATGCTAACACCCTTAACCTTCCAGCAAGACAATGAGGATCTCTGAAATTCTCACCTACAATTTACTTTTATTTATCACAGATGAACAGTGGTTATTGTGAAGGTCAAAGATACCTGGAGTGCAACTTCAGAAATATTATTTGTCAAGGCTAGGAGTTCATTATCTTCTCTTATTCTGGTGAGATGTTGGCTGTCCAGACTACACCTAGAAAAATGAAAGGAAATTCCTCTGTGAGGGAATTAGCAAGAATACACAGAAGTTAAGGAAGCCTGACTTATTAGAAGGGCCAGAAGAAGTGATTTGTTTAGTCTAGAACTGACAAACATGAGGGAGGATATCATGGCTGTTTTCTAATATGTAAATAGTTTTAAACAAGATAAATTGTTCACCACATCTCCTATTCTTATGGCAAAAAAAATAATCAGATTAATATTAAATAGAGATGCTTTAAACTAGATATTAGGAAAAAGCATTTCTTAATGAAGAAATCCACAGTACAAAAGAATCATCTTCTTTATTGACCTTCAAAACTTGATAACTAAACAATTCCCTTGGCTCACAATTTTCTAGTTTCTAGCTGTGCAGTGAGTTGAGGAACATTAAATTACTCCTTTGTACAAGGCATTTTGATATTTCTTGGCAAGTCAAAAGGTAAGTAGGACAGTAGAAAATGGAAGCCATAAAATGTAGGGTTTCATTCTAGGCAGAAGGCTGGAAAAACATCAGGGCAACCTTTCTGGTTATTAACTAGTGTCCTAGATAGACAAATGCGGTCACAGAATCATAGAATGGTTTGGTTGGAAGGGACCTTTGAGATCATCTAGTTCCAACCCTCATGGTATAGGCAAGAGCACCTCCCTCTGGACCAGGTTGCTCAAAGCCCCCTCCAGCCTGGCCTTCAGTGCTTTCAGGGAGGGGATATTCACAACCTCACTGGGCAACCTGTTGCAGTGTCTCACCACCCTCGCAGTAAACAATTTCTTCCTAATATCTAGTCTAAATCTACCCCCTTAAAGTTTAAATCCTGATTAGAAGAATTCCTAATGTTCTTTCTGAATGGGACTGATTCCAGCTTTCATAGACAAAATATTGGGTCACTTTTTTCCTTTCCATCAGTGTCTTTGATACCCACCTGTCCATACTTTTTCCTGGCTTGCACTGGACCGTGAGGATCTCTCAAAAGACTCTGGAGTCCCACAACAGGCCTGTAACAGAGCATCCATGAATGCTGTGTAGGGAGGCCACCAAGCTTTGCTTCATCAGTTCTCACCATCCCACTGGGGAGAATAAAACACTTAAATTATTTTTTATTCCATAAAGTTGTCTTTACTTTTCAACTTACAACTGCATCGTTGAGCAATCGTGTACATGATTGCTAATAATCCCAGCCAACATCCATTTCCCCAGTGACTTCACATTTGGCTTGGAGCAAGATGTTGGTTGCACAACTCCTCGTGTGATCATAATATACAAAAACAGTTTAATGAAATACCTGATTCTCCCCTAAAATGTAAAATTCATTGCCTTTTTTTTTTTTTTTTTTTTTTTCCCCAAAGACAGCATTCAAGCACATTCTGTAGCTTTTTGCCCTTGTGTACTACATTTGTTTCATCATTTTAAAATCCTTACTGTGTTGCAGATTTCAGTATGCTTTCTCTATGGAAGTTTTTTGGGTTTTTTTTTTGTTTTGGTTTGGTTTGGGTTTTTGCATATATTTATTCATTTTCATAGAATCATAGAATTACTAGAGTTAGAAGGGATCTTAAAGGTCATCTAGTTCCAACCTCACTGCCATGGGCGGGGCTGTCACCCAGTAGATTGGGCTGCAGAGGACCCCTTCTACCCTGGCCTTGAATGCCTTCAGAGATGGAGTGTCCACAGCTTCTCTGAGCAACATGTTCCATTGTCTCACCACTCTCTGAGTAAAAGATTTCCTCCTAATCTTTAGTCTAAATCAACATTCTTTTAGCTTAAAACCACTCCCCCTTGTCCTTTCACTACCAGACTGTTTTATAAGTCTTCTTTATGTTCACAAGCTCCCTTTAGGTATTGGAGGGCCACAATGAAGTTTCCCTAGAGTCTTCTTCAAGGTAAACAAGGCCAACACCCTCAACCTTTCCTCACAGGAGAGGTTCTCCAGCCCTCTGATCATTTTCATGACCCTCCTTTGAACCTGCTCCAACTGCTCTGCATCTTTCTTGTGTTCTGGGCTGCAGACCTGAGCACAGTACTCCAGAGGGGGCATCACAAGGGCAGAGTAGAGAGGGACAATCACATGCCTTGCCTTGCTGATCATCTCTCTTTTGATGCAGCCTAGTACATAGTTGGACTTTCAGGCTTCAAGTGCACACTGCTGGCTCATGTCCAGCTTTTCATCCACTAGAACCCCCAAATCCGTCTCTGCAGATTCTGCCTCAACTCAAGTGCAACACCTTGAACTTGACCTTGTTGAATATCATTATGTTGCCGTGGGCCCACTTACTCTAGCTTGTCCAGGTCTCTTTTGATAACATCCTTTCCTTCATCTCAACTGTACCACTCAGCTTGGTGTCATCCTCAAACTTGCTGAGGGTACACTCAATCCCACTGTCTGTGTCTTGATAAAGTTGTTGCAGAGCACTGGTCCCAAGACAGACTCCTAGGGGACAGCATTCATGACCAGCCTCCACCTGGACACAGAGCCATTGACCACAACCTTCTGGCTATGACCACCCAACCAAAACCTTATCCACTGAATAGAATCATTGAATTGTAGAATCATAGAATCATAGAATCCTTATAGTTGGAAGGGACCTTTAAAGGTCATCGAGTCCAACTTCCCTGCAATGAACAGGGACATGCACAGCTAAATCAGGTTGCCCAGGATCTGATCCAGCCTTGCCTTGAAAGTCTCCAGGGATGATGCCTCAGCATTCTCACTGTATATCCAACCTAAATCTGCCCTCTTTAAGCTTGAAGTCATTTCCCCTTGTCCTGTCACCACAGACCTCCCTAAAGAGTCTGTCCTCTTCTTTCCTGTAGCTTCCCTTTAGATATTGAAAGGCTGCTATCAGGTCACCTCACAGCCTTCTCTTCTCCAGGCTGAGCAGCCCCAGCTCTTTCAGCCTGTCCTTGTAGGAGAGGTGTTCCATCTCTTGGATCATTTTTGTGGCCCTCATCTGGACACACTCCAACTGGTCTGTGTCTCTCCTGTACTGAGGACTCCACATCCGGATGTGGTACTCCAGGTGAGACTTCACCAGTGTAGAGTAGAGGGTCAGAGTTACCTCAACCTGCTGGCCACACTTCTTTCAGTGCAGCCCAGGATACTGTTGACTTTCTGGTCTGTGAGGGCACATTGCTGGCTCATGTTCAGCTTCCCATCTACCGGTACCTACTAGAGTATCAGTCCCAGCAAAGACCAAAGCAAAAAAGTTAAGTACCTCAGCCTTCTCCTTGTCTGTTTTTACCAGCTTGCCTGTGTCACTAGGGGGTGTACACCCTCCCAGATTTTCCTTTTCTGGTTGAAATAGTCCAGCCTTCAAATCCAAATATTTCCAATGTAGAGATAAGGATGTGATGTGGGACCATATCAAAGGCCTTGCAGAATTTCAAGTAGATGACATCAGTTGCCCTTCCTTTGTCCACTGATGCCATTACTCCATCATAGAAGGCCACCAGATTGGATAGGCAATATCTGCCCGTAGTGAAGCAATGCTGGCTGTCATGAATCAGCTCATTTCCTCACATGTGCCTTAACATAGCTTCCAGGAGGATCTGTGTCTTAGCTAAAAACCTGTCAATCTTCCCCACTTTGCCACTGTTTTGGTCTCTTAATAGCAGTCTTACCCTCTGTCCCCTGCTTCATCCTTTCAATACCATTTCAATTAGCATGACATGGGAAAGGGTGGGGAGAAAAGTCCTTTCACCCTCCTGTCTCACTTTTGGGGAGAAGGAAAAAAACTGACCCAATTAAGATAAGGAGAGATAACAAATGTATTATAAATGATAAAATAATGGAAGATAGTAATAAAAAAGGGAGTTATAGTTAATAAACCAAACAAATGCGAGAGAAAAATTCTGACTGCTCTTTGCTGTATAATGATGATGGTAGTGTGGCATATCTGCATGTATGTAAATGAAAAAGCAGAAATTACTCAGAGATGTTGTGTGTGAGACTGTAGAGCGTTTAACAGTATTGTACAGATCTCCCGTAACACTGAAAGTTACAAAACCAATAAAAAACCGTAGACTCAACTTTCATGCTAAGTGTTTCATCATATTAAAATTTGAACTATAACTTATTTATTGTGCCCTATTTTGAATTCCTAGCCCAGATAAAAAATTCCAGTAACTGGTTTCACAAAGGCCTGAGAACTGGAACCATTGTTTTTATATGATAGTTTCGCAAACAGATGGGCATGTCTTTGAACAAAACCAATGGGAACGCTAAGCATCGCCTTCTGGGAATATTAAACATAGAGATTGTTAGTTGATCTCCAAGAACGTAGCTGGTGCCAGGTTCTGCCTTCTCTGTGGATGTTTCAGTGTGTATGTACACTGACCTAGAGCAATTAACTCTCATACACCCTAATATAAAACTGTATGTAGTAGCTCAGATCAGGAACTTTTATATTTCTGCAGTTCTTTTTTCCCTTAATATTCAGTTGTAACCTGGGATTTGCAGGGGCACGGTTACCTGCAGTGTGTGAGGTAATGTGGAGAGAAAACTGGAACATTTTCAGTTCCATGCTGTAGAATCTTGCTGTAGATTCATGCTTATAAGCAGGGTCTAAAGTGAAAATGCTTGTAGGCAAAGTGCCATGCCACAGACTAGTGTATAAGACATTGAGAAATGGAAAGAAAAAAAAAACAAACCATGTTAAGATCTGCAAGTTACTTAAAACTTAACAAAAGAAAACTTTGACTGTATTATGCAAAATACTTAGGAAAACAAACCTTACACAAAAAGGATTTTTGGAATTATTGTCAGTAGCCTCAAATGGCATACTTCCTGAATGTCTTTTGAAAGTATGTGAGGGAAGATTTATTTAAAGGTGCCTGCAGGGGGAGATGGTTGCCCAGGATACTGGCAGTAAACATTTCATCTCCGGGTCACCACTTAGCCAGTTCTGCTCACTAATGGGCAAAAGCCTACTGCATTATTGTCATTAGGAAAGTCCATAAATCATCTGAGAGTCTGTGGAGACATGAGAATGTCTGTTTAATGTATATAAATAATTTTCTTATAGTCTTATAATTCTCAAGTATACATGCAAACATTTTTCTGAATGTTTATATAAATGCTAGTCTAGAAAATCTTGTTATTTTAGTTTAAAAGCCTAAACTCATTAATTACGACAACATAGAGTCTACCTTTCCTTCCTTTCTTCCTTCCTTCTTCTTTTCCTCCCCTCCTTCCTTCCTTCTTGTTCTTTCTTCCTTTCTCTCTCTCTCTCTCTCTCTCTTTCTTTCTTTCCATCTCTCTGTGTCTTTCTTTCATGAACAATTTCAGTTGGTTTTTGCAGTGTCTTAAAGACACCAAACTTTATAAGAAGTCTTTATCATCTGTTTTCTTTTAAAGTATAGCACATCACTGGAATTTTGGAGAAAAATAAAATGACATCTGGGACAATTTTTCCTCTAGAAAAACAATAATAAACAAGGCACTAAAAATGTTCTGCAGCAGCCACTGTCTGAAGTATATTGTAGCAAAGCATGATATGCTGAAAAGCAACTTGATCAGATTCGATTCAGGGTGATGTCTTTCTTTAATCCACTGGAGAAGAGAACAAAGCTTAAATATTTTATTTAATAACAAACAGGCAATAATATCAGTAGTACTTCCCATTTAACTTATGGCAACCATTAATATGTGCTGTGTGCGTACGCAACAAAGAGCTATTTTCCCAGTTTGGTGGGTTTCATCCTTTGAAGCATGTCTCTACCAAAAAACAGATTTCAATTTCCTTCAGGGACCACAAAATACCCAGTTCTTTTCCCCTCCTTCACTGTGGTTAGAAGTTTATTTTTCAGTTGTGGTAAGTGCTTTGCACCATATTTATCTGCATGTTGTTTGTTTTAGGAATGGAGCATAGAACATGCTATTTTCAACATAGTCTTCTACCAGGGGAAAGGCTAACAAGCAAGAGGCTGCACAGAAATAGTTTAATGAAATTATTATGCACAGCCATACTGGTTGAATCAGAAAGTCTGTGAGAGTCTCTAGACTATAGCTGAGGAGCTTCTCTGTGACTGCTGACTTGAACACAGGCCCAGTCGGCAGTGGGGCTGGGTGGCCTTTGGTTTGTAAACCCAGACAAGTCATTTCACTTTCCAAAGTCTTGTCCACATAAGGGATATTTTCTGTATATTTTCCCACTTTGCTTCTTTTGGCAACCTGATAGTTTCTCAGGACTGAGATGCATACATGGCTCTCACAGTCTTTTATATTGCTACAATGGCAAATTAACATTGACAGGTGGTGAAAGTGCGAAGTCTCGTGGAAAGTAGGCAAGCCTTACATGAAGCAAAATTTTGGGACTATGGGAGATGTTACATTATGTAATTTGTTACATAATTTGTTACACTATGTGATTTGATTGTGCGCTGATTCTACCACCAGTGATTTCAGTCATACAGTTTTTCATATTTCACGTTTCTAGCGTATTTGCAAACCTGAAGAGAATTTGGCTTTTTATTTTGGAG
Source organism: Alectoris magna (assembly GCA_030625065.1). Lineage (NCBI taxonomy): Eukaryota > Metazoa > Chordata > Aves > Galliformes > Phasianidae > Alectoris > Alectoris magna. The sequence goes on from CM060562.1 coordinate 61,350,927, forward strand.
GACATCACCACTGGTGATGGTGGAAGTCATCGCTGCGTAATGAGATTAAAACATTTGCAGCATCCTTTCTTCTATTCTTTCTGAGGCAAAGAAGGAAAGGAATGGTTAAACCAACATTAAAATGCTTGCTAAATATGTTTGCATGTGCGTGAGTGCATGCACATTTTTCCCATTACAAACTCAGGGCTGACTATGGTTTTCTTGTCCTGAAGACCATCTGTATGAAAGGAGAACAAGTACTGTAAGACATCTCTAAATAAAGTTTCAGCAATTTGAGAAAGCTGATTTTAATTCATTATGGGGTGTTTTTGTTTTTTTTTTTTAATGTTGATAATATTTGTTTAGCACAAACAATCTACCAAGAGTTGAAAGCAGGAAAGCAAGAGACATTAAAATTTCTGATAATTCCGAGGTAAAATTAATGAGGGAAAATATGCATGCTTTTTTGTGTGTATGTAGAAAATATCTTTTGCATGTTTCTTAATTTGTCATGATTCCTTTATATATTCATGATTTGAATTTGCTCTTTGAGATTCTGGCCTATATTTTCTGCTTGAACTACTGGATATTTTGGAGCTGTGATGATCCTGATCCTTGTCTCACTACAGCATCACTCATATCTTCTGCTACTATCATGATGAAATCAGAATAAAATGAATGTATCTATCTTTCAGTCCTGTTGCAACATCGCTTTTACATGGCACTACTCCTAAATCTTGCCCCTTTTTTTTTTTTTCAAAGTCATTTTCCACCTCTACTTTATTTTTACCCTTGCTTGATTATCTTATCTAAGTAAGGGTAAAAGACCATTTGCCTTTTGCAGCTTAGCATGCATGAATCTACCTCCTACAGGGCTGCATTGGGCCATGTGTCACCATCAGGTTGAAGGAGATGATTCTTCTCTGTTGAGCACTGGTGAGACACTTGGAGTGCTGGGTCCAGTTCTGGGTTCCCCAGTACAAGACAGACACGGAGCTATGGAGCGAGTCTAGCAAAAGCTACCAAGGACTGGAGAACAGGATATTTGTGAAAAAGCTGAGGGAGCTGGAACTATTCAGTGTTAAGAGGAGAAGGCTTGGCTGAGTGCCTACTGCTGCTTGTAACTACTTTGAGAAGATGCAGGAGACTCTGATTGGATGATGGACTGATGTAGGACAAGAAGCAACAGATGCAAATTGCAAGAAGGAAAACTCCAGTTAGAAAGTTTTTTGGGTTTTTTGTTGTTTTTTTTTTTTCCCCACAGAGTGCAATCAAACATTGGAGTAAGTACCTGGAAAAGACATAGAATCTCCACTCTTGGAGATACTCCAAACTCAATTGGACAAGGTCCCCTGCAACCACTGTATCTCTTGTATTTGAATCATTAATATGAAAACATGGATTGCAGTATTGTTTTGTTCTCTGATTACTGCGGTCATTTTAATCAACAGATAATGAATAAATTTTGCCTTATTGTCTGTACACACTTCTCTTCTGCATGTCTGTCTCTGTGTGTATTAGCAACTGCATGCTAATACTAGACCATGTATGTTACTGAACTCTGAGAAAAACAAAACATATCAATAATTATTACAGTGTATATCTTTATTTACTGTAGGGGCCAGATTTTGAGGTACGCTTTCACAAAAACAAACAAACAAAAAACTAATTTGGAAAAAAAAAATAAATCCAACAACTTGGCAGGAAGGGGAAAGTATACATTGTCTCAGCTTTAATTTGAATTTGTCCATAGTGGGTTCAAAAAGAAAACATATATCTGCAACAGACAACAGAACTTACATTACAAAGTATAGTCATGTTCCTTGTGCAAGCCTCAGAATTTTGTTGTTGATTTCTCTTCCACTACAGAAAAAAGCAAAGCTTAGAATTATGTTTTTTCACTTCCAACTTTAGTGAGTAAGACTTAGGACTTTTTTTTTATCATATCTAAAATCAAATCTTCCACATTTGGAGTTGCCTTTTCAAGTAAAGAAATTAAGCATTAAAAATTCCCATAATTTCATAGTTAAAAGGAAAATAGGGCATGAGATGTATCTCACCAGTTTGCTGTGGTTCCCAGCAGCTATATGGAATTATTGCTTGAAACAAAAATAATAAAGCGGGGAACAATACACAAGGGATACACATATAGTACAGAATCTTGGAAAAGTGCAGTATTTTTTTGCCAATAAATGTAGCGTACCATTAAGTTAAAGTAATGTCAGAGAAAAGTTGGCCTATTTTGTATTTTGAACATTATTGATTTAATCATGCTACAGCACTGACTTGAGAGGGAGGCTGAGATCTGACGACACAACGCATGCCTTCAGAAGTTAAAATAATATGACTGAGGAAAAGCTCTCTATTATTTGCTACAGAATAAATTGACATCAACTTCTAGGACTTCTGGAAATTTGCCTTTTTTACATCCATTCTTTTTTGTGGCTTTGTTTTGTTTTTTTGTTTTGGGGTGGGTTTTGGTTGTTTTTGGCACAAGACCTGTGGGATTGATGACACTGAGGCAAAATTTCTGTGTATATTGGATAACGTTCATGTAATTTCATTCTGGTTATTCATCAGAAGGTGAATTTGGCCCATTGAAAATGACGGTGTTTGTCCATAGTTGGGAAATTTATGGATTTCGTTAGTTGTTGGCACATGGATATTTTTTGAATAAAATATGCTATTTAATTAAATAAAAAATCGGATAGAGCCTGAACTGCAAATAAAAATTATTAAAGGGGTGGGAAAATGAATGGACATGAACTGACACAGTTGCTCTATTTTTTTTTTTTTTAATTAATTTTTAACTAATCTGTAATCCAGTTCTTTTGAGGGCATTGTTTTGTTTTGTTTTGTTTTTGCGTATGTGGCATGTATGCGTTGGTACTTTTATTAGTCTGCATGGAAGTGTCAAATTTAAAACTGAAAGAATGGAGTTTCAGCGTCTCTCTTAAAGCTAACAAAAGCCATATTCTGTAGTCTTTCATCTAAATCCCTGTTTAAGCAGCACTGAGAAGTACTAAGGGTTACAACACATGACTGAAGTAAAGATGATTTTTTTTGTAATTAAACTGAATCAAATCAAAGAGCTTTTACAGACCTTGTAAAATCCTTTTTTTTACTGAGAAAATTCCCACTGATACTAATGAAAGCCTTAACTGAGTATAGACTGAATTAATAATAAGAAATATCTAGAGTTAAGCCAGAAGTTTCATTACTGTAAGCCTATAATGTATTCTATTTTAGGGCCTTTTCCAAGTTTTTAAAACCTGCATTTGAAATACACACTTTTTCATGCCAGAGGGAGTTTAGGAAAGTATCTTACTAAACAGTGATATTTCTCATCATTAGTGCTGAAATTGATCTTCATTCTTCACCAGAAATTATTGAATCAAATGAGGTCCAAAGTCTTTTCTGTGGATTTTCTGTGATTCTTTCACTTTGGTTCATGTGAACTTGTACCTCTGCATCTCCTCTTTGGCATAAAGATTAAAACAAATTCATTGCCAGTGTGAAGCTAAACTAAACTGCATGGAACCGTGATCTGGCATGGTTCCTGTTCACTACTTTTTCCCCAGCTTTTCTCCCTGCTTAGCACATGGTACTCACCAGCATTACAGGATAGTTTGGTAGAGCCCACCTTGGGTGTGGGCTTATTTCTAGCAGCGTGCTGCAGGCTCTGGTGCACGATTTGCACAGGAAGGTTGGTAGGAATGCCGTACTTCCCTTCAGGGACATTTTTTGAGAGAGACATTGCTGACCTGCCCTGCAAGGGGTGCTCGTTCTGCAGGACAGAGATCTACAGAAAACGGTTATCTGTGCAAGGCATGATGAGGCTGACCCATACTGTGCTGCAAAATTACATAAAGTGGCAACTTGGTTTTCAAGCAGTGCAGATTTGGGATATAATTTATGCTTTATTTGTACACAAAATCGCAGCTTGGTAAAAGACCAGCTGGGACATAAGCAGGGTTGTTACTGCTCAGGAAAATGGTATGTAGGAACCAGCAGGGAACTTGTCAGCTACTACTGACACTGAATGATGCAAAGATGCTGAATAATGCTAAGATGCTGAATAATGCTAAGTCCTGGGGATGCTGACAGGTTAATAATGCAAGCAAGAAGCCTGCAACCTAGCTAACCCAAGACCTGCAGCTGTAGCTGAAAATGACTGCAAACAGGACAAGCTCCAACAGCAATGATGAGAATATTTGTGTGGTCAGCAATTTTTACAGCACAATGGTTACTGTTTGTATGTATGAAATATGTACAGTCATCTATGTAGCTAATTAACAATACTAAGTTTTAGAAATATTTTGTTTATGGAGAGAGTCTGACTAGTAAACTTGTTGATCCTAGCTGCAGGGTGGTTATACCCATTGCTTGATGTTTGGCCAGTATTCTGCTGCCTGTCACATTGCCTGAATTAAGGAAACTTGAGTAATGAGTCTGATATCAAGTCAAATTTGTCGCAAGGAGGGGTGTGGGGGTGGGGGGGTGGGGAGAGTCTCATGTCTCCAGCTAGTAGGAGTGGTAGCCCTGGGAGAAAAAGTCATTTCCATCTCCTAGGAATCCTAACTCAGTGCCAGTGCCTGCTCTCCAAGACTAGCATTGTCTTAAGCACTGATTCTAATCAGGGACCAACGCGGAGTCTCCCTTGTTTGTGTCCAGCTCCATTTATCCAGCAGCTCTCTTAAAAGATCTAACAGTGCCAATAGCGTGTGCTGCTAGCACAAAGTCTTCACATAAACAAAGCGTGTGTAGGGTATACTTTTTGGGCAGACCTTGTGCCTAAAGGATCCTAGAGCTCCTTTGCAGACACCTAGTGCCACTTACCACAACAATAACAATCTCTCTAATTGACAGATGGCATGCACTTCCCAACAGCACCAGGAAAAACTAAATAGAGACCTCAGATCTACTACTGTATATTATATCATTCAGAGTTTCAGTATACTCTAAGCTACCTCTTATACTGAAGAGTCCCAAGTCAAACATTCCATTCAACATTTCAGCAAATTTGCAAGCAGGTAACTTTGTGAAGTCAGTAGAAAGCACTCCAGAGAGAAGGCCGCTGTGTGCACAGGGATCTTCCTCTTCTACTACTGGGAGGAAGCAGCTATTAAGCAGCTCTAAGAAAGAGTTCAAAAATACACGTGATGGTGTGATTGCCCTGTGCAATTAATTGTCATTTCTACTTCTGGAGACCTGCAGGATCCCCCCTGTATACTGAGAACAGCTATTTGAAACATAAAGCAGCAGCAGCATGCTCTGTATATCTCCTACTGAAACTGGGAGAAAATTAGTTTGTCCAACCTTAGTTACTTCCTCTGGAATCTGGCCAAGATAACAAGGCTAGTCTAATTCTTGCCAAATCTATGTCACAGGGTATTCATGTGGTCAGCACCCTGGCAGACACATTATACATAGCCCCTGTTTAGATAACTCTTTTCATACAAGTACAGAAGAATCTTTTACGTACAAAGTAATTATGAACTGGATTGTACTTATTGCATGAGTGCAGCAAAATATTTCTGGAAAATTGTTTTCTTCCTCCCTGCTAATCGGTTACAATTGCATGGGATGGCCAGGGTGTAGTGCAGATGGAAACAATCAAGGCTCAGGAAAATATTCTGTTTCCATTGCTAGATATTTCCACACCCCCAAAAGCTTATAGTTTGATTACTCTTATTTTGATGTTCTTCAGTCTCTTGCACACAAGCTTATCTTCTTCTCCTAAGAACATCTTGATTACAAGTTTGGGAGTACAAATTCAATCAAACTGTTGACTTGTTCAGAGAGGAAACTCACATATTGCTCAAGATAGCTCTCTTTAGACTCTCACTGTAATCTGAGGAAGGAGAAATGATCTTCAGCCCCTATTTCAGGTTCCTGCTCTGAATCTGGCAATGACGCCAAAATTAGGTATATAAGATGAGGACAAACAAATGCTTTTCTTTGACTCTTTCCAATAACTAATGGGCCAACTTAAGGGAGATTGGCTAGGACAGTTATTTATTTTCAGAGAAAACAGATCATGTTCAGAAAGGTGGTTTAGGTGTGTACAAATAAAACATGAAAGAAATGTTTGCAGCTGCTACTTTATGACCGATTGACCCTTGCCTTATGGCAAGAAAGAACACTGAGGAGTCACCATGAATCTCCCTATTCCTTGTACCAAATTGTTGTCCTCATCCTAACCCCCATACAGGAAGTTCCAGCAGAAGGCATTTTGGGGGCAAGCCGAGGAAGCAAAACAAAATGCCTAAAGGAATTTCATACACTGGTGATTCTGTAAAGGGCCCTTCCAAAAGGGATGCAAGTCAGGGTTACTGGTACTGAACCAAACAGATGCATATCAGTCCTCAAAAAATTCCACATCATTAGCATTGGCACAAGGACGTATTTCCCTGTTATCCTTAATATGAGCCAGTATAGACGAAAAAGTACCAAAGGGAAGGCATGACAGATGTGAGTCACCTCTATTAACTTGCAAAAGTCATGTACATGTGTCAAAACAGCATATTAAAATGGATTAGCCATTCATACAAATAAGAACAACATGTGCATTTGTTTCAGCTAGGATAAAAATCACAAAGGCAATCAATTCTCATACAGCATATGTGAAAAAGAGCTTGGCACAAAGGACAGCTTAGCCCAAGTGTTCAGATACACATAAGACTGCATGCTATGTTTTTTTTTTTTCAGCTTTCAGGTTAGTAGTCTGCTCCAGAAGGACATGAGAAACCACAACTTGAAGGAAGAAATAGCAATTTCGTACTCTCGATTTATTCTCTAAGATCACTATTTTTTCCCCACGTGGTTTTATATCCTATTCACATGACAATGTGAAAACAACACTAAATTTCACAGTAAATACATTGTACTTTTTTTTTTTTTTTTTCCCTGGACAATGAATAAGTATTTGGGCATTTTTCCGTGACTGTGTTAATGATAAACAATTTTACCATATACATAGCAGCCATTTAGCATAAAGGATGTTTTCCAGCAATTGGACTTCCACTGTCAACCAGACACAATCGCTAACATGATTTTGGATCAAAGAAGGAGATTACGGCTTAGGCAAGTATAAGTATTTTGATATTACCATGGAACATTCACAATAATTTGTTCCTTTCATTGGGATTTTGCAAACAGCTCTCAGTCATTTTTCAGAGATGATAAGAAAAGTTAATTATTTGCTCATTAGTTTGCACATGGAGCAGAAATTTATGATATCTGAGAGCATGGAATCATGCCACACAGAAATCAGGGCAGAAGAGCAGCAAATCCCTTGAAGTAGAGATACAGTTTCTCAACTTCAAAAACCACTTCCACAAGCTCTGTCAGAGAGCAGGGAAACAGAGTCACAGCAAGATGGACATTCAGCTTTGCTGCCTTACATCTGCCCATTCTGAAAAGTAATTAGAGAAAAACATTTTAGGTAGATAACGTCATAGTTGCTTGTTTTCACTCATTTCACATAATCACAGAATTGTATGGATTGGAAGGGATCTCTGGAGATTCTCTAGAGTGGGCAGCCAAGGAAAGTGTCCAAGTGGATTTGGAATATCTCCAGAGAAGAAAACTCCACCACCATGATTGGTGGCCTGCTCCAGTGCTCTGTGAGCCCCAAAGTAAACCAGTTTTTCTGCGTGTTCGTATGGAACTTCCTGTGTTCCTGTCAGTGCTTATTGCCCTTCGTTCTGTTGCTGAGCACCAGTGAAAAGATTCTGGCCCCATCCACTTGAGTCCCACACTTTGATATTTACAAGCACTAAGATTCCTCCTCAGTCTTCTACTCTACAGGCTTAACAGTCCCAAGTTTCTCAGTGTTTCCTCATAAGGGAAGTGCTCCAGGCCCCTCATCATCTCTGTGGCCCACCACTGAGTTCTCTCAAGAAGTTCCCTGTCTTTATTGAACTGAGGAGCCCAGAACTGGACACAGCACTACAGAGGGGGGGTCACCAGGGCAGAGTAGAGGGGAAGGTTCACCTCCCTCAACCTGCTGTCTGCACTCTATTTTTAATGCACTCCAGGGTATTATTGGACTTCTTGGCCATGAGGGCACACTGCCAGCTCATGGCCAGCCTGTAGTCCACTAGGGCAACCAGAGGTTCATCTTCACAGATCTCCTTTCCAGCAGTTCAGCCCCTAACCTGTGCTGATTCATACAGTTATTCCACCCCAAGTGTAGGGCTCAGCACTTGCTCTTCTTGAACTTCATCAGGTTCCTCTTTGCCCAACTTTCTGGTCTGTCCAAGTCTTGTTGAATGACAGTAAAGCCCTCTGGTGTATCAGCAGCTCCTTCTGGATTTGTGTCATCAGCAAACTTGCTGAGGGTGCATTTTATCCCTTCATCCCAATCACTAATGAAGATGTTGAACAAGACCAGACCCAGTGCCAATCCCTGGGGAACACCACCAGTTACAGGCCTCCAACTAGACTCTGCACTGCTGAAAAAAACCCTCTAAGCTCTGTCAATCAGCCAGTTCTCAGTCTACCTCACTGTACACTCATGTATTCAATAGGTCCTATGCTTATTTACGAGGTTATTGTAGAAGACAGTGCCAAAAGCCTTGCTGAAAGATACAGAACATCCGTTGCTGTTCCCTCATCTACCCAGCCAGTGCTGATATCACAGAAGGCTACCAGGTTGGTCAAGCATGATTTTCCCTTGGTGAATCCACACTGACTACTCCTGATAACCCTCTTTTCTTCCACTTGCTTGGAGATGACATCCAGAATAAGCTGTTCCATTACCTTCCCAGGGATTGGCCATTTCATCTGGAAGCTCAGTGTATCTATGTATCTGCCATTCTAAAATTGTTCTATTTTCTCCAATGGCAGTGATGAATTTTCAAGAAAATGGTACTGCTTTGGAAAAGAATTAAAAATACTGAGCTCTTGTTTCTGTCACTCTGTGTCAGTGCCCTTGTAGCTGGAAAGATGCTGCAACCCTGCATTTCTAAGTATAGAAGCACTTCAGTGGCTCTTCTGAAGAAAAAACACTTACACCTCATGCAAAATGCATCAGCTACAGTGGAACACAGCCTTGACAGCACAACCTTACTGCTATCAGAGACAGGTAGCACAGTAAGGTAGGAATCTTGGGCTTCATAAGTGGCTTTTATGAAGCACTGGCTCTGTTCATTCCAGTGGAGTGTGCTGTAATCACAGCAACAGGTACCAGGTTATGGACATACATAAAAATCACTGCTTGCAGCTGCTGAGCCAAATTAGCTTTGCAGCTGATATCAATAGCAAAGGATTTGATTCTCAAGCAGCCGGCTGACAATTTACTTGAAATCTTTTCCTTGTTTTCAGATGTCATTTTTTGAATATGCTTAAGTTAATCATTTTTATGTTTCCTCTTAAATGCCAGAAATTAAGCAAATTAAAAGAAACCTTTTGATGATCCCTGAGGCTTTTTTTTGTTTGTTTGTTCCTGTCATTAGAGGGTGAAAGGATTTTTCTGATTTAAAGAATAAAAATCAGCATCCAGCAGAGATACAGGATCTTTCTTCCCATGGAATCAATTCTCCCCCAGAAAATAGATGTTTGCACTGGAAATGCCAACTCAGATGCAATGAGACCACTGTGATTGGAGATGTCAGGAGCAGCAGAGATTAATGTTGCATTAAATCCTCACAGCCAAAAAGAAGCCTCAACAGTTAAGCCCCTTCTCCCTGGACACCCGTTATGCTTCGTTGCCCTCCCATTTCTCCTTTCTTTCTCGTATTTCACAATGCGGGTGTATATGTGTGTGTGCACATAGACATATGTGGGAGGGTGCTAAGCTGTGCTCTCATTATGCTCTGTTTCCTCTGATAGTGCCTGCCTTCCACCCTGAAGTTTGCAATGCTGTGCGTGCCAGCAGCATCTATGCACACTCAGTGAATTATGCAGAGTTGCCTCAGAAGCCAAAGGAGGAGGTGACAATTGGTGGACATCTTTCTCTGCCTGACAGCATATGTAGAAACGGTCCAGCTGAACAAGCTCTTTCTGTGCTGAGGGGACAAGCAGATCATTTCTGTAACTTACTGGCTTGAAAGTTCAGCATTTTAATGCTTCACTGAGTTGAAAGCTATTGGGCACAAAATCATGAGAACATGAGAACAGGCCTCAGAAAGTGCTGTTTGTGTCTCCCCCTACTTTTCCATCCTCATTTTGGTGGGCAAAGAGTATAGTCAATGTTGAAAGGAGAGGTATAATAATACTGGTAATTTATAAGTTGGCAGCGGGAGGCAGTATATAGAGTGAAGCAACAGCCATTCAAGTCTCTGAAATTCGTGGTAACTAGCATAATAGTAGCTGAAGTTGTTTTGCCTTCCTCGTCTCTACAGAGAAAGCTCAGCTATTCAAACCAGCAACGGAGACAGAAGTGGGCTTTCATTCTCAGCTTGTTCCTGTAACTCAGGTGGAGGCTCAAGGGCAAGGAAGGGAAAAAAGAAAATCATACTGCTGCATTTGCCATAGTTAGAAGATTCTGGTCTCTCATCATCTCATCTTTCAATGATTTTAACTCAGAAAGAGTTTAAAATTTACTGTTATTACAGTGAAACCTAAAGCAGGGCATGCAGGGGGCTGGAGGAGGGGCCTGTCGTTTTGTTAGTGATGGTCCCATCACCAGTGTGGGAGCAGACTGCTGGTTAGTGTGCTTGCCAGAGCACTTCCAGCCAAAGGCACTTGTCTTGCTCAAAAGGCCATTCAGTTCTCAGAGGAATTATGTTCTTGGGCTGGATCCTCCTGGGTGACATTCTGTACTGTGCCTTGCCTTCACCAGGAAAAAAATAAAAGCTGGTCCCCTGGGCATGTTAGCTCACGGTTCCCAGAAATCATCAGAGTACCCCTTGGGAGCTACCTCCAAGCTGGCCACAGGGACTGCATAGACCCACTAGCAGTAAAGGTGCTTGGGGTGTGTTGCAAAGAGGTCCTCAGCCCTCAGGCTATCACGCAAAGCAGCAGAAGGACAACCCTGTTCCTGGGCAGCTGTGAGGCACTGCCCTCAGACACTTCTGAGCAACCCTACCTGGTTTAAGAATACCAGTAGAGACTTTTCAGTCTAACAGCCTTTGAAGGGGAATAGCCTTAGAAAGCTGTAGTTTTCCCCAAAGCTCGGGGAATAATCTTTTTCAGTCAGACAGTTTTTACAGTCAGTGACCTGAACACAGTCGTGCTTGTACAGTGGATTCATAGTAAGCCCTTCTAGGTCTTCTTGTTGTTGTTGTTTGTAAAAAAAAGAAGGCACATTTTGAATCAGCACTTCTAGGAGATGGGTTTTTGGGGTCTCTTGGGTCAAAAGTTATGTAGTATATAAATCATATCTACTTTGAGAGAAAACTACTGGTGCCTTTAGGAGAGTGTCAGGATAAATTGTTTTTAATTTATGCATTTGGCCAAACACCATATATTAAGAGCCAAACACTGTAAAGCAGTTCTGTACGAATATTTGACTTGTAATTTGATTATTCAAGTGCTTAAATTGGGACGCTCTTCAACATTTTTCTCAGTTTGGAGACATACAGCCTGTTCCTCCCTCCTCTCCTGCCATGGAAAACAGAAACTCAGAGCTGCTCAGATTATTTTGGAGTCTCTAAAGAATGGAACAGCGTGGATATGGAGTTCTCTGCCTGATTCATGAGGAGACCATAAGCACAGGGGCTCTCCAAGTGTCTCTTGTGAGTACTGTTCAGGGAAAAAAGTAATTTTTTATTTAGCTCTTACCATGTAAAACTTCACATTTTCCCAGTGATACTGTAATAGTTTAGCATATTTGCCTCAGAATAACTTATGTGCATCTCATAAAGGAAGATCAACTTAGCGGTTGTATTTTTTTTCTGTATGTTTGCGGCGTTGGTTTTGTTTCTGTGTTTCATGTCTGCAAAATGCTGACTTTTTTAGAAAATGGGAAATCCTAAAGCAATCTTTTGACAGAAGGGGAAAAACAGACGAAGAGAGCATGGATGTAATAAAGTTCTGTGCTGTAAACTGCTTTATGAGGCAATCACTCTCCACATAGTAAAATAAAAGGTAGGGTTCTTTATCTCTGTTAAGCAGCAGTATGAAGGTTTTCTCTTTTATCATGCTTCTTTCAAAAGGAGACGCACTACCAATATAAAAGATGCACAGAGACAAAAAGCTCATAAAGATGAGGTGCCACAGACCCGGGAAACATGATCTACAAAATGTGAAGCGAATAAACAATCAAAAAAACCCCTCATGATACAGCATTTTATGTTGTAGTGCCAATCAATGGAAGTTCTAAATCGCTATAAGCCATAGGCTGTTCTTACGAGTCTGTGAACTTTTCCAAGAACCTTATCTGGAGCCTGCATGAAGTTGCATTGTGTACTTGTTTCTAATTTGTAAATCCAAGTAACTTGGCCAAAGGGAGTTTTAAAATGTAATTTTAAGTCTGGCTTCTTAGTGTTAAATTAGAAATAGAAGGCATTACTTTTCTAAGACAAGTAAAATCCTAAAACAAGCAAAGTTTTGCTGTTCTAAGAATTACCTTTTAACCATTCTGAAATATATCAAAGAAAGATAGTTAAACATTTTCTCTGTTCATATAATACTATTTGAGTATATAGGCGCATCCAACAATATCCATCTAGCCTGGTTACAAAGTGCATGACAGCAGTTCCTAGAAAAGCATGTATGTGCAGGTGTAGGTTGGTCTCTTTAATTGTCACCTAGGGGGTAAGCTCTCTTTCTTGCTGCTATTGCCGCTTCTTTCATTAAACATCCCCTGTAACAAGCATGCCTTCATATACATTCTTCACACCTAGACACACAGCGTGGCCACACATACACATACAGACAGAATCCTGGAGAATTTACAGGCAGCTATTCATTACCAATACTTAAGCTAGTCTTCAGGCAAAAGTCATTGCTACATATGGAGGTCTAAACTAGACTGAGCAAGATGTGACTTACTGGCCCCACGCTTCAATATGTCCATCATAATCTAGGAAATAAATGTTGTCATCAGGTGTTGCGGCAGCATTTCAGTGGATTTCCCCAGCAATAATTTTAGGCTTGCAACACACCTACATATAGACAACAGCAGGCACTTGCTGAATGTTGCATGTGGGCATTCACCTGTATCACTGCTGTTGTCAGAGATCACACAGCAATGGCCAGACGTGTAATTACTTCTTCTTGTTGGGAGTGGTATTCCTGCCCTCTCTATGAATGGTCTAATTTTCTTGCAGGCACAAGTAGTTCAGCTGACAACAGCTAGAGTCAAATGAAATTAAATTTAATGTTGAAAAGTGTTGAGGATACTGATAGGGCTTTTCTTAAAAACAGAGGCAGGCAAGCCAAACAAAATCTTTCCAATAGACTTCACAGCAACCTTCAAACTCATGAGAGCAACAGCAGGACTGAAGCACCAGTGTTACAGTCAGTGAGACAGATGGTGACACCAACTTCTGTTCAGAGGGATAGGGGTTGACGCACATCTGTCTCACTGTGGCATGGGAACAGGGAAGAGAAGGGATGGCAGAGAAAGAGTGAAGCCTCCACAGTAAATTGCTAGGAAATTTCCACTTGCCTAAGAAACTTTCACCACTTTTTGTTTCCAGCTTTCCTCCTCCATTGTCATGCTCCTCCTGCATGTGCCCACAGCTTGACTCATAGCTGCCTTCTCAATCAGAAAAAAATGTTCTTCAGCCCTAACCCTGATGAAAGTCTGGAAAGCATCACTAGCCACTGTAACAATAACTTAAGGTCCAGGCTGCACACTTACCAAGGTGGGGCAGATGCCAGCCTCTCCACAAGCTGAGCCAGCCCCTAGCTGCGGCTCTGGAGGGTCACCGGGTGGTTTTCAGCAGTGCCTGCACATCTCACCTGGGTTCAGCACTACACATCCTCAACTTTGATTCAGCGTGAGTGTCCTCCTGCCCTCGTCACTAGACCATGAACCCAGTTTCATGGGTCCTCACGTGATGGTTGCTTACAAAGGATGGAGATAGATGGAGGAAGTCGAGAAAAGCTGAAGGAAAAGCCTTTTCTTTTATCTATTTTGGTTAAATTTGTAACCACCAACTGCATCTTCTCCTTCCTGCAGTGATACTCCTGCCCCCTTCCCATGTGACCCAAAGCAGCCCTAGCAGGAGGAAGTAATTTATTACACATCCCATTGTTCTGAGCATGCCTCAGCCTTTGTGTTGGCCCCTGAGGGCCCCAAAATGTGTGTCACCCACTGGCCCATCAGCCAGCTTCTTGGCACCCTGCAAGAGGCGCAAGGGCAGCTATGGTGAGAGCTAACATGGGACCAAAACCAGGTTGGTCTGTGTGACACCATGTCCCCAGTATCTGTGCTGGGGGTGGCCTGCTGCCAGGCATCACAGGGCACCAGCAGGCCCTGGTACTGCCTGTGTGCCATTAGGAGGGGGGCCACACTCCCATTGCACACCTCTTGCTTTGCAAATGAACGAAGGATAGCACACTTCCATTTCTCCCTTTCTAATTATTGTTACTTTTTTTTTTCCACGGAGCATTGTGACAAGGAAGAAGTTAGGGTATCAAAAGCAGGGATTGCACTTTGAGGCTAACTGTGACAGTGAGATGCACCCCACAGTGCTGGGCCAGGCCAGGTCTGCTGCGTGTGGTGGCGTGCAGGAGGCCAGGGCAGCTGCACCACAAGCGTGCCACAAGCCAGCCGTCACATCTGGTTCACATTGGGAGCGCACAGGGAGCTGGGCACTGGAACTGGACCGTGTCTGTTTTCTCTTGCTCAGATCAAAGTCTTAGTTAAAGAAAGCTCAGAGATGCTTTCAGCAAGACAGCTGAGAGGGAGGGGGACTTTTTCAGGAGCACGAGCTGTCGGCAGCCCGACACACTCCCTTAGTGAAGGGTGTGTTTGGGGTGAGGGTACAGATATGCAGTTGCACTGAAGGAGCAGTTGTGTTGCACTTGCACCCTACAGCTGTTCTCTGAATGCATGAAGAAATAACCACAGTCTGCCAAAATCCCTGTGCCACTCACCTCTCTCTTCTCTTCTCCAGCAGCCACCCCTTTGCTGATGCTCCCCCTTCTCCTCCAGAAATCCTATGGTTTTCCCCACTGTTCTTCTTTTGCTCCAGGCTCGTCATGGGATTCCCTCCCACTGCTGCCAGCAGCAGCCCTACAGCAGTACCCTCTGTCATGCTGGCTGTGGGCCAGGCTTGCCCAGTGCTGCTCTCCAGTTTCTTTTGCAGGCAACCCTTTTTTTCAGATAATGTTTTTTCATGCTGTTAGAAACTCTTACAATTAACTTATGAACCAGACTACTCCTATTGCCACTTCTGAGCAGTCAGTACCACCATAATAAAATATCTCAGGCACATCAGATCTCCAGAAACCCCTTTAGTCAGTTCCCAATCCCCACTAAAACTGCAGCAGCGGTTCATATCTCCAGGGCTACGCTTGCTTTGAAAAACACTAGGCAGGTATTCAGTGCCCCCGATGCAAAACATGCCCCACGCAGCTGCAGCTTAGGCAATTCAACTCTGAGTCAACGTGTTGCAGCAGCAACAACCAAAAAGCAGACGCCCAGAGCAGAGAGGTAGGTCTGTGGGATGCCCGTCTACAGAAACTGGTATTAAAGGGCATTAGACTGCTTGATGGAGCTAAGACTTCTAGATTGGCTGCTGGTGATGTCACAGCCACCCGCGTGCCCCATAAATCTATTTTCTGTTTTTATGTGCAAATGATGTAATACCCACAAGCTTCCTCAGTCAGAGTTCATTATTTAATTTCTCAGGTGGCTGAAGTCGTAGGCTATGTGGCGTCTGTGGCCACCCACGATGTGCTCTTTCTGCCCAGAAATGAACTTCCTCTTGTGCCTTGTTTTCTAATTGGCATTCACAGAATTAAAAGTCCACTGACCACTCCATGTCATGGGAACACTTAGGAAAGTATCTCTGGAATGATAAAACCATTTTGATCCCAAAATAATGTGTGTGCTTGTACTAGAAGGATGACAATTAGAGGCAAGTTTTCGTACCATTTGATGTTGAGAAAAACTTCAGTTTTCACAAGCAAATATCTACTTGGAGATCAACACTTGATAAGCAAGAGAAAACACTGCTTTAATTAATCTTGTATTCTGCCTTTGGCAGAATGATATCCTGAAGTTTCTTCACTAACCTGGGAGTGCATCTTTACTAAAAACACAGTGCATCTATGTTGTTAGGACTGATCTGTCTCCTGTTCCTTACCTGCTGGGGTCAGGTGTCCTCTGTGATAAGTATATCTCGTGCTTTCTTTTAATCCTGCTGAAATCTTATCCTCAGTGTTGCTTTATCTGAACATTTCTAATTTATATAATATTTATATCTGAACATTTTGGACTTGATGATCCTCATGGGTTCCTTCCGACATGAGATATTCTATGATTCTCTCATTCTAAATATGAGGAGTTAATCAACCATGAAAAACAGTATCCTGAACAAGAGGCTTTCTTGCCCTGGTCATCCTGGCCCTGAGAATTTAGCCTTCACCATAATACTGCCTGGTGTTACTGTACCACATCCAGTGACTTTCTGGTCATATCTGAAATTCGTCACTTCTTGGTAAACTGAAATATTGTGCCCTATTAACAATAAAATAAATTGAACAGAGCCATGCAGGGGTCAAATTATTACCATATACACACTGATTAGCATTCCTTGAATTGCGTAAATCCTTAAAGTCTGAAAGGATAACTTTCACAAATTGCCATTACCTTCATGAACCTGGAACCAAGAGTCTCAATGAAAGTTAGCTTTTGGAAGGGCCTTGTCCAAAGCCCATGGAAATCTCTGAGAAACGCCTGCGTCCTAAAGATGTAGAGAGTTATGATGCTTACTGAGAAAGTACAGTAGTAGATAAAGGCAGATGTTTATACAGGAATGGAGATATATTTACAAATATATGCTGGCAGGCAAGTTCATTCTTCTATAGTAGTAAATTCATGCACAACATACTTCAGCTGGTTCTTTAGTTCGAGTATGCATCATAACTATTAAAAGAAACACAGGGAGAGACATTATTTCTTCACAGAAGAAAATCTGATGAAGACACTTTAATCTACAAGGTTGTGAATGTCTTAAACATTGTTTTCTGAAAAAAAAAAACTTCAGCAAAGAAGTAACAGAGTGACACGCTGTAGACAATACAAGTGGCTCCTGCCCTGTCTCACAGTGAAAATGCTTGAAGAATATTTTTGGACTGGATGTTTCCAGTAAGGAGTCTCTGCCTTCTTTCCATTAAACATAAACCAGAAATTAGTAGGTGGCAGTAAGAAAAGATCCATAAGGACCCTTTTTGCCCTCAACAACACTTTTTTACTCAGGGAGAATTTTAGCTGTAGAAGAGGCAAGAACAAAACCCTGTTGTGCAATTGGAGCCCCTGATAGATTGGCTCCCAAACATTTCCTCCTGTGTTTTTATTCATTATTTTCTACGCCAAATATATCCTGACCAGATTTTCATCACCTGTATTGCTGGCAGGGCAGAGGAGCTGTGCCAAGCACTTTAGACCACCTGTAGCCTGCCAGGTGACCTATGGCTAGCCCAGAAAGCCACCTCATTTTGCATCACATCTCTGTGACAGCTGGGCATCATCCTTTTCTTGTGTATGAACTAAGGCTGCTGCTTCCTGAGCCCCAAGATGTCAGTCTGGAGCCAAAGATCTGTGTTGTCAAGGGCAAAAAAATAACACCCAAGCACCAGGCTGCTGCCGAGCACCCTGGATTCCCATGAGAAACTTGTAAATCTGGGTAATCTGCGTCACGGCGGCATGCAAACTGGTGGCCTGAGTGGGTTAAAAATACTGATTGCCAGAGATTTCCCAGGCCATATATAGTTCACACATCTCACAGTGGCAGGAAGGAGCTGCAAAGACACACAGAGATACAGAGAAGGAAGAAAGTAGCAAAGGACGTGGTCACCAGCATACAGCCAGAATAACTTAAAAATAGGTTAAAAATAGCCTGTGTTGCAGTGTGGGCACTGGTGCACTCTATCTCTGGCTGTCTTTCAGCTGCCTATTTTCTGCCACAAGGAAAGGGGAAGGAAGGAAGCTCTCCTTTCCTGTTAACAGCAGGAGAGAGGATTGTGGCTGTGCTTGCTGGGGCTGGCAGGTGTTTGAAGGATGTCCTGACTGATACAGTTTGGGCTGCGGCATAGGGACAGCACTGCCTGGGGCTCGGTAGGTATACTGAAAGGTGATCCTTTTGCGTGTCTGATGAGTCCTGAGCTGAGGATGAAGCCAAGCTGTCTGGCCCTTCTCCCATTACACCACAACACTGGCTCTGCTATTGCCTCCTCCCCCCCCCCAGATCCACCGCAAAAGGAAAGAAGCCAAGGACCAGGTAATGCAGAGGGGTAATAACTCCTCTGCAGGGGTCTCCTTGGGCTGGACCCTTGCAGGAGCAGAGACTGTGAGAGCCTTTGCCACCAGGCCAGGGTGTGAGGGCTCGACCTCCCAGTACTCATTTGTTTGTTGGGATTTCTAGCAACTCGGTGGGCACTACCTAGCTGGTGATTTGGGTAGAAAAAGAAAAGTGCTACAAAAGCCACATAATTCAGTGTGGGGTCAGTTTTAATTTATCTGTGAAACTGCTGGGATTCTTTTTCCTCGATTCTTTGTAATGTTCATCCTGCAGACCTGGCTTCCCAGCTCGCAAACAACTTCTGTCAACTCCCAGATGTTGACACGAGGCACCGAGAGGCACTCAAGCCAAAAGCCCGGATTCCAAACATCCCTGAACTCTGGAGAAGTTCAAATCAGAGCACACATCTTCAGTGGGAAGGGGAAAGCTGTAACATGATCCCAGCCCTGGGCAATGGAGGTAACACTCAAGCGTGATCTGAAGGTGACTTCCAGAATATGCGGTGCAGAGAAGAGTGGAAGAGTGGAGTGGAGGGGAGGAAGAGAAAAAAAAGCACAAAGGCATTTTTAATATGTGGAAAAAACAAATGCAGTAGCAGGCATCTGGGTATCTGCTGCCCGTGGAAGAGTAGGGAAGGTTGCTGAAAGAGTAAAGCGGGGTTAGAGAGGTAGATGGAATCTGAATTAAACAAGGCCTGACATAAAAGATCCCTGCAGTATGTCAGAGAGGTGTCAAAAATTGGGAAGGTGTAGAAAGAAAAAGACGTGCAGAGAGAAATCCAACAGGGCATATCTGCATATCTACAAGATCTAGCAACTGACAGCTATGCTCAGGCTCACGCATGTCCCTGCCATGCTCCCTGTCTGCTTTCACATGGACCAAAATTCTCATAATGCCTCAGCACCAGCTCAGGTTGCAGGGGAGGGATGCACTTAGCCAGACAGATATCCTTGGGCACTGGAAGTGCCATGTGTGAGAACATGAGCAGCAGCATCCCCACCGCATACTGCTGGCTCTGCTTCTTCCTCTGGAGCACAAGAAGCTGCATGCTGCTCCTCCAGCCCTCTGCCAGCCTGTGTCTCAGTCCATCAGTTAAGCTTATAAGCCTTAAGGCCAGACATTAACAACATCAGCATGCACAAGCACAGATGCTTTGTACACTCTATGTCAAAATACAGACTTTTTGATTTACTTTTCCAGATAAGCTCCTTGGATGACTCATAGAGAGACAGGCAACAACCTAGATGGATTTGCCGAGTGCTATATTAGTCCACCAAGTGTGCTGGGACATAACAGCCTCTGCACAAACTGGGAACTGTGCTTTGTCCTGAACCTGGAGAGCACCAGGCTGCAGGGCTGGGCCATCAGATAGGGTGGCTGCTCTCACCAATAACATAGGGTTAGGGTTTGAAGCCAGTGTCCATGGCTGTAGGAGAATGGGATGGAACACCAAGCATGCATGAGCACATGATGTGCATTAGGGGGAGATGCTGTGTGCTTGTGCCCCTCTCCTGAGCCAGAGGAATGAGCTGCTGGAGGTGTCTGAGCTCCTGTCAGCAACTGTTTTTATGGCTTTCATGCCATCCCACAACACCGCAGAGAGTGAAGGATAGCTTCCTGGCTCTCACTTCTTAAGTTAACGAATCCCACCACTAATTAGCTGACAGTAACATGGAGATATTCTTGGCCATAGGTGGATCTTACTGAGGTCATAATGATTGCGGGTAATTTAATTTATTACTCTGGGAGGCGCTTTGGGATACAGCGCATGAAGACCACTTGGGAAGTGCCAAAGCAATAGAACAAGTCAAGATTTTCCCCAGTAAGGTAATATGTTCCATATTCACTGTGCCTCAGAGAAATACAGCTTCAAAGTAGCCCTGGCTCCCGTGCAATGCTGTAAAGATTTCCAAATACATCGTTGGAAACAGAGAACTAATGTGCATAGGAGGTGGGTCCCCCTTTGGAGCAAAAGAAGTGCCAAATTTTTCTTTTTCTCCTTGAAGCAGCTCTGAAGGCAATAGCAGCCCTGTCAGATGACAGCTGGGGGCCAGGAAGAAGAGTTGAGCTGGGGCTACTCAGCAGCTGGGGTCAGCAGCCCGGCCACGCTGGGGCTCCAGCTGTACTCCGGGTGAACCCGACCAAATTAGCTGTACATGGTACTGCATTCCCTCATTTCTGGGAGGATCAAAGCTGCTGGATTGAGTCCCAGCTTTCTGCAGATAAGCAGGTCACAGGATTAGTTTACACCTATTTGCTGCTTGTAATACACCATGTTACAGATTCCTCTGGACTTCCTAGTTTGTACTCATATACGTGGGACACTCGTGGTCACATTTTTTCACTTTAGTTGCCTGAGCTAATCTAGTGAACTGAGGTACTTCTACAGATTCCTAACATCAGCACAGACTCCCTGGCAGTGTTATACCTAACTGCTACTGCTGTGCTTACCCAAACCCTCTTCCTGATTCTGTTGTCTTATATAAAAAGCTCTTATATAAAATTGCTCAGAAGGCTTCTCTCATCACTAATGCAGCATGAGGGCAGGTGCAGCAGGTCTGGCTTTGATTAAACCATGTCTGAATGGTGGAGGAAGAAACACAAGTTTGGTAATCTGTGAGGCAACTGTATTTCCTAAGGAAAGAGTGTGAAAAATAGAGGGTAGGAGGAAGAAAGTAATAATTGGAATCAGTATCACTTGTATAAAGGTGCTAATTCATTGTCAATCTGTAGACATGCTGCAGGCTTCACAAAGGCACACACAAGTTGCAGCAATTAATTACTAGCGGATCAGGGAGACTCTCTGTAATCAAAATTTGTGACCAAGTAGCAGCAATGGATGGTTCAAATGCAAACAGCACACCACATATGTATCTATTACTTGAAAAACATAAACACGGCTTTGTGTCATAGGACTCGGTGATAAATTGACTGTCATTTTTAAAGTTGTAGTTTAAGCAACAGAAGCATACCTAATATGCAAGCGATGCCTTTAGATCGAGTCGATTTTTTTGCATCTAAGTATTTTTCCTGTCAGTACAAGCAGGCACATGTAGAATATACATTGAAACTGGCAGATAGGTTTGGATGAAAAACGGAGACAGAACTGAGGAAGAAAAATTATCTATCTTCAGAAAGATGTATTTAGTTTTGGAATGCTAGCTCATGACTTGATGTTCTTATTCTAATTGAAAAAATAAAAATCAATCCTTGAGCCCAAAGTACTCTGTTGATTTGAAGATAAATATATTTTTCCAGTTCTCACACCCAGCTGCAGTAGTAATAGATAGCACATGCTACCAGTGTCTGTCCTCCCCAGAACATAAAAAGTTTTTCAGGACTGAACAAGGGAGAAATTTAAACAGAGGCATCTGGACAGCAAAGAAAAAGACGTGGCAATGCTTTGGATTAAGCGCTTAAATGTTTTATTTCATCTGTGAATAATACGTTATGCGTAATAATAGAACGGTGCTGAATTAAACTTGCACAACTCTAGTGGGACTGGAAGCGTCCTGAAGATTTCGGCTCAAGATCCTTCTTTATGACATTTTATTGTTTTAATATCTGATAGCTGGAGTAGTGAAGACCATTCTTAAAATAAATATGCTCTTAAGAGTTATTTCCGTAGGCTATTTTCAAAAAGGCTGACTGAAAATTATTTCAAATGACTGGTTTCAAAAAGTGACACATTTATCTTTTGTTGCTGTAAAGTGTTCATGTATTTACTATAATATATACACAAGTATATTAATTGATTTTTTTTTTTTTTTTTTTGGCCAGGAGATTAAGGCAAACTGTGAGTATTATCCAGGCTGTATCTGAGCTGCATTCATCGTAATGATTATGGCACCTTCTGTGCTTCGCTTTGTGGCTGACTTGACGTCTGCAACCAAAATTTCAGAGGCTTGGAGTTAATTTTTGTTAACTGAAACACTCATTTCCACTTTGTGCCCGTCACCAAAGATCAATAGTTTTCAGGAATATTACAGCCAAGAAGCCAACAGAAGGGTCTGCTAAAATGTAAAAAAAAAAAAAAAAAAAAAAAATTAAAAAAAAAAAAAATGAGCAGAACAAAGTTCCCAACAAATAGCATTTAGGACAGTACAGCCTGTTTCTCACAGCTGTGTCCAGAGGCGAAGGAAAATGTTTCCCTCAGAGAGATCTCATTATCAGGAAACTTGTAAGGGCTCCCCAAAAGGGAATGAGTTTAGAGCACTGAGGTTCACTTCTCTGCATAAGCAGTTCATAGCAATGAAGTATCAGATCACATGGAAGTCTGACTGTAGAAGACATGCCCCCTTCACACACGGCAAGTCACAGATTCAAAGCAAAGATTGCATGAAATGGAACTGTAACTCTATCTCTAAATAAGTAACTCATTTATAAACTTTGTATTGCCCACAAGAGAAAAAAAACAACAAAACATCTGATTGATCAATCCACTTATAAAATGAGTTCATGGTTAAAAACTGAAAAAAAAAAATCAAAGACTTGCTCTTAATTGCAATTCAATGCCCATTAATAAAAAGAAAGGAAGAAGAAAAAAAACACCGCAAAAACCAAATTCATATATAAATTTTTATTTCTTGATAGTACTTCAGCCTTCTAGATTGGACATTAAAACATTCCTGATGTATTAATAGGGAAGAGACAGAAAAACTTTTTTCCTCTGCCTACAAATCAGATTTTGCAGTTTTACTCATGCAGAAAAAAATTCCCTTTCGGAACAGCACCTACCTAAACCATCTACCTTACAACGTAGCCTCTAGTTAGGTATCTAGTTAGGTATGTAGTGGGAATGATGGTGGTCCAGCTTGGAAAAGCAAATAAACCTCAGATTATGAAAAATAAGACTCGTGAGAAAGTAAGCATTTAACTGGCACCTTGCAACACGTACTTGTCATTCCTTTCTTTTTTATAGCAGAAAGTGAGCAAGAGATACAACATAAAATAGCAACAATGAATAACTGACAGCATGGTGTCAAAAATAATATTGAAAGCACTTAGAAAATCAGGGGTTGCAAGCAGAATGTATAGTCACTCCCTATGATAAAAAAGAAAAAAGAAAGAAGATGCTTACTGCTAGAAGAGTCACAATCTGCACCAGGGAAGGCAAAAAACTTTAAGCCATGAACTTAATAAAAAGTCATTACTAAATCAGCAGAATCAAACTTCAATGGGACAAGGCTCCCCTTTTTTCTAGTTCATTCCAACAGTCAGTCCTATCTGGCTTAGCTGGCATCTGTACCTTTTTAAGTTGTCATATTTGGTTTGATTGAAATGTTCACATGCTAAAAAAAAAAAAAAAAAAGAAAAGAACTTTGAGATGGGGGGAGTCTTTCTGACAAGCTATGTAAAAATCAAACCTATTAAAAGAAAGAAAGAAAGAAGGAAGGAAGGGAGGAAGGGAGGAGAGAAAGAAAGAAAGAAAGAAAGAAAGAAAGAAAGAAAGAAAGAAAGAAAGAAAGAAAGAAAGAAAGAAAGAAAGAAAGAAAGAAAGAAAGAAAGAAAGAAAATGGCTATGCAAAGAAGCCAAAAGATAGGCATTCTATTGAATTGGGAATTTCAGAATAATGGCTTTACAAAGGTCAGCCAACTATGTTATCCAACTCCCATTTCAAACTCACCCCAACAATTTGATACTGTGACTCTTTTGTAGCGTTATGTGGAATCCCCCTCCAAATTGCCAAAAAGCCATGAATATTTTTCAAGTTGAATCATCATTCGAGCGTTGCTGTCATCTTCCTAATGTCACCAACACAAACCTGTCAGTGCACCATAAGGGAACACTTTTGCATGGCAGTTTATCAGAGTGCCTTGCACTGGGATGTTGCAACTACCAGCAGTCTTGAAATGCTTTCTTGAGTCTTTGTCCGCTTCACAGAGAGCTCCGTGGCAGGAATACTGCTCCTGTGCATATGAAAACATTCAGTAATTTTACACTCAGCAAAACAATAAAAAGCAAAATACATATTCTCACAGAGCAGAATAGGAAGAACACACAGGAAGGTATGTATATATGACACCCACCAATGTACTCAGCCAAAAAGCCTATGAGACACGTGCAGTTCACAAAAAAAGCCTACTCTTTATATATGTCCACACAGTCTTGCAAACTGATTATAACTATGCATGAAAATATAAACAATAATTAAGAAATTGGAGACTACATACTGAAGTATCCAAATGAAGGGGGGCGGGGGGGTTGAGGAAAAAGGAAAAAGAAGACCTTTTGAGTATCTTCATCTTCACTTTTTTTTTTTCACCTAAAGCATCTTAGGATAAAAGGCACGTAAGTTAAAGTCAATATTTTTCTGTACAACAGAAACACAAGTCGATATTACAGTATTTGATTTCCCAAATGAAAAATAAGGGATAGGAAATGAAATGGTACCTCAGATCTGCTGCAGAAGACAATTCATAATACTGAAAAATCCCTGGAAATTTCAATGGTGCATGGCTACATGGCTTAGCTTTAAAATTTTCTGAGGATTTATGATCCACTTGCAAAGAAACAGTAAAATTGTGGTGTAAAGAAGCACTTCATAAAATCCTTCCATAATTTTTTACATATAGCTAAAGAATGTGGAGTCAGCAAAGCAAAAGGCAGAAAAAGAAAAAGTTAACATTTTTATTTCTCATTCTAGCATGATTTTTTATAATTTAAACAGCAGTATATGGAAAGTTCCTCTCTTTTTAATGGTGGCACAGAGGAGTGATATATATTATGTCTTGGAAGACAGCCGTGTTGAAAACTTTTGTGTCCTGTTACTTTAATTCAAAATGTACACAGGTATGTGATATTCTTTTCCCTCTAGATAACTTCTAATCAGATTAATCAGATCGCATCTTTTTTTTAATCTAATCAATGACAACCGTGTTACAGTAGCATTAAGTTCACAGTACATAAAGATCTGACTTTGAAAGCTTTGTACTTCCAAAATATACATTATATTTCTGGTATACCTCTTGAACTCATATATATTAAGTTAAACTGAACTCAAGTAATTATTACCAGCTACGATAAGTACACTTTTTGTGTACAACACAAAGAAATATGGAGCCTAATTCTTGTACCACTAGAATTTTTGATGTGATACCCAACAAAATCACTTCATCTTTCTACTGGTTTCACCAAGTGGTTACAGAACAACTAACTAGAAGTCTAAGGTGAATCTGCATAAATACAGACGGAGAAGTTGACTGAATGATTATCCCATGTTTTAGTTAGCTACAGACACATTGCAGTACTGTTTATGATAAATGCTGAAAAAAGGGAACTATTCCTCACACACGTTTATATATGTTTATTCACATTCGTGTCATAGCACAGATTTTGATCATCTAGTGAAAACTTGGATGTGAGGTCTGATTTTACATGTAACACATAACAAAACTGCCATTGCCAACTAGTAAGAGTACATCGCAGCCTAATGGTGAGATAATCTGTGTCCCATGCCATCAAATACATCTTCCTGGCATACACCTGGCACACGTGAAGCCAGGAGAGTTTTGCTGTGCATATGCAACCAGCAGAGCGTATGAAGCACTCAAACTAGCTAAACTAGAGCCCACTTAGGTGTGATGGGCTGAACAGCTAAAGCTCATGCTCACAGTGATTTCATCTTAAAGATCACTGAAAATGTAATGCAAGAAGTCCTTCTTCCCATTCCCCCACTCCTATCTGCACTGTGTTTTTTAACAGAAAAAAAAAAAAAGTGCTCAAAACAAAATGTTAACTCATATTTTAAAAGTCTGTGCCTGAACCATCAGGGGCGCCTTTTCTTTTCCCCTGTCTAAATTCTCCTGGTCAGTTAATCTGTATCACATAAGATCACAAATCACAACATTTGTTTTTCAGTGCAACTATTCACTTTCATGTGTGTGGCTAAGTGCAGTCATTCCCAGATGTTAAACTGTGCCAAAAAGAAAAGGATTTGCTGATAGAAATTTGAGGCACAACCAAAGTTACTTCTGCATTAAGAAATCTAAATAGCTGTAAACAAAAGCTCATCGTGCCCTACCTCTTGGAGGCTACAATATTTTTCTCATCTCTCCCTCCAAAGTGCCCTGTTGTCTGTGACCACATTTGGCAAAAGCTTATCTTCTGCAGGACGAAAGTGGAAGAATTTTGCTTATCTACCACATTTGTTATAATGTAATCAGACTGTAGACACTGCACTCCATAACTATGATGTGAAATGAGGAATCTGTGAAGATTTACTGCAGAATGTCCAAATGCAGCTTGGAAATATGTCTCTATAGGCTTAAACTTGCATTTTTACTTTGAAAGTAGAGAGTGCACATTGCTTCAGAATACTGAGGAAAATCAACCTCGCAGGAAATTTCCATGTTGATAAGCTCAAATTGGTGCCATCATTTTGATCTAATCAGGAGAGGAAATTACTTACAAGAAAGACTTCCAAACTGGGATTAGCAACCTTCATGAAGCAACAGCCAGGGGCAGGTGGTTCTTGGGGTGGACAATGGTGTCTTCCAGACATGTTTGGAGCACCTTCTCAGCCTCCCAGTTTGGCAGAAATAAAAGATGAAGTTAAAAAAAAAAAAAAAAAAGGTTATATTGAAAGCCAAAAAAGGCTGTCTTCTTCTCCAGTAGACTGCTTTATTCCCTTATGGGTTTCCACAGTTCTTTTAGCTCTCTGGGCTAAAAGATCAATCATTTTCATTGATCTTTGCAGGAAATTCATGCTCTGCCTTCTAGATGTGTTACGTGTTGGAATTGCTGGCACCTTCTGATCACTGCTTTCTGTTGCCCCACAGCAAAGCCCTCACAACCCTTAGGAAGGTTAGTAGCACAAAGTGCAAAAGACAAAGGTGGATAGCATTTCACACGTCAGATTTAGAGGGAGCGGGAGAAGTGACAAGAAGGAGCAGCCCTGGCATGCTTTCAGGTGGCAGGGTGCAGGTATTCCCACCAGCCACTTCTAAGCTGTGGAGAGGAAAGCCACGCAACACATCTCAGCCCCGCTGCAGGTTGCTCCAACACACTGCCCTGCGTGGTTGGGCAGGAGACCTGGCCCTGGAGAGTACTGCTGTGTGCCATGGCCAGCCACAGCTGGGCCCTGCAGGAATGATGGGAGCCATTTAGGACAAGGCAGGATGGCAGAGCCTCACTTAAATAGTATGGAGGCAATCACACCATCCAACTTCAGCCACGGAGCTGAGGTGGCGGGGAGAGGAAGTCTTGTATGGCTTCCCCTGTGGTCCACATCCTCTATAGGGTGTTTCAGAGGCAGAGTCTAATTGAAGGAGTGGTGTTCAGGAATGTGAGAACCCTCACATTTTCTGCTGTCAGAGCTCATTAGGATTTTATCTCTAACTACCCTCCAAGCAGCAGCACCTCAGCAGTGCCCTAACCTTGTACCAAGACACAGCCTTGGCGCCAGAGGCTTCTGAGGGCCTGGTACCTCGCAGGCTGCCCAGATCCCTCACACTACATCAAAGGCGCTCCCTGAACTGATTCGCCAGTTGTCTTTAGAGTCTGCCCAGCTGAAAAGTGCAGTGGCATTAAACTGTATACACTTTTTTTTTTTTCAAAAACAAACTAAGCCTCCGAGTCTGACAGGCAAGGGCAGGGATGGAATTAGGCAAACATCCTATGCAGACGGTTCCTCTTTCTGTCTGTCAGCTTGTAAGTGCTTTCTCTTCTGGAACTATACAGTACTAACTGAGCCGGAAACAGCTATTTAAAAAGTGATTATAGTGTGACATTTTTGTTTGACCTAACATCAAGCCATGTGCGGCTTAAATGTCAGCAAAGCTATTTACTATTCAGGCAGACAGGCCCAAGCATGCTTAAATCTGCCCAGCGTCTTGAAACTGCGTGCTGTCTCCATTCGGTGCACATGAATGACACTGAAGCCAAGATGCAGAGTAGAGTGCTCCATAAGCTGTGATGATTGACTAATGTGCTGGGTGGCACAATGCATTCAGCTGGAGGCTCACAGAGAGGAAGACAAAATAATGGATAATTAAAGTCTGTCTCAGGTTAGAAAGCAGAGGCCCGTGCAAAAGGTTTCCTTGGATTAGCAAGAGAATGCCTGGAGCTGGTGTGTTTTTTTCTGGGATATCTGAGGAGCTCAAATGTTTGGATAAAAATAGCAAATGGGTTTTTATTTTTTATTAGCACACGAGATGCATCAGTGACATGAAAGAGGAGGGGCCATAGCCCTGAGCTGCTGCCAGTGGTTGTGCCTTTAGCAGTCTCCTTCCAGCCTGCAGCCCCGCAGTGGGGCACAGTGGCCTCGGGGCTGCAGACCCTGAGGCAGGCACCCCCTAGTCTGACAAATAATAGCCTGGCAGCAGGGGGGGAGTGAGGCTGCAGCTGTTGCACGCTCCTCTCCCTGTGTGAGAACCAACAGGAATGAAGCAGATTCA
This sequence comes from Alectoris magna, assembly GCA_030625065.1. Classification (NCBI taxonomy): domain Eukaryota; kingdom Metazoa; phylum Chordata; class Aves; order Galliformes; family Phasianidae; genus Alectoris; species Alectoris magna. The sequence continues at coordinate 61,379,672 of CM060562.1, forward strand.
GGTCCTGCAAAGATGCACGAGCAGATATGGTTGTGTATATGCAAAGCTGCGTGGTATCATGAGCTCTCCCTGGAAGACCATGAACTGCTTTACAGCGGATGGAGATAAGTGTGCTTACAGGTCCTTAATGGTAAAGGAGGCATATATTTGGACAGCGTTCCCAGACTGACCTTCTTTTCAGAGCCTGAAATAACAAACAAGTCAGGGTGCCTTTATTTTGAAAAATGTTGCTCACAGTAATAAGGGTGGGTGGGGGAACTCAACAGGAAGCGGAGCTGTGATAAAACTTCCATTTTGTTTTTTTGTTCCTATGTCATCAGGGAGAAAAAAAAAATGTTACACTACAATTCAGAGTGCCTTTGAGGGTTTATTTTTTTTACACTGTTTCATGCCTGATCACATCTGATTCTAAAAATTAAGCAGGGCCTGACTTGGCTGGCAACTGGAAGACTGCTGAAAACGAAGCAGGCTTTAAGCAGGATCTATATGCTCATTATATGAACGTGCAGTACCTAAAAGCTCGAGTTGGGAAATGGGGACAAACAAGAATATTCACTGCTTTTAAATATTGCTTTGCTCCAGATAGAACGATTGAAATAATACCATAACCCTTAAATGATTGGGTTTTTGTTTTTGTTTTTAATTACAAAAAAATAGAGAAAGAAATAATCTTTGTATTGGTTAATACTTTCTAAGGAGCACAGAAAAGCCCTTTGAGCAAAGTGACCATCAAGACATTAGAGACAGGAAATAAATTCTTTAATTTTGATCTGCTTGCTATTTACTTTACTAACTGTTGACAGTAGCAAGGGACTGTAAAAATCCCCTCAAAACTCACTGAAGTATAATAAGTGAAAACAGTATATGCTTTTTAACAGAAAAGAAACGAGAGGTAGCCAGCAGATTCTTTTTCTGCATGTGATTTCTTGTTGTTCTTGGTGTATTCAATGTCAAAGGGCATAATTATATCATATAAACGTTCCTTTCATCTTGCTTTCCCTCAGAGAATTCTAGAAGATCAAGTTTGGTCTGTTATGATTTTGCTAGTGGCTCCGAAGCAAAAGTTAAACTTTACCCAAAGTTTACTTCATTAAAAATGCTTATTAGTCATTCAAGTTAAAACAAATACAACTTTAGAAAATAAACAAACGTGACTATAACTCCCTTCCTCTCTTGCTTTCTTATCAGATGTTGTCAGGGGATACCTCTCAGGCTCTTGGTGGGTCTTGTGATCCAGAGGGAGCTTCTTTATTTCTTTTTCTTCCTAAAAACAATTAAAAAGGCAGACAACAGTGAAGGTATCAAAAAGAAAACAAACAAAAAAGAGATCCTTGAGTATCTTTCTTCTATCTCAAAACAAGAAATAAATATGGTATGGCAGAGCAAGGCAAATTTCACGTGCTGTATGCCTCTCTCAGGTAGCATCTGAGGTGCGCCATTCAGTTTTGCCTCCCTTCTTTGTTATACTAAAATGCAGGGGATTTCTAAATCCCGATTTGGATGCGTCCCCCAGCAGCAGAGAGAAAAAGACAATTACTGAAGCAAGGCAAGTTGTTTTCAGTTTAGTAGTTTTTTTTCTAAGCCAGGCTTGTGGTTTCATTTAAGGTTTGAATGCTTCCACTCTCTGAGAAGACCAGTGACTTTTCAATAGCTGAAGATCAAATGATGTTAATCAGGTGGCGTGACCTAATCCTCTAATTCAGATGCCTTTTCACATTTGAAATGTTCTGCTCATGTAAGATTGATTTGCTTTTAAACTGACTTTTTTTTTTTTTTTTTTTTTTTTTCTGTTAAATGTGCTGTTCTAAAGTTCTGCTCCTGGCTCCTTGGATCTGTTACATCTGCACAAAGACAGGCTAGTCCTAAGGATTCAGACAGAAAATGTCTTCTTAAATCACAAAAATACAAAAAGATGTTATGCAACAGCAATGAGGAGAACATTTCTCTTTTTTGTGGTGGTCCTGCAGGTCACCTCTGCTGGCAATAGCTGACTCCAGCCCTGCAGCATTCTCCAGCTCTGTACAGGTGGCTGGCAGAGCACAGCCACCCTAAAGTGCAGAGCCATAGCAGGGAAAACTCCATAAATGATGTTGGAGATCACCTCCTGCTTACTGGGTCTGTGCTACGTAATCATCCTACTGCCTCTAGTGAGTTGTGGTTTGTTTGTGGTTTTTTTCCTGTCAAAAAGTAACAAATGAATCCAATCAATTAATTATATTTTCTCAAGGTATTTCACCAGTGTGAGGCTTTCCAAGTCCATATTGGCAGAACACACACGAGTTTTCAAAATTCCAAGTTCTTTGACTGGCATTACGCTGAGTAAAGCTCAAGGTGATTAAGGTCCACCTTGAAAGTGGCTAAAGATTCTGTCACCAGTCATCTGGCATTTGTAGAGATGATTTTCGTATTTATAATACAAAGTATGTAAAACATCTTCTTTTCCTCGGTGCTTTTTCTTAAAGGCTTTAAAGCACACTTTTAGCAAAGCGCTTGGTAGCAGCAAATGTGGTTAGAGATGCGTGGGCCAAGTGCGCCATCTCTCGCTGCTAAATACTAATTACTCAGCGGCAGTAAGGCGATTAGGCATTTCTCTTTCTGAATTGCACCTGCTGCAGAGAAAGATGGGGAAAGAAAGCCTTCTGATACTGATGGAACATTGAGACTTAAGCTTTAATATCATCTTAATATCCTGCTGAGAGACTTGGAACATCCTTGCTAACGTTTCTTAATTAAAGAATAAAAAAAGCGGATTACAATTGCAAGGAGCTGGGCATCCGGAATTTGTTGTTCCTTTCAGACTACGTAGTCAAGAACAAAATCATATCTGGTTTTAAGAAACTGCACTATATTACAGTCCTCCAGCCCCACAGAGGTTCTATATATTTAACACTACGTGTGATGAATATGATAAGTACATGGAAATTCTCATAAATTGTACCTCTGGTACAGTTCCAGAATAACAAGATAGAAAACCTTTGTAAGTAAAGTGGTTCTGTGTGCATACAAATTGAAAAGAATTACAACTGCTGCATAATGTACATCTCACAGGTACGTTTCATCCACATAAACAGTATGTTTTAATGTATGTACTTGAAGAAATGTATTACACTTTGAAAAAAGTAATCCAAGACATTATGTTTATCTGACGCCTAAAAAATTGTTCTCCATCAATGTGATAAATGATGCTGCCATGTTCAGTGTACCATTACCTAGTGGCTTTCTGCTCTTCCAGTTGTCACTGGAAACTTCAGGTCTCCAAAGGCTTCAAATAGAGCAGAGATCTTAAGTGCAATAGAAAACCAAACTGTGTGTGCCGGCATGTTGATTTTGACAGCATTCTCTAAACTAAATGGACAGTCGAGGCTGGGGATTGTAAGCCAGCCTTGTTAATGTCACAGAAGAATTGATTCCAAAAATTTATCTCAAGGAGACCAGTGGCAAACTGATTATCACACTACAAAACTGAAAACCAAACCTTCTTCCTCTATGTTGTACAAGCTTTATCCATGAATTGTTAAAGATCCTGCAAAAGCCAACCAGTTACTCAGTTTAAAGAACTACATATTCTAATCAATTACTCCAAATAGAAACCTTTAGGGAGAGTTAAAAGACAAAACATCTACTATTAGCTAGCCCTAAAAATAGCACTGTTGAACTAGGTGCAGCACCTTGTTGAAAATGAAAATGAAAGTCTCTGATATTTTTATGATTGCCTGAGTTCAGAAGGTAATTGAGAACTGTTCAGAAACTAGAAAGATTCAGCTTGCAGCCACCAAGACTGCAAGATATGGAAAGAAAGTTGATGAAGCTCTTGTGGAAAGAGACCTGTGAGGGACAAGAAGGCAATCAAGAACAGCTGGTATGGATTTATGAAGGACAAATAACACTTCACCAGCCTGATTACATCCTATGATGAAATAGCTGGCTACATGGAGGAGTAAGAAGTGGATATAATAGATTTTGACTTCAGTACAACTTTTGAAATCATTTCCCACAGCATTTTCACTCTCGTGCTGAGGAAATATAACATGAACATGGCTATTAGATGAATGGAAAACTGTCTGAACTGCTGGGCTCAGTGGGTAGCAATTGATCCTTGATAATCTGCCTGAAGGCTTACAGCAAGCTGAATTCTCTAGGGGGAGGGATACTAGGCCCTACGTGATTCATTATTGTCATCAAAAACACAGACAGGATGTACCTTCAGCTTATTTTTAGGTAAGGCTAAGGTAGGTGGCTGACATACTAAACAGTAGAGCACCAGTTCTGAGGGCCTTTGAGAAACTTAAGGATTAGGCTGTTAGAAGCCTTAAGAAGTTCCTGGAGAAATGCACAGCCCTTCCATTGGTACCAGATTGGCGTTTCCCCAGTCCAAGTGGTATGAAGGTCTACCAAGATGACCAGGATCTAAATCACATCATGAACAGGCTGAGGGAGCTGGTTCTGCATTGTCTGATAAGAACTTAAGGGGTCACAGAGTATCAGCCTACAGCTACTTGAAGGAGTTTACAAATACCATAGAACTAAACTCCTCTAGTAGGCAATGCAAGCAAATAGTCTTAACAAGCAATGGTCAGAAGTGGTTTGGGAGGTTGAAGGAAGACATTGCTCATTTGCAAGGCAGTTAACCCAGAGAAAAGATGCAAGTTTTTCCTTTGAGTGGCTTTGAAAGCTTTTGAGACAAATCTCTAACAGATCAGATCTGCATTCACAGGGGAGGCCAGACTATGCGGCATCTCTGCAATCACGTACAAATGGAAAACTGATGACTTTCCTGGTCTATGATTCTTGTTTATTGCAGCAAGATAGTTTTTAAATGGTTACCAAAATGTGTTTGGGCTTTATTATTAATCCACAAGTGTGTTGAAGTATATATAGGAGCAAAAATGAAATAATACTTTGCTATCTGTTGACATCTGACAAACAGCAGACGCTCTTCTCTGAAAACAGTATTTAATTGCCACATTTAAACCTTTATCTGTAATTTCAGCTGGCAATATAAAAACAGCAAAGAAAAACAACACATTCTGAAAAGCTACAGATAGCAAAGTAATTTAGTGTATTTTATCTACTTAACTTGTGAAAATGATGAGAAGTGCCTGTAGCCAGATTCTAGGAGTCTCCAGGTTTGAATGCAGTATCTGTGATAACCACTCCCTTTTCTCTGAATCATTTATTAGCCTACTCCATTTACTAAAGAATAAGAAAAGAAAAGCCTGCTGAAGTCTATCAATGTGATCAGTTTTGACTGAATTATGAGCTACTCAGAGAAGGCCTCAGCAACAATTTGGTTTTGCCGTTGCCCCTATCCATAGCAGCCCAGTTTCTACTTCTCCACCTTTGTGGCAGTTTTTAGGTTCAAAGAAAAGCTTTAGGAGTGAGAAGAATTTAATCAGAAGAAAACATGCTTACTGGGCAGAGTTTGCACAGCCGGTGGTTATATAGTTCATTCCCAATTCTTTCCTTGCAACGGAGAGAGTTACCTGAGCAGTATGTACACTTGTATCATATCATTAGTAACTTTGACTCCAGCACCCACAGCACACAGCTGACGAAATGGACATGACAGGGATAGTAACTAACACAGTCTGCGCCAGCCCTGCTCATTCTTGGCAATTTGTTGAAGAACTCGCCCCCCCCCCCCTGCACTCCAGACAGCTGTCTAGCTTTGGGGGCAGGCCCGACTGCGGCGACACGGCGGGAGGCCGGGCCAGGAGGGGGAGGAGAAAGAGGAGGAGGGAAAGCGGGCGGTGGCTGCTAGGCGCGCATGGCGGCGGGGCCTGCCGGGGGCGGCATGCTGCCCTTCTTGAGGCTGCTGGGGCAGCTCAAGGTGGGCACGGGGCCTCTCGGCCGGAGGGCGCGGGGCCGGGGCGGCTGTGCGGGGGAAGGGGCCTCCCTGCCGGGGCAGCGGGTGCGCATCGGGGCCTCTGGGGTGACTCTCTGGGAGTCGGGCTCGTTGGGCCGAGCTGATGCGGGGCCCTAGCGGGTGCAGCTAACAACAGAGGCCTGTCTCCGGGGCCTGGCGGCCCGGTGTGCCCGGGCTCGAGGCGTGGGCTCCTGCCTAGGAGAACGGGGGCGGCCGCTGCTTTGCGGAAGCATCGAGGTGTGTGAGCAGAGCGTCTACTGGCGCCTCTAAAGAGGGATCCTACCAAACCTGAGGTTGCGACATCTAAGTGATTGCATTACTGTCTTCACCCAGAGAGTACCGCGGACAGGATGGGTGTACAGGAACGTGGCAAAGCCAGAGAGCGTGTCAGATCATATGTACAGGATGGCAATGATGGCCTTGGTGACCGAAGACAAAAGCCTTAACAAGGACAGGTGAGGCTGCCTCAGGTTATTGTGGCTGTCAGAGCTGCGAGCGCAGTGCTTGGAACGACTCCTGTGCTGACAAAGAGTACTTGGAGCACTTTGAAGGTGTTTGAAATGCTTTGTCCACATTTTTTATGAAAAATTTCCAAAAGAGTGATAGTGCATTGGCACGGGCTGCCCAGGGTGGTGGTCGAGTTGCTGTCTTGCATGGAGGCATGCAAGAACTGTGTGGATGTGGTAGAGAGGGATTTGGTTAGTGGGCATGGCGAGGATGGGTTGGTGGTTGGACTTGATGATCTTAGTGGTCTTTTCCAATCTTAATGATTCTGTGATTCTATGATTTTTTTTCCCTCCATGCTCTGAGCAGGTTGCTGTTTTACCAGGAGGGGTGAAGGAGACAAAAGTTTTTTGTCACTAAAATTGGAGTGCTGTCTCTCTGAGCTGGCTGTCTCTCAAGCCAAAAGTAAGCAAGCTGAATGCATTCAGTTAAAAGCAGTTAGATGCCATGGACAACAGAGGCAGGGACATATGCTGTGTGGATTTGGATGGACTGAGTTAACACTCAGTAGCAACTGGGAGCTTCTTCAGTAATGTAGAGTGGAAGAGAGAGTGTCATCAGTACTGAATTAGTTGTCAGTGTGGGGCCATGTTTAGTGTGTCACTTCAGGAGCTGATGAAAATAGTGAAGACTTTCTTGAGGGTTCTGTTATATACCGACATAGCTATTTAGCTGTGAGCTTGTTTTGTCACAGGGATTGAATCTGGAGTGGTTGCAATCAGATTACATTTTGCCTGTTACGAGGATAATGGGAAATGTATAATATAGTTGGCTTTATATGCTTGGCTTTGAGAGATGTTGTGGTGATGAAGTACCTTACTTCTGAATGGTATGCTCTTGTACAAGCTATCTTCGTACCTAAATCTCTACTTACAAGTAGCAGTAGCTAGAAAATTGGTAATTTAAAGCAAATCTAAGTGGAATCCACTTCCTTTAGCAAAGTAGTAAAAAAAAATACTATGTAAAGTTAAAAAGAATACTTATACATGTGAAGGAATAAATGTTGCATCCTCTTAACTTTATGAATAAAAACACATAACCTAAAATTCTGAAAAACTAATTATTCTGTCATTGTTTCTTGTCAGATGCATACGATTAGCTTTGGTTCATGATATGGCTGAATGCATTGTTGGAGACATTGCTCCTGCAGACAACGTTTCGAAAGAGGAGAAACACAGGAGAGAAGAGGTATGGGCATCAGCTGTGAAACTGTATCTGCAAAGTGTTTGGCGTGTTTGAAATGCACAGGTGCTAATGAACAGACCCTTTCAACAACCTTATGCTGTAACTGACATTGTACAAGCTTGTTACAAACAACCAAGATTTTAATGTGTAACCTCCCGAGGTTACAGAAGGAAAACTTTTGAAGTAATCTTCATAGTATTCACTTACTCCTGCAGTGGCTGGACATTTGGTAGCCTGAGTTAGCTCTTTTGAGCAGCCTTTTATTTTTGGCCTTGTACGTGTCCAAACTGTTGGCCTGTTGTTTCTGATCTGCTGTTGAATAAAATGTAAACTATTCCTTCAGTCACAGCTAGAGGGCAGCAGGATGCCTTGGAATTCCTTTTGAGGCTACAGTTAATGCTTCAAAGAGTGTAAAAAATGTTGCAGTGATTTTTTTTTTATTTTTTTTTTTTTCCCTCACTTTTATGCATACCTGTTTAAAACTTGGGAATGAGGGATTATGGCTAATTGTAGGAGTAAGCCTTTTGCTAAGGAAGTGGAACTTAAAGATCAAAGCAGCATTCAGCATTCTTGAAGTACTATCTTAAGAGAGACTGTAGTTTTGGTATTTCTTTTCTTCAGTGCTCTTACCCTGAACAACAACAAAAAAATCTCTTTCCCCAAAGCCTCCAAAGGTTGCTTCATCACCCATGATCAGATGTCTTATTTGTACTTAGGCAGTAAAAAAGATGATTTGATGTCTAAATTTGTTTCGTTTTTTTTCTTCAGTATTTGCATCTGCTGCTTCCATTTAACTCAATTAGTACTTCTCTGTTGATTCAGTGGTAAACAGGATAAAGCATTAAACAGACCTGAATTATCAATTTGCTGTTGAATGCTCTTTTTTCCCTTTACTGGTTCTGAAGTTGGTCTGCTTGTGCATTAATCTGCTAGTGCCACGAAGGGTTAGGCATTGCAGTGTTGGGGAGCAGCTGATTCAGCTCAGCCATATTGTGAGCTGCATCCTGTGTTTCAAGTGGAGTAACAATCATGGTATAAAACCTTTGTCTTTGCTTGTGATGTTGATTCTTTCAGCAGCAGCCCTAAGTGTTACTAAGAAGATAGTAGAAATAGCTCAGAAATGAGACTGGTTAGATGAGAGAACACAAAGAGCATGCAGAACAATTTCTGCTTGCTGATTATACCATCAGTTTGATTCTGTGTCAAACCTTCTACCACAATTTTTATTGTTGAACAGATGGTATCTCAATCTGGCAGTGCTGTGCTTTATTCCTGCAGAGCATTAGGTGGGTTATCAAAATGCTTATGTTATATCACCTACCTGACAGTTGGTAGTTGTCCTCATCCCTACTAGTGGAAATATGCTAGCTGCGAGTTTGGAGTTTGGGAGAGGGTGGCAAAGATGATAAAGGGTTTGGAGCATCTCCTATACAAGGGGAAAGGCTGACAGACCTGTGTCTTTTAAGCCTAGAGAGATGACTGGGAGGGGATCTGATTGATGTTAATAAATATCTGAAGTGTGGGAGGCAATTGGATGTGGCCAGATTCTTCTTAGTGGTGTGTAGTGATAGGGCAAGGAGCAGTGGCCAAAAACTGGAACGCAGAAAGTTCCACACAAATATGTGGAAGAACTTATTTCCAGCGAGGGTGTCAGAGCAATGGAAGAAGCTGCCCAGGGTGGTTGTGGGGTCTCCTTCTTTGGAGATATTCAAGATCTGTCTGGATGCCAACCTGTGCGATTTATTGTATGGTACCTGCTTTAGCAGGGGATTTGGACTTGAGATCTCTAGAGATCCCTTCCAACTCTTGTGATTCTGTGATTCTGTTGCTTGTCAGCACTAGGAGTCTGTATTTTGAAACTGTCTTGATGAACTGTGCCTATAACTAAGTTCAAATGTTGCCTCTACTAGTTAAACCTGGAAGGCAGAGCTGGTAATTGATGGCAGGTCTTGGTATGTGACTTGCCTGTTCCGTTCTGGGCATCTTTTTGGACTTCTTAAGTATCTTTAAGATACTAAATGAACTTTTAGGTTGTTTTGTTTTTATATTCTCTTAAGCAGTCTCAGGAAAGATCCTCTACCAAGTGGTCCTGCTGTTCCTCTGGTGGCTTTCATGTACATACACACTTTTAAGTATATTAAGTACTGTATGCTTCTACAGACTTAGTAACAAGTAATTCTTCAAAACAGATGATAAAAAGGTAGTCTGGCTCTATTTTTCAGGCTGCTATGCGACAACTGACCCAGCTTTTATCAGAGGACCTCAAAAAAGAAATTTATGAACTCTGGGAGGTAAGTTTGCATTCTTTTAATCCTTTAATGAAATTGAGAGTAGCCTGTTAGCCTCTTTCTGTTTACTTATGAAACTGTGTCATCTCTTCGTTGATCTCAAGAAAGGTAGATAGATTTGCTTTGGAGGTGAAGCTGACAGTATGAATCAAGGTCACCTATGAATTCCTTCTAAAAAGGAACACAAGAACTTAGTGGAGTAACAGCTTCTGCCTTTGGGCTTTCAGTTCCAGATGAACCTGTCCAGGGCTTGGTTTGTACAGCTGAAGAAAGGGTTTATCTACTCTTGTCTACTGCATCCAGCATTCTTGGATAGAAATCTATTTATTTATTTATTTGTTTGTTTTTAACAACATATTAAACCGCTTGTTGACATCTGGCTGTTTTCAGCTCATGATCTTTTAATACCGGAAAAGACAATGGCTACTGACTGTTGTGGTGTACTTCCTGCTTTTTATGCAAGTAATTCACGTGGCTTCCATTTCTTTACTGTACAGCCCATTAAACTAAATATTTTGTACTAACTTCTTGTTTAAACATAAATGCAAAGTACTGGCAAAAGAACGATGTTGCAAACAGAGTTAGGTCTCCTGGCCTCTGTAACCAGAAGCTGTATTTCATGCTGGCACTCTTACTTGTCCTCTTGGACTGTATTTAAATTCTAGGTATCAGCAGCCAGTTTCTGCATTTGGTTAGAGCCCTGTTTGTTTTGTTTTGTTTTTCCTGTAGTTACTTGGTAAGATGGGCAACAGGATGGTGTTTTCAGCGTTATCCTTCAAAGTAGAAAACATAAATCAGCACAACTAGATCTAGAAAATAAATTCTGTGCGTTTATTTAGTAAACACTGATTCCTTCTTCTTTGGAAAGCTATTATAATATGATGGGTAAGCGGGTTTAGTCTTACAGAATTTCATTTGCCTATTATTTTTCATTGCTTTAGGCTTCTGATTGTATAGGAGCTGGTTCAGTATGCAGTCAGTTCTTCAGCCTTTTAGCTTTCTACCATTCTCAGTAACCACAATTTAACACATATATGTTTTTGATCTCTTATTCTCTACCTTCAGGATAATTTATTGGCATTCTGTCTCCAGTGTAGCAGCATGAGCGTAACCTACATAACAGTGAGGGTAACCTAGAGGGGACCGCATGTGCACATTAGATTTTTAGTATTATTTTAAGTGGAAAAACTAGGTGTTTTTTAAAAAGAAAAGTAAAAAGAAAAGCAAAAAAGGCAGAAAATAAGAAGCCTGTGGTCACAGGGTATGATATGTTGCTCTTAGCTAACCAGGGCTTCTTTTTTTTTGTTTTGTTTTGTTTTGTTTTTAAATGAGTGAAGAAAACTACAGGCCAGATTTGAACAGTGGCTGGGACAAGATCTGCTGAGACTCTTATCCCATGCTCTTCTGCACTGCTCAGCCCTCAGCTCTGCCCCTACACCCCTTCAGCCATGGGAGGAGTGCTGCTTTGTGCTGCCTTGGTGAGCAGCCCCCGCATCTGTAGGGTGGTGGGGGAGCAGCAAAAAGATACCTCTGGTGTATTTTCAGTTCTTGATTGAATTCAGAGTGTGTTTGAAAAAACACTGAAATAAACGAGTTGGCACACTTAGCTCTGTCCTGCTCTTCTTATTTTCAAGAGCAGAATCACAAGAGTCATTTTAACAGCCAGGCTGTGGTGCTTGAAGGACCTGTTACTCTTTTCCAAAGTATGCTATTATTTCACATTCTAAAACACCTGTGGGGGGGGGAAAAGTAAGTGTTTATTTAAGCACTATGCACAGTTGCATGTATAATAGCTGAAGTTTCTTGAGGTTAATGTAAGCTGAGGTATGAATAAGACCTGGTGGGCTGCGTGACACAAAGATCAGTAGCAGGTTATGCTCCCAGATAATTGCTGGAGGTGGGACAGTTTTGCAAGTGAACAGCCATAGTTCTCTTTCTCCTGAAGTTGTCCTTTGTAATGCTGCCAAAAAAAGTTTGTTCTTTTCAGTGGCCAAAAAAAAGACACAAAAGAACAGAAATAAGTAGGTTTCAGAAAATAAGCTGCTGTATTTAAACAATTTAAAACACAAGGCTAAGATCAGCTTGAAAGGAGGAATAGAACAAACAACATAGAACAACATAGTTTGGTGGAACAAAATTGATGATTTAAAATAGTGATCAAAGTGATATTGAAAACGTAACATGTCATTTAAGTTCAAGTAGAGTAGTGCATGAATCAAATATGGCTATCAAAATCTGGATTTTTGAGTTTCAGATGTAAAGCAATAAGTTTTAAAAACATACGGGCTCCTAGCAGCATGCGAGAGAAGCAAATGACCACATCACATTCATTAACTGAGTGTGACTGCACAGGGATCACAAACCAGGATCTTGCCACTGAATGACAGCTACAGATGTCTTCTTAAGATGTAGAATGAGGTTATTGTTAAATCTGTTTATTCCTATCTCTTTTTCTTGCTATAGAAATAAATTTATGATTTTATACAAATTTATGACATGCACTGGATTCATATAGCAGCTTAGGATCTTTATGGCTTATCTCAAGGTGATGAAAACATCCTGCCGTGTTCTTTTGTCAGTAGGAAAAACCCCTTCTGGCAGTTGTACTGCTCTGGTTCGTGGACCTGCTGTGCACAGCTGACTGTGTGCATCTGAAAGCACAGCTGGGCATGGTGTGGGCTGGAGTCTCTGCTCTGATCATTGGTGGTGGCAATGAGGAATGGGTCAGAGCTGCTGTGGGTGCCAAGGTGATGATAACTTGTGCAGAACGGGCTGCCCAGGGAGGTGGTGGAGTCACCATCCGTGGAGGTGTTCAAGAAACATGGAGATCTGATACTTAGGGACATGGTTTAGCAGGCAATATTGGTAGTCAGTGGACAGTTGGACTGGATGATTTTAGAGATCCTTTTCCAAGCTTAATGATTCTATGATTCTTAGAAAGAAGCCTTTTTCTGCAGTTGGCTTTGAAGCCAGGAGAAAGCCAGTTGAAGAGATATCAAATTCAGTGCAGAAGATTTAGAAAAGGCAGGTGAACCTATCTGCAATCATCACTGGAGCAGATGACAGCAAAATTGTTCCAGTTGCCTAGAAATGTGAATGACTCACAAATATATACTGACAGTGAATGGAGAGAGGGTAAAGATAGCAGAGATATTAAAGGCCTTAAAGCCTGAAGGGAAGGAAACCCATAAATTACTTCCTTCTTCATCTCCTAGAAGCGAGATAAAGACAACAGCTCAGGTAGATTAGACCAACAAGATTAAGGGGAAGTGACAGGAAAAACATAAAGAACAACTCCTTATGAAAATACCAAATGGTGAAGAAAAGTATAAAATAGTCCTTAGAAATAGGTAATGGTGATGCATAGACACACACCATGGTTAATTCATAGCCTTAGTCAACTGTGAAAAAATCTTTATATAAAAAATGTTGTTAAATGGAATCTATTCATTTAATTCTTTGTCCAATAGGGCTGTCTCCATATCCTCCCTGATTCAGCAAAACACTTTGGTACATATTTAAGTTGAAGTATGAAGAAGAATTCTTGTCCATAAATCCTGCTACATTTAATAGAAATTTAGCACGTATCTAAGTGTTTTCTCTGGCTAGTTTTCTTGAAAAGAGAGTGAAAGAGTTAATTGTCATGAATATTGTACTAATGAAAATCCTAGATTGGTGAAGAGTATCTAATACTCGATTTCAAAATAACATTGCTTTTTTTTTTTTTTTTTTCTGATAACTGCAAACCATGTTAGGAATATGAAAACCAGTGTACTGCAGAAGCCAAGTTTGTAAAACAGTTGGATCAGTGTGAGATGATACTGCAGGCGCTTGAGTATGAAGAGCTGGAAAACACTCCTGGCAGACTGCAGGATTTTTATGATTCAACTGCTGGTACGGCATTCGTGTGTGTGAGCTTTTTGTGGTTTCATGGTTGTGGATTTTTCTGTCCTTCTGCTAAATGAACTATACAAATTGTCTTTTTTTTCTGCATGTAGAGCAAGTCAGGACTAGTTATTTTACTAATCTCTCCAATACCCTAAGTATTTTGGGGAAAATACTGCAGTGTTCAAATACCTTGCACTTATCTGTACGTACTGAACCAGAATCTCATTTACATCAAGTTCTCTTTGCGTCACTTTGGTCTTAGAGAGAGGCAGGCTCTGCTTTTGTTACACTAGTATGTGTTTAAGGATCTCCCTGTATTACTAGAGGGGTGTAAAAGAAACTTCAGTCTTCCCTGGTGCTCTGAGAAGAGTTGTTCCTATTTTTTTTAGTGTTTCACGAACCAGTGAAGTTACATTTGTGAGAAACAGCTCAGTGAGAGTTCTAGATGCAATTGTACTGCTTTTTATCCTACTGCTTCTCATGAAAATTAAAAGGAAATACAGGTAAAATAGCTGTTGGCATGGTTTTAGCAAGGGATTTGAACACCGGGAGAAGACTGACTCCAACTCATTTTGTCCTGGAAAAAATAGAACAGACAAGCATATGGAGAAGACCAGTGACTGCCAAAGGCAGCGACCCTGACAAGTCCCTGGGTGACTCCTCAGTAAAATAATGAATTCTCTGAAAAATACTGTAATTTCAGCATCAGCTAGAATGCTTCATTTTTTAAGGGGCATCTTTGTTGCTTCAGTAACTTAAAGTGTAAGCTACTGTCTCAGTAGAGCTCAGGGAATATTCTCTAAGTGCTCTTGTAATTGGAATGGTTTCCTGCAGCAGGATATGCAGCATTGGATTGTCTTAGTCAAGGTGCATCCCTTATTCAGCTCCTAAGTAAGTGTCTTTACACAGCAAAAATATTGATATGGACATTTTTCCTCCAAAAAACTTACAACTAGTGTTGTAATAGCTATTCCGTGTTTGGAATGACATGGGACTACAGACTGTCTTAAAACAGTGACTTGGAATTTATTAGGTGCTGCTGACCTCTCATTGCCAGCCTTTCACACGCACACAAAAATGCAGACGCTAATTAACTTTTTCTTTCTTTTGTTTTGCAGGAAAGTTTGTTCACCCAGAAATACTCCAGCTTGTATCTCTGATTAACACAGAAAGGAATAAAAACATAGCTGCTACATGTCATCCGCATTCCTGAGGTGTTCCTAAGCGCTGTAACTGTATTAAAATATTTTTGTTTTACATTGCGTGGTGTTTTTCTCTCTCCTAACATTGCTAATTCTGTCAACAGATCTTTTTCCTGTGCATTTACTGCTGAAAATCTTAGGACCGCTTGCATTGGTGTAAAGCTCAGAGATTGTGTTAAGGACCAAATATTTACAATGAAGGGTTTTGTTGTTGTTTTAATCAGCTTTTGTGGATGTAGTCTCACAAATAGTCTCTCCACTGGCAAAGTTCAGGTGAGTTCAAAACTTACTTATCTGGTGGCAAACAAATGTGTTCATGTAATGCACTGACTAGAACAGGTAGGCAGTCCTGTGATGGATAAGCGTGTGTGGATTTAGGCACATAACTGTATCACATGGGTTTGTAGCTGTTCACTGTACTACATGGAAGCAAGACCAATGGCCACGTTTGTCTAAGCTTGGCAAGAGCTTCCAGAGATGAGATTTGTTTGTTGTTTTAAGTGCATGATCCTGAAGAATTTATGATGGACAAAACTATGGTAATTTAATTACATTTTCCAAATACATTCATTGTTTCATACAGTTTTTATACTGTTGATTTGAAGTATCGAAGAGTGGAGCTGAGGTTTATGTTAAGACCTGTATTGCCTTATGCCTTACATCAAACTGGTAACCTTACAGACACTTGCAGAGGCAGTTGATGACTAAAGAATAATTAAGGTTGGAAGGGGCCTTTGGAGATTGCGCCATTGGAGATCTAATGCAAATGCCTGTACTACGGTGTAAAACTCATCTTCCTTTGTTCAAGCTTTTCAAGTTTCTGTTACAAATGGCAGTTATTAATGGAAATAATGATGCCAAACTATGTGACCTGGTCTAGAGGGAGGTGTTCTTGCCTATAGCAGGGGGTTTGAACTAGATGGTCTTTCAGGTCTCTTCCAACTCAAACCATTCTATGATTTGATGGCTATCATATGAAGCTTTAGTGGTGTTAAATACCCAGAGAACACAAATGTATGTGTTATTAACTGCTGCATCAGGAACACAACTGCTGTTTAAGGTGATGTTCCAATCCCCAGATAATGAAAGTTGTTTGCACTTGGAAAAGTTATGGTGGAGACTTGGAGCTATCTTTTCTACTTAGCTTCAGCTTCATGTCAAACGAGGCAGCATAAAACTAAATTGTAATCCCCTTTTAAGGCAGGTGAGTTAGCTGAGTGCGTGTCTTCAGTTGCTGTGACTCCAGGAGATGTCCCCTTTACAGAAACCTTAGCGGCCTGATGAGAGCTTGCACTGTGTTCTGCAGCTGGTTCCTTTGGCAGAGACAGACTGTTTTACTGAGGGGCCAGGAGATTTTGCCTTAAGCAGCCTGCACAGCACTCAAAATTTGCAGAGCATCTTGGGCTAGAGGAGGTGTGGGATACCTTCTCTGCTCAGGAAGCCTCCCAAGGGCAGTAGTTATGCCCTGTGGAGACGCTGGAACAACAGGTACAATTTACTGAGCAACAGGCAGCTGATTAGTAGTTAGTCATTGATAGTTAATTGTCATGCTGCAGGAATGGGTCCCACAGGGCTTTGTGCAGGGCCTACTGTTCTCTAGCATTTGAATTCCAAGATACGTACAATCATATTCTTTATTGGGCTGTATTGAAGGCCAAGCATATGAGAGCTCCAAATGCAGTGGGTAGACTTGAGAGCAATACTGACAAATAAGAAAAGTAGTCCTGAAAGAGTGTTTGATGAGAACATGCAGCAGGTGGCTGCCCCAGCAGGAACAGTCGGTTCTTCCAATGCAGCTGGAGGTTTTCCTGGCTGGCAATGCACAGTGCTGCTAGGGAGGCGGGGATGAAAGTCTTTTAAATTGTTCTACTAATGAATGTAGCTAAAAAACCAACCTACTGCTTTCCTCAAAACGTTTTTGGTGTGTATGTATGTACACATAAATATACCTGGAGGGTTAAATCCCCATCCTGCGCTCGGGCTCCATGTTTTAACCAGCCTGTTAGCCCTGTTCAGAAGGTTAGTACTTTCAGATGCTCTCTGCCACATATTTCACCTTTACTGAACACGTCCAACCATTCTGTCATTCAAAGAGCAAAATTCTTGAAACCTTGTCCACAGATTTCCAGGGAGAATTTCAGATTTGGAAGGTAATAGACAGATTTAAAAACCTTAGAGGAATGGCTGATGCTAAACACACAGCATACCTCAGTACCCTCCTGCAACAGCAAGGCTTAGACAAGGGATATACAGCCTTACTGGTGAATAAAGGGAATTAAAGAGAAAACACCACAGAGTAAAAAGAGTAAGAGAAATTTCTTTTTAATAAGAATATCAATGACTTCATTTACACAAACTAAATGACCATTAATAATTTTGTTTAAATAAATTTATGTTTATGCACAAAACCACTGCAAAATAAGCTAGCAACCTGTCACAGGAAAACTGTACTAGAAACCTAATACAATTGCTTCCATGCTAAAAAATCATATTAAAGAGGCATTTGAGATAAACATCCAAAGTTCATACTGTTCTACCAGACGGAAGCTAAAGGATTTCTAACTAACTGTCAAAACTATAACAAAAGCCACATCATTGAAAAAAAAATCACATGAAGCCAAGTTTCCTCACAAGATTTTAAGCAGTCTGTAACGTCAAACTTACTAATGCTGATCTGAAGCTTTGGCTTAAGCTCAAAACAAGCATCCATTTTGAAAGTAGCCAGACTGTTTTCCATTTTGTTTACCATTTTGATGAATTTGTGCTCATCTCAGTCTGGTGAACTGAGCAATGCAACATGCAGACTGACAAGCGCTCATTAAGACAGCAAGATACTGCCACAAGTGCGCTGCTCTTTTCCTGAAGAAATGTTATGGTGATGCAAGAAAACATGCTGAATCAAAGCTCAGAGAGATGACTGGCTCTCGGTGATTAGGTAGATATAAAGCAGTTGGGAGAACTATGCCCCAGAATGAAGGACAAAATTTGGAACAAGAAGTACCTACTCGTCATATGTAGTGTAAGAAATGAGATTCAAGCTAGCAGCTCTGAAATGTGGACTGAAGGCATGAGCTCTCTATCCTATGGCACATCTTTAATCAATTGCTGGAATTGTATTCTTTCGCATAAGGCTGTATTTTGACTGACACTCGTGCTGTTCAGTCATAAATTATTTACCTTCCCTTCTTTTCGAGGGGAAGATATGGAGGCAATATTATTGGAGGTTCCCCCTCCCTCATGCTCCACTTCCCTTTTTAATTAGCTTATGCTGTTGAATCTTATCAAACCACAGAGAGCAAGCCATGGAACATATTTTTAAACTGAAGCCTTTCCAGCTACAATGATCAGCTTAAATGGGCAGCTGTGATCAGCTTAGTTTCTATATGAATAACCAAGTGTCTTCCTGTCCTCGTTAACGCTGCTGACTAACTGGAGGGCAATGCCAGACCATATCAGTGAAGAAGAAAAAAGCTTTTATTGGGTGACAATAAGTTATTTTAATTTCACTAGGAAATAAATCATGCACAGACACCCCTGATCGAAGGGCACGTGGTATGGCTGATTGATAGACAGCTGGTGTATGGACCATTGCTGGCAGCAGAAATCTCAAGGTCCATCTGTCTGCTGTGGCACTGAGAGAGGAGTTGGAAACCAAGAGATGGAAAACTTTAAACTGAAAGAAGAAAGACTTGGAGATTTCTAGAGAGAATTTTGGTGAAAATGAAAATTCTTTTGGTCACAATGTTACAGAACATAGAGTGCTGTGACTCATTTACCGGCATGTGGTTCCTATAGCATACAAAATACCTGATGATAAAATGGCATATCCAAAATGCGAATACAGAGAGGAAACTTTTCTCCAGCAGGAGACCAGGGAGGCAGTTTTCCAAAACCCACAAAACTTTGTTGCACGTGTTGGGAGTTGAGGGAGGTCTAGAAACCATGGCCTAGGCAAGTCTCTGAGCGAGGCCTTCAGCCTAACACTGAAGCTCTTCTTCGCTCTCAGGAAGTCGGGTGCCAGCCAGAGAGCTCTGAGCACTGGCGTGGGCTGTGGAGCTGAGAACTTCTTCAAAACTGCCTCCAGTGTGGCTTGTTCCACCCACCTTGGTCTGAAACAAAGGCAAAGAACAGCAAACTCCTCTACTCACACTGTAGCAAGTCCCATTTGTGTTTCACCCCATGGCCACAGAGAGCTGAGAACTGTTCACAGCAGGCAGAGCGTGGTGGTGGTGGTTGTTTTTAAAGAGCAAAAGTTACACAAATCATCAAATAAAGTATCCCCTTCTCCAATATTTAAACTTCTTAATTAGAATCATCAACCAGCCTGTGGACTTCACGATAAACTCGATGGAACCGACTCCTAGGTAGATTCCAGTTAGGATCATATATGCTGCCAGTGAACTTACTTACTTACTTAGTACGGTTCTTTCCATGAGTACCTCACGCTTGTTTCTCTGTTTTTCCAGTTCTGCACAGACTGATGGGCTCTGAAAGGAACTGGTATTTTTGCTGAGTTAAGTGGTCCATCCCCCAACATCAGTAACATAGCTTCTCTCCAGATATGTGAACCTTGGGGTGATTTTGGACTACGGAAGGAATTCTGTAGCCAAGTGACTAAATGAACAACTTGCCTCCCTTACAATGCCTGCAGGTACCTAGTACTGATATGTAAAACTGCCCACAGCATTTTCCCAGGAGAAAAAAGATCCAGTTATATTAATGAAAGAAATGACTGCTCACAAGTCATCTACTTTCAAAAAGCTATCATTCACTGAATTTGTAAACGTAAGTACTAAAACACAGTATCATCACTTAAAGTCTGACACAGAGTTTTCCTAATCAAGAAAAGAAAAAAAAAAAAAAGCTTTATCTAAAGATTTGGAAATGGCCAAGACTGTAAGAGGAGCTGATTTCAGAGGGTAGTCTTGCTAAGAGAACATTCTTTTGTGATTTGCCTTGCTGATATGCCTGATTTAAGCTGATTCAAGTCTAAAAATAGGGCAAAACTTTCTTACTTCACCCCAGAACTGCAACAGGAATTAAAGAAAAGCTGGTATTTTTCCAGCTTGCCAGTCACCAAATGCTTAGGAAGATTATTTTAACCAAATGAACACTGTGTCCTAAGTTTCCAAAGGGTTAATCCTGAGTAATCCTTTGTTTCATCAGCAAGCACAGGAGCTTGCCTAGCTTGAAAGTTCAATAAAACAAGGTGGTAGAATGCTGGATTTGTGCTCTGACAGTTTGAGTCACGCTTACTAAAAGTTCCTGTCTCAAGGTAGAAGTCTGTATCCGTTCTGTAAGTCAGCAGAGCCTACTAGAAGATAGCAGTTTATCACCAATTTTTGCAAGTAGCAGTACTAATATATGTATGCATGTTGTTAAATACATTATATATTATTTGTTAGTTGGTCCAGAACTTGCAAGGAAAAGGCAGCAACTGCCTAGTAAAGCTATTATTAAGTTTCCACTGCAAAGCTCATTACTTTGTTTTCCAATTTAAAAAATCTCCACAAGAACGTTGATTTGAACTGATCAGAGCAAGTGTCAAGCTAGAGACTGCTGCTGCACTATTTCAAGTAATTTGGATGAGCTGCATCTGAACCGAGGCACATAAGGATAATAAACATAAATGCAGTTTTATTTTCTGTTTGCTTCTCTGCCTACTCTTCCATGAGAAAACAAGAATGATGCGAGTCACTTTATTAAATGTCTCTGTCAAAGTTTTCAGTAATTAAATACAAGGAACAGTTCAGCAGTGTTCTGATTTTCAGAAGAGTTTAGCAGTCAGGCACTCAGATCCTGTTAATCTTCAGGGGAAAGTGAACTAATACGTTTCCCTAAGAAAGCTGTAACCCAAAACTCAACCTCAAGAGCAAATAAAATCTAATTTAAAATTTGACTTCGAAATGAATGAAAGCTGAAAATCAGTTTTCATTGGCTACAGAACACTGCAGGACCATTGATTCTGTACCTAATACAAAAAACAAGTAAGTAAATAAATAAGAAAAACTAATGTTGCTACTACTGTCTGTGGTCAGAAGCCTCTCTGGGAAATTCCTCACTTTTTCAGATCACAACAGGTTCCTAGAATCAAAGGGACAGCCTATAATTTTCCTCCTGTAGGCCTTCCTAATCTTGCAAGCCTCAGAATGGTCAGGGAAAAGGAAAGACTATACTGAGACATTCTCAGCTGTCCTCAGCCAGTGTTAGTGGCACTCTAGGGCCACAACTGCAGCTCCCTTCCTACATCTGCAGAAAGAAATTAAAGAGAGAAAGAGAATACAGACAGAAAATACTTTAGACAGTGTCAGAGGGTATGCCAATAAAGCTGGACAATTAACACTGCATGTGATGTGGAAGCTGACTTTGGACTCAACTTTCTGTCTTGGCAAAAAGGCTTTAAGCTGTTCCCCTCAGGTTGGCCATAGCTGTAGGACAAACAAGTTCATAGAGACTCGACTCCAGGAGGATGAAAGCAAGCCTGGGAGCTAGACATACTGACAAGACTAAAAGCCCTGTGATTGAATTACTAAGCGGGTTCAAAAAGCACTGCGCTTCTCCCGTGTAGTTTCTTCTAACTGTGGAGTGGTAGGAAACAAAAATAAGTAAATAAATCCATTTCAAACCTCAGGTGTTCCAATGAGGATCTATCTAAATGGGCAGAGGTAGAAGGAATGTGAAAACATAAGCAATTTGAACATTTGAAAACAACAAGCAGGAATTCAGACCTTTGAAGCTGTAGCATCCCACTGCACAAACGGTTTCTCTGATGAAAATGTTAAGCATAAAAAGCATTTGCAGCTAAGGTGAAAGAATGAACAGGAAGGTGTACAAAGCACTGAGCTGAGGCTATAGAGGTCAGTGTTCTGTTCTAGCTCTGCCACTAGACTTCCTTGGGATGCTGCCTCCCTCCTGTGAGAATTTACATCCCTGACAAGGTGCAGGGGAGGTTACATCATTACCTACACTACCATAACTTAAAGCTGTCAGAGCAGCCCCTCTCTAAATAAACATGAACAGGTAAAAGCTGAAAATGATAGTGCAGTTCAGCATCCTTTGATGCACAAGCTGATTAAGAAAAATAAAACTAAATCATTCTCCCTACAACTCCATATTTTCCTCAGACACTGCCTGGAAAATATTACCTGCTGTAGGATTTCACAGTGGTATGGAAAAAAAATAGACCTTCCTCGTGCAACTGCTGCTACAGTTCTAGCGGTAATCTGCATTTTATGTAACAAGGAATGCCTGTCCCAAGTGGAAGGACACCTTTTTGCACTTTTATGTTTTATAAGTTTTAATGTCCTTTGACATTAATCCAGTAAAGTCAGTTCCACCTAAAAAAAAGGTAATAAATTTGGCCCTTGCCTAATGGACTGTATTTAGAATATGTTGGAATCTTTCTATAGCAGTAAAACTCTACTTTGTGGGCACGCTTTGTCAGATGAGAAAGAAGCACCTGAAGGCAAAACCTCTTGTTCTCATTTTTCAGGCTGAAAAGATTAGCTCACAGCAAATCTGCCGTTTGCTCTCCTGCCTTAACAAGTGTTATTAGCAGTGACTGATAACTTTGTCATCAGGTCATCTAACAGCAAATATATATACATAGCTTTGAAATTTTAAATTCAGACAAAACATTGCAAGTAGGGAGGAAATTAAGAACTGCATTAAGGAAAGACCACTTCACCATTAAGAGCCATACAGGTGGCACGACTTAAACCAGTTACATGGCAGCTCTGACCAGCTGAGCATGCAGCACTTGGCTAGTGGGTCTCTAGTGCTGAAAGGACTTGAGCTCACTATGCAGGCAAAAAGCTGTGTTTGTCTGGCAGGGCACAGCACAAAGTTCTTAAGACCATATCACTTTCAAAATCTGACCTTGTATCTCCACATGGCTCTGCCTCATGCTATGTAATCACGTGGTCACACCTGAGATATCTCTACTTTACACCTCGGTACAACCATATTTTTTGGTATTTTTGAGACCACTTGTTTACTTTGGCAGACAGCAGAAGTAATTTTGTAGTAGTGAAACAGAGAAAGACTTTTTTCTGCATGTTGTCTTCATTTTCTATTATTACTCTTGCAGTTCCATGAAATTCTGGATGGAACTGCACATTCAGTTTCCCATACAAATGTCTTTAAGTGTGATAGATACTTGGCTCCAAGCACAGCCATGTAACTCAGCCTCTAATCATTACCTTAAGGCTTGTGACAGTGGTCTCAACCTTCTCTTCAAACGATTTGAAAGTGGGAGAATTCCTAAGAGAAAAAGAAAGTTGAAGGAAAGAGAGTCATTTGCAGACTTAATGAGGTAACTTCACAATTTCACTAATTTTCACCAGGCAACAATGGTAGGAGAGAGTGAAGACTGGCTAGCAGCACAGGGCTATAGACTGGTAGGGTATGAACAATCATTTGCATTACTGTCAATCAAATCCAATTAAGGTAATCAGATGAGTATTTTTTAGCTAACAATTTGCAAAAGCTGAACCTCCCTAGTAAACCACTGACTGGTTTGATTGTTTTCTGAATCATTGTGTTCTAAAGTGAGAGTATGGATCCCCACTGCGATCCATACCCAAGGTGCCCTCTAGTTGCTTAGAAAGATGTCTCTTTTCCCCTCTTACCAGCAGCTTCCCCACTGCTGAAAAGTCCATCTCCCATGTGGAAATACATACTAGAACTAAACAAGCTGAAGTACAAAAGCTTGTCTCCTCCTCTAGTGGTTCAGCCAGCACAAAAGACTTGGACAAATTGACAGTGGGTAAAGGGAATTTGCAGTCTAATATTCCCTTCTGCTTTTCCGCTCCTTGCTTGACAACGGAGAGCTCAATTATAGCATGCTTTGTGCTTCATTATTAGTGAGGAGCCTCCACTGTTGTTCAGCAGGGTTCCTCTTGTTTAGTAAAGGGAGTACAAAACAAAGAGGTAATACGAACTCCCTAAGCCCAGTACAGTATAATGAAGCAGTTACTTAATGATTTTGTTCTTAGTTTTTTTCTACCTACTGTGGTATACCGAGTTTTCCCCACATGCTTGGTAGGGAGCAGCAATATTAATATATTTTGAGACTGAGAGAGTGAAAAGAAAAGTAGATCCTAATTTTACTGATAACTTCAAGAGACATCGATATTTGGCAACAGTCAAGTAAAGCATGATTATAGCCATTCAAATACAAAAGCACTCATAAAAAAAACCCTGCACAGGTGCATGATCCAAAGGGAGTGGAAAACATTTCTGACATTAATGGGCTTTGGATGATGTTCTGGAGACAGCAAAGCAAATGGTTTGCAGGTTCAGTAATACAAATCTGATAACATTCAACCACTCAAATACATTTCAGAACTGCTTCCTTTACTCAAAAGATTGAACCAGAGGTTAAGCAGTTAAAGCAATTAAAAGAAAAAAGAAAACAACTAACAACAAAACCACAGATGGGCAGTCCTATGGTCCTTATCTACATGAATAACCTTAATTGACTGAAGTCATCTGACTAAAAATTGCAGGATTAGGATCAAAATACGCAAATCCATCCTCATTACAATTTTGAACGTCAAAATAGAAAGTGCAATACAAGTAGCATATTACCTCATTGCAGGCATGCTTATGGAATGGCGAATAGAGTAGCTGTGGGACGAAAGCAAAAGATAAGAAAAAAAGCTGTAAAATTCTGTTTGCAACATGATTATAACACATCATTTTTATATCTCGAATGCATATTTATAGTGCAAGTTAATTTAAGAGTAATGATACTCCATTTCTGATGGCAACAGCTTGTCAAATTCACTTGAAATCCAGCTCACTTTCGGCACCAAAGATCTTACCACCACATTCTCCTGTCAGCTGATGAGCAATTGCATAAGGCTCAAAGAATGATGCAGAACAGTGTCTGGCAATATGATTTAAAGGACACAGAAACCTGCTATCTACAAAAACATGCAACATGACAAAAGAACAGAGCGCATCTTCATATTCCTCAGTCACAGGCAATATGCTCTGTATTGGGTGAATACAAGACACCTCAGGTTTGCGAGCCTGAACACTGCTCATTCAAAGCAGTCAATAAACAGGTAGCTGCCTAGCTTTGTTGCATGTACAATGCATACAGCCCAAACGGCTAGTGCAAGCTCCCAGTTTTTAGAGCTTCATGCACAAAAAGCTATCTAAACAAGAGGTTACTTCAACAGAGACAACCCTCACAGCTGCGGCATTTCCCGTCCCTATTTCTCTGAGACACTTCACCCTTCGCTTTACATCTCAATATCACCAAGTATAGAAAGCACTGTTCTCCAAAGCTTCTATCTCATTCTACATGCCACACTTTCTTCTTCCATCCTCAGACTTCCCAGTGGCACATCTACTGGCAGGCTGGAAGGCAGGGGATGGATTCTCCAGAACACTCAAAGATCCTCTTCTGCACCTCTATCCCTGCAGCTGGCTGCCCATCCTAACCTCTCGAGTTAACTAGCCACATTCTCCCAAGCTGGGCCATCAGGGTCAGCTGTTACAACATCTGCTGGGAAGCATCAAGCCCGTTCTGAATATTCTCTATTTGAAGTGCAAGAACTGTCCAAAATTACATTTGCATCTGAACATTATGATTAAGTTGCACATAGCAAAAATTTGCATTGTTTCAAAAATCCATGTATGGCTACTTTCAGTGCTGCCTGACAGCCGCAGCTTGGTCTGACCGAAAAGAGTAAGAGTTTTAAGGGACACCAGTATATGGCTGCAAACAAGTAAAGTGTGATTACAGCATTAAAAACAAAAAGAGAGAACTGATACATATAAGCAGCACATTTTTTTTCTAAACCATACAAATTCAGAGAGACGCCGTGTCCATAAATACACAAAAGCCTTTTTTTTTTTTTTTTCCAGATTCAAAAATAGGTGTGGGGGAAAGAACTGTTTGGCAAGAAGGAAGGACAGCGAGAATTACATAAACCATTTCTGCTGTAAATATTTCAAGGCTCTGATCAACTCAGACAGACAAGAACTGACAGCAGATAATACAGAGTTTTCATGTTCAATTTTTCACATCATTTTTCAGATTTATGAAAGATTGGCCCAAACACTTCAGGAGTGCAGATCTTTAACAATTCTAGTTAATTGAAACAAGCGTGTTTGCCATGTTAGTCTTGCAACACATGACAAACAGGCAGAAAATAAGCATTTGGAAGTATTTCAGCATAGATTGCTCCTCTTCTAGTAGTAAAACAGTCCAAAGCTCGGAATAAGAAGATTACATTGCACCAAATTAAATTTGCACAGCTGAGAGATGGCATGTGACAGACAATCTGAATACTAAGTGCGCATTTTACTGAGTTCATCTTTTATTTTCTTTAAAGAGGTGAGGATGCAAGTTATAGGAACAGTGACAACATGTTCATGTTTTACGAGGAGCCTCAAACAGAAAGCTTTTCTAAAAGCACTCATGCCAATGATGGTGAGAGATTTCAGGGGCTCAATGCAGAGGCAAAGGAACAAAGATCTTTCCTGACAAAGACTACTAGGTGCTACATTTTGGTTTCACGTCAGAGTGAGACAGAAAGGTCAATCTATATCACATTTTGAAGTTTTCACAATGAAGTAAGAGCCTGCATTTGGATGACACTTGGCTGGACATAGAAGGCTTTATTGAGCTGCCCCATGCACTAGCAATGCTACGAGGCTGGACAGACTGTGGGGACTCAATGGCTGTGCAGGGCCCCTCTGTTGAGTTGAGCTGACATCAAGCCAACCACTTACGGAACCTTTCAGCAAATGTTATTCATCATATGCTGAAGTGCTTTGTAGCATCAATATATTCAAGCTCCAAAGAAGATAAAGACCCAGTTTTACTAATTAGGTTAAGAACTTGTCTTACCTTCAGAAATTTTCCCAGGACTACAGACTTCTAAACAGTCAGCATGCACACTTCATGGCTAATACAGTTCTACCTTATTGATGGGGTGGTAATTATTTTTTTTAATGAACCTTCATAATACTCTGCTGGCTGAACTGATTTTTTTCCAGAGTGTTTGCTGTTTATGTTCTAACCTCTGACAGAAAAAAGACAGTTAAGGGAATGGGATTACATAAAAGTAGGTTTTCCTAAGAGCAGCATCTTTTAATGCATTCATTATTTGAATTTAAGACAAAACTACTTAAGTGCAAGGCAAACTCACTCTAGGCACTTAGTCCAGTCCTTTCCTTATTACACAAACTATGCTATATTAATGAGGTGTTACACTTCATGTAGCTAAGTTTTTATCATACATAGCAACGCTGAAAAGAAAGAGGTTACTGTGTAACCTTCCATAAAACAAATCCTGCTAAATACAGAGGCACCATTCAAAGAATAATGTGTCTTACCTAATAGAATGCGATCTTTGGAGGATGCACAAGAAAAGAAAAGCAAGAGTTAGAAGTATTACAAAAATGCAATAAAAGTATACATTATCTGCAGCATGCCACAGTGCGCAAGGAGAAAATCATCCTCATTCACACTACACTGTGATCAGCTTAGATTCCTTCAAGGCAAGAATTTTCACGCACTTCTTCACCACACACAGTCACACACTGCATACAGAAGGGAGGAGAAGTTGTGCCTGCTAAACTTTGCATCCTCACTCTTAGGTCATGTTTAACCAATGCTGTTTTCCCTCCCGAAGTCCTCCTACCTTAACTTCATTAAAGAAGAAGTACAGGCTAGTTTGAAATTTATATGTACAGCAGCAAATACTTGTTTTTCTTTGCCTCTTTTTGGATTTCTTAATCATCTCTAAGTTGAGGCGGGTACAAAAAAATAGAGAACTTTTTAATTCCTTAAATTGACATTTTCTAAAATACTTCTTCCTTGTTTAAAATAACACTTGAAATGCTTTGATGCTGCTTTCCGGCTCACAGGAAACTTAATTAAGGCAGTAGAACTAGGAGAGTCACACTGATATACAATATTTAAAGGATGTCATTAAGGTTCCCAAGTTGAGAAATGATGAGGCAGACTGCCTCTCCTTCATCAGTGTATTACTGGTGCAGCCTTTAATTACAGACACTTCAAGGGAACACCTGCATCCCACAGGGAGCCAGAGAGGTGGCACAGACTTAATGAACGTCACTTCAGTGGTTACTCTCTTGACATCTTTTTCCAGTGTGTGGTGTGACATATTATTTACTGCACACTATTCACACCTCGCTCTGAAGAAAAGCAAGGATTTCTTCATTGATGTTTACAGGGTTCATTATCACGTACACACACACTTCTCGTACATGGATTTATCTTCATCTCTCATTTTTTCTCCTTTCTTCATTCAGCTCCACTGAAGCACTGATTATTGTTCTGATTCTCATCCGTATTTATTCCAATTCACTTGTACACCCTGCACTGACACAAATACTTCAGCTGAAGCCCCATCTGAGCTGACCAGCACAACTCTTTCCCAAATCTTGGATATACAGCACTCCTGCAGCAAATGTTGGAATTAAGTTTAGATTAGCAGAAGTAGCATGACAGCATGGACTCGTGCTGCATTTGTGAGCCACTAGCCCAGCGCATACCAAGTCCTTACCTTAACTGCAAAGCTGATGAGCTGGCTGCTCTGTACTCACCACCTCTGCATTGGATTTTTTATCATCTGTTAGTGCAGCACTTTACTCCTCCCTTCGTCAGATTTTAACATCTCATTTTGAATTCTAATCTTGCTGTCTAAAGATCCTGCATTCCCTCCCACTGCAGTCACCTAGGTGGCTTATGTGTACACATGATGCCATCGTCTAAGTCAGCAGTGGAACTGCTGAAGTATAACAGTCTCAGGACAGAAGCCTGCTAAATGCTGTGTTATGATGAGTTACTGACACCTATTCCTTGAATGTAATTGTCAACTCCCTATGCCCTCTTCTTGCTAAAGCAGTAACACCTAAACAATACTTCTTCAGCTCCCTTAGAGGACTGTGAAAACAGTAGGCAGAGCCTTATATAAGTCAGGTTCCATTGCAACCCCTGCCCCTAATCCATCCTCTATGACAGGTGGTGGTGCCAGTTCAAAGTAGTTTTCTTGACAAATTCATTTTTGATATTGTCATTGTGCTATTGTCTAGATGCTTAAAAAGTATTAGGTTAATGCTTTTCCCTAGCATTCAGTCATCTCTGAGGGGAAAACCATCTGCCTCCACCATGCCACCACCCTCTCCCTGCCTGCACTCTTCTGCCTCTTTCCACATGTATATCTTTCAACTTCTGGAATAAGGCATCATACTACATTCATTCATCTTCAGAGTGGGCTCATCCCAGAAACTGAATTTGAAAGGATTCTGCGTGATCATGTAATTAAAGAGAACATATGAGACAGCTGAATGAAGGATGTATAAGCAGCATAACTGCTGCTGTCCTAATCTTCATGCATGCCTCTGTTAGTTTAATCGTCAAATAGATTTTCTTGTATAGCAATGTACATGGCAGTGTACATACAGTACTAAAACGTATGCAATTTCCTTACTGCTGTGGCATCTTTATGTTTTTCTTTTAAAATAAATAAAGAAACAAAACAAACAAACAAGCTCTCCCACGTGGTATGACAACTTATCTCTATAGAAGCCACGAGCAGAGCTGAAACTCTGAGATCTGCACAGACAGCTGCAGAGCAGTCCAATAGTATTGCAGGACAAGATCCAAACATTGCCAGTATGCGAAGGAGCAGGGGGTAAAGCCCCTTGGCCCCATATCAAATCTCTGCTCAACATGGCAAGAGACTTTGAAATACCCAAGTGTCTGGGCCCAGGTCTCTGAGAAGCACACTACTGCTCTACAGGAAACCTGGAACTCCTCTCCACTGCATTCCTCCTCCATGTCAGGAAACGTTAACAGAAATAATAAGAGAAGGAGATGAAGTGGTAACAAAATCTGGTGCAACAGACTGACTGTAAGACCATTCAAAATCACCACGGCCACAGATGGGATAAAGAGCAAGCACACCAGACTGCTGAACATATGGGGAATTACAATGATTATCTAGATTTTATAAAGCAGTTTCAAGTGTCCATTCTGAATGGAAGCAGAACCGGGATTTGCATCTGGACGCCACTGGTGAGCATCAGCCTTAATGCCTAAGCAACAGAATTAAACCAGAGTCTCATGTGTGTTTAAATCTGCATTACTGAAAGGGACAAAGGTAATGCATGTGCTTGATCACTGAAATAAAATGATTTGGATTAGCAAAAAAAAAAAAAAAAAAAAGCAAACAGTGAAACAACGAATACAAGCCTTCTTACAGCTTATTCTTCCAACCATGGCCAGCACTGGAGCAGGAAAAAATATTTTTGAACCAGGCCATTTAAGTGGTAAAGTTTACAGTGCGACCCCTCATAGAAATGTATCCTATGCCAGCTTCACTGCTGGAATAAGCACATAGTTATTCCAGGTTTAGGGTGTTCAGCAAATGTAGCATGCCCAATTTGTGCCATGCTTCATGTAACTTGGGGACGCTGGCTCTGGTTCTTGTTTCTTCATTGTCATGTGCCTACAAAACAAAAACAGCATGCCTCCACAAAAAAAATGGCAGAGCTGCTGAGTTCATATTTTCTTGAAAATTTCCCAACCAGTTTTGAGGTAATGCTTTTTAATCACAGAAAGCTACTAGAACCAAGCTTATCAATTAGTTCAAATGCTTATGGACTCAGCCTCTTGGCTGACGGGCTAACGAGATAAATACTACCCATCTGCTTTCCAAGCGCTAGTCAGAAGCATAATCACCATGGGGTAGGGGGTTGGTACTGACAAAGAGGAGAAACTAATTTGATAGTAGCCAGTAATTAAGGGCAATATTAAAAGAAAAACATGCTCTATTACAGTGAAGAGACGATTTCTGCATTTGCAGAAATTTGACACCCTACGCAAAGCACAGTAACATGACCTGAGAAGTACTGAATTGTTGGTCATCCTTCCCTCTACCATCGAGAACCAGCATGCTGGGTATTTACACATCAACTCTGATCCCTGCTGTAAGGATCCAAAGCACTGAAGCAGCAGCATTGTTCACCAAGCACTGGCCTTGTCTTTGTTACATAAGAAAGTGTGAGGAAAGAACACAGGATGAAACAGAATATGTGTGTGCCACATGGTGCACAAACTCCTCATCATGAATTTCTCAAGTATATACTATACAGCTATGAAAGAGCAAAAGGCACTAAGAAACAGTCGTTGAAAAAAATAAAATGTGAAAAATCCATATGCGACTGAGCCTGAGGCTGGAAAAAAGGCAACTTCATAAAACCAAACAAAATTGTGAGTGACAAGGACAACATTAGGACTATATTCAGTATTTCTCATACATAAAAGCAAGAAGGCATAGAAAGAAAGAGCAAGCATATATACCGAGAGATGTTTAAGTGTAGTAAGTGTGAAGTCAAACAGCAGTTAGCTTATGTTCACAAGGTAGCTGCAAGCCACTGACTAGATTTCCATTTTCAACTTTAATATGGAAACAATTGCAAAGTGGATCGTATTGTACTGAAGATTTTCCTTTTTCAACTTGCACCTAGAAAAGTGGTAGTATTTTTGTAGAGGTTTTGTTTGGCTGTATGTAAGAGGTAGATACGACTCTAAAGATTTCAGAAGATTCAGATTAAGAAATGAGTGGGAAAAAAATTTGCATAAAAAACCCCAAAAGCATTTGAAGTACTGTAAAATGGATGAATGCAGTGAAAATGACCAAAGAGTAAATGTACATTAGTATCTCCAATAAATGAGACCCTTATTCTAATATTCAAGCCCATTTATTTCATCACAAAAAAAAAAAAAATCAACTCCTTCAAACACTCAAGAAATTCTATAATCCTGCTGCCAAACTGAAAACTTAAGTGTTGATTCACAGTTTACAATTTCTTCTTTCATGCTCTCATTTTGAGGAACCTTAGGCTTCATACTTTCAAAGATACACCAATATATGAAGCCTGACATTTAAGTACTTAAATGGTAATTCTTCCCTTCAATCCCTGTTATTTCCATCATAGTTTATCTGTCTTCTATGATGACACAGATCAAATTAAAAAAAAAAAAAAAAAGGAAAAAAAGGCAGTAAGAGTTTGCTGGATAATAAAAACCCGTCTTCAGAATGTGGTACTACTTTTGCTGCATCCTTTGTACATCCTGAAAAAGATGATAAAAAAAAGCCGGAAATATTTCTTTATTATTTGTCTTTCCACATATATCTCGACAGTACGCTTGTTTTTCTCAGATGATCTTCGTGTCCAGTTCCTAAGCTGTTCCAAAAGGATTATTTATTTGTTTATTGATAAAAACAGGACTTGAGTAAAAACGTTACCTTCATTCATTGTTACCCCTTCTTTTTGGTTCAAAACAATGAATGTTATAAAATACTGCAACTTCTTGAAATACCAGAACACTAATGTAGACCAAAAAGAAAAGCTGATAGGCTTTTACATTGTTTCTCCTCAAAGGAAGGACAGTGAAACAGCAGCTCTTATACCTCATATCTCCAAACTTCTTGCTGATAGCAGTTCCTACATTGCTGATAGCTGCTGTTGCTTTTTGTCCTGCATGGCTCAGGGTCTCATGTGTCTTCTTGTATCTGGAAAGAAAAACAAAGAGCAAAAATAATAATACATATTTTAAAAAGAGAGATTATTAAAAAGAGAAATTAGAATGCTATTTATTCCCTCTTTCCTTATTTCTACATTTTAAAGTCTCATCCACTAAAAGGCTAACATAGAAACTTGCACAAAACAAGTCACAAAGATGCCCACTTCTGCACAGCTTCGTAAACGCAGTTTAATCCTAATGTGAGCAAAGCTCTTCCTCTCCCCATTGCATTTAATGTCTTCCAAGAGAGTAAGCACAAGCTGTTTAAAAGCAGAATGCTGTGATCTGTTGAACACCTGATTTATACGGTTTCTGTAAATTCACATCAAATGAGAATTATCTCAGCAAACACCATGTCTCTGGCACAGAAGAATCAGGAAACATACAACTCTGCTCTTTCATGTATATACAGATTAGAAACACATATATACATTACATACACTTCAAAATCATTTACTGACATTTCAGATTAGACAAAATAGATCACATCTGTTCCTGTATGTTACAATTTTTGTATTTTTTAATTTTTCTGAGTAAAGGAAGAAGGTTCGATAAGAGAAAGATGAAAAAAATCTAGACAGTGAATGCGTATTCTAAATAGCACTGATTCCTTTCTGAAGTCACTCAATTTGTGTATAGCATACACATTCAAACACAGAATCTTCTTAATGTACTGATTTAGGATATACACTCTGCTCTACAAAGACCCTTTGGAATGGTTAATTTGCATCCTCAGAAAAATCAATAAGCTTTTCTGCACAGATGCTTTTTTTTTTTTTGCTGAATAAACTAACTCTAAGCACGTCAGATGTTTCCTTCTAAGGAAATTATCTGAAACTCCCAGTGACGCAGACAAGCTCATAATTGGAAATACTGACCTAGTAACAAAAGCAGAGCATATCAGAAAATTACTCTTTGTATCCCATGGTGTGCCTTGGCAGAGAAGAACTGCAGAAATGATCATAAAAAATTCAGAAGTACAATTCCATCAGTCCTAATTCTCCTTTTTAACAAGTTTTGTAAGATTGCAAATATGTACCAAAATACATCAGAGATTAATGCAAAAATCCCCCTGCCTAATTCTTAAACTGGAAGCAGAGTGCTTTCTTCTAACTCTTACACAAATGAGAGCTATATAACCGTGTGGAGATATGAGAAGTAAGAGAAGTCCACCATTTGCAATACAGCACATTGTATTTTTTCATCAGGCTCTTTTACCCCTAGTAGCATCAACTGCCGAAAGTCTTCTGCTGAGGACTATGCTTTAAAAACCATGGGTCAGAAGGAAGATGCTGAACAATGTGGTATTCTTTCAGACCATATTCTATCAAAAATAATTTTCCCCCAATACAAATACTGGGATTTTATGTCCCTAACCCATAAAATATCTTAAAGACTGCCTAACAAATTCTAAAACTGCCAAGTGAAACATGCCATTCTGTGAAGGATCTTGTCTGGGTTTCCAAGGAACAGAAAAACAGCCTAAAGGGAGGATTCTGGACTGAGGTACCAGATCTGAAAGAGACCTACAGTTTGTTAGATAACTTTAATTAAACTCAAGCACTAAATCGGAATGGTAAAGAAGGCTAAAACATTGCAACAGTAACAGAAGGAGCACTGTTTACACTGTTTGTTTGTTGGCTTTGTAGGGGTTTTTTTGTTTGTTTTTTTGTTGTTGTTTTTAATTTTTCAGGGTCAGAGTACAAAGATGATCAATGAGATCATTTCTATCGGGTTTCCTTTCTCTGCAGACCTGCTGTTTCTGACCGGACACAAGATTGCAATGCTCTCACTTCACCAAGGCCTCATCCTGCAGCTTGACTAATTTAACCTCTGTCATTTTAAGTGGACATATTTTCACCTCATAGAATACAGAGACACTAAAATAGATGTTAATGATGCCTCATTCAAACTATGAGAACATACCTTCTTGATAAGTGTCGTCCACAAAATTCTGTGTATATATTCAATGAAGTTGATAATCATGTAAAAATATATCTAGGGACAAATACTATTTAAGCACAAATTGACAGTAAGTAGTAAAGTACTTTACAGAACTCATTCTGAGATTTTTATTTTTTTTTTTAACAATACAGTTTGTAGTACACTTTATGCATGAACATGTTTATATTTATGGGACAGTATCTCCATGTCTTGCCTTTGTGCTGCAGGTTCTTCACATTGCATAAACCCATTAAGATAATAGTCCCAGATACCTCTATGTAGCAGAGAGACGTAATTTCAAGTATGAAACAGGTGAGCCCCTTAAATGTTTTTGAATCATAGAATTGCTCAGGTTGGAAAAGACCTTAAAAGTCATCAAGTCCAGCCACAACCTAACCAAACTACCCCATCTCTAACAATACTCCACTAAATCATGTCCCTGAGCACCACATCCAAATGGTTTTTAAACACATCCACGGATGGTGACTCAACCACCTCCCTGGGGAGCCTATTTCAGTGCTTAACAACTCTCTCTGTAAAGAAGTTTTTCCTGATATCCAACCTAAACTTACCCTGGCGCAACTTGAGGCCATTTCCCCTCATCCTGTCACCTGTCACCAGTGAGAAGAGACCAGCCCCACTCTCACTGCAATCACCTTTCAGGTATTTGAAGAGACCGATAAGGTCTCCCCTCAGCCTCCTCTTCCCCAGACTAAACAGCCCCAGTTCCTTCAGTCGCTCCTCACAGGGCATATTCGCCAAGCCCTCTGCAAGCCTTGTTGCCCTTCTTTGGACCTGCTCCAGCACCTCTTTGTCCTTTCTATATTGAGGTGCCCAAAACTGAACACAGTACTCAAGGTGAGTGCCGAGTACAGGGGCAGGATGACTTCCCTAGTCCTGCTCACCACACCACTCCTGATATAAGTCAGGATGCCACTGACTTTCTTGGCCACCTGGGCACACTGCTGGCTCATATTCAGCCGACTGTCCATCAGTACACCAAGGTCCCTTTCCATCAGGCAGCTTTCCAGCCACTCCTCCCCAAGCCTGTAGGGTCACCTGGGGTTGTTGTGACCAAAACACTAACACTGTTGTGGCCTGAACATTACCTTCATCAAAAACCGCCTTTCAGGAACTGGTTGAAATGACACTGATTATGGCATTTCAACTAATAATATCTTTCTTTTTTTTTTTTTCCTGTAAATCCTCTAAATACAAAGTCTTCCTCAATATTTCTACTAGCAAGAAAGACATGGAGACTGCATTTATGTTCCTAATACTTCTGATGTTACACAACAGCATAAATCCAGCTAAGACTGTTATGCAACTGGTCTTTTTTCAGCATCAACTAGCAAAAATGACCTTTGACACGAATTCCCCCATTCTCTCTAGTAATGCTGAAGGAGCTTTAAGGAACAAAAAAGTAACAAAGGTAAAAATGCTGAGCAAAATGGAATGCCTGGGAGCAGAGACAAGAAACAACAGCTTCCATCACCAATGATTACCTTAAAAATCAATCATCTCCCCCATCCTTGCCATAATGGTGATATGCACCATTCATATCACCATGTCTTTTTCATAAATAAATGACCTTTCCACAGATCACACTCCCTTACCATAATTAATTATGCTCTTTATTTATATTCAGAAGAGTGTTTTGGTTCAGATATTTTTTTTTTTTTATAGTTGTATTTTGTAGGCAAAAAGATTAAACAGATACCATATCCAAACTGTAAAATTGTGAACCAAGCTCATTGTGACATTACAAATATTAACTTTTTTCAGATGTCTTTCACCTGAGAATTGTATCCATAAATTTCTGATTATAATTTGGATTTTAAAATAAGGAATATCCCTCACAAAAAAGAAATTTTCAACAAAACTGATATTATTAGAAGTTATCATCAAATATGTTGATATGGCCCAGTTATATTCTGCTGATACACTTTTCCTATAAACACGTAAAAGAAGCTTACATCTCCAGTATTGTAACATACTCTGTTGACAGAGATTTATACCATATTTTGAATGCATTTTTACCTTCATATAAGGCATTTAGGTCAGACTATCATACAACAAAACCGTCTCACTAGCTGATTTTTACAGCCAACTACATTAAAGAAGATTATTTCATTCTCGCATTATGTCTTATGAAATGGTGTTTCATATAAAACACAGTTAAGCAGCAGACATATAAAGAGGTCAGAGAACTAAATGTTTAAATGACCAACATCATCTGCAAGATAAGACGGGATAATCATACTGCATGGTATTTGATCTCATCTCAACTCAATGCAGAACAGCCCCTCATACAGTAGAGTTAAATTGAACCAGCCTTCACAGGCACAGTATATGACCTGACAGAAGAAGGCTACAAACACAACATTCATATTTCGCATGGCCATCTGCATATTTGACCTACTATTGAATTAGAAAGATTCTAAAATCTGCTTCCATAAAATACAACAACACATGCTGCTAATCAGTATGTCTTCATTCAGCAATGCTTGCTTGCAAAATTAATCACTTTGAGAAACCAACTTCTGTGACAGAGCTTACACAAGATACAAGATGCAAGAAGATGCAAACAATTAACAACAAAATCATGTAGAGCAGAGTCTGGTGGCACAAGCCACATCCTATGGAATTTGCCTCTTCTTTCTTTTCAAACTGTTAGTCAGATTAAGAATGACATTTTCTGGAATCAGTGTAAAGTATCTGGGTCTCTGAGAAACTCTCAGCTAGAAAACTATTTTGCTGTTGATTTTCTGTGAAAAATAGAAAGTATTAAATAAATTACAATAATGCTAAAAAAAATGCATATATGAATGACATATACTTACGTACTTAAAAGTTCATATTATCTGTACGTATTCTCTAAGAGCATTCATATTCCCATTCTGCCTACAAATGAATTCTGAAATGTTTGGTTTAAATGCTCACCTGAAATTCATTCCAACTTCAGCCAATAACAGATTTACTTTTCTGACATTCCTCCTTTTGCCAGATACTCTAAGAATGAATTGAAACCATGCTGGCCCCTTGATGGGTGCAGCAAATGCCTAAATCATTTAAAGGAGTTATGCTCCAGGTAGCTCCTCTCCCAGAGAGAGAGTAAGGGTTGAGCTGAGGGAACAGAACCTCTTCAGGCTGCATTGAACCTGCCTCCAGCCAGAAATCTGTGTGCAGCACGCAAACTTTTAAGTTGAAGGAGGGAAGATTTAGGTTGGATGTCAGGGGGAAGTTCTTTACTATGGGAGTAGTGAGGTGCTGGAAGAGGCTGCCCAGAGAGGTTGTGGATGCCCTGTCCCTGGAGGTGTTCAAGGCCAGGTTGGATGGGGCCCTGGGCAGCCTGGTCTAGTATTAAATGTGGAGGTTAGTGGCCCTGCCTTGGTGGGGGGTTGGAGATTCATGATCCTTTAGGTCCCTTCCAACACAAGCCATTCTGTGATTCTGTGAAACTGCTGTGTTCAGCAGGCAGGAGATAGTCATGAGTCAGGAAAGGTGTCAGGCAACAGTGACAAATATTCTGTACCATTTAGCAGTGCAGTCTTCAAAGACATGGAAAACTCCATGATACAACTGTGTGAAAGGTATGACATGTACAGTGTAGCATAGAACGGAATAGAAACAAGCAGTTGTGATACAGTTATTATCAGGGTAGAAAAGACATAATACATTGGCTCAAACATAGAAAAGCTTAAGACATTCCAGGACAAAACTTCAGAATACATCACACCTTAAACTGTGCCAATAACACTGTCTGTGGGCTCTGTACTGTAAATTAGTTGAAAATAATCTATACAGATTAAATATATCCCTGACTCCCTTTTCCTTTCTTCTCTTTCCCCTTCTCTCTTCTTCTCCCCTTCTTTCTTTCCCCTTCCTGTTCCTTCCTCCACTTCCCTTTTTTTTTTCTTTCCTTTTCTCTCTTCCCTTTCATTTTCTTAACATGTCTGTTTTCTCTTTTCCATTCAGTTCTTCATTATCTTTTCTTTCCCTTCCCTTATTTTTCCCAGTCTCTATTTTCACTGAATCTCTCCTGGATATTTTAAATCCTGGTCATTTCAGAGATTCCAGTTCACATTTAGGCCACCCCTCCTTATACTAAAATACACAAATTACAGATATCTATAATGAATGTACATATTTCCTAGAGTAAAACCATAATTACTGTGAATTTTTCTTCAAGAAACACTATATTCAGAGATCTGGAACAGATCACCCAAAGTCCCTATGGAATTTTCTATTAGCTGAAGCTTCTGATCTAAACAAATGAATGTGCATTTTTTTTTCAGGAAAGGGACAATGAAAATAGACTATGTTAACTTCTTCAAGTCCTTTTTCCAATCTTATTTTCCATTACGCCATCCTTCCACATTCAAGGCCTGAGATATATGCAGAAAGGCGGCCCAAAAAAGCCAACAAAGCCATGTCTTTGAAGAGGGTGGGAACATTGCTTGACCTGACCCAAAGGACACAGAAAATTACTGGAAATGAGAGGCTTCTTTTACTTTTATAGAGCTCACACCCACACTCAGGTAATGTACTTGCTAAAGTCAACACGCCTGTTTCTTCACTTCTACAACCAGTACATGTACTTTCAAATTTAGAGAAGCAAATGACAAAAGGTGATTACATATTACAATGAACAGAAACACCCACATTTCTATTAAATCCACTTGTAACAAGCACATATGCGGGAACATGTTATACTAAGTTCATAAAAGTCACAGTAGGCCTCTGGTTGTCCAGAAATTATAGCCAATTTCCAGAGAAAATTCTAAGTCTCTGGAACACATTGCTATGTATTTAAAGTTATACTAAAGGAGGCACTGAGTACTGTAGATTTGAAGTCCAAAATGCATGCAGAGCAACTACTGCTTTCTATTTTCTTATCACCTGGTAGAAATTTAAATTACAAAACATGAGTTCACAGTATTTGTGGAAACCCATACTGTTATCCTCAGGTTCCCTATCAGCAGAACTAAGCTGGGATATATAGCTTTCAATGAGTAGTCAAAGATGTGATCCTTATTCTGTTTCTGGAGGAAGAAGCCAAGTCCATGTTGAATGCTCCTTTCCCAGATCTCAGGCAGATGTTACATATAAGAGCAGAGCAATACTGAAGCCTTCCTAAGTGAGCTACAAAAGTCTGCCAGTCTGGCGCTGTCTTGGAAACATGCTGTTCTGAGCACTCACAGCTCTCCTGATTCTTGTCACTTAATTCATGGGATTTTCTGTTTCTAGAAGTGGCTATTTTGTCTGTGAGAGCAAAAGAAGAAAAGCTTGTTTGGAAACACGGTTTTGTCAGATTCCTACCCATGATGCTTCCATTTTCCATCACCTTAAAGCAGTCCTCATGCCCCAGTTCAGATTACTGAGTATATAGGCTTTGAGACATTTTACTGCTACAGCCCCTGAAGAGAGAATAGGTTTCCTTTCAATTTTTAGCTGCCTGTAATGATTTACTGGCCACCAAAGAGCATCTCCCTACAGTAGTCTGAATGTCTGGGGTACTAGTTTTGGTGTTTTTAGTAGCAAAACCAACCAAAATCAACTCCATAGAAGCAATGCCTGTGGCTATTTCACTATTCTCTTTTATGGGCTGGAAGGTTATCCGTTTAAAAAAGAGAAGGCTTTTTTTTCGAAGAGCTGCTAACATTTCAAGCAAGAGGAAGACCAACGAGGAGTTTGTGGGAACTATTAGCTTGAGTGAGGTTGTTAGTAGATTGTTTTACAGATACAACTGCTGCTTAGAAACTCAGTAGCCCTGAAATATCTCCCTAGAGTACAACACTGTACCATCCCATTGTTTTCTTCCGCAAGAGCAACAGCTTAAAGGCTGAAGGCCAAAGTTGGGCATGGTTACAACACATATGATTGCTAAAGGTGAAGGTGTCTACAGACGTGCGTTTTTAGCTATCTCTACGAGAGAGAGATGAGAAACGTAAATTAACCTTTGTAATCTTCTCCATATATTATGCAAAGCAATTTTGTAACTGCGTTAAAGAACACTATTATTTCTGACCTTGACTAGAAAAATGGGGCAAGAGGAACCTAATCATGTTCAACAATGGGAATACTGACTAGCAGATTGGTGGAGGTGATCCCTTTCCTCTGCTCACCACCAGTTAAAGCCAGATCTGCAGTGCTGGGTCTTGCTCTAGGCTCCTCTTACACGAAGAGGACATGGACATACATACTGGTGTAAGTTCAGAGAAGGGCCATCAAGATGATTAAGAGAATGTAGTATTACTCGTATGAGGAGATGCTGGAGAGTTGGGTCTGTTTAGCCTGGAGAAGACTCGACTCAGGGGGATTTAAGCTACATATATGAAAACCTGTAAGGGAGTGAATAAGATACAAGACATATTCAAACAGAAGAAAAAGATTTTTCAATGAAAGGGTGATTGAATATTGTAATTGGCTGCCTTAGAGGCAGTCAGCTCCAACCCTGGATTCAAAACTGGACTAGATATAGTCCAGACAACCCTGCTCTAGCTCACTCTGCTCTGGGCAGCTGGACTGGATGATCACCAGAAATCACTTCCAACTTCAAATATTCTGTGATTCTGCATAAAACAAGCCCAAAAATTCACTGGAGCAATCATCTAACCTCTATGCACCACACAGTGAAAATCTTAAATGCAGAAGAATAGAGACCGCTGTGGAAACTTCATTGAATCATCACCAATCAAAAAGATTTAGATAAACAAACATACTGTATTCAGGTTACGTAAAACTTTTCCTTTGTAGCAGAATATTAATAAGAAAAGCTCAGCTGTGGTCTCTGTAAATACCACTGTGAAGACATTTTTAATGATTCCTTAAGCTAAAATAAATAACCTCAAAACCTGCCAACATTAGCTTGCTTCTGGAATTCAAATAAATGAATAAGATGTGTTTAAAATATAAATAAAACCCTTCATTGCTAAAAGCTAACATAATATCCACCCACCTCTATTCACTGCAATACTGATCTTTAAAAAGGTGGTGACGGGGAATCATTCCAGCTGATGAAATGAAATTAAACTTGAGACAATCACTTGCTCTTTAGTTACTGATATCCTCTATGGTAGAATGTCTACCTTTCTCTAATGCAAAGATTGTATTAAGAATCCTTAAGCAAACTTCTATGTTGAGCCTGTCATAACCTTCAATGTAGAACATTAGCCAACATGACCTTGAGCTCTGGCTTTCTTCAGTGCGATCATGATCTTTCTTCTTTTTTTTTTTCTTCCTTTTTAATCACATCAGTGTCCTTTAGTGATAATTTCTGACATGTACGTGTCAAGCATGCTTAGGCTAACTCCTAACCTACCTGGACAACCTTTTCAAAAGTAAATGCTTAAAAAAAGTTAGGATCTGAAGTTTATATTCAGTCATTCCAGGTGGCATTCATTCTTTGAGTTGGGTGCTGAGTCTTTAAGTGCACTTTAGCCCTAAGGATGTATCCCCAACTGGAGAGTTTAAAAGATTATTAAGATTAGCAGGACCAAAATTTTGGTGCATAATTGTGCTTTGTGGGTTTGAAAAAAATTTTTTTTCTTCAATGGGGACAATTTTCAGAAAAAGTGGTTACAAAACCCAGTAAGATTCAGTGAAAGAAAAAGTAGCCTCTTTAAAACTTCTTCTTTTTTTTTTTTTTAATTAAAAATAACTAATTTGGGATGTAGAAGTTTAAAATACAGGAGTGTAAGTATTTTGGACTTTTATTTTTTAAAGCAAGCCTTTTCATCCTTATTAAATCAGAGAATATTAGTGAGTACTGCTATCCCATTGCGAATTTGAACTAGCAACAACGAATCACCACTCTATTACATAACACATCTGTTTTTAAGAATGTTGAATTACCATGATTCGCACAGTGAGTATCAGGCAGAATAATATCACAGTCGGATCACAGACGACAGGATTTTCAAGGGCACAAATGGACTCCTTGCTGCTCAGTTCCAAATACTGGTGGCATGGAGCACTGAGTGGCTTGTTGTTTCTGAAGCTCATTAAAGAGTAGCAGATACCATAGTGATAAAGGCTATTAAAGTCTCCTTATCCTTGTGAAAAATATCAATACTCAGAACGGAGACTGAAAAGCTATCTCGGAAAATGCTACAAAATTTCAAGTAACAATTTAAGTTTTTATTTTGAAATTCTGCTAGTGTCTCCCAGTAACCACAGTTTAGGTGCCTTCTGCTTCTCCTCTCTTTTAAAGTTCAGTGCATCTAGACTACTCTCTCCTGGAACTTGAGAGACACCATCACTGTTGTCTAACACAAGTGCCTCTGTTAGTGACAGTTTCATGAAAATTAGATGGGATTCAGACCTACCTGAAAAAAAAACATCCAAAGGTTACAGTTAGGAGGCATGCAAGCCACAATACCTATGGACGGGTTTATGCCTCATTTGACTTCTAGCTTGATTGTATTTACTGTCACTGAAACTGCTCTGCTCTCTTTGGTACTATGAGACTGCTTCATCGTGGGTAATGTCAGTGCCCTGCCTGCCTTTCTATGGACTCCCACCTCATCACTTGTGTGAAGTAGCTCACTCTTGCTTCTCCATAAAAGTCTCAAATTCAGTTGCCAATTGCAAAATAAATAAATAAATAAATAGAGAAACTTCTGTCAGTTGCAAGTTCGAACACGTTTGTTTTTTTTGTTTTTTATGTGGTAGATTCAGGACAGATCCTATCACAACCTCCATATGTGTATTTTTAACTCCTTCCTTACATAAGGCTTGCACTAATAGCTCTTGGCAGCAAGCTGTAACTCAAATAACCTCCCTCCCTTGCTCCTTTCACCCAAGCTCTCAGGCATTTTGCAAATGCACCTTCCTGGAAGGCAGCAACTGAGTTAGACTACAGGCTTCCACAGTAAATTGGTCTGGTTCTAGAAAAGAAAGTTCACATTAAACTATTCGAACAGATGCAGTGGAGTAACTATTCTTTACACTTCTACATTACTTTTCACCCTAGAAACCCAGAGCTGCTTACACATATAAGGAGAG
The DNA here is from genome assembly GCA_030625065.1 of Alectoris magna. Lineage (NCBI taxonomy): Eukaryota > Metazoa > Chordata > Aves > Galliformes > Phasianidae > Alectoris > Alectoris magna. Next base: position 61,423,139 of record CM060562.1, read on the forward strand.
TCTCACTGAACTCTTGTGAACTAGTTACCTACTCTCCATAGTGGTAAACCAAGGCGCTGATACATGACTTGCCAAAGAACACAACGCTGGTAAATTGCAAAACTTGATATACTTGATAGACATAGGACTTAAGATAACCTTAAAGATGGCACAGTTAATAACAACAACGTTTTGATGTTTCCTTGGAACAGCCAGGAGCAGGAATTCAACAGAAACACACATCAGCTGATTCCATTAATAATCCTTTTTATTCAGATGATGGGATATTTATTATTTGTTTTTGAATAGTTGCTAATATTTGGTAATCTTTCTTCTCTTGGAAGTTGAAAAATATAATACATTCAAATCAATCATGTTTTTTTCTCTCCTTAGTAAAGACTGTAAGACTGTGTCATGGGACAGGAAGATCGACTTCAGTTCCATGACAGATTCATACGCGCTGATTTTGCAAAAGCGAGGTGCAGTAAAGTAGCAAAGCATATTGCTGCTGTGGAAGGTTTTTTTCAGGTCTCCTTGCTCTGAGAGGCCTGACATACTTGCCCCCGCTCTCTACCCCTTCTGGCAGGTATTTCTATGGAAAAATTCCATCCCAGGGCTCAAGGCAGTACATCCAGTGTGCTACACAACATATCAAAATGAATTTGTGCAGTGTGTACTCACGCAGAAGTTGTCTGCATATCATGCCAGCTTTTACTAAAGTTCTGCTTCAGCTCATTCATCAGGCTCATGCCAAGCTTTTGTTTAATTTCAATCAGGTGCTTTTCTTTGGCTGCTAGTACTTGCCGCAAAGTTGAAATTTCATCCTCTAGCTGAGAGAAACAAAGAGGGAGGAGAAAGGAGAGAGGTGTTAGCCTGTTCATGCAGAAATATAAACACATACTATCTTGGGAGATTAAATGCATCTCGCACAAACTTGTGGGGTTTTTTTTTGCGTGACAGGAGAGGCACAGAGATTCAAGTGTGTATACATCACAAAGATGTCCAGAACGTAGCTAACGCCACTGCCGTAAGTGACTCTCTCTGTATGCACCATTGTACACACCTGATAAGACAGACAGAATACTCTGGACAGGAAGTGGCTATTGAACAACCTGACCAAGATCTGTCTTCAGACATCAGGAGCCTCAAATATCACCTTTTCATTCACAAGGGAATTGGACAAAAAACAACTGGATAATTCAGATAGATATCTCTCTTCTGATGCACAGGCATTTAACTTAAAGATTATGTTTTAATCTTGCACATTTATGAAAAAATAAATTCTTAGCAGCAGGTTAAATTAAAAAAAATAATCACAAAATACTGTAAGTTCCAAAGATGACATTCAGCCCAGAGAGATACAATTCTCTCTGCAGGAGACATTCAAACGCATCAAAACCAAAACTGAGCTTCAGTATGGCAATGCCCAGAGCACTTGACTAACAAGGGACAACTGAAACAGTTTGCCACTGGCTGTTTACCCACTGGACAGCACTCCCATGAGCACAGGCTTGAATTCTTCATTAGGAAGATTCCTAAAGCAATTATGCACCCAGCACTCAGAGGTACGGAAGCTAACAAGGGTAAGTGACATGAGCAGCTGCCTTTCACTTCAGGTTTAAAAGTTCCCTTACCAACTGTGTTCCTTCCTCCATGTGTTAACAGTATAACATATGGTAACGTATCATACCATATGTTAAGTTCCCTGGGATCACACTCATCCTGAGATTTAACTCTACTGGCTGCAAGGAATGAGACAAGCACCAGCAGATTTGGTTGTGACCTCTAGGGTTATATTTACAACTTCAGTACCAGTATTATTTTTATCTTACACATTCATGCATCCTGCTTCCTTGCAAAAGTGTCTGCAAGCCCACTGTACTTTAAAAAGTCTCACTGTTTCATCCACCAGCTACCAGTTTCTTTGTCACTACCTACTATCTAAATTATTCAAAAACTTAAGCAGTAAGACTACAAACACAAAGCAAAACCACAACCACAGTGAAGCAGACACCAGTATTCACTAAGACTTGTGGTACCAACACTTCATTGGTAGAAAGGGTAACAATCCAAAATTGTTTTATTCTTTCGCCCTACCCCTTATGCTCTGTTATATTTCTAACCTGCAAATGAGATGCTGTCAAGAGGCAGTATGAGTTTCTATTCTGAGAGGATAACTGGTTAAATGCTTACAGAATGGAGAAATCACAAAAATTTAGCACACCTTAGATGGCAATTTACAACTCTCTTTCTTTGTTTCCCAGAAGTTTGCCTGAGTAACACTGTTAAAGAATTTAATTTAAACCAACATAAGTATGCTTACATGTACACAAACATTAGTGCTTTCCACTTGGGTAGCACTAGGCTGATCATTAGGTATCAAATGTAAACATTTGAAGGTTTCTATCAAAATTTCCTTCCACCTGTTCACTTGAATAGATGCCAAAAGCTGTGAAGCCCTAAGAAAGTACTGAGAATGAACATTTTTGATTGTATTAAAAATAAAACATTATTTTTCTTTAGAGATCAGAAACTAGCTTTGAATTGACAAAATGCCCCAAGTTCCATCATTTTAACTTAATGGCAGACTAAAAGCTTCCCCAAAGTGCTCAGATACCAGTGACCAAAGACTGAGAAAGAATTAGGGACTTCCAGTGGGATCCTGAAAACCATTTAAGCACGTTACATACATAACTCCCCATGGAAACAACAGAAACAACAAAATCCACAAGCAACAATTCAGAGAGTACTTATGAGGTAAAATAGAGCATACTGGACAATCTGGTATTAATAAAGAATTGTGTAAATTGGTATTATCTGTATATTTTGGAATACACAGCACTATGTAAAATGTGGAGGTGGAAAGATGTATAAAGATGCAGCTATTGGTTGGAATAATATTGATAACAGGCTGGAATGATGAGATGAATAGTAATTTGAATATGTTTATTATGCTAGTTTTAAGAATCAAGGCACTGAGTGGTAAATATTAAGTGTAAAAACAACAATAACATCAATAGAAGACAGCATGGTTAAACCCATATTTCTAAGCCAAATTAAACAACCTTTTTTCTTACCATATCCCCAAACAAAGTGTAGTATCCTGGCCTGGGTGTTTGCACAGCCCCCTTCCTCAGAGAAAACTGAACCAACACATAAGGATATGGAAGAAAACAAAACCACCACTGGTGGACCAGAGCAGGACTTGAAAGCAAAAACAGACAGCTTCTCAAAAGGAAACATCACCCAATTGCCACAGTATTTTTCCTGGAAGAGTTGAGATCTTACAAGTTTTTGAAAGTCTTTTTTTAAGAACCATAAACAACTTCTAAGCATAAGAGTTCAGCAAGATCAAGTTCCAAGCCTTTCTCAGCACAATTACGGTTTTGTTTTTAAGAGTAAGCTGTATGCCAGTGAACTGCTTTTGGTAAAATCAGAAAATAATTTCCTGGTCAGCCAAGGTCAGAGTATTTGAAAGGCAATCTCTCACTTGTTTGTTGGTACAAGAATTAGAGCATTTCTATCAGAAAACTCATCTTTCACAGGAATCTTCAGGCATGCAAGAGAGACAAGGGATAAGTCCTCTTGCAAGAGACATATCTGTATCAGATGGATGCAGGAAGATTTTTTTATTCCTTGTTTCCATACACCTAATTTGTCCCTTTCACCTGAAAAGGGAAAGGAAGCATTTAGTCTTGAAGAGATCTCTGAGTTTATCTTGTCCAACCCCTGCTCAAGCAGGACAACCTACAGCAGGCTGCACAGACCCGCATCCAGGCAGCTTTAGAAGATCTCCAAGGAGGAGACCCCAAAGCCTTTTTGAGGCAACCTATGCCAGTCCTCCATCACCAGCACCAATGTTCCATCACCTGCATAGCACAGAAGTGCTTTCTGGTGTTCAGAGTGAACCTCCTGATTTCTCTTGGGCCTGTTGTCCCAACAAAAAGCCAATAATTAATGGATAAATTCCTACATCATTGTTGTGTCATAAACTGAGTAAGTGAAGTTTCAGCTTCCTTCTTATAATTACCAAAAGTAACAGGATCAGAAAAGAAAGATTTGGTGTAACACTAAAGCACAGAAAAAAAATCTTTTTTTTTTTTCCCATTTCACTAAAAAATACTGAATCTACGCTGCTAAAATGAGAGTCATTAAGATTGATTATTATTATTTATTAAAGTATTTTATCAGGTGACTTAACATTGATTTACATATTTGTTGTACAAAAGACAGGGATTCTTCTCAGGAAGTAAGCTGTGTTCCTGGGCAAGCCCATTCCATATGCAATAGCAGCAAACACTTATCAGAGCACTCTCTCACTTTAGGCTCAATCTAGACAACCTCCTGAGCCTTTATAATAAAAAGGCCACATAGTTGACACTTTTTATCTTTCCTCTCTTTTTTATTAACTATTATTTTTTAAATCTTTTCACGGTGTCATGGTGTGTCCTGAAGCTCTGCAATTAAAAAAAAAATAAAATAAATGCAAACCAAAAACACAACCCTCTCCAGGCATATCAGTCACAAAGGAAACAAAAACTTGATGAAATTACTGTGCTAATTACCATCAGACTCTTCTGTAACCATGAGCAGAAGATTTTCCTCTGAGCACCATACAAAGAATCCTTTCTATCAGGTGTCACACCACTATAACAACAATTTCATAGATCTAATAAGAACACCTTTCAGTCTTTGTAAAGAAAGGCATGTATATATAGAGACAAGCGGCTTTTGTTGACTAAAATGGCATATTTAACTTCATCTCTACAATCAGAAGATAAAAGTTAGCTAACCTTCCAAAAAAAAAAAAAAAAAAAAAAAAGGAAAATAATTGTTTCAAATTTTTGTGGCCTAGAATAATTTTACTTAAGGAAAGAGCATTTCATTATGATACATACTTCATCCTACAATGAATATCTGCTGATTAACAGGAATAGAAACATCAATACTCACAGAAACTCAAATTAATTACCTTGGCCAGCTCAGCCTTTAACTCCTCTTTTTCTTCTTCAGAGATCATACTGGTGAAATCAACATCAGTGACCATATCTTCATCTGCTTCATGCAAAGACTGGGTTTCCAAGAGACCTGAAATACAGAGTTAAACAAGAGTGTAACGACTACTATTATTTATTTCAGCTGTAATATTGACAGACTCTAAAATAAAAGAAAGATGTAATATTCGCCCACTAGGAAAAAGTAAAAGGGAACAACAAATCAATGTTTTCCTACTAAAGGTCATTTGGACTCCGTTTCTTGTTTCAGAAACGTGTTTGGAAGTATTAGATGGTAATTGCTGTATAAAAGCAATTTAATACATGAAAACATAATTTGTCCCAAGAGGGCAACCACCTTGGAGTACATGGCAAAACATCTCCTTGTTTCTTACAACACAAGAAAAAACAACAATGAAAAAACGACGAAAACAACAAAAACCCAAATCATCACAAAGAAACAAGTAAAGCAAACCCGTAGTTTTTTTTTGTTTCTTCTTTCTTTTAGGAAAAAAAAAAAAAAGTTGATTAATTAATGTGAATCACTGATGTTAACTGTGGCAATAGTACGCTGAGCAATACAGTGAGTATATTACCAAGCCAAATTTGCTTTAAAAATACCTCTGCAGAAACTCGAGAATCTTATAGTTGGACATAGTTTGCAGAAGAAAATATCTCCTGCTTGCAGATTCCTAAATGTTAGAGTAAATCATACCTTGATTCCTTTATCTATCTAAGCCTATGAAGGGAGGACTACTATACACTGGACCTCCAGCTACCTTGTTCTGCTTGATGAAGATCTGCATCAGCACCTATGATAACCCAACTACACACTTACATAAATGTTCATGAGACCTGAATTTGATTGGTATTCAGAGGAAACACAGTATATCCTATCTTCCAGTCACTCAGTCAGAAGAAAAGTGATTTGTGGGATTTTACTCGTTTTTCACTGTCTGAAAACAAAATAATGCAAAACATGAGAAAATAAAAGAACAACATCCTTGCTCCTTCGGGACTTGCTTTAAGGTTCTCAATATGTTTCTGCTGTGGAAGAAAATCTCCTTCCAGGCTATATCTCAAAACAGCACTTTTCCTCATATTTCAGTTCTTCAGCTGGATAATCGGCAAACTCAGGTGACTCTTAACATCAGTGTGCTACTTAATACAGGAGGGACCAACTTCTTCCCCAGGCCCACAGAGGCCTGTATATTCTTTTTCACAGATATTGGAACCCTGTTAAGTTTTGGCCTTAGGGAGCAGGGGTTACGAGCAGATAGCCTGGAGTATTCAACAACTTGAAATTCAGTATTTTATGTTTGCATGTAAAAAGCAAGAAGAATGAAAAGCTCCCTCCAGCCTTTGGTCATTTTTTTCCATCTAGACTTCCACAGCATACCTGGATTTCCTCTTATTTAACAGAATAGAACAGATTAGACTCTTACTAACAATCTATCTGCAGAGCACGTGATGAACTCAGCTCTGTTAATTACATCCTCCCATGAGTGGGAAGATAAACAGAAGTAACACAGGTTCTGAATCCCTGTCTGGCACCATGTGCAAGAATAGAGCACCACTCATAAGCACAAAGACTTCCTTAAAATAAGAAAACATACAAAAGATGTTAATACTTTGAGCAATAGCAAAGAATGAGCTTGCCAGGACAACCTAGACTGCCAAAGTCACAACAAAAGAAAAGCATATTTATTCTGTAGGAATGCTCAAAAATTACCCTTATTGGCCCCACTACATCACTAAACAAAATTGTTTAAGTTTTGTTTTGGTTTGTTGTTTTGGTTTGTTTTTTTTAAAGATTTACAGAGTTGCTGTGGGAGTTGGGCTATACCTAGCTCCCATGGTTTTCAAAGCAATTCCCTTTCCTCATGGAAGGAGGAGCAGCAGTACAGGGCAACTCTTGGAAATACTGGGAAGAATCTTAGGGCCAACAGAGTTAACATTGAAAGTCTTGGGGCAGAATTAGTTAAATACGTGAGATAAGGAAATCTGGAAGCAGCTGATGCTTGAGCTAAAAAGGAAAAAGATCTGTACTCAAGGGATAGCATTAATTTGGGACTGCCTTGGTAAAGAGGCCAGAACTACTAGACAATTGATATATACATATATGGAAGCCAGCATGGGCCAAAATCACCAAAAGATTAACACTTAACTAGATCTAAAGATCAAGTTCAATCTTCATGACAGAACTGAAAATTACAATCAATTTAAAAAAAAAAAAAAAAAAAAAGCACATGCTTATCAATCTTCTGCACAATCCTCTCAAACTTACCCAGAGCCAGTCACAATTCTTACCTCTTGCTTCTCATGCAAGTCTCAAGTCACCTAAAACCTAATTTGATCCCCTAGTCTCCGCCTTCATTCTATAGCCTGTACTGCAGTCCTCCCTCCTTCTTTGTATGAGCACAGTTAATAGTAACCTTTTCTCTTTCCTTGCTGCTCTCAAGACTCCATGTTTTCTTCATGATTCCTGCTTTTTCCAGCCACACCTTGTAGTAGCTTTTATTCTGGACTTCAGATACCATTCTGTGATGAGGACTTCTCTACTTCTGTCCTCTCACCACTCCTGTTGGATTATAGTTCTAGAGCAGGTCTATCAGCACAGGTAGGATGTTTCAGTTCTGGTGCTAGCTCATTTGAACTTCCCAGTTTCTTTCCCACTTGAGCAACAGAAATTCCTTTCTTGAATATGGCCTGAAGAGATCTCATCTGGTGCTACTCTCACACTTTATCCCCAGTTTGCATCTCAATTTTCAGCTTAGAAAAAAGAGAAATAAAGAGCAAAGGAACTTAATAATCCTAGTGAGTTTGGCATCCACAAGCTAAAGTCTGCAGCTGTGATTCCCAGGACTTTGTTCCTTCTGTTTTTTAGTTTTTCAGTTTGTATGTGTGTGTCAGTGAGTGTCCCTATTTCCACTCTAATAACCATTGAGCTCTGTATTATTGTTTAGACAGAGTTAGAGTTCTCTTATAACAAGCTTAATGAAAGCAGAGACACAAACCAATTGGAAATCAGGCTACAGACACTTTTGTACTCCTAAGACAACTTAATTCTGCAGTCTCCAAGGAAAACAGGAACCTGTATTGAGATTTACACCAATACATGTAAGGATGACTATTGATTTTGTTAGTAAGACAGTAGTATCACTGAGCCCAAAACATTCTTCACCTTCTACTCTGCAGGAAGCACTGTCTCCACTCCCTCTTCCCTGTGGGTTTCTGTCAATGAGGCAGCAATACACCTTTCAGACACTGGTTACAGATGTACCAAATACAAAAGCATAATAGAATACAACAACTCAAGAGATCCCTCCTAATGTCTTGAATTAACCACAAGTAATTCTTTAAGGAACAAGGTAGGACCCTATTTACCATATCTAATGTAGCTACACATTTTGTTAAACGCACTTAATCGAACAACTCTTGAAAATACACACAAGGATGAGCTGATTCAGCTAACTGAATCAGAGAGCTGAGTCCCAGAATCTGGTATTGTTCTACACAGTTACGTGATACATCTAGGCGATTAAAGGTAGAATTTTAAGATAACGCCATATTATATATATATTTTTACTTCACCACGTACATTCAATTCCAACAGTTGTGTACGCTACCCAGGGGAAAAGAAACTGCACTTTTAAAAATGCAGACAGCCATCTGTATGCCTGTACACACTCACTCTTTAGAGCTGCTGCAACTGAGTAAACAGTACAGACCTCTTCCTGGTTGTTTCACACTTCTTTTCTCTGGAGGTTGAAGGAAATTAATTTGTTTCTAATTCACATATCTACATTGATATTGATATATATAAAGTTATATACCTGTCACTTCTCACAGGAACTAAAATACAGAATGGCATTTTGATCCAAAGAAAATCTTTCCTGCCAGATATCTGCAGCACTGGTGTACAACAGCCTTCATTGAGCACATAGATTTGTAATTGGTGGCCCCCCAGGTAAAATCTCTTTTCCTTCTAATTTAGGCTATTTTAAATAATAGCATTCAAATGATCTTAAGCTGCTTTAAAAAATAAATAAATATATTTATTTATTTATTTTAATTTAAACTACCCATGTTTGTGTTTCCTGTAAAGTTTATGAAGACCCTGTTAAGTCCCATATTCACTTTCAGTAGAATCCTGGGCCCTGAATGGCTTGCCTTGATTTCAGCTGTGCAAGACGCAGACAAAAACATCACTTGTTGGGAAGCTGCAAATCCAGTTAGGTAACATTTCAAGGCTCTGTTTTCAGCACAAGACACTAAAAGTATGGGGAGGCTGTAAATTTAGCGTAGAGTTATTCCTTCTCCTAACCGAAAAAATATAGAAATATTTATTACTTATTAGCTTCCAGGCATGACATCTTACAAACTATAGAAAGCATAAAATTTTTAAGTGAAATATTCCTGAATGGTTGTGTTTTCCACATGAAGTAACAAATAAATGCCTGATCAGAATAATTATTAACAAGTTACCAACTGGCTTTATGTGCAGGAATGTAATGTAGTTCTATCTGCATGCTCATAAAAGCAGACATGATAAAAATATGACTACTCTACTAGAACTTCCACCTGTGATGATTAAGTTTAACTTCACAGAACTGAAGCTCACATACTTCAACAACTACAGGACATCTGATACTCCCCAGACCAACCCATAACAATGCTATAATCCTGCTAAATTAAAGTCAAGTTCTATGTAGTCAGTGGCAATGCTAAAGTAGCTACAGTGTGCAGAGCTGTTACAATTAGGACATATTTATATTTGAAATGGAACACAATATATTTCAGTATCAACCAACTTAAATTCAGGCTGCCATTGCATCAGCGCAGACTGACTTACTGCTAGGTGATGCTGTTGCAGCTTATCAGATCAGGCATGCTGATAACATAATATACTGCTTTAGAGCCTTGAACCAGTACCTCTGCTTCGAACTGATGTATACACCAGTTGCCCAGAGTTAGTACACTGTGCTAGCTTGCAAAAGATAGCAGATTTTTTCTCCCAATTATTGCTTTATCTTTAGATTCTGCCACCTCTCACATTTGCGACTAAAGCCTCCAGAAAGAAGTGTGTATTGTCTCTGGTGGAGTTATCCTCCAAGGGCAGATTTCCAAGAAGCAGCCTATTGCCCTCCAACACACTTTACGGTTGTCATGTAAGCCCACCTCCAAGTACTGCTCTCATAAGCGTGCACAGGTATCAGTTATGAACCATGGAATGTTTGGTCTCTTTGGGGAATGACAAGTGGCTGAAATTAACGTTAAATGTTAATTGTAAAAGTTGAATGGCTTTTACTTCCATTTTAGGGCACAGACGTTGAAAGCTGCACAGGATGAACTGGGAGCTTTATCTAACAGATTACCAGCCATTACGAGAGCCCACAGTATCTTATAGGTCATATCCTTTCCCAGCAGCACAGAATTTTAGGCATTGACCCCCAAGGACATTCAGTATGTTAGATGAATACAGGTCTCATTCAAGTAGTCCATTAGCAGGTGGGACAGCAGAAGAGAGACAGGAGTCCACACATCACCACTTCCTAGTGTCTATTTGCTTGTCTATCTTTTCCAGATTAAGTCATTCATATTCTTCCTGTATTCTGTCTTAGTTACTGTATCTGGTGCCCAGCAATTCTCTTCCACAGAACAGTCACACAAGAAGCACAAAAGAGCAGAAGCCATCTTAGAACCTATTCTATGAACCTAACCATCTACCATAATCCACAGATAGCTAAAGAGTCCTCACTACTTTTCTCTCCACTTCTAGTTAAAATCAAGCTCAACACAGACATTCAATTAAGGTTTAACTCTGAGATGCACCATCACAAGACTCTGTCCAGAGACAGATGCAAGATCCAGCCCACCTCGCTCATTATCTCTTTCAAACACCCTCTTCTCATGGATCTTCAGATCTTGCCCTCAGCAATTTCAGGCCATAGGGCCCCATGCAACTTCATATTCCTAAAGCAATTTATACTAAGAATATACTCATGTGTTACTCCCATTTATCCTTCTCAAACAGGCAGATTTACACTCTGCAAAAGCAACTTGCTATTAAGCATGGGAAAGCATAAAGTAGGTATAAATCAGCACAAGAGCTATTTGATTGAGAGCTATTTGGACAGGCTGGAGAGCTGGGAGGTAAGAAACCAGATGAGGTTTAACAAAAGCAAGTGTAGAGTCTTGCACCTAGGGAAGAATAATTGCATGCACCATTACAGGCTGGGGGATGACCTGCTGGAGAGGAGCTCTGCAGAGAGGGACCTGAGTGTCCTGATGGACGACAGGTTGGCCATGAGCCAGCAGTGTGCCCTTGTGGCCAAAAAGGCCAATGGCATTCTGGGGTGCATTAAAAAGAGCGTGGCCAGCAGGTCGAGGGAGGTGATCCTCCCCTTCTACTCTGCCCTGTTAAGGCCTCATCTGGAGTACTGTGTCCAGTTCTGGGCTCCCCAGTACAAAAAAAAAGACAGGGATCTCTTGGAAAGAGTCCAGCGGAGGGCCACAAAGACGGTGAATGGCCTGGAGCATGTCCCCTGTGAAGAAAGGCTAAGTGAACTGGGTCTGTTTAGCCTTAAGAAAAGAAGACTGAGAGGGGACCTGATCCAGGTCTATAAATATCTAAGGTGTGGGGGGCAAAGTGGCGAGGCCAGACTCTTTTCAGCAGTGTGTGGAGACAGGACAAGGGGAAGAGGCCAGAAACTGGAGCATAGGAAGTTCCGCACAAATGCACGCAAGAACTTCTTTACGGTGTGGGTGACGGAGCACTGGAACAGGCTGCCCAGGGGGGTTGTGGAGTCTCCTTCTCTGGAGATAATCAAGACCTGCCTGGACGCCTACCTGTGCGACCTGGTGTAGGGAACCTGCTTTGGCAGGGGGGTTGGATCACTGGAGGTCCCTTCCAACCCCTACAATACTGTGATACTGTGATTTTTAGTTTTAGTACTTATTGTTTGACTCTGTCATATCATTAGATAAAATATGCAGGAATGGTGAAGAGAATAGGATTATCGGTAATTAGGAACCCCAAATCATTTAGAAGGGTCCAATCAGAAGTACTAAGCAGGCTACCATTTGTATTAAAATATTTACACAGAGAGTAGAAGGCGAATAGCTTGCAGAACACATTTAATGTGATCTGAAAGATTCATACGATAAGGCAATGCAACAACAGTACAAGAAGTTACTGAAGCACTTGATGGGCATTTCAGAGTTTTCTCCTGAAATCCATGGTAGTTATAGCTAAGGCTAGGAAAACAAGCTTTAGAGTCTGCTGTTAAATCTGATTTAATGCAAGAAATTGTTTCAGCATTGATCTGTACCTGCACATATGTTTCCTATTAGGATTGCAGAGATGAAGAATTAAATAAGTCACTTAGAGACTACAGGATTTGTAGCTTATACCACAAAGACTAAATAAACTAAAGAACACACTGAAAAAGATCCCAGACATTTTTAGATTTCTCATTCAGATACATGAACGTTGTCTGGATAAAAGCATTTTAGTATGTGTTATGTGCTTTCTATTCATTTTCTCCCCATTCACCTCTGAGACATTTTCTACAGTATTACATACCTGGCCAATTTTTGTACATTGACCTTGTTAGGAAAAAAAAAAAATGAAGCACATCAATGGCAGTGATGTTTGCTGAATTAACCACAGTGACAACAAAACAAAAGGCAACACGAAATTACTGCTTGTGTACTTTCCCTAACACTCCATTCAGGAAACTATATAAACGTAATCCTTTATTCTAACAACACTGAAGCTCTTTTACTGTTCTATCTTTCTTTCTTTGTTTCTTGATCAGTTAAAAATATCAGACCTATCTCTTACCTAGTACCCACATCAAAGCAAAAAACCATCTTTTAATTGCATAGCCCTTAGGCTAAGCAAAACAACGTTACGGGTTCTTTTGCCGTGTCATTATACGGTAGGTAACAGCACAACAAGTTATGCAGAACTGTATCTTATTTAATATTGGAAAATAATTGTTTACAAATTTAAATTGCAATTAAATCTTCAAAGGGATGAAATTGTAAGTAGAACAAAGGAACTGTCCAGACACTGCATTAGTGTCTTTGATCTTCTTTATAATGTAGTCTTAATGCCAGATACACAGATTAAGGAGGGGGATGGGAGATCTAGATTCATGTACAATAAAATAAAAACATTTTTAATATTACTGAAAATTGCAAAGATTTCCAGTACTTTTTTGTTCCTGTTATTATGGAAGGATCTAAATGGGAAGACATACTAGAGGACTTAGAGCAGAAGGAAGGCTGATTTTGAATTTTTATGACTCGGAAATAAAACTAGAGGCTGGGGTTCATCTTGGTTCAGCAAGGGAAGAATTCAATCCATACTGGTCACGCAGATGAAGAGTGTAAGTATTTAACAGAATTGTAGATCCTACTGTCTGCTAACTCTAGGACTTAATCTGCCTTTTTCTTCACCTATGCTCCTTGTAAGAGTTATGAATGGGCAAATGTCTTCATTTTCTCTCTCCAATGGGCTTTTTGCCCAAGCTGGTATCAAGGAGAATGAAGGAGGACAGCTTCTGGATGTTCAAGAACTCTAGGACACAGTCTACTATCTCAGAATAAATGCTCCCAGTCACCCTGAAGCATCATATTACAAGTCTTAAACTTCCCATTCCTTCCTTAAATCCCCAAAACAAGGCATCCATCCATAACTATGAAATAGCCTGGCAGGTTTCTAAACAAAAGAAGACTTTAATTTGGACTGCAAGGCTAAACAGCCAGTTGTAGTGTGCTAAGTTTCTCTACAATCTAATCAAACTGTGAAGACCTCACTAGGTTATCTTTTCTCCCAGAAGCCACTGACACAGCTTGCCACTCATGCTAGTGAAGGAAGACAAGTTGGGCAAAAAATATCTGGGAGAGAACCGACTCTACAGCTTGATCGCTGCATGGAGAAGACACAGATGTTGGTAAAGAGTTTCATAATCATCTCAAACATAAAAGTGCAGCATGTGAAAGTGGGAGCAGCAATCATCATAAAAACGTATATAGCAATTGCTGAAAGGAGGTACGAACTTTCAACGTAGGAACCGATCTCCCAAGGAGAACAATCAACTAAAACACCCAGAAATGCTTAATAATTGTCATAATCCTAGCATTTTATCCAAAAATATCTAGCTCACTTTGCATAAAATAAGAATCCTGCCTGCTTGGGGAAGACAAGGGCAACATTGCTTTCTAAGCTGTAGCCATGGAAATACAAAGCAATTGTTGTGAAATGCAACAGTTTAAAGACAGCAGATGCTTCTATTATGTCAATACTGAAAGTAATGACGGTATTGTATCACTTACTGTGCTTTCTATTGATCATTCTGCACAACCTTCCATGAGATCAAGGGTAAGAAAAAGATGTCATAAGTGGAAGAGTAATCATCTCTTTTCTTTCTTTAGGCAGAACAGAAGAAAATAAAAGAAAAGATGAAGTCACAATAGAATAATAGGGAATGAGAAAGTGGATGACACTGAGTCACAAAAGAGACTTGTTCTCCACAAATAAGGTACTCTACAAACTCTAACAGACTGCACAAAACAAATGAAGGAATGAAGCATATCTAATTAGGCTAGAGAAAAAGAAATGTAGGGGAAGATGAGAGCTATGACATGGAAAAGCTGGCAGTCAGAGGTGGAAGTTGTCAGTTTAATTTTTTAAACCCACTCTTTCACACTAAAAATACATGGAGGTACATTTTTCCCAATCTCAGAATAGACAGGTATCTTGGGTCCCATTCTCAGCTGGTAGTAATGATTGTGATTCCACCAACTGTATAATTAAGCTCACACATCTGCTTCACTGAATCAAAATCACAGAAGCTTAATGGCACGATTAAATAACTCTTCTCACCTAGGAGAGGAACAGTTCACTGTACTTTTCTAAATCCAGGTGCAAGAGTATTGCTTAATAGTGATCTAACTGCAGTATAATTAAACACACAAGTCTCCTCAGTTAACTTCTAACAAAGTATCTGTACTGCAAGAAGTGATAAAGTGGTAGTTTTTAATTAAAAAAAGAAATTCTTCAAGTAGTTGAGTAGTTGTCATTTGTATCCTTTAGATCATAAGTAACAAGATCTTTAGAAGTCTGATTTAGAAATGAGACAAACCTTGCTGCAAACAGCAGGTTGCTTTCTTTTTTCTCTCTTTTTTGGTGGTTTTTTTTTGTTTGGTTTGTTTTGTTTCTTTTAAACTCCGTTCTTTTCCCTCCACCCTTCCAACCATCTATCTCAGCCATTAAGGCAGATACGCCACTTCTGATCTTGTGAACTTACTAGGGAAAATACACCGTGAATGATTATAACTGGCTACATGACAGAGCAGTTATTCTCTCCAGGTTCAAATTCATAATTTCCATTGCTCTAAGTCAGATTACATCTCAGCACTGTTACAATGAAGTAAAGAACTAGGGATGCTGAAAGAGAGGGGGGAAAGCATCCCTCATAATGTCTGATCACTCTCTCATCTCAGGAGAGTAAAGATTACAGTTTAAGAACCAGGTATGTCTTTTTGCATACGACTTAGCACAACAGGTGAATGATTTGTGACTTAGCTTTGTAGGCATTATCACATTTATAAATTTGCAACAATAATTCACCCACAAAATTGGGGTAAAGGTGCATTTCCTGTCACCAGAGTTTTCCTCACAGGTTGATGGCAAGAGCTCACAGCCATCATGAAGCAGAAGTGAATCAGCACAAGCCACAAACCAGGCAGGTCTTCTGTCCTTCCTCCTCAGATGCTTGATTTTAAGCACCACCAGCTTCAGTTTGTATTAACTCTTACCTTCTGCGTGATTACAATTAGCTACTTGGTGCCAGTACACTTTTGCCTTCCAATGGCATTTTCTGATAGCGCAGACCTCCACCAGACTTCCCTACAGGAACTTAACCTACTCATGGATGTGTCCACCTGCATTTCAATTGCATTCTCATTTAAAACCAGTAAGTACAGAGCTCATTTTTTCAATACTATTTAATTACATTATTGTTACTACTATTAATTGTTAAACTCAAAATTCCACATTTTTTTTCCTTTAGTTTTTTAGCTAGCATCTTGAACTGTGAAACAAGGTATTTAATATTCTGTTCTCAATGTTAATTTGCATGTTGAGGCCTTCACAGTTTTTGGCATCCATAATTTCCTGGTTTTGCCCACTCAGTGTTTTGGAGTATGCAATTAGAAAGAAATGTGTTTGCTTTGTGAACCTGCTTGAGGCCCTGGGTACTTGTGACAAAGTTCCCATGTGAATATCTTCCTGTTGGGTAGGGTTTGAGGACAGGAGATTTGCCTCTGAAGGTGGTTACACAAACAACTGCGCTCCAGGATAAGTGACTTCTTATCAGACCAGGATACAGAGCTTGGCACTTCCAGCCACAGACTCCGTCTTTGAGTTTCTTATCCTCAAGTATCAGCCAAAATGGCCACCACCATAGACAAAGAATATCTTTTCCTCTTTGAAGATCAACAAGGAAGATAAATTCTGAACCAAGGAGGGTCAGCTTCTCTGAGAGCTGCTATAGGTAGCAGTAACAGCAACCACACTGATAAGAGAAGGAAGGGGGCTAGGTTAGTAACCAAAATTTCTTCCCTCTCAGGATTGCATTAGAGCACCCTGAATTGTAACAGCATCACAAAATGTCTACCACAGTCCATATAGATCACCTCAGCTGCTATCATCCCCAGTGTAACTTCTGTATCTTAAAGTGTAAACAAGTACAGGAGAGTTTGGGTTTTTTTTTTCCTCCCCTCTTCTACTACTTTATGTATATTTCAGTATATTTCCTCTTCTGAGGATGTTGCTACAGGATGGACATAACATTTTGTAATTTTCCAAAATAAACCAGTATTCCAGTGCTTGTAACTCTGCTAATAACTTCCATTAATGTCTTCAATCTCTACTCAATTGTTAAAATCATGTCCTCACTTGCTTACCTTTCCCCAGTCTGATTCCCATTTGCAGCACTTTGCTATAACAAGAATACCACTGCCCGTTTCAGGTTGTATTCATGCTCCATATTTCTGTGCTGACAAGGACACAGAACTGAACAACTTTATAGGTCAGTACCTAGGTTTAAATCTAGCTCCCATCTTTAAAACTATCTGAAATGGGTACAGGTTATTACCACTAAATACTCTCTTTCTCTCCTTGTGCTTAACGGTCTCCCTTTATAATGCTCTTTATCTGTGCTTCTCTGTTTTTGAAGTAAGTTAAAACTGCAGGGATAAGAAACATCTTTTTTCTCCCCTTAGCATCCGACTTCCCATTTCCTGGCATGTCTATTATTTAACTCTGCAAAGATTTAAGTAAATCTTCTAAACCACTGTAATTCAGTTTATAGAAATAACATTTCTGTTTTTAATGGGGCTATTAAAGTAATTTTTTCTTTTCCACCATCATCTTATTTTTTCCTCTCTTTTATCAATGCTTCTGCTCAATCTGACACATAACATGACTGAAGGATGTACTCTTACAAGACCGCATGGTTCCAGTGGTTATCCACTATACTCATATGCACATAATAGTTAGATGGTTTAATTACACCATCATTACAGCAAGCATCATTGTCCCTGATTGTGACTTTGATTTCTTCCTCCCACAATAATAAGTTAATAGCTGCCATCTGCCTATTAAAATACTTTGAGCAGAAGATAATCTTCTGTTCCTGCCACAGTTGCCACTCTAACTCTGTTAAGGTACATAGATTTTACTTGTCTCTAAGGAAAATCTGTGAGTTGTATTTAAACACAATTTCTGATCACTTTTAAATGAAAATTTAGTATGTACCAACCCAGTAAAGAAAAAAAAAACATTCACTTAGAATACTCATTCTCTAAAAGTCTGTTTGCTTTCCCTAAAGTAACTGATGTGAAATCTACTCAGTGGAGCTAAGAATATTTCAATCAAAGTGTTAAACACAAAAAGAAGGATTAGATTAGCACTTATTATGCCCAAACTAACATGAGCAAAATTTATTACCAAATCCAACCAAAGCAACTATCCCATGGAAATTTTGCAAAGTATTTTAAATCTTTAAGATGGAAATGAGCAACCTTTTTGCAGCTAGACACATGTACCACCTTAGTCTCACCCAGGTGACCAGATAATCACCTGGTGAGGAAAAGGGTGGACCCAGAGCAAATAGCTGAATACCGACTAACCTGAATTTTCACTGAAGGAGCAAACATGGAGCATCAGCTCCCTTCAGCCACCGTTTATAGAAATTTGGAGAATACAAGTCATACGGCCTTTTAAATCCATGTGATATGTAGCTTCTGTCATATTTTTCATACTTTATTTGCAGTTTATAAATCAGTCCGGCAACTCTAACATACAACATTAAAGCAGGGCACAGGTACTAAAGAGAGACAACTTCAGTGTTTGGATGGCTACAGAGGGATGGTGTTTCACAAGTTAAAGCAAATCTCAGAAATCAAGCTATACAAATAGAAAGAGAAATTAGAAAGGATGTCTCTTAGAAGATGAAGAACTAGTTTGGTTCCAGCTGGATCTGGTCCCTTGTGGTCGGGAGTAGCAAACAATTTCACTTACTGGCAAATAGAAATAGAACTTCCAGCAAGAAAGCACGTGGAAATTTAAGACTGTACTTCAAAAACATTTTGAGTAAACACTTTTTAATGGGAAAACCAACACTGTATCAATAATAGATACTTCATGCTAGCAGAAATATTTTTAAGTTTAATTTTGTATCTCTCTTTGCCAAGAATATCACTAGAGCCCCTAGTTTTTGTATAACACTAAATGCTAGATTGTGTATTTGCACTTCAAGGATTTTGTTGTTAAAGTCACATTAGATTCTGTTAATTTGCAAAACTCTTTTAATAGTTTTGCTTCTAGAAGAGTTTTTGCCTCTAGAACAAAAGCTGAAAAGTGACTTTTTGCTACACGTTTTAAATGCTGCCATTTCTTTAAAACACTTTACTGACTAAGCTCTTGGTTGACACCAAGGATAACTGCATGCTAAGGTAAACCAGTGGTGACAGCAAGACAACTTTACAAAAACCAAATGCCAGAAAACCATGAAACAACAAAACGCACAACAGCAATGAGAACAGCATTCTTCCTGGCATCCCTACTCTGCTAAGAAACCAAATGCTCAAGGCATAGCATACCTCCCCTTTCCTGGAGGTGATACAAGGCATTAGAGCTACTTCTCATTTTTACACCCACTACCTGAGTATCTGGGTTCTCCTTCAGTGACGAGGAGCACAAAGATGTAAATATTACATAGGAATTGGATCGCTGAAAATCAATTATGTGGACAACAGAGTAAGTGAAAGAAGCTATTATATCTGACCACAGGCCACACACATATAAACATGCCTTTTCATTATTTCCGTAAATCTGTCTTCACAAACTTTGCTGTTGTATTACTCCTATTTAAGTGTTGTAAATAATCTGTATTTCAGCAACCAGCTTTAAGCAAAGAAGTCCCTGATAGAAAATGTAGATAGACAGACAGAGTGCTGGAGAGACCATCAAAACTAGTTCCATATGCAATTGCTTACAGTGGGACCATTCTGGTTTGTTTAACATAAAGGGGATCCAATAGCAGATCATTCATTTTGCTGTGCCATTAATATAAACAGAACACTTTTTTTTTTTTCAAACTGGAAAAAGTTAAAAAAAAAAATAATCAGTAAGTATAAGAACCCTTACATAAAAGTAATCAGCAAGAATAGCATTTTAGAAGCATTTGTTATTATATAAAGGGTGCAAGTCCTACAAGCAAAGGTAAAATATGCTGAGCAGGACAGGGAGAATGGGAGACCCACTGCAAGATCTTTATCATCACTATAAACATCGTACTTGTGGCACTATCACACTTCACAAGTGTCCAGCTTTTTGCTTTTGTTCTGCACATTCAGATAAGAACATTTGCAGAAAGATCACTGCTAATGAATAACTTCTTATAAACCAAAAGAAAGGGAATGAGAGATGGCACGAGAAAGAAAAGGAGAGTGAATACTAAGATGTAATACAAGCACTTGCTAAATGACTGTCTTTTGCAGTTATCCTCCTGCAGTACTTAACCACACCACTGATGCAGAAACATCATGATAGCCTACTTAGATATTACGATATTGATCCATGGATCTCAAAGATGTCTAGGCAGCATTACCTCTGTCCAAGGGAATCAAACAAAATGATGTGTCCAAGGTTTTGGTGAAGGTGTGTGTGACACTGGGTATTAGAGTCCATCGTTTTCGGTCTCCTGCTATGCTATGTGTTTAGAGAACACTGAAGTCAAAGTGCCCATTATAAAGAGCAGCAATATGACAACAGAAGACTAAAGCTCTAAAATTTGGCATTGTGACTGTGTGCTTCTACACAATACCAACAATACAAGATAAGACTACCCTGCCTAGGTATAATACTTTTATAGTACTCCATAAGGTATTTTTTGAATAGCACTAACAATCTAATTTTAGACTTAAAACTCTTTCCAACTACAGTTTTTCTAAACTCAAATTTCAGGACTACCCTAAAACAAGCTTCTAAGCCTCACCTATACTCCTAGATATGGGTATAGAGAACACATTTCAACCACTCTGTAGTCTTCTGACACACTTTTTGCCACATCCTTGAGCTTCAAGCAACACGTGGCCTAAGCAGAGCTCCTCAAAACCTCCACACATTGCTGTACTGTACTAAGCAAGTCAGAAAGATGCATCAGAACAATATTAACAAATTAATCCTTCCACTAATGAATCTGAGAACAGTAGTGAAGAGCAGACTCAATCTGTACTTGAGTTGCCTCACAGCAGTATTCACATCAACAGCCCAGTAAAACTAAGATAAATGAGGAAAAATGAGCAAGATTTTGGGGTCTGATATGCTGGTTTTTCTCATGCTCTGCATTGTCTATCTCCATCATAGAATCACAGAATGGCTTGGGTTGGAAGGGAGCTTAAAGATCATCCAGTTCCAGCCTACTGCTATGGCAGGACTGCCACTCACTAGATCAGGTGCCCAAGGCCCCATCCAACCTGGACTTTTACACCTCTCGGGATGGGGGCATTGTAAAAATGACAAGGCTACAATGCCTCATATGTTGGCCCTGGATTTTAGAGGTTTATTTTTCTCTTTTCCAAACCCCACCATTATTCTGCTCTCAGATCTCATTTTGCACGAAATCACTCAGCTTTTTCCAGCCTCAGCAAACTGAATCTCTGCCTGTGTCAAGTGTCATTAAGCTGCAAGCAGTACAGGTTCAAAAGGGTAAAAGAGAAGCAGTACATTTGATTTCAGAAGTTTATTTGCTTAAAATCTGATATTACCGATAACTCATTCCATGCATTCCCCTCCATTTGGTATAAAACAGGATGAATGATAAAAGAGCAATTATCTCAAGCTCTGGGCACTCTTGTTAAATATTTAGGAATCCTATTATAAATTAAAACCCTATCATTTTCACTTGACCTCATCTTCATGTCATCTTATTAAAACAGCAGCTGAGACTTCTACCATGCAGTCAGATGTACAGTTACTGCTGGCTGGTCCAATTACCCTAGTTCCTCCTGACACTTTGGAGAAGGCCTCTCTCCTGCTGAGAGAGCTGAGCCATGAAGAGCTCCAGGGGGCAAGGAGACAGCACAAACTCCTGGCTAATGAAGTTGGAGCCTCTGAAGCACATCCACATAATCACTTCCCTTGTAAAGATAGGTGGAGAACATTAATGCATTCCTCACAATAGAAGCAACTAGCAGCTGCTGCTGGGCAAGAAAACCAGGGTTACCCTTGCTGCATCCTTCCCATTTTTTCATGTGTATCAGTACTGACAAACTTATACGCAGACTTAACTGAGTACAGAGATTTTCTGCTCATGAAATAAACTGCAGTTATGCAGCCCCAGGCCAGACATCTCATGCAGAACCTTGAGGAAAGCCTAACATAGAACAGAACAACCAGTGCTCCTTGGTTAAACTACTAACCCCAAACACAAACTTAAGGAAGCTGCTGCCCTCCCCAGTAAGAATGCCTTTGGTGAGATGGCCACAGCACTGGTGCTGCAGCAAAGCAATCTCTCCATGCACTTCTCACCCACCTTTCTGTAGCGAGACTCTTTCCAGAGACATAGGCCTCAATGAGGATGGGCAACTTATGAACTACAGCTCTCACCACAGCACTTAAGAGGTATGGTATTCCACTGCAGACAGGCATTTAGTCTGGAGAAGAGAAGGCTCAGGGCCTTACAGAGCTCTCTACAATGACCTGAAAGAAGGCTGCAGCTAGGAGGCAGTCTGCCTCTTCTCTCAGATAGCAACAACAGGACAAAAGGTAATGGCTTCATGTTGCACCGGGGAAAATTCAGATTGGTTACTAGGGAAGATTTCACCTCCAAAAGAGAGGTCAGGCACTGGCACAAGCTGCCCAGGGAGGTGGTAGAGTTACCGTCCCAGGAGGTGTTCAAGAGAAGTGTAGATGTGGCACTGAGGGATGTGGTTAGTGGACACAGTGGTGATGGGTCGATGGCTGGACTAGATGATAGTAGAAATCATTTCCAATCTTGAATGATTCTATGATTATGTCTAAAATGCATAATTAATAGCAGAGGATGCAGAATATTTGTCAGGAACAGGTATAAGATGATTGCTAAGACAGGCAGATAGCTTGTGTAGCACAGGTGAATATATTTCAGTGGTAGCAAAGAACACAGAGATGGCAAGATCACTCAAAAGTCAGGATGAGATTGAAAAGGGATTTTAGTTGCAGTTTTCTAACTTCTTAAACCGGAGCTCATGCCTCTTCTCCTTGATGTGAGTGCCCATTTCAGCTGCGCATGCCACATATTTCAAACTGGATTTTAACACTGATAAGGTGTTTCCAGAGATGTAACAACAGCAGATGCAAAGATGCTGTGTAAGTAGAAGAGCAAAGAAGAGAAAGCTGCACATCAAAGCTTCATCAGTGTAACAGGGGAAGGAGGAGTTATGACTGCTGCTGAATGTATGAAAAAAAAGGAGAACTATTGCTAAAGGACAGAAAAGTATAATGAGCAAAGCACCAGCTTTGAGTGGAATACAATTCCCTGATAGTAGACAGAAGAAAAGATCTATGGCATTGTCATAATTTGAGGACATTTACAGTTTTAAACTAGGAAGTGGTACTATGGGTGCAACCAATTCATCTGGTCCTGGAGCAGAACATGTATCAAGAGCAAGAAGCACCCAGTTCCAACCTTCCTGTCTCTCTGACAGAAGCACTGTTCTTCAGGCTACCAAAGCTTCCACTTTAAAAACAACCGATAGCCAGAAGAAGACAAACAAATAAGCTTTTATCATTTTCTTAGCACCTCATGTAAGCACAGCCTAGCTCTAAGGATCATTCAGAAGAAGAAGACAGACAATAGCAGCTTAAGCCTTAAAGTTACCACTTACGTAATGCATCCTTTATGATGTTTATTACGTATGAATGTATTTACATGGTACGTATGGTTATTTCTTTAGAAAATATTCTTTACATTAGTTACTATTATTCTCCACCTGGCAGCCTCTCTTAGCTAGCTGGCACCACATTGGGGCAGGATGTATTTGATACGCCTAAGTATAACAGTAATTCTGCTTCAGTCTATGAAATCTCTCCACTGCTTTCAGGTAGATTTCAGAGCACTTCACTCCCACAGTCTCTGGGCCATGGACAGACTGTGCCTCACAGCACACAAACTCCTGAAGTCAGCGGTGGCCTCTGTGCAGTTCCTTGATACACTTACATGTAATAATACTTTCCCCTCCTCCCATAGCTGGAATAAGATTGTCAGCATTTTTATGCATCAGCATGAATCAGCCCCACGAAAAAGAATTTTGTTTTCTTCATTTTCTGGAAAAAAAAAATCCATGTTTTGTATTTGCTCGAGTGTATTTCTGGAACATGGAATTCATCTACTCAGTCCACCCTTCAGGGCAATATAAAATGGTACAGACATAATTATGTAGAAAAGTCCTTTTGAAGAAAATCTTCAAAGTGTTAAATATGAGCAATTCAACAGTGCTTTCAAATTTATAGCTTTACTTTGTCTTCTCAACTGGAATGCAATGCCCCAGCAGTGCAGGCTGGAACAAACTATTCAGGATTCATTTCTTTGTGGGTTCCTTAGAAGTAATTCATAAACTCATTAAAATGTATGCGTGTTTCTCCTGCTGCTTGAATTCAGTGGGGTTTTTTCCAAAGCAAATTGCTACTGTTTTGTTAGTAACCTCCTATCACTGTGCTCTGCAAATGGCACAGTGGAGCT
Organism: Alectoris magna; assembly: GCA_030625065.1. Taxonomy (NCBI): domain Eukaryota; kingdom Metazoa; phylum Chordata; class Aves; order Galliformes; family Phasianidae; genus Alectoris; species Alectoris magna. The sequence continues at coordinate 61,447,416 of CM060562.1, forward strand.
GAGAAGCTCACATTTCTGACCAGTGCTTAGATCCACTTCACTGAACCCAACTGTATTAAGAGACCTACGAGTTAAATTCTTTGCACTAAGATGGCTCCATAGCTGCAGTAGCATGCACTGAGTTGAGCCTTACAAGGAAAAGTGACTTAAGAACTGAGTGTATAGCTCTGAAAAGTCATGTATTTGTCTTTCTGCCAACTAACCTTAAGACTGGGGAAAAAAAAGTCCTGAAAAAAATCTTCTACGTTGGGAGCAAAGAAACCCTAATTAGATTAACCCAAGCAACACAAAATGCTGTTACATTCCTTCACTAAGCAACAGTAACTCATTCCAACTAAATTATTAAAGAAAAAGGCCTTCCTGTGGCAGTAGCAGGGCTGCTGACCAAAACATATTAGCAAGACACATTAATTGCCTTCGATTTTTAACATGTACTAAGGACTTCTGTGTCCACCGTACTTACTAAGGACTTACATGTATTCACTCCTTACAGGAGGAGGAAATTCAAATGAACACACATCCCTGCCTGGCTAACTAGACTTGGATACTGCTTGCAATCAGTTCTACAAAACAAGAAATGATCCATTCTTTAAATAGGAGCTTTGTACGATAAAGGAACTCCCTCTCGTGTGTCTATACAGACACGGTTGGGAAATCAGTTTAAATAACATCTATATGCTATAGTCTTAACGCTTACTTTTTAAAATGCCAGGAACTGAGCAAGGCATGGATTTGTTTTGCCAGCAGTGATGGGCCACGGAGCAAGTAGGGCAGCACATGTAGCACACTTTGCCAGAATGGCTTTCTCTTTCCTGAGCATCACTAACACCAGTTTCCCTGTTTACTTTTATATACAGCAGTACTTGTAATAAGCATTTTCCTCTTATATTAGTGTTTATTTAATATGGTCATTACCCAGTCTAGAAGGCTGCTTTGTCACAATTGCAATAAATAAACACTTCCCCCCCTATTACTTCTTCTCTCTGTTCATTTTACAGATGACGGGTTTCTAAACATTCCATCTCATGGAAATACCTGTACTACCTGCCGGCTTACGGATGTGCACGACAAAGTCACACTTCAGAAAGCCCCTCCAAAACACACAAAACAACAACTAGACAAAAAAGCACCCGCGCTGAGACTGAAGTTGCCATCGCACTACCCTGACCACGGCACGCTGAAGAAGTCCAAAGAGAAAAAACAGAAACCTCCACGGCAGCAACTCGGCACGGCAAGGAGCGCCAGCAGCAGCCCGCGGGGCCGAGACGCAGCAGCCCTCCCCGCACCCCTAGCTCCGGTGCCGGCAGCGGGACACCTCCCGCACGCACCCGCAGCCCCGGCCGCCGCCTAGCAGCGCGCTCCGCTCCTCACGCCGCGGCTCTCACTCCTGTCTCCGGCGCGCATCCGCGATCGGACTCACCTCGTGCCTGTGGCTCCATGACCCCGGACGGGTCGGCAGCACCACCGTCACCTCGACCGGAGCGGCGGCTCTGACGGCGCTGACAGACGCCGGCCCGCGGCTGCCTCCGCCCCCGCTACCATCCAGCCCGGCGGATTGCTGCGCCGCCTGCCGGCCCGGCCCTGCCTCGGCGCCGGGAACCCGGAACGACCTCGGGTGGGAGAGCGACCCAGCTCCCCTCTTGTCTCGAGTCCAAAGCCAGCCAGTCGAGTCCGCCCGCCGCGTTGTGTGGGCAGCGGGCAGTCACTCGATTTGTTTTCAGTTTTCAGGCGACACCTCCTATGACACAAGCACAGGGATGTATCCGAAAGCGTACTGATGGTGTCTGGGCTGTCATACACACATAGGTTGCGTCAAAAGTGATGCCTCTTATTTATTTCCATGGAAACCACAACAGATACAAAGAGCATAGTTAACACTGCTTGGTAGAGGAAGTTCTCAGTTACAAAATACTATTTTCAACAGCCACCACCATTTGCTATGCATTCTTGCCAGTGATGAAGAAGAGCCTGCATGCCATGCTCGTAAAAATCTGCATGGCTGTCCAGAGAGTGGCTTGTATTTCACGTCACTGTTGTCACTGCTGAAATGCACCACTTGCCACCTTACTGTGCTTGTATCCACTCTTCTGTCTCCATCAACATTCAGCAAGTGCCAATGAATCTCAGTGGGTGCCATTCTTTTCTGCACAGAGGAATTCAGTGACACACCTTTGATTCATATGCGCTTCCCTGTCAGACACCATTTTGTCAGACTACCCCTCTGCTACCATCTGTCGCGTGGCAATGAAATGTAACAGAATATTGGTGGGACTGTCTGATGGTAAGGTACTTGAATAGGTTATTTTTTTCTTCCTATGGAATGTATTTTCACCAGCTGCTACTAAAGGAATGTAAGGCAAAACACAAATCTTGTGTGCTTTCTCAAGTTGTTTCAGTGCTTAGTGTTGTATAAAGTATAATCCATAATATAACAATGTACGTAAAAGGATGTTTCTCTTATTAGTAAGAATTAAAAACTGATTCTTCTGTAACTCAATTTTCTTTTGAACACCTTGAATTTATCCTAACAGGGGTCTGCGGAACTGAATGTCGTGTTGGCTGTTTAGCACTGAACACCATGCAGCTATCTCAGGAGAAAATCAGCAGCTGCTTCCAATGATAAATGCTTCATAGAGATCTTGGATCAAGATCTTTATCCAACATCAACTGACATCTCTATTATAACCAATAAAATTCTTATTAGCCACTGAGGTCGTCTTTGGTAAATAAGCAGTATGACAGTCAATAGCAACTTAAGGAGAGCAATTCAGACATTATTTAGAAACGAAAGAAATGCTTTTTCTTCCATTACTCCACATATTTCTGACTATCCTGTCAAAGGAAAGTGTCTCTTCTTGTCCTTCTCAAACTTTTTCCCAGTTTGTCTGAGATAAAATGGGATAATGTGAGCTGAATAGTGAATGCTGAGCCAGTAGGTAAACACACCAGAAAGCTCAACATAACCCAGTAAGATAGAATATGAAGATTATATCAGTCTCGAACACATAGGTGAAGTGATTGCTAATAATGATTTTAAGTTGTATATTTGGGCCAGGGAAGTGTGAATTTAACCATAATTAATTGCTGGAATACTGAGGTTCAGCAGTAGAAACTTGGAGACTTTTGGAAGGAAAATCTCTGAGTCCTGACAGATAGATGACAATTTTTCCAGCAGGCACTAAAGTGCCTACAATGCATTTGAATACAGAAGCTCAGAAATCTTCTAGAGCTGTGGAAAATCGTATTACAGATGTTTATATTGATACAAACAGGCAATAAATGTGAATGTTTAAGAGCAAAATATCACCAAGAGAAGGACTATTAGAATGGCATGTGTGGCTGACACCTGAAATAGAAACAATGACTAAACCCCAGTGACTCACCAAGATTAGACAAAATAGAGAGGCTAACCAGTCATTTCCTGAAGGGTGCAATAAGACATCCCAAATCAGCATACACGAAGAACTGGGAAAGCACAGGGAGGGGGTCCAAAATTGATGCCACTTGTCTCCACCTGCAAGCAATCCTGGACAGACTGTCTGGACATAGAGCCTTGGTGCCTGAATGCTCAGCAAACTGCATGCATGTGACCTGGTCTCTGCAGTGAGCACAATGCAAGTGTGACAGAGTGAAATCAGCTGTGTTTTAAAATAAAATATCATGTATTCCTACAAGGTGTTGCATTGAGATATGTTGTTGCTGCAGCACTGGGACATTGTTTCTTACAAGGTGATTTGACAGTCATGATGTTTGCAGGACTTTCAAAAAAAAGTATAAATACTATGAATACTGTAATAAAGAATTCAACAATCATTCATATAATGCGTTATATGAAATGCATTGATTGTTAAAATGGAGAGTCGTCTCTCATGTTAGAGTGTAAAAGAAAATCTGGGGTGTATTAAAAAGAGCGTGGCCAGCAGGTCAAGGGAGGCGATCCTCCCCCTCTACTCTGCCCTGGTAAGGCCTCATCTGGAGTCTTGTGTCCAGTTCTGGGCTCCCCAGTACAAAAAAAGACAGGGATCTCTTGGAAAGAGTCCAGCAGAGGGCCACAAAGATGGTGAAGGGCCTGGAGCATCTCCCCTATGAAGAAAGGCTAAGTGAACTGGGTCTGTTTAGCCTTGAGAAAAGAAGACTGCTGCTTTGAAAATACTGCAAAATGATGTTTTATTAAGAAAGTCAACTTGGTGAATCTATATTATAATTAAAATTGTAATGAGCCAAAACTGATCTCTGATACAGATTCAATGCAATTTCATTTTAATTCGGCACAGCTCATACAGATATTTGCATCTTCTTAGAACATTATCTTCATGCCCAAAAGGTAAGAAGCTATCCTAATTGCAAGGGTATGTTTTGTTTTCCAGATGTAGCTAAGAAGTGAAGTTAAACTGGGACTTCTTTCATGGGATTAGACGGCATTCATTTGTATGTGTGCACTGGGAAACTGATACACAAGCTACTTTCGGGAAGCTTTTAATTCAACGTCTTAGAGGAGCTCTCTATTTGAAGTGATCTTGATAATGTTGGAAAGCCTAAAAAATCTAATACTTTTAGTATTATTGGATTTAATGTCCATTTCTACAGTTTATATCCTGCATCTACAGGCCGCAGTAGAAGTGCATCCTGCCACATGACGAGGAGTGACCAAAACATGAAAACATTCCTACCTATTTATTATCTGGATCACCAAACTTAAAATATAGTAGAATTGAATGAGAGACTACATCCTTATTTTTGATATGTCTATGTACTTTAGTGTTTATCTGAGTCTAAGCAAATTCTTGTTAAGCCACAGGTTTACTAATGCAATAAAGTCACATCCCTGCACAGTCTGTGGTGTTGTAAATTCTGCATTCAGGGAGAGTCACAATGACATGAGGATGAAGCTGGAGGATGTGTGAACTACAAAGCATACTCCTCTCAAAGGCCTGAAATGAAGCACTCCATTACTCAGAGTATGTCTGCAAAAGCTTTCTGAGGCACACAACAGAAGCAATCTGCATTTCAGGGCAGCCTGCCCGAGCTCCAACTCAGAGGGGTGCACAGATAGCCCCAGCCAGCAAATTAAGCTGAAGGAAGACTCACATTCTCTTACAGAGAGGCAGAGGTTATACAGGGGAATTATACAAAGGACTTTTTGTAGACTTCATAAAACTCAGTACATCTTCCTTGTATTTGTCCCCAGTGCTCCCAGTTCCCCTCTCCTCCCCTCTCCTGCTTTTCTCTTTCCCTTTCCTTCTCTCTAAGGACACCTTTACATATTTTGGCCTTGCTTAGCCATTTGCTAACTTCTAACACTGGCAAACTGAAAGGGAGTTTTTTGCCTGCTTCTGCATATATCTACAATCACCAACCTTTCTCTCTGTGGACTCATTCTCCCTTTCTGATGCTGAGCAAACCTCAATAATCTAATGACTTTTTTTGCATGTGATTTCCTAAAATTTGGTCAAGATCTCCCATAAGGTCTGTCAAAGTTTCATCCCCTTTTTGGCAAGTTCAGAAGACCTGTGAAAAACATGACATTACAAGCTACAGATGTAGCAAGGTGCTGAACTTCCTAACTTTCCAAGTTTACTGAAGGCTGCGCATGTTTCTTCACTCACCACAACCAGAATTCCAGGCTTATTTAACAACAATTTCAAACAAAAAGTGGAGAACTAAGTCTGCATCTGCCACTAAAACATTATGCTTATGTGTCTAAAGAGCCGATTTTAAGACAGGAATTTTAATGATAACAATAATTTTCTTTTCTGGTAAGCTGAGTTCCATCTTTTTTTATCTACAGCAAAATGGAGGAATGCTTTCTGTCCCAGATATTTCTCCTCAGAAAAGCACGAGAAGTCAATTCAAATAAATGCTTTGAGTTATTCAATGATATCAGGAAAAGTACAATTGATGAAACATAGGGATTTTCTGTTCTCTGCTTCTCAGGTTGATTTGCTGCAGTTTTAGTTCCTGACTGGCAGGTCTCCAGAGATCTACCTGCCTGCCTGTCTATTCTTCCTCTTCAGTCGTATGCTCTTATCTTAAGTCTACTTCTCATTAAGGGGATTTTTTTTTTTTTTTTTTCAGAAACAGAAATGTTATTTTAGTAAGAGATTTTTTTCCTTTTCAGTAACACAAAAAGTTCTTCCTTTATTCTTATTTGGTAAGCACACACTGTCAAAATTACAAACATTTATGAAATAAGAAACCTGGATAATTATAGATCATTTTACCCCACAGGTAGATCAATTATTTCTTTAATCAAGTTATGCATATATTAAGTGCTATTCACATCCAGGCTGGTATTAATTAAAATGATGCATGATTACTGCATAATTTTAAATCTCAGCAGATTGCAGAGTTTGGCCTAGCAAAGGACTTTGTTGTTTTTATTTCTCTGGAATCAAATTAATTGTGCTGTTACAAATTCTGTATTCCATTTCTACTTATTTTGTCTGCCCACAGCTGTCTCTTTTGCAGACATTCTTTACCATAAAATTATAGAATTGTAAAGTTTGGAAAAGATGTCTAAGATCCAGTAGTCCAACAGTCAATCCATCCCCATCATTCCCACTAACTATATCCCTCAGTGCCACATCTACATATTTCTTGAACACCTCCAGTGACAGAGACTCCACCAGCTCCCTGGGCAGCCTGTTCCAATGCATCACTAGTCTTTCGGAGAGGAAATTTTTCCTAATACCCAATCTGAATCTCCCCTGGCGCTACTTGAGGCCATTCCCTCTAGTCCTTTCACTGTTCTCTGAGAGGACAACCCCCCCCCCCCCCCACCCCCACCCCCCGTCCCGCCCCCCCATCCCACACACACACACACACACACACACACACACACACACACACACACACACACACACACACACACACACACACAACCTCCTTTCAGGTAGCTGTAGAGAGCAGAGTAGGCAGGTCTCCTCTGAGCCTCCTCTCCTCCAGTCTGAACAATCCCAGATCCCTCAGCTGCTCCTCTTAAGACTTGTTCTCCAGACCCCCCACCAGCTTTTCTGCCCCACTCCAGACAAGCTCCAGGGCCTCAATGTCTTTCTCATAGTGAGAGGCTCAAAACTGAACACGGTTCAGTTGGTTGTTAGAGGTGGAATACCAGTATCCATCTCCATTCAAGAACATTCTATGGCCAACAGGGTATAGTTAAGCAAGACCAGTGACAATGGAGGTTACTAGTTCTTTTCCCGTGTTATAGAACTTCATATTTAAGGCATTGCAAAGAGCAGGACACAAAAAAAATTCTACACAAACTTTTATCTTAAAACAAGTACTTCTATGTTGATCATGTGCAAATAAATAAACTCAATTTCTGTACTTTACACTGAAAAATACTGATACTGAACACTGATACTGAGTACATTCCAGCTGAAACCATGATTGATCCAAGTTAGATTTGCTGGAAGCACAAGCATTTAAATCAGGTGCTTTTCTAAAGAAAACCTCAGGAACATTTTTGAATAACCTCATTGAAGAGTATTCAAGGACTCTTTAGCAACCTTTGTAGTATGCAACTAAGTAGTTGCCTGGTTTTGGTACTCTTGAGACTGCAACGAATGAGCATACACCATTTAACCACTTGATGGTGCTAAACGCTTTAGACACTTAACCAAAGATATTAACGCTTCAAAAACGACTCACCTTTTGAAACACAGTTCCAGTTGAAGCTTGAATCGTATTTCACTTTAATGGGAAACATACATCTATCATTTGAAATCATGGATATCTGAAGATTTGGTCTCACCTCTCACCTACTATAACTTTAGCACTGAGAACTGTTCTAAGCGGGTATGTGTGCCAATGATTCATCTTGCCTCCCCCTCTCAAATCCCCACCCACCTGGTATTTACATTCAGCAGGTAATGACAGCCTGGTATGCACAGCTCTCTGATGGGCTCCTTTTGCACATATGCATCCCTGCCAGCATGTCTACCCCATAGTTATTTCCTTTCCAAAATCAGCATCATGTCCTCACCCTTTGAAATACTCTCATTTATATTTAAGCCTAAATAAAAATGAACCTACCTGAGCAGCTTGTCTCACCAACGGAAGGAGGCTGATTCCCTAAGAGCAGGTATTAGGGTTGCAGTAAGCACCCTGTGCAGGCCTTCTTCTCAGCCCAGTTACTGGGCCACAAGCTTAAGGAAGTCTGTAGATACTTTCCAAGAGTATGCATATTTTGTGACCTTTCAGCCTAGATTCAGGCAGGATGACATATGGGATGCATGGTAACCACATATCTGAAGACATGAAAGTGATTGCAGCCTGACACCTTGTTAGACCAGGCTGTGTCATCATCCTTCTGCCAGAGCTCTGAGGAAACAATCCAAGAGAAAACGTTTTGCCCCTCTGCACACATTCATGTACCCCCATTGCTGGCTGTACCTTGTGTCTTCAGAGGCAGGAAAAAAAACGCTTGTCAAGGTATATTTGTAAGGGGAAATTGTGAAAGTGATGCCGAGTGTAAGCACAGAAGAAAGAAACAAAGGAAACATAAGGAGGGAAGGTGCAGGGGGTGCCTGTCTTGAGGATACCAGGATACCTTGAAAATGTTAGGATGCGGCCTAGCTGCAACAGAGCTACCCTGAGGTGCAGGGCTAGATGATTGTGCACCATTCTGTGCGTGAGGGGAAATTTTCTACCAGACCAATGAAAGATGCCTTGTGACTTGCTGCAATTTGGGAAAGATACCTAACTGCATTTTCTGACATCTCTGCTAATGGACAAATGTCTCAGACACAGGTCTGCCATCATCTTTACTTTGCTTTACTTCTGTTCAGGGTGGGATGGAGGTATCAGAAACCATACTAAAAAATGACAATAACTTGCACAACTTTAAGAGTGTTTGCAAAACATACGTAGGCATAACTATCTCACTGCTGTTTTGCACACTGTATCTTGTCTGCTACCTTTGCATGACTTAGCTGCTTCATAGAAGTCTAAGCAAATCATATTGAAATGTGTTCATTTCCAGCCACTGCCCCAACCCTCAAAGATTGAAGCCTGCCAGAGCACAATTAGAACCAAAGTGCAAAATCATACCACTGCCTCCCAAACTCTAGCACGCACTCAAAGTACTTTTCAAGGCAGGCTTTTCCTGGAAAACTGATCTTGCTTCCAACTTTTCAGCTAGCTCCAGTTTTAAATCTGTACCGAGGCTTTACTGCTCTACATTTTGTTTGAAAGGATGTTTCTGTCTGTTCTGTGCAATACCTCTGCCATCACTGCTCTCCTACTCGGTTTTTCTTTTCAGCTTCCACCCTGCTCAGCTCAGGTCAGCACTTCCAATGGGCACCGACACCAAAAAACCTTCTGTTCCCAATTAATAAATAGAGCTGCTCTAGTCTTAAGTCACCTGTGGTGGAAGGGATCTTTTAGCATACTTGAAGCATACATGCTTCATTGTGATTGTACATATCGTGCAATGCAGCCTAGTTGCAAGTGCTGCTGCTTAAACGTAAGGATGAACGTAATTACAAATGAACCTCGTGTAATCAGATGGACAGGACTAAACAAATAGTTCAGTGATTTACAGGGTTCAAATTATATACATACACATATAATAGGTACATAGTAACACATACTGTTATGAATACTGCAACAGGTAATAAAGCATACAGATAAATCCAGAGGAAAAGATAATCTGCATATAAGAAACGTATATATACAAACTTCTGATTCAAATAACGTGTATGTGGTGCGCTTGCCACAGGATACTGTGATTAATAAAAATTTGTGTCTATTCAAAAATGACTGGGAAAACTCACTTAAGAAATAACTGTCGGAACAACTAGACTGAAAAATACCACTTCTCTTCAGAAGACTTTCTGGGAGAGTGCTTAACAAGTTCTTATACTACCCCAGTCATGTGTTACCAGACTGCTTGATCCAGCACAAGTGTTCCTACAAGTCAAGTACAGAAGTTGGTGATTCAGGCACACTGCTGTAGGCAGGTACGCCATTGCTTGGCTGAACACTATAACATCTGGGGGGTCAGAAATTGGACTGAATACAACTGTTCCCTGTTCATTTTGCTCATGCTCTCCCAACGTCTGCAATCTAGTCTAAAATATTGTAGAACTTCCTACTGAGATGTAGAAAGGAACTGAAAATCTATGAGAAAAATGACCTGAGAGTGACCAAGGATTGGAAGCAAACGTTATCCTCAGTAGCCAGGAAGAAGGTATTTATGGTCAGTGGAGAGATCATTTTATGAAAATCGAAATGGTCTGTCTCTGGAGTTTTTTCAAATTATGTAGATTGAGTGAAAGATAAATGGAGATCACAAAAAATGCATTTCTTCATGTTGAAAAGGAAATAATTACCATCTACACTGTCAACATGGTTATTAGGGCATTCTCTTTCCACAGAATATTTATACCCCTTTCCTTTTGCCTTAGTTCCAAGTGGCAGCCACCAGCTTGAGACTGTAATGCCTGGAAGAAAATATTTATGGTATTTTGTGGTGAAAATTTCATTAATCTCTTTAATTAAACATTGTTGTGGAACCAGTCCATCATCTGATTTTTAATCTTTCAGGTCAAACTAATAAATTTTAATAAATAAAACAAAAATCCATCCAAAGAAATGCATTCAGATAGATAGGCTTCCATACTTAGTGTCTGATAGTGTTCCACACAGGATACAGCAAATTGTTACTAACTTCTTGCTGAAAGCAGTACGTTTCAGTATGCTAAAACTTTGAATTTTGAATGTATAACGTTGGTCCCAGTCCCTGTGCTAATTGCAGTAATGTTTCAATTAAGATAGTTGTAATTGCTTGTACTGACAGGAGTTGATGCATAAACAAACGATATTTGTGAGTTGTATCAGTTGTCTGAAAACATCACATTAGGTAATTTTAGCAAAAATATGTTTAGTTTTAGCTAAAACATGTTGGCCACCAGTTATGATTGATTTTCCTTCTCACATTTGAAGAACATCAGGCCATTTTCAGCTAGTCTCAGATCTTATGCTTTATTCCCAGCCAGTGCGGCACAGCTCCCAACTAAAAACTCCTTCTGTCTCTTTAGGATGACTAGCAGTGGATCCCATTTAGAATTTAAACACCTACATACATCTAGTTGTAGCTCATCATGACCTGCGCATACAGCAGCTTCTGAGGGAAAACACTATTCACTGCATCAAACTGAGATTTCTCAGGATGCAGTACTCATGCTGCGGCTCTCTGGTTTAATAACATGTCCAGAGGCCAGAGAAAAAGCAGCAAAATGTTGTGTTTGATAGCCTATATGTCAAATCTGCAGAGAACTGGAGCTTATATGCTGAGGCAGCAATATACCAAGTTACTTGACTGACAGTGGCATATTGGCCCCAATGGAAATCTCTGCAGGGTCAATAGAACCGTAGGTGTCTACATCTTTCCTCTTCAGTTGCACATAAAAAAATGGAGATAATTAGAACTTCAAATACCTTTGAACTCATGCACAGTAAAGCACAGAGTATGCATCTGGCTTAAACCTATTTTGAAAACATAATTATAGCCTCCTACTCTGCAAAACATTGTCAAGATATCTGCTTTTACCCAACACTTTTCAAACAATTCATGCCCCTTTAAAATATGAGTCTGGGCTGCATTCTTGAAAAAGATAAACTAATGTTCTTCCAAGTATGTGGCATCTTTTCAAAGATACCTCACATCCATCAGACCCACCGAGGTCACACAGTGACATCATCCAATTTCAATGCATTTATGAGCAGAACTCCAGTGATTATGTCTACTTCAGTTTAGTATTCTGTTCTTGGGCAAGAAGTATAATATCCTTATTCCGTGAAATGGCTGCATTTTTTTCTTTTTATTACATGCAAAATGTCTCATAAACATTCCTTAATTTGATTTATAATAGCAAACACGTTTGATGTGCTGTTCTTCTACTAGTTCATTTTTAACTTTCGTTAACTCCTGCACAAATTCATTAAGTGCCTGGTAACAGAAGAGCATGTCACACAGTATTACTTAAACATGATGTAAACCAGTAACACGCAATAAATCTAATGTCACATCTCTTAACCCACTTGATCATTTCCCTTTTCTGGCAAGATGGGCTGTCGATAGAATAAGCAGGCATGAACAAGATGGGTTCAGCAAAATGAAGTGCTTTATCTCCTAAGGCTTCACATTTTTGCCAATATAACCAAACTGAATAAGAAAGCTTTTCCCACGTGTAGTTAAATATAACTACGCTGGACATTTTGAAAGCAATCTGTTACTGATGCTTACCCCTATTTAAGTAAGGAGACAGGCTTAGATGGGCTGCATGGCTCGTGATGAACCAACATTTTGAGGATATTTGTCTGCTAGGGGGAAACAAGAGGCAAGGCTGCCTTCACCCAATAATTTTACTGTCTCCAGGCTGGAACGGAACATGTGGGAGAGCATTTGCTTCTGTATCAGCAGTCAGAAATCAGCAAATTTTTCCAAGACAAAGTAACTTTACTCCAGAAAAGAATGCTCATGAGGAGCACTTAACCGGCATAGCTACCACAGCGTAACTGCTTTGCATTAGCTATGCTGGTCGATTGCTTTGCCCCCGGTTTCTTACACCCCTAGAAATTCACCATGGCTTGCTCTCTTGATTAGAGCCATGCCTTAACTGAATGTCTCTATGTCTCTTTTCCCACATCAGAAAATTTCAGAAAAGAAGCTGTTACAATGATACAAAGTTGAAACTTAAGAAAGTTGAAAAACACATATTGGTAACATTGCTTGTAGCATTTAAGTTTATGCCAACAGACACAATCCAGACGGAGTCTTCAGTCTTCTATCACTTGCTCAGTTTCAGAAATGATCCATGGGTGAAGATCTATGGCTCTGATAGTATGCACAGTGATGATTAAAGTTCGTTAAGTAACTTCTAATTTGCTACATAGATTTCGCAATTTTTTACTAATTTGATTATGCATACGAGCCATCAACTGTATAATGTAAATGTCTTCTTACAAAATCTATGTGTCTTAGCTGAGGAAATACGAATGGGAAGGAAGGTGTGGTGTTCCTGGTTACCTGGCCAGACTTGCAATGGGTAGCAGTCAGCCCATGCAGGCATGCAGAGACCCAGTGCTATGGGATATGCCAGACTTACCCCTCAAGTAGATAGGGAGTACGGCAGTTAAGGACAGGCAGCCACCACCACAGCAGTTCCTGTAGCTCACGTTTAGTTTTTTTGGGGCACTCCTCATCTGTCAGGCTGTCAGCTAGACTAACAGATTTGGCAGAGGCAGCTGCTCCTTACTTATCCCCTGTTCAGGCAGAGCCATGCCATGGACTGACAAGGGGCCCCTGTGGAGGATTGGTGTTTATGAACCATGATTATGACAATCACGCTTCATGCCTGAATACTTACTCATGAGTGAAGAAAAGCCAATCTTCTCTGCCTTATCTCCTCTTACTGCTCTAAGGAAGATAATACAAAGAAAACATAAAACAAGGACAGTTTAATAAATGATAGTGAAATGAAGGCCATGTGTTTCCTGCCATCTAAGTAACCTGTTGTTTTGTTGTTTTTTTTTTTTTTTTTAAATAGCATGGTAATTTTTGAGTGGTGACATAAAGCTCTTGCTGTAAAGGAACTTGAGAAAAAGGCGACAAATCTCACTGAAGGTCCAAAACACTGAAGGCTTTGTTGGAAAGCTGTACCGAATTAATGTTTGATTTGGCAGAGGTTTGCCAATAGCCAGTTTATTATGGGCTTTGACTTGTCCATCACCTTATAAAATCCAGATGAAGTTACAATGAAACCATGATTTTAGACGTATTTCAATAAATAATAAGCTTATGGCAAAACTGAAAATTATAGAATATGTTGTTTGACAATAAAAAAAAAAAAGTTAAAACCCAGAAGCCTTGAGGGAAGCTCTGAGAAGTGAGGCCTCTCACTGCAGCATGGCAGCCCCCTCACAGCGTGCTACTGCTGTTTATGCACTGGTTTTCCTGCAGGTCGCAGCCCGAAGTCTTTTCTGCTCTGTAAGGTTTTTTGGTGCCATGCACTGAATACTCAAGGCTTCTGTTACTGCTGTTTGACAAGATACGAGCAAAAAGAAAATCTGTATCCAGGCTTCCAAGCCAAGGGTGGCAGGAAAGGGGTGGATTGGGAGATGACCTTGGTTATACAGGAGCTCAGGAGAAGAGCCTTCAGGACAGCTTCTCGGCACACCAGTCAACAGCCAAAGGCTGCCCTGCCAGCTGAGCTGCAGGTCTGGGTAAAACCCAAGGCCAGGACCCTGCTGTGTTCACTGTGCCCAAATCCACTGAGCCAAGCTCAGAAGAGACAGAAGATAGACAAAAGTGGGCAGCAGGCACTTAAAACTGTAGCTGTCTCATTAAGAGAGAAAGGCTTCTGGAGAGAAGGAGGTGGAGCCTGGACCAGTACAGAACATGGAGATGGATGTGTCCATCATTCTTACTGCATATAGAAAATAATGCTCATCTTCAGGTCATTTAATATTACAATAGGTGAACTGTTAAGGAAGAGGAAAGAACAGTTGGGAAAAGGCTGAAGTGACTATGAGTGGATGCGAAGAAAGGATAAAGGGTCAAGCTGGATAAAACTAGGCTGAGGCAAGAACTCTGCTTATATGAGGGGAAAAAAAATGAGGTGATGGTGAGAAAATAGCACACTATAAAGCAGACAGGTTTCCACCACTTCAGAACCATGCCAATCAGTGTTTTATCTAGAAGCATCTCTGCCTGAAAAGCAGGATAGCATTTTCCACAGGAAGTAGGATGTGGGAGGCCATCCCCAGTGGATCAGTGCTGGAATCTACTTTGACTTTTGCCCTGCCTAGTGACCTTCAGTGACAGAAAGATGATAAAAGGCCAGATCAAGGCTCTAAGGAATGAAATATCCTACCTCTGACAGGAAGCAAAACCAGATGTCTGGGAAAGGAAGCGAGATAACGCAACTAAAAGTCTGACTCAAGAATGGGTATTTGTACTTTTAGTAGCCTGCAACCAATTTCTCTTGTAGTTTGTTCTGTTTTGCCACATCAGTATCTACAATATTCTTTGGCAGGAGATTCCACCAACCTTTTACTGTTTGCATATCACCTCTTTGTTACAACTCCTGTTAGCCTCATTTGATGCTCCCTCGTTCATCTGATAAAGGAATACTCCACGATCCTTTCTGCTGCACTTAAATAGAGACCTGTTAGAACCAATTGCGCCAGCTTTATCATTTCAGTGGTGAAGAGCCTTCTTCAACTTTGCTGTTCATCATCAAAAAGCATTAATTTGATCACTGTTACTCTCATGTTTACTCTCTCAGTTGTCAGCATTTTGTTACCCCGTTATTTACCCCTTTCTCCAGATTGCTTACAAACATGCTCAAGTGCAAAGCTCTCCAAGCTATCTATCTGTGCAAGGTTTAACCTGGTATGATCCCTTCACTGCAAGAGCTACTTACACCTACTCTGCTTGTCTTCTGACCACGACAGCTACATTCTCCATGCTAGATTCTCTTCCTTAGCCTACATCTACTCAATTTCACATGGGGAACTTCAACAAATAGTTCTAATTTAAATGCATTTAAATACCTGCTTGCTGCTTCTGACAAATAAACTCAGTGGGTTGGAGAGGGTGTTCGCTTTTCCAAAGTATGACAACATTACCCATGGGGCTGCTAATTTTTGTTTATAGTTCTGTTCTCACTAACCAGTATTTAATGTATCCTGCATTTCACCACACCAGTGTTTGGCTGTGCAAAGCTACTAAGCAAATACAACAAATTCAAACAGATTGATTCACAGCTTTTGGAATGTTAATTTAATAGTTAACATTTAAATTTCATTTCTTGCAAGCGGGCATAAATCCATCCACTACGTAAGGAAAATATATTTATTTCCTATAGTCACTATTTCAAGTACTATTTTAACCACTGAAACAGACATGTCTAAAAACTATGGCTTTTTTCCAACAATTTCAACGGAGCACATTCATCCCATTTTCTTAGAAAAGTAACAGGTTTATAATCAAAGCCTTCTTTTATGTCTTGTCAAACATTCTGAGACTGCAAGGGAGAAACCAGCCTTTAACTGCAGTTTGAGCTGTAAGTTTATTTCTTTGGACTCCTGAGCATCCTTAATTGCTGTATACTGCATGCTAAAATTTCTACAGATAAGGAACCCCTGGTATGATAGCCTTGACATTTGGTTGCAAGTCTTGGCTTTTTTGGAGGGGGGTGGGGGGGATGAAGAGAAGACAAAAAGACTCACCATTGGACAGAGACACCAAGCATGGAGCTCCATTTGTTTATTTTATGACAGTGAACTTTCTTTTCCAGCTTTACTTTCTACAAAAATGAAATGTAGATGAATGCGCTACCTTGTCTGCTGTTCTTGCCGCTTGTACATAAACACACCAAAGCTATTTTAAACTCAGCATTAAAAAAAAAAATCTCCAGTAAGTCAAACAAAACTTCACATCCACATTGTCAGTTCATTGGCATGGAAACTAAAATCAGTTCCTTTATCTGAGAAAGGCACCTGGCTCAATTAACAGCTCACAAGTTTCAAGTTTACAGCCAGCTACAATAAAGACTGCCTTCTCTAAAAACTTCACTGGAACATGGAGCTTTAGCAAGTAGTTCTATAAGCGAATGGGATAATTGGATCAGAGTGTATTTTTTGTTTTTCCCCTAACATTTTAACGTCTTTATTAATAAAGTAAAACTGTGTTGCATATTAACATGCTTAAAAAAAATGAAAGCAGTAGCTCAGAGATAAAACTGGCCATATTTTGCATTAAAAAAAAATCCAAGAAATAATTCTTACCTATTATTTAAGTTTTAAAACACTGTATTACAATCACATTAATCTTTGTGATCCAAACACGAAGATTCTGAAGTTTGGAATTCTATGTGATTTTTAAGAAGCTATTACCTAACAATCATGAGTTTATGCATTTATTTGGAGCTGGTTGACTAATATTTATGAATAGAACTGTTTGAAGAAAGTGAAACAGACAGCTTTTCTCTTTTTGAAAACTTTATTAGGTAGACGTTACTAGATGACATTGTAAAACCCCTTGTGTGCAAGTGAATGAACTCTACATCTTCTCACAATTCATTAAATGCACAACCCCCCCACGGCTTCAAAATGTTAGTTTTAAGTTGGAGTGCATTCAAGCGCTATTACATTCTTCTGTTTCAACATGAGGGAGCACTTCTTCAGTTTGTTAATAACAAGGGATTGGGATATCAATGTAAGTGAAAGGAATGCTTTGAAAGGAAATGAAGAACCGTAAGTCTAGACTTACGAGCTTCACTCTCAATACAGACACCAGAATCGTCGCATAGCCTTTTAAATTGAACTGCCTACCACGAATGTGATTGTACTTAGCAAAGTGAAGCAGTACAGAGACATACCCACTACTGAATACTAGTGAGGTAACGTATTGAAAACAAACTGTTAAAAAATTCACTTACTTTCAAAAGGTCCCGTCCAGCAGGACAAACATTGGCAGAACAACTTCCCTTGTATCCATGCATGTACATGTGCATATACAGCCTGTGTCATCTATAGCTTTTTAAAGAACAGGATTTTAGTTATACATTCATCAGGACAAGTTTAAAGTCATACATTACTACGGTAAATTCAACAGAGGATTTCAGTGAGCTGTTTCTAGACCTCCTAAACTCAAAGGCACTCTGAAGAGGGTAGCAAAAAATAATCCTCACGTTGACACAAACTGAAGCAGCCACCAAGGCATAATATTCAACAGGAATTACTGGTATAAATTTAACACACCACCTTGAATTATTTGTAAAATATTGCCCAGGACTACCAAACATCTCTGTCAAGTTACATCATGAAGACCATTGATGCTATCCTACGCAACAAGCATAGTTAACAGCTAAAAGCAAAAAGACATGTACCAGAAGAACTTAACATTTTGGTTGCGTGCCTGCTGGCTTTAAGAGAGCAGAATGATACCCAAAAAAGTAATTTATTTGAACAAACAGCAACTCTTGGAAGCGATGAAGTACGCTGACATGGTGCCTCATTCAGTGGATTACAGAATGACATAGTTCATGCCTAGAAGTTGGAGATAATACTGAAATAGAATCTATTAGTATCAAATTCCCTACCACCAAAAACTGCAGATTTGAAAGCTGAGTCCTGATTAAGCACTCATGTACGATGCGTTATGAAGAAGTGATACTCCAAGTGACGCCATATTACTAATTAAGAACTCCAGTGGGAGAAAAGGCCTCTTATGCAGTTCAGAAAAACTAATGAATTTCAAGCAAAAAGGTCCAAGAAGATAATTTTCTCATCTTCATCTTTTTCCCTCCTTCCTTCACAAATTCTTAGCAGAGGAAATTGAACACAGTGAAAATGTTTTTATTATGAATCTACAATAAACAGTCTTTCTAAACATTTTTCATCTAACACCCACCAGTTGTCAGCTCTCAATTTCCCTCTGATAATTACAATTTTGTAGCTCCAATTTTTTTCCCCTAAGAGTTCATGTAATTGAAATTTTTTTAATAAAGCTTTTCCTGGCACCTCATTTCAAATATATGGACAAAAGAAGAGGGAGCAGCGCTAGTAAGGAAAAGCATTAGAAAAATCTAACTCATAAAAGGTAAAATTCCCCTTTTCCCTGGGACAGCAATCCCAGAAAAACTCTACAGTATCCATTGTAGAGGTTTCTAAAGATGGAGAAATGAATAGTATTTTTGCAGATCATATATCTCCCCTTACAGTGAATGGCAGAACAGAGATCCCAGAGTTGCTCCACTAGGCATCACTATCCACTCTGACAGACGAAACCAGCAAGGTACCTACCCCAGATGAATTACCAGCTTGTATTAACAGGATACATTAGCTCAAATTGGATATCACTGAAATGCTGTTAAACTGCTCTGAATCCCAGACTACCCACAGTGCACCCCTGCGCCCCATGGTCGTCAGTACTTCCATCTTCACAAGCCCTGAAGACTGAAGGTGTACATATTGCAACTGTGGTCTGACCTAAATTCAGTTGAATTCTCAAGAGAAGCATGTTCTTTTAGTAGTTGAAGATGCCTAGCTGATTATGCTGGAAGACCAAACTCATTCTGACAACACATATAAGATGCAGTTCTGCAGAAGTCTGAAGATGAATAGGAAGTTAGACAAAACTGAAATGAGATGAAGATCAGTAGAATTACGATAGGCATGTCAAGTTAACATTATCATTCTTGAAACAATAACTTGCTCACTGACAATGTTCTTCAACCTTCTGAGCAAGCCAGTATTTAGTCTGGTTTAACACATCTGTGTGTAGGACTGACTACTTAACAAAAATTCCATATTGCTCTATCAGGGGGAGGGTGGAAAACACTTTTCATTCGTTCCAACCAATAAGGCACTTACACATTTAAAATTTTTCTCATTATATAAAACACACAATACTGGAATTCAAGTGTTGATTACATGGATATTGCCTGCCTCCAGTTTTTATAGCTTTACTTGTAATCATGCAGTTCTAACCTCTAACGCACACAGATTTTATGCAGCTCAAATGTGGAAGTAGAGGTTTCATTATTAATGAAAATGAATTTTGTCCAGCATTCTACATGTGCCAGAGACATCTAGGCTAAAAACGATGACCTATCATTTTACTAACCTTGCATCCGAGAGCTCAGTTTAAACTTAAAGGGATTTCTTGACACTAAAATAGAGAAAGAAATGGGAAAAGGAGAAAATTTCTCATCAGCTCGTTGAGAAATTAAGATGAAGCTCAGCTTTGGCAGCCTTCTCAGAAACACAGAAGATATTTTCTTTTTCTCAGCAACTACTATTAATTCTCATCTCTACCACAGGCAAGATAATTTTCAACATATATCTTAAAGAGTTATTTGGACTCAGATGCACAGTTCAGTAAAAAAAAAATGTTGCCTAATGGAAAAAAATGCAAGATTGAAATCTGTAAAGAAGAGATTTCAGTAGCTTGCATTTAAATAAATACAACAGAAATAATCTTTTCATAGTATAGCTCACCAAGATCTCGTGATCATTTCCTAAGATCCAATTTTGTCTTCAACTATTTCCAGAAATCAGTTTCAGATTATGAAATTTGGAAGGAAAAGGAGTTAGAAATCGAGTGTAAAATTAATGGAAATATGGTAAACATTTTATTATGAGGTTGGTAAACAGTGATATGGAAAAATTTACACCTGCTCTTGTAATTTCTGGACATGAAGCAGCATGATGTAGACGGATACCAAAGAACTCTTCATAGCGTGTTTTTATGCAAAAAAATAGTTCATGAGTAAAGACTTATCTCCTTATCCACAACTTGCATAAGAATAGAAAAGTTCAGTTGGAAGGGACCTACAGAGTCCCAGTTCCTGATTGCTTCAGAGCTAACGAAAAGGTACATCGTGTTGCTGCTTGCAAACGCTGCTTGAACAGGCATAGAACATCAGCCACCTCTCAAGGAAGCCTGTTCCAGGGTTTGACCACCCTCATGCTAAAGAAATGTTTCCTAATACCTCGTCTTAAGACATGGAAGAAAAACCCTCCTTGACGGCATCAGCGTTTTTACAAGACACATTTAAAATATGTGAAAAGCTTGTTTGGATTCTATGAGTAGATTTTCATCCTAAAAATGAGGTAAATGTGGCACTGTATTAGTAATATCATGCTCAGTAACAGAGGGATAAAATTGCAACAATACTGTTTTAAGTTTGTCAAGTTTTCAGTAAGATAAAACACTGAATGGGGCTAGCATGCAACAGAGTTCAAGCAAGTATGTGCAAAATCCATTTTATACTTAGAAACAAGCATTTTTTACATAATAAATTTCTCCTCTTTAGAATTCAATCCATACAACACAGTTTAGATCTACTGTTCATGCTTCGGTAGGCCAACTAAGCTCCAAAAAAGACTTCTTCCACACAAATATGCATTCTTAATACACTAATTACTATAACACCTGTTTTTAAATTAAAAATAGTTATTGAGAAGTGAACAATTTGAATTACTCTTAGAAATTTATGTGCTTTTCCTTTTTCTTTTTTTTTTTTTTAAACTAGGGAATAACTAATTAAAGCCTACAACAAATCATCACCGCTGAAATCAAGCATGCACTGGTTTCATTTCTCTACCTTACATCATTTTAACGTCAGGCTAAGAGCATCAGTGATTAGTTGCACTAAAGGAATGAGCACTCCATCCCTTACTGGAGAGCAAGTGTACAGATCCTGAGTCTGCATGCACAGATTATGGAAGAAACAGCAAGGAAGTTATACTCTTATGTAACTGCAACAATCCACATTAGGTAGCTTGCCTTTTTTAATTAAAAAAAAAAAAATTGTAGCAATGTGCCAGCTTCAGGAGTGACCACACTGCTAGTCTTGCAGCTGAGCATCAAGGCTCAGCTGTTTCTTTCATGGAACAGTGGTATGAAAAGCCAGCAAATACACCAGCAATGTTACTTTTTAAATACATGTGCCTTCTTTTCAAAGTTCACACGTTAAGGCTGAAAAATATTAAACAGCTTTAACTCCAATTCTTACACCATGCTTACATTTGTTATAGCAGAATTTTAAAATACGTTATTTAACCCTGTCCGTGGAAGTTGTTTTTAATGTTACTGGTAACTCAAATCATTAATATTTAAAAGAATATTTAATATTCTTTTAATATGCCTCATATTAAAAGCTTACATTCATTCCCTTGTCTATTTTCTCTAGTAAGAATGCTGTTTGGACAACCTTATAGCTTGACTAGTAGTATTGTTCTGTGAATGAGAGGACGGGCTTTATGATAGCTTGCATTTCAGAAATAAACCAGATTTTCAAGTAGCTGCATAATGGTTGTCAATTATGGCTGTTAACATACTACTTAGTATTTTGGAATACCAAAGCATTTTGGCCCAATCCTGTCTGGCATAAAATGCGTACAAATTTCCTGATTTAATAAGGGCTAAGGCTGATTTCAGGAGCAGACCCACTGCAAAATTAGAAGATGCAAAGAAATTCTCTCTCTACTTTCCTTGTGTATGATTCTTTCTACCAGCAAAATGAACAGAGGTGAACATAGAATATAAAATAACAGTAATCCATAGATCTCCCGCACTACTTGGCACCATGTCATAATTATCAGACCAAGAATTATGACTGATGCAGTGTCTGCTCAGGAAGAAATCTACCCCAACCAATTAAAAAACAACAACAAAAAAACAACCAAAACTCAAATTGTCTGCATGGCAAATTGTTTGGCTATTGAACATGAAGCGGTTTCTCAGACCTAAGAGTTAAGAGAAACCATTCTATCACCGGGGAATCTGTACCCTCTGACACAATTATTGTTCTTTCTATATACCACTGAATGTCACACAGGCTAATTAAGATTTTTAATAAGTACAAGTTCACATTGGTCAAAACCAATAAATATGTGTAAATAATAAAAAAGCTATCATACCGGGAAGAGTCATGAAGTAAGCAGTAGTAACAAAAATAAAAATCCTCCCATCCATACACACTTGCACTGCCCCAGAGAAAGATAAAAAGATCAAAGTGCACTGTATTTTAGTGACATTTGAAAGATTATGAGTAGACTGCTTACAAAGGCGATGAGAATTGAAAATGTTTTTCTTTTTTTGTGCGGAACTAAAATTGATGGGTCTTTCAGAGCACAGGGCTACTCCAAACTGCACTTTCGCCTCTCATTTGTATCCAACCCAGTTTCCTACTCTCAGTGGCAAATATATTTACAAAAAAGAACCATAAAATTATTTTCCAGTTACATACCCTGTGTGAACTGTTTCAGTATACAACTACACTCACAAAGTCCACAGCAGGCAAAAAAAGACCCTGCCACAGATATGGTTAAGAGCCCTGAAACTTGAACCAGTTAATGAAATCTCAAGAGTGGAAGAGCAGCATGGAGCAAAAGGAGGAAAAAAAAAGAATAAAGAAAAACAAAAACAGAACTCAATAGGTCTGCACAAAAAAAGCCCACTTATTTGGCCATACAGATGTACTCAGCACGTAGAGCACATACTTGGAGTGGCCAGTTTGAATGCATAACTGGAAAACGAGCAGGGCTCTGGCAGCTCAAAGGATGCCATACTAACCTGAAAATAGCTGTTCTGGAATCAGGAGATAACTTGAAGACATGAAATACATGAAAGTGTAGAGTGACACACAGCTAAAACAACTCTTGTTACTTCAGTCTCATCTGAAGACCAAGAGATATTTTAGCTGTAGTGGGTGTAATTACTGACAGGTCCTACAAAGATAGCAGAGA
Source organism: Alectoris magna (assembly GCA_030625065.1). Taxonomy (NCBI): domain Eukaryota; kingdom Metazoa; phylum Chordata; class Aves; order Galliformes; family Phasianidae; genus Alectoris; species Alectoris magna. The sequence continues at coordinate 61,470,687 of CM060562.1, forward strand.
AAGATGTCCACAAAGGCCCCACACCGTAGGGAAGGCCAGCACTGTTGAAGCTCTGCACCTCTATCCAAGTTATCCAAATGCAGGGCAAAGTGACAGGTCAAAGTAAAAAAGCAGCTTCAGCCTGAACTGCAAGCAGTCCCTTGCAACTGGCACAACCCAGAGACCTGCCATAGCAGAAGCCAGCAGAGCTCCGCTCACCTGAGCCTCTGCAGGACACCCAGCTCTGACCCAGTGCAAAAGAGCCTCAGCACATTAACGTAACAATTTCCAGACAGCTTAGAAATACAGCTCACTTAGAACAGATTTAAGCACTTAATCTGAATACAGATATTGGTGAGCAAGCACTTCTAAGAAGAATAAATAATCCTGAATATGGTGAAAGCAATCTGGATACTCGGCATACTGTAACATCTACCTTAGCAGGTTAATCAGACTGCCTGATGGTATTTCCTGCTATTGAAGATGTAATAGAAGAGTCTGATGGTTTCTTAAGAGTACAGTTAAAAACGCCAAAATATCTTTATGTCCTGAAAGAAAAACATCTTTTAGATTTCTTAAGCTTCACCCTATTTCCTTAAAAAAAAAAAAAAAAAAAAAAAAAGACTGTAAAATAAATGCCATGACTTTGACGTAACATAAGATTTCCTATAATGAGAATAGTTTAAAATTTACATTTCATTGGATGAAGTCACTGGATTAGATTTTACATTTCAACTGGCTGTGCTACATAATATTAATGAAAAATTGTTTGTTACATGTTTTTCATGTGGCCATATTTTTATGCAGATAGAAAGACTTTGGTATCCTTACTCTGCCTGGCTCCTGCGTTTTCTTCCTCATCTACACAGAAAAGCAAATATTGTTATTCCTATTTTTTCCTCAACAGAGAAATGGAGATTGGACCCTCTCATCTAAGAACGGTCAAATATGCCTAGTTTTGCTGCATGTAAAAAAGCAAAGAACCACTTTGATTTAATCTGTTCTGATAAAATCCAAACGGTTTAAATGGAATTATAATGTAGGAGTTGAGATGTATGCTTTTCCCTCCACTTGAAACATTCTTTTTGAAAGTTAAAAAAAAAAAAAAAAAAAAGTAGATCTATTTCTTCCCTTTATGCTCATTATTCTAGCATTTCAATTTCAGTTACTGAACTCAGAAACTGAAAATAGTGAACAGCAGAGAGAACACAGCTAAGACGACTGCAAGAGTATCTCACATAGTTTATAAGGAATCAGGAAAAGAAAGGAAATTAACGCACTGTATAGTTACAGATAACCTCAAGTACTAAAACGTTCTCAAGTGGAATAGTTTGACATGATATTACAGACTGTATTGCAAAATGAAATCTATTCATATATATATAAATGCATCTCTCATTCTGAGGTCTGAAATTTTCTAAATAATACAAAAATATTTTCATTATCTGACATTTAAACAAAGGAATAAGAATCCCTGAGTAAGCCAAAGACAACTGATATGTATGGCCTCAGAAAATACTCAAAACCAAGACTTGATTTTAAGGCAGCTTCCAACCTACACATAAAACAGAACTGGAAATGTGATGTGTTACAGAAGAAGAAATCTAATTAGCAGGTGCATTTGCATTGAGAATAGTATTTGAACTTTACTTCTAAATGTCATTGCTTCCCAGCTTAATTAGCGCATCTTACAAAGGTACTATTTCAACTGACAGGACAACAGGGTAAACATGCCTTTAAATTCAAACAGAAAAATTAAGTACTGTTGACTGTTACGGTATGCTTGTACGCTCAGTTTCAACAAGGGGAAAAAAAAAAAAAAGAACAAGGAAACAAAACCAGAAGCTGACTGAAAAGACACGTACTAGCCAACTACAGTAAGCTGATATTTGTGTTTCCACGTAAACAGAATTCATCAGTTCTTCCACTGCAGCTTTGAAGTCAGAGTATCTTATGATAACAGAGTATTATGTTGGTGGGGAAGTGGACGGTTTACTTCAAATTTACAACTAGATTCAGATGTACTAACTTCCAGAGAAGGAGGTACAAAGTAAACCCTCTCAAAAGATACGCTATTTCTGAGTGTTAATTTTGAGGTCTGTAGACTTCGGGCACTGATTATCTCCCTTTCCCCTCTCCCACATAAATATGCATCTATATATACACATATATACGTATCTTCAAACATTCAAAAAAAGTACCTTCACACTACAGATCTAATCTTCAAGATCACAGCTCTTTTTAATATAAGTAGGTATTTTTCTAATTTTCTCACTTTGGTGTATCACTGTTCAGCTAACACAACTTGATTTTTTTTTTTTCTTTTAAGTTGTATTTGTATGATACGTTTGGATTATAACTAAAAATGAAAAACTGAGTCTCAACTTCGAATTACATTGCCCTTGTGGTGACGTGCTGAGAAAGAAGTCCAGTGATGAACAGAGGTACTCTGAAGTTCAGGAATAAAGGCCATGGATTGCTATTCTCTTCAGATCTGTTACACACCAGGAACAGTGACACTGGAAGTAGAGAATAAAAATGAAACGGTCTCCTAATAATTAATGATCCCTTCCTTTAACCAGAATTCATAAATCTTCATCACGAAACACCAGTGGGTGCTTTAAGTCTCACATAGGCTACTTACAAAGCAAATGTACATGCTATTTAGGTTACAGAATTTCATTAAGTCAATCTTCCACACACAGCTAGTATGTAGACTGTGTACTATAGGCTAGTTCAGAACAGAAGAACAGGTTTCCAGCTTCCCTTCAAATTCATTTCCTTGTATGTTCTGTGTCACATTTCAGTGGATATCAATGGCCTGTTCTGTCTCAAGTTACTTCTTGTTATCTAAACCCTTCAAATCTTTTCTTGTACTGAGAGAGGTTCAAAATACTGTACTCCTCAGGCAAACTCACCATCTTCTAATCAATATTAATGGACTTGCAAAAATTAAATACAAAAGGAAAACCAATCAGCATATTGGTAAGTGTCATGAAGTTTCAATAACAGCAATAATATTTCTGAGGCACTGTTATTTGGCTCTGGCAATTCGTGCTGCACAAACGCAATCTAAACTCTTGCCCTCTAGTAGGACAACTCAGAAGATAACCAGCTGTCATATTCTGGCATGTGATGGGGTTTTGGTATGCTGAACAGAATGCTGTGTGATGGAAGTTATTTACAGAAGTAGTATTTAATACCAAAAGTAGTATGCTCAGTATACAGTAAGAGTCCAAACACTTCTAAGCATTTTCCCCTTAAAGGCGAACACCGAAGTTAAACGGAACATATTAGCAGTTAAATGATTCACAGGCCAAATCGGTAGTAGAGTTGTGGCTAAAATACAGACTTTGATTGTCTAGTTCAGGAACTTGGACTTAAATCTTCCCAGAAAAACAAACCCCTTCAAAGTAGTAATAATAGAAAAAATATTTTAAAAGCAGCAGTCAGGGGGCCCATCCTGTTCAGAGTGCACCAGAGCAAAGAGGCTTTCTGGTCTGCAGTAGTGTTTCAGTTGAGAGAAGATGAAGGAGATCCCCCACTCTTCTTCCAGGGTGATGGCTGCGATGCCGTTACCAGCACTGTATTGCTCTGTTGCACAAACCGTGTATAGTCCTTTGCAGGACCAGATCAGTTCAGTTAGTATGGCCCATCCTTACCAGGGCATACCTGTCCGTGACCTCTTCCTCTGCTTTTTACAAAGGCAATATATAGGAAACACAAATAAACCTGTCAAAATAAGAAATTAAGAAAAAAAGCCATCAAAAAAAACGCACTGTGTTTTTTCTTTATATATAGAGTATTAGGACACAGCTCTATATGTCTCAAGAAGGTTTAGAGCAGGAATTTGGACAAGTCTGCAACAGTCTCTTTGGCAATCAGTTAAGTTACACTTTGTTTAGCATACAGCAAAATTTCTGCTAACCCCTCTTCCACCCCTGACAAATTAATTCCTGAACCAAGCTTTGTTTTGTATAAGATACAAACTAAAAACTTTCAGTAGCACTTTGGAAATTCATACATCTAAATACAAACTTGTTTCCATAAACATGTAACATGCAAATCTAAAGGCTAAGAAATACCTACTTAACATTTTTAATTCAGGGCTCATATCTTCTGCAGACTACCAACACTAAAAATTCTCTTAATCTTTAATTGAGCCAGGTTAGCATGCAATAAAAGCTTTACCTTTTAATATATTTACCCATATGTATAAAAATAATTTTATCTATGAATGTATATATATATATATATATTTTTTTTTTTTTTTTTTACAAATGTCCTTATCTAATTGTGAAGCAACACCAAATGTTTATCCTTGCCCAGACAATGATCTACTTATTTTTAAAAAGTCTTTTGAGAAAAAGAAGCTGCAAATGACTGAACAAATTTAGAAAAAACCCAAAACGCAGATTTATTCAAGTAAGAAAATTGTTTGTTAGAGGAGGTACTCTCTCAAAACAAAAGGAAAAGTACCGTCTCCTTTCTCTTACCACCAGCAGACTGACACTGTGCAGATTTACTTCCCAGACACCACTACAGTAATAACAAATTGCAAAAGGCTACTTTTGCAACGTCCTTGTTTTGCAGAACCGCCTTGTAACTGTTGTAAAATGGTTAACTATGATACTGAGATTACCTTAACAGTTGTGTTGGCCATAAATACTGCTGTAATCACCTCAAAACCAAAACTTTTTTTTATAAATAATATTTTTGGAACTACTCGCACTGCTTTTCTTAATTGCCTCTTATCTGGCTATGCCCAGGGTGGGACTTTAATGGTAGACTGGGTATTACTGCTACTGCATTAGAACAGTTTTGCAGTAATATAGTTTTTAAGGTGTTTTTATTTTTTTCCCCAGCATGTATCATCTCAGATTGCTAGAGCAAAATATGCTTTACTGGCATTAAGAGTATTACCAAAATAATATTTTTATTGTTATGGCTTATTTCTAAAGCAGAATTTACTAAAGCAGGGCAAAGAGTAGACTTGCTAGAGTAACTGTATCCACAATAAACACAACCACATTAACAGAGCTTTGAAATTATATCACATTCATTTATGGAACCTCTTTTTTCGATGGAATTCAATTTGGCAGTCTATGCTTTGAATCAGACTGAGATTGACTCAGCCTAATTCACTGGGGTTTTTTTGTTATTGTTGTTACATCATCAAGATGGAGGGATGCCAGGACTACAGATGGCGCCTCCAAAATTCTGTCATGCATATGGCCAAATTATTAGAACTGTGATCCACTGAGGTGATGAAAGGGAAGGTACAAGTCAGACTGCTCAAGTCCTTTTGGTATTTTAACTATATTAAATATTTAGTTTCAAAAAAAGCCTTAATCAAATAATTGAAAAATATGAAATAAAGCTAACAGACATGAAATGCAAGGAGGAAAAAGATTCTAAAGACAAGTAATTAAAAAAAAAAAAAATACATGCTTCACACTAGACATGTATCTAAGTCTGTCTCTTCGAGATAAACCTACAGAGATGTTAAAGTCATACAGAAAATCACTGCAAAATCAGACCCATTTATTTATGTTATTCTCACCTACTACAACAGCTACAGCTCCCAGTGCCAGTCCCAAAATCAGTATTAGGGGTGTAATGAGTAGTTTTCCAGCTGAAACAGATAATATATGAACAAAGTAAGCATTTTTTTTTTCCCTTTTGAGTCATCCACAAATATTTGTACATCTGACCTCTCACAAGAGCTGGTTCATTATTTATACTTACTAGGATCCCTATTTGTAAAGTCACTGTACAAATTCAGACAGGAGCTATCTACATACTTCTCTTTGCTCGCTTCACCCACTACAACTGAGCACAGCTCATTTTGTACATTAACAGTTAACTTGCATTTACTTCTATTCTGGAATCCCTTGGGCATTGTGACAGGAACGTGGTGGATATGAAGCTACTATCTTCTGGCACCTCCAACATCCTACAGTACAACAAACCCAGAAAGAAGCCAAGCAAACCAACATCTTCAAGAGCTCAGATTAGCTCGAGGTGATGAGATCAGCCGGTTTCTACAGATGTTTTTGCAGGCTTTAAAAAGCCATGGTGGAGCCCTCGCATACACTGTGATTTAAGTCTAAATCAAAACACAGCCAACTCTTTTGGAACCATGTCGCTGCTCTTACACAAATAAGGTACATAAGACTAAGAGTAAAAGAAGCATGTTCATGTTCATTACTCTGAGTTTATAATCTGTAGAACTTCAGGGAAGCAAGGCAGGGTACCTTCTGAAACACCTATGTCAAAGCTGAACTTTAAATCCAAATTATTTTTCTTGCATTTAATTATTTCAACCGAATATCAGAATCTCTCACTGAGTTGGCTGGATAGCTATTTTCAAAGAAGTCAGTCACCTAAGAAGTCTGAGAACACAGTAGGGTAGGCATGCTTACTAATGTACCAGCTGTTTCAACACGGATTTGAAATTAAGCAATTCTCTACACTAAGCATGTGTTTGAAATATTACCTCTGGAAAGAGAGGAAAAGTGAGTTCATTATCTCTCTCTTCTCTGCCCTTCCCTCTCTCAAGCCACTTGTATCAGATTTCAACAAATGGATTACTTAATTCAACAATGATGTAAATCCCTCCATTACCTTAGCCACTAATTTGGGCAGCAGAAAGGAAAAATGAGATATTTTGGAAACATTTACAGTAGTTAAATGAATCAGTCCTTTTCACACTTTTTTTTCGATAGCTTTTAAATTTCACAGGAGTGTGAGTAGGAAACATTAATTCCTAGAAGAAAAAGTTGGCAACTATTGTTGGTATTACTCGAGTTGCTAGGCATCCTAATGGCAGACCTTCCTGAAATTCCACTGCACTGCATTCTGTAAACATAGAAGTCGTCACTGCCTTAAATAAGTTATTCAAGTATAGAGAGGAAAAGGAATGTAGAGTGACGAAAAAACCTCAAGGAAAAAAAGAGTGACTAAAACCATTTAAAAATTACTCGAGCTTTAACAATTTTGAAGTAAAGCCTACAGAATTCTTTTTTGAATTTAAGCTGTCTATGTGCTAACGGTCATATAATTTGAATGTCAGAAGACTGTGGTAAATTTGGTAGAAAAAAATCAATCCACTGTACTGGTGATTAAGGACGCACCAACAGAATCTGCAGAATGGCTAAGCTTTTCTGTTTGTTTTTCAACCAGAGTCACTTCTTTGCCCACATAATGTTTTCGAAGCTAATTTAGTTTAAGAACTTGTTTATTTACATTTGACAAACTAACTTAGAGCTGCAGTAAGGCACGAATGTTTGTCGTTTCCCTTCTGCCTGTGAATATGAAGTTGAGTACTGTGTAGTTTATTAGTTCCAAGATCTTACAGGATAGAGACCTTACATCACAATGGGACAACCTGTTCGCTAGCTCTATCTCCCTTTAGCTATCAATTAGCTATCTTCCTAAAGGTTAATCTTTGAAAATGAAACAAAATTCCTTCTCTACTTAGATATCTACTGCAGTTAAGTCCTTAATTTTAATTTTTACAAAATAAAAGATAAAAGAACAAGTTAACATAAGGTCAGCAAGACACACAAATCACTACTGGCTAGGAGTATAAACATCACCAATCACTGCAAAGTAGCAGATACATCTTTTACTCAAATCTTTTATTAAGATGGCATGAAACAAATATGTAAAATACTCTGTTCTGTATGTCTAAATTGCTTCCTATTCCAATGCAGTTTGACATACATCATTCATTACAGTGTGAAGGAATGTGAAGCTCAGAGTCATGACACGCTAAGAAATGCTGTTGAGTCTACAGATGTTTATTACAGTCACTACATTTCCAAGAATTCATTGTCCTATTTCTGGTAGCTCCAAAATTGCTAGCAAAGAGCAAATGAAAACCTTGTGCCAGAGTCGAATAAAATCTTTGATTGCTTGTCTAGGTTATGATAGTCATTCTGGTAATGTCCAAAATTAGCTTTTAAGGATAATTACATAAATTGTTGCATGTAAAAGAAGCCTAAAAAAAAAAAAAAAAAAAAAAGGAACATTTAAAAAATTCTAAGCAAAATAACAGCAGACAGTTTCTCTACAGACTTACTCAACATGAAGATTTAGTTATTTGTAGTAAAGTAGTAACTGTATTTGCAAATGTTCTGGAGAAGTTTCATTAGTTTTGATATACAGAATCTGATTCTTCTGCATAAAAAAGGAAAAAAAATCATTTCCCTAAAAATTTCTTTTGCATAACTTTGGTTTGGCTGTGCTGGTTTTTTTTTTGATGTTTGCTTGTTTGTAAGGAGGGTGGTTAATATTTACAAATCTCATAAATCATTAGAGAATTCTTTGCCATTCTAAGAATTTCATATACTAGCTTTAGAAAACAAATTCAGTCATTTAGGATATGGAAAAATAAAAGTAGTCCAACTATCTGTATATAATTAAGCAGGCATTACAAGTGTCTACTTACAAATCTGAACAGACACATCTATATAATTTAAATGCTAATACAAGTTTACATCTCTCTAAGAAGTCCAGTTAAATGTGCTCGGAAGACTTTGTACAAGTCAAACCAACTTTACAGTTTAAGTTGACAATGAAGACTGGATCCCAGAAATGCATGCTTCCTTCCACAGCACTCAAAACCATGCATGAAGTGCATCTTGCACTCCATGTTGGGACAGCAATACGTGACAATCAGATAAAAAAAAAAAAGTGCTGCTTTAAGAATCCTGTTTGAGATACTAATCACTACACACAAAATTTCTCATTTAATAGCATCATTACATCTTGTGTCTTCTTATGCATCCATGCAGTAAGCATGTAATAATTTTGAACGTGATTCACCCAATTTGAGTGGCACTTAAGTGGCATCTTAAACGTAAGACAGCTAAATGTTATTTTCCCTTCCTATGGTCAATAACCAAATCAATTAATCACTAACTCAAGTTGCAACCAAACATTCTGCTTCCAACAACTTAACCAAAAGGTATCTAATCAGCATGAGGATGAAATCTCCAGATCAGCTTTCTATCATTTCAGTCCTAGCAACTTCATCTTACAGTACTGGCCACAGGACAAAGTTCCTCTAAAGAATAAGCTCTCCAGTGTTTCATTTCCCAGTCTGTATATATAGCCAGGGTTGCCCCTTCTCAGGTACAGAATATATTTGATTTTGTTTAACTTAATGCATTTTTGTTGTTGCCCAGTTCTCTAATTTGTTATAGCTGGCTAAGGTGGGGAGAGAAGTGACATCAAGAAAAAGAGATCATCTCTGCTCCCATTGTATTTTCTTCTGGTTTCTATCATCTTTACAAAACCATTTGTTTTTGAAGAAAAATACATTGAAATCTATGTTGCCATAAAGGTTTTTCCCTTATTTTTATTGCAGAACAGTCTGTGACAGTAAACACGGACATTTACTGCTTGACAGAAAATGACAGCATGCCAATCTGCTAAGAAATGTTCTTTCCTTTCTATGGACTACATCTACCTAGATTTAGTAGAAACAAGCCAAAGAACCTTCTCTGTTCAGACTAAAAAAAAATCACCACGTTTACATAAACAAGTAATTCCTCTCCATAGTAAAATAAAATGAGTCCAAAAAGGCATCTAGCAACACATTACATCTCCTACTGGCAGTGAAGACAGTGTTCTCCTAATTCCCACTACTTGGCTAAGTAGCAATGACATTTTACTACAGTAAATCAATTTAAAAAAAAATATTCTACATGCTACTAAAATTTAGAGACCTGCTTCTCTGCTACAGTCTCCTGTTTCTGCTGACTCTCAGAACAGAGTCAGAGTTCAGGCTTGCACTGTGACACCTAATGACAAAATTTTAACGTATTTACATTTAGAGCTACAAGTTGAGCTAGAGATGATAGATGACAGGGATTTAGGGTCACAAGTATCAATGCAGAATTCTTTGAATCATTGTGGATTTGGGTGTTAACAAGCAAAGCTAAAAATCACAGCCAACAAATACATCTGCTGGCAGGTTCAGCTCTATTAAAGTGATGAACATTGCTGTAGGAAATAACTCAATGACAGGTAGCGCAGAAAGAAACCCCTGGAGAAATCTGGACTGAGGATCTGAGCTTCACTAATCTTGTTTGGCTTACTAATTAGGGCAAACCACAAGCATACTTAAAAACAGGAAATGAAAGCAAAATACCTTATACCTTCTCTATGAATGCTTTCATAATTATGAACGTACACATTTTTACCACTGAATTTTAACTGTTATGTGTGCTTCCGCATTTTATTACTACCTCCAAGTTACTGTTTGCATATAAACTAATTCTCTTTTAAACCAGTAACAGTTGTTCATTTTTGAAAGGGAAATGACAAGTGTTACTATTTCATAAAACAAAAAACATACAACAAGAAACAGGAGAAAAAATAACTAAAAAATTAGCATTATGCACACTCATTAAAAAATGTCAACTGCCTGTTTTTTGTGTAAGGCATCGGAAAAATTAAGACATCAATCATGTAATGTTTGGTAATATAATTTTCATGTTACTTTAATATAAACAAAATACTTGGTTATGTTTTTATCTGCATCAAACAAGCCAAGTTTAATCTTGGGATAACATTATCCATGATTCTACATGTGAATAGCAAAGAATACGTGATGTCCCTGATCTCAGTCCCTTGCCAAAGCAGCAAAGCAGCCTATATTGTGGTTGCTTTTACTGAAAGTTTTTCTGAAACATTACTGAGTATTTCAAAATAACCCCTGAAATTTAAGCCTACATTTATTCATGAACAGTTTATACCTACATGCTGTAGTGCCAGCATTGTCTTTAATCTTTAACAGATCTTCTCATGTGCTGGAATTTCACTCTAGAAAATGCAACAGTGAAAACATCCAATTGTTTTGAATTTTTATCCATTTTCCTATTTATTTCTATACCTTTAATTCTCTCTTACAAAGAGAGTATTCTAATATATTGCTGTAACATAATAACTGCTGTATTCTAATATATTTAGTAAATCATCTTTTACATAGCCAAAAAAATAAAAAGGCTGCCCATCCTACACTTTAAACCTATACATACACACACACATTTAAGATACTGATACCCCACCTGCCTCAATCACCTCCTTGTGCAGCACTCTACAAAGTACATTTATCCACTCACCACAGACAGAGCCTCGCACTAATCTCCTCAAGTGTGGTCTCTCGGGGAGGTAGCGGTATTTGCATCCAAAGATACTGAGGTTTGACGTGTGATCTCCAAAGAAACGGAGCTGGCGGTATCTCTCCCCACAGCGGTAACAGAAATTAGTGTTACACTGCGAGCAGGTCATGTGGTCACACCCTTCTGTTCTCTGGATGTGGATCTTTAGGATCAGAAGGAAAAAGAAAAGATTATTTTTAATCCCAGAAGTGAAGGAAAGCAAGCACTACTCCAGTGCAGCCCACATGCAGCAGACAAGAAGATACTGCAAGCAGCCCACCGTGGAACTCAGCATCTGCAATAAACGATACTGCAGCTGTGCTAAGACAACAATGCTTTTCTAAGGCATGCTTCAGATCAAACATGAGTAACAGCTGTTTCCAGGCTTTTACGTAAGAAATGCCTTCCTACGTCATTCTTCCCCTTCATTTAAACAGCCATTGTCTCAGAAGATCCTTGCCTTAAGATGAAAACTTGTTTTTATTACTCAAGTAGACAAATTAACATCAAATTTAATTAGAAAAGAACGGAGCACAGTAAATATAGTTATGAACTCTGTATGACCCCTCCATAGATGGGTTTCCCTCTCACGGCACCTGTGGCCCCACTCTGTTTCTCATTACCACCACAAATTGATTTTGCATTCTGTAATAAGCACCACAAAGGCTCTGCTGTAGAAAGAAGGGCTTGGAAAGCACAGGATGTTGGTTTTTTTGTTTGTTTGTTTTGTTTTTAAGTGTCTAAATGAAAGATTAAAAATAAAAAACTATGAAAAAATGATAAACTTTTACAATGCCTACAGCATAGCATTAAGGTGAGCTGCCTAGGCTCTGCTTCTACCTTTCTGATCATTTTCTGCATGAAATACCTTATTTACTATTTCTATACCTCCATATACTCTCCCGCATTTACCTACTTTGCACGCATTTAAAGGATTCAATTTCAGTTAATAGTTCCAAGAAACTCAGAAGTAGCTGTGTAATCATTGTTGCAGTGCAATAATGTGATAGAATGAAACACACTCCCCTGGACTGGCCTCTTCTAAATCTCGCCAACTAAAATCATTGCTAATGGGGTGATGGTAAACAAGCTTTTCCTATCTCACAAAATGGATAAATAGCACCACCCCACACACATGCTCCATAATGCAACAACAGATAAAATTTCACAGTGACTGTGGTTGGAAGTAACCATCAGAGGTTATCTATTTTAATCCCTAGCTCAGCACTGGGCTAACTTCAAAGGCAGACCAGACTGGTTCAAGCCTTGTGTCACCCAGTTTTATAATCTCCCAAGTATGGGTATGTTGCTCAAAGACTTGTTCCAGACCTTCCTGGGAACAGTCTTCCCCCCTTACATCTTTTTAATTGAAACTCATGATGACTGCCTCCTTAATTTCTTATCCATATCAACCCACAATCATTTTGCAGAGGTGCGGGTATAGACATCACCACTTAACGGCCCTGCAAGCACCAGAGGTGATGAAAGCTCAGGTGCAACTGAAGCCTCTAACCTCAAGAGAGGTTTGCAGCTCCTGGTGTATCTGACATTCCTCAGAGGGCCAACAGTGGTACTGATCAAGCTTCATCTACAATCAGAAAAATTTTTTCCACCTCAACTGCTGCTGAAACTGGCACTCCACATATGTAACGAGCTGACATTTTCTACTGGCACTTCTTTCAGCAGAAGATTGCAGGGCAGATGTAGTCAGAAGTAAGTCCAGGTAGGTGTGCCAATATCGCCGTGCCAGTGAAGGCAATCTCAAGAATTCTGCACTTTCAAACACTTCTCTTATGAATACGGCAGGAAAGACATTCACAAAAACTGACTGTGCTATGAAGAATCACGCCCTGGTGGAAAGTAGATTTCATTCAATACAACGGATGCAAGTAGGCTGACTATACAATCATCCCCCTCTATTCTGAAGAAGCCCAACATGACTTCGTTTGTTTCTATCATTCCTTCACCTGTATGACAGGTTCCTTGTTTTTCACAAGCATGTTAGAAACATAGCTGAAGAGCTTTATAAGCTGCTTGACTTTAAAGCACTCACTTTTAAGTACTTACTTCAAATAAACTGGAAGAAAAATCTACTCAGTTATACCAATTTAATTTCTGAAGTTATATATGGTACTTTTTTTTAAAAAAAAAAAAAGTCAGTTTGACTTCCTCCTACTTTTCAGGTTTTATATGAAAAACATTAACCACACTCATTGAACTATAGCTTATTTAATTTATTAACCTCAACTGAGATTGAGAAATGGTCTATGCTGTCTCCAAATAGCAAATAACAAGTTTAGAAAAATCTCTCTTAAAAAAAAGCAATGTGTCAACATTAATTTAAGATATGGAAAAAAGGAACACTTTCTACTATTTGCATACTTAAATATACTCGCATGTAAAACAACACATGTATTTTGTATACAACGTTTTAATCTGTAAGAATATCTTCTTACAGAGAACAGGTAAAATATAAGCTGTTTCTATTAGGTGTACTAAAGCTGCATCTACCTACTGTGAAAAGTAACCACGTTTAAGCTCATTTAACAGGGGCTGCTAGTACTCATATTATAGAATATCAAACTTGTTCAAAGCACTTACCAAAAAACACTGAAAAACATGTGAATACTTGCCTAAGGATTTGCCTATACACAGCCCACCCGCCCATAGAGCGCTCATGTTTTCTCAACTGCATGCCCAGACAAGATAATCATGGTTTTTATTTCTCCATGATATAGCTAGCATAAAGGAGTTTGTGTCTACATATAAATACACACACACAGAAGTATATCTCCAGAAGATGTCTGTGAAGTACTGTCACAATTTATGACATTAATCAGAATTACATCTTCTAAGTTACCAATAATTTTAGAAGTCTACACAGTAAAGAATGCCCACCTTACTAAAGTTTCTATCTTTACATTCCCTTAGCTTTAGTTTTAGTCTAAAGATCAAATACTAGTATCTTGACACTCAAAATTTACCTTATTTCCTTTTCTGACAATTTTGACTGTTGCAAATTTGTAACCAAAACATGGAGGAGGTTCTTTAAACAGACTATACATACGTATCAAAATAAACACACTACCTGAAACACTGCCTATATGGATTTTAAAAGACAGATCAAAAAGTATGTTATCAACTCTGTTTTCTTTCATTATTTTCTCTTTTTTAATTGGAAATATGACAAGCTTTCTGATTCAGTGCAGTACATTATATTTTATAGAGAGGTTTTGAGGTGTGGCTGGAGATAAAAAAGAAAATTAGCCCCAATCTCCCCACATTCAATTTTTTTCATTTTTGATGTGTTATCCCTGTATGCCCAGACATCCTTTGGTGCCTTGACAAAGAATTCTGCACAAGATGCACTTTTTAAAATACACAATATCTGATTAAGATAAAACACCCGTTTTAAGCACTAAGTGGCTCTTTTGACTTGCTAGTTACAGATTGGATTTAAAAATCAATATGTTGTGAACAGGAAAACGTTTTCCAGTTTTGAAGAAAAATACCAGGAGAAATTGGGTATGGTTTATGAAAAGACTGAACTCCTTCTTAGCTATTCATTTATAATATCACATTTTGAGAAAGAACTTAAAAATTCTTTTTCTGTGCTAATTCTATAACTTTCCATCCTACCTTCCACCATACAGGTTTTTTCTTTTCCTTCCCCCCTGTCCCCCCGTGTTAAATGAATCTGGAATCTTTTAGAAATCAACAGCCCAATTCAAGCTTAAACTACCTCCACAACTACCTGAAGGGAGGTTGTAGTGAGGTGCGGTTGGCCTTTTCTCCCATATAACTATGGACTACTAATAGGACTAGAGGGAATGGCCTATGGTTGCACCAGGGGAGATTCAGATTAGATGTCAGAAAACACTTCTCTGAGAGTGGTGGGTGCTGGTATGGGCTTCCCAGGGAGGTGGTAGAGTCACTGCCCCTGGAGGTGTTCAATAAATGTTTAGATGTTGTACTGAGGGACTTGGTTTAGTGGGAAACATTGCTGACAGGTGAAGAGTTGTACTGGATGACTTCAGGGGTCTTTACCAACCTTGGTGAGACTATAATTTTAAGTTTCAAGCATACAGCCTTCTCTTTCAAATGCACTAAAAACAGTCATACAAATCACATTTCGGAAAGTCAGGCTATTTAAAATTAAAGGCAGACAGCCTTTGCACTTTTCTTTCCAGCCAGCAGCCCTCCTCTACCCCCTCTTCCACATTCATACTTTGTTTTGCATGACTTATTTCAATAGAAACTTCATATGCATTGTCAAGAAAATCAATCTGGACACAAGTCAAAGAATTAAAAGCAAAATAAGATACTTCTGCCCACTCCAAAGGAAGTTCGTAAAAAGATGTTACTATAAGACTTCGCAGAAACAGTTTTAGAACTGGCTCAAACCTATCAAATCTAAGCAAATAGCAAGTTGCTAAAACTGAACGTCACTTGTATGTAAGAGAAAGGGTAAACAAATGACCACTGCTTTCTCAGCTTTACTAGTTTCTCCTTGTGCTTTGAAGTCTTTCAAACTATGGCACCACAGGCATTTATATCCCCATTATCAAATGAAGCTTAGCAAATTGAGAAGTATACCCTTATATATATATATTTATATTTATATATGGCAAGGCTCTGAGTGCAACAAAGTATCTCTAGATTTTTACTTCTTACTGTCAGCAGCTGGAGACAACTGCTGAGGAAAAAAAAAAAAGTGAAAAGCCATAACAAACACCTTTGTTAAGGGCAACTGGGGCAGGGGCACAGGGGTTGTTCAAACTCATTCACATAGTGGGGCATCTATCCTGAAAGGACAGAAAATGACATTTCTAGGACATGAGACTGCACTTCATTCTGTAGAAAGGATTTATGAGAAAGGACTAAATGTCAGTCCTTTCACAGGCCTAAAAATCTTCCGGTTTTGCCAAAACTCAAAGCGCCTCCTAGTTAACTTGTCAATAAGTACTTCCTGCTTTACTCCAAAATCAAGTTCATCCAGGCTCTCAGAAAAACCTGATGAACACCACCATATTTTGCTAAAATTTTATATTTATTTAAAGCTTTGTTACAGGAAAAATTCAGACTAACACACTCATTACAAGTTGGGACTCAGAATTTTCTTGATGTTTCTCTTAGTTGCTAAGAGTCTGTGAAACCAGTTCAGAGACTGGTAAGTAAAATACCCATTTTTCTCTGCAGGTCAAAGGTAAGAATCTACACAGCATGAATTTTGTTTCAAATCTAGAACAGAAGCTACAAATATTTAGACTACATAAATATTTAAGCAGTTCTAAGCTAACATCTGTACACCCCTAGAATGCAACTTACCTTGCATTTTGGACACTTCTGGGCATTCCTCTGCCCGTGCTCGATCTCATTGGCCCAGTGACGCAACAGCTTGTCTCCCTTTTTGTACTCTTTGCAGTTAACACCTTCATGCCAGGGAGAGTGGCACTTGAAACACCAGACAAATTGGCAAGACGGACACTGGATCTGTACAAATGGGAAAACACCACACATTTACAAGCTATACACTGACCCAACTGGAAAGCACATTTTAAAAATGCTACTCTTAGTCAAAGAGTAACTGCCTAGCAATAAGGGTCTAACGTCTTCTGAAATGTCCATTTTAAAAACAAATACGACAAGTTATGCAACCCAACACTGACTTCTTTTTAAAAATAATTTTTAAAGAGAAAAAACTGTAGAATTAGCAAATCCAGGAAAGGTTCCAGTCAAGCAAAGAACAAATAAGTAGCTTGTTTTCCAAGATAATTCAGTTGCCACAAACACACTTGCCACCAGGTAAAAATCAGAAGCTCATTTCCAGTGTGATGGATCTCGTTCTTCCAGATACCTACACTAGCTAGGCTGCTACCAGAGAGGACACAATCCTCTTCTATCAAGAACCTGGAGAACCTAGAATGGGTTCTGAAACTTCTATTGGAAACAGGCTGGAGACAAGGGGCTGAGTGTGAGGGCCCTCTTCCTTTCCAGCCAAGTGCCCCTACCACCAGTTTGACACCAGACACATGCCAAACAGCACACTTGTTAACAGCCACAGCAATGGCAGAAAAAGGTAAGCCAAACTCTCAATATTGACAGAGGATCTACTCTTCCTGCTCTTCTAGGTTTGAATCAGTACAACAAACACATAATTATTGCATCTTCCTCCAGAGCTTGGCTATTACTTGTAAAAAGCTACTGGAGCTGTGTTCGTAAAAGCATTAAACAACACAGGAACTCTGCAGGTGCTCACACATGAAGTCCAGCCTCACATCTGGACCGTGACTGAAGATAGCAACAAGTAGAAGCCAAATCAGACATGGGCACATCCAGGCTTCAGGAACACCTCCACTATAGATGTGATTGGTAGCACACGCTTTGAGCAGGGCTATGAATACATGGGGAAAGGCTGGGGAAGGCACAACCCTCATGCAACCACTCATTTCCAACAACCCATCCACAGCCTATGCCTAATGCAGCCCCTGCTCTATGCCAGTGCACAGACTGGCCTGAGAAATTCAACCAAAACCAACTTCTCAGCCACAGCTGTCTCTTGCATCCAGCTCACCACAGACAGGTGAGGAAAGCAAGGTCTCTGCTGGGGTATGACCCACGTATCCCAGAACACATTTTGGAAGTCCTGGCATCACACAAGCTGCACAGCTCTCTGCGCAGACACACCAGCTGCTTGCCACCTTAGGTCTGTTCTGAGGCCAAAGCTGGCGCTCTGACCTGACTCAAGTAGTTTGCTGCAGCGCAGCCAGAATTATTGTTCATACATGCAGTTACTACGTCCATTACTACTAGCAAGATAATACAAAGCTGATCTGATCTTATGAGTGATCAAAATTAAGCTGTCTGCAGCCCTTAATGCTTCTTCCTAACCCCTTTCTGCATAGGCTTTTTTTAAAAATGTGAAAAATTAAAGGCAAAAACTTAAATGCTAATTGATACAATGGCTCAAGCTAGTACTTTTATATCTTTACCTGACCCACTGTTCAATGGTTGCCTTTAGTTTTAGTTGTAGAAAGCAAATGTTTCTGCACTGCAGCAGCATCTGAGAGTGCAGCCTCACTTGTGTGATGCAAGACACTTCTGGGTAGCACCATTCAACCAAGTATTTTATATTTCTCTGATAGACCGTATGATGTGCTGCTCAGCTCTGTGCACCACTTCAGCTTACCTCTTTAAGTCAATCCAAATCTTCATATCAGCAAGTGAAAGAACGTGAGTTCATGCTCAAGAGATTTAACAATTTTCTCACTGTATCTAAGATGCATTTCCCCCCTCCAGAATTCTTTATCTGTATGTACGGCTGAAGCGTAAAGAAGGAAGACAACCCTGAGATGTAGACAGATTTTCTTTTTACAACACATTTTAACATTTCAGTTGGTCACCATTTCCTGGTCATTAATCCTTTTAAACAAGAGTACTTAAGCGCTAGAACACATACAGTTTTTTCCTTCATATCTAGCAGACATAAAGACAATGTAAGTTAAAAATAGATGAAATAAATTCTGATGTCCCATATCCTGTGCAAGTTATAACAAGACAAGGTGGCATTTTTTCCATGGTAAACACTAAGATACTTGATATAAAAGAAAACTGCACTTACATGCTTTCAGTCAATGAAATAAGGTATAAGATACAGGTAGGTAGCACACAAAACTTGTTTGCATTGAAACAACTTGTAACTGAGGTTACAAGTACATTACAAACACTATTACTTTTTGTATGAGAATATAGTAACAGCCTATGGCCCGAACAAAGTATATAACAACCAACATACAAAACAGAACCAATGCCTCTTCTCAGATTTATTGCTCTACTGGCTTAGACTACGTAACAGGAAATATACTATCCTGCTGTCTTCGCTTAATTCTTCACAAAAACAGCTTAGGAGGAAAGAGGAAAATCCCCATTGTGAAGAACCTAAAAAACTACATTTTTATTGCTACTAGCCAAATTCATGCAGAGCACTAATTTACGTTTCCAGAATCTAACACACACAACAGACACCTCTGGTTACTAGCTTACTGCCCTGACCAATAACCCCATAACTTTCTTCAAGCATTATGTCTTCCAGTAACATATACCACAGTGATCTACTGCTAGGAAGACATGATACAGCAGACACTGCATTGCATTACTCAGTGTTTATTATGCCTCAGGCAAAGAATGAGCTTGCATTGTCACAATTAAGTGTTCTACAACTTAGAAGCTTTTATCAGGTACAGTACTCAGTCATTTGAGATGGAATCTCAATGAATCCATCTCGAACAAGCCCACCATGCCAAAAGATCTGGGAAGCTGCAAATAAGAACTGCTTACTTAAAAACCTGGCAACAATTTGAAACAAGTTTTCTTGTTGATGTTTTGTGTTTTCAAAATTTAACACACATTTGTCACATGCTCTTACTATTACAGTATATATGTAACTACAAGAAATATAGCACACTGACATCAGATTTTTCCAAACACATCATTTAGAAAACACTGAAATAAACGATGAGGCTGCAACCACAGGATTTCAGAATACCATTAATCAGTGGCCCTGATTAACTGAACTAAACTAAAGGGATCTACTTCATGACAAGCTCTGGAGTTAGTAGTTTCCTTTTCCATCTTCCATAAATCTATGTTAGTAAATGGATTTAAGATTCTGAATGAGCTACTTGACTTCTCTCAGTCATTACATACCATCTGAACATACACTATGCAGGCAAACAAAAGTATGTTATTTTAAATACTATTAACCATATTTTCTTGGAAGTAGTAGACAAAAAAAAGCACCCTAAATCTATTCTAACTTGGATTCAGTGAACCAGCATGGAATCTGCTCAAGGGATAGGAACACAGCAGGACAACTATGTCAGTCTTTCAGATTCTTAATCCATGCTTCCTCTGTTTTTCTGAGCATACCATCAGATGATTTGCTACATGCTTTAGTATTAGTACATAAATCATAATAAAGACTCAGAAATGCTGTTTTCAGATAATTCAAAGCAGTAAAATACAGTATAGTCCAGCAAAACAGAAACTATTTCTGAAAAAAAGTGTTTTTTCAAATATGTTTTTCCAAATATAAACTTTTCAATTTATTTTACGACTTCCATTTCAGTTGATCATAATTGAGAGGATACACAGAAACTTATGGCAGCTGGAGGTCAATCTCCCTTGAAATAGAAAAGATTACACATTTCTCAGACTAACACTCTTGGTTCTCAACTTTCCTCACATGCTGACCTTTGAGGGTAACAATTTCCATTTTCTTAGACAGCCAGTCAAATTATTTAAACTCTCACTTCCTCAACTCCCAGGAAAAGACCTTTCAAAATTGGTAGGTAACAACAATACAAAGCACTGCCCACCATGACATGACATTAGCAAAACTAAGTTCACATTAAAAATGTTCTGAGAACTTGAAGCTGCAGAAAGACTAATGGGATTCTTAGTGGAATGCTAGGTATATACTAGTATGGCTGAAATAATTATTCAGTTAATTGATCAGATGAATTACAATATCTAGCTACAGCTACACAGTTAATTCATTCTAAAATAAATATTAGCTACTGCCAAAACAGTTGCTTCCTCCTTGTCATCAACCCATCCTCTTTCTTATACCAGCTGAAAATAAGCAACAACAAAACAAATCTTGTATCCCATTGGAGCTGATCTTTGATCCAGCTCCCAGTGTGGCACTGAAACATCAATATGAGCAAAAGCAAGTTGGCAGGAACTAACAGCTAAGAACATAGAGGGTGTGCACAGCAAAATTACCACTTTAGGAGCAGTTCAGGCTTAATGCTGACTGAAGTGATATGTAGCCATGAAAATATCTGCAACTCAAGGTTCAAATTTCATGAGAAAAAAGTGGAAGAACTCACTACTATCAGCTACACAGATCCATTCCCTCACAGTACTTCCACAATTGTCAGACTCCTGACAGTTCTAGAGCAATAATAAGTTTCAGAAACTTCTCAATAGTTCCAACAAAAGATAGTTTACTTAAGAACCACATTGAAAAAAACTTCACATTTCCAAAGTCAAATATATTTCATGTGATGGATATCTCTTCACAGCAGCAACCAAGAAAACTTTGTTATGAACATCACAGACTAAGGCAGAAAGCCCAACAATCAAGAACAACTTCTTCCTGGCAGGTCAAAGAGCCAATGCTAAACAGGTGAAACCTATTTTTTTTTTTCCTCCCACAGGCCTTAAACTCACAGTAAAAGCCAACATTCTCTAGCAAAACCCATCTGTTCCACGCATAAGAGTTCAAATACCATTCTGCTGAATTCTTTGCACATTTTCTTCAGACCTTGGGCCCACCAACTTTCACTAGAGGTTTATCAGAATCTCTTCTGTGATCATGTTTTACATTCTCAATTTGACTCATAAGATAGAAGGCAGGGATCTTTCCTTATTTAAAGCTAGGATCCCTCTTGTGACATGAATACATGATGCAGAATATTAGATAGTTAATCTGCTGTATGGTGCTCTTTTAAGTGACACTAATGGGATAAAGAATGTTTTGATAGCCAGTTTCCCTTTTCTACCTCTCCTTGCCTGCCAACCTGCGTGCACTAACTTTCAAGGCTTAGATCATCAAGACTTTGGTTTCTAAAATGAAGAGTAGCCAACTCTGAACTGCTAGGCTTAGATCAGTCTAGCTGACAAAACAGATATACCAAGGAAAAACAGTCAAGCTGACAGTTTTTATCCTTCTTAAAATTTAGATGTTAGCTTTATTTATAATTTAAAATAGGGTATCTATGGTTAGAGAAGCCATTAATAAATAACATTTAAAAAAACATTTTCAAATGTACTCTTAGATTTTACAGTGTCTTCCTGTTCCTGCATACAGTACAGCAAGGGTGCTGGTAAAGAGCCCTTCTGTGCAGTGATCCTGACAGTACCTTCCTGTGCAGACTTTCCTCATGCATGACTCTACTCTTCTGAAAAGGCAGCACTTCCAGTGCTGGTGCTTCAGTCCAGAATTCCTCTGAGGCAATTATTGCATATTTTCATATGAGCAAAATAAGCAGGATCTCCTAGTCTCTGGTCAGATCTCTTCTATGCTAGATGTGGGGAAAAAAAATGAGTCTTCACTTCCAAAGAGCCCATAATTCAAGACAGAAAAGAATGTATGAAAAAAAAAAAAAATCACATGAAAATGTAAGAAAACTGAGATAATGGTCCACAGATACATGTGTATATGAGGACAGGTACACTTTTTTTTTTTTTTAAACACTGCATCCTTGTAAAAACTCTTCTGCATACTGAGCTTCTATCAATCTGCTACAACCTCATCTACAACAGAACACAACACAAGTTCAAGGATCAGTCTGAAGCTCTGGACCATGAATGTCCATACTGTTTGCTAGTACTTTTCCAAGTGTATTTCTGGCCTATATTAACTAGACATTCCTTACACACTGGTACAGACAGCTCAAAGCACACATTTTGACAGGGTCTGTTCCCAGGAAGAGACTCTAGCTCTGCAGATCAGGACTACACAACATTTTACCACAGGACCAGAAAACTGCTTCTGGCTTGTACTATATAGAATCTGAAGCTGCCTGATGTTTTTTCTTTGATTAGGATTTCTGGGGAAGTGGTGAGAACGTTTTAACCACAGCATTTGAACTCACAGCATTGGTAAGCAAAGGACTCTTTTGTGCTCTGAAGATAACGAACAAATTGAGTTGGCATACACATACTACCTACAACAGCTGCACAACCTTAAGAGAAGCTGATGCAGAAGCATTGCATCACCTGCTCTTGCTTGGACCACACATCCTGTCTGTATCTGAGGGGACATCAAATGGATGGCTGAAGAAGAATGGCTGCAGGCAGAAAGAATTTAACCTGCAGTTTGGAATTCCTCTACCTTCGCTTAAAATGCCAAGAACCTGAAAATCTCAAGTCCAACACTAGACTTTGTGGCTATTCACATGTAATTCAAACACTGCACGTAAACAGGAAGAAAGCTCAGAACTCAAAAGTTAGCTTTGCTGAAGTTTCAACTCCACTGGATACACAACCTTCTACTTTTTAATCTCCACACTGGGCTGAATCTTATGTTGTAATTAAGCCTATCTAAGCAATCATCTAAACTCCTACTGAGGAAAACTGGTTTGGTCAGGGAAGGCCAGCTTAATCATGACATTAATCACAACAAATCTAATAACCGGATGTAAAGCTAACACAAAGCATGATGCTGCAGACAGAACCTTCATCTTTTGGAACCAAGATGGACCTTCAGGGCTCAAAGCTTCTTCTAACTGCCTAAAAATCTTGCTTTTTAGTCCCTGATGTAAATCAGTATAAGCAAACCTACTTGAAGAAACTCTGTGAAAAATGCTTTTTGATCTTTCTCCAATTTTACGTACTAAGAGTCATGAAACTACAGTAATCTTTAACCTCTAGTAAGGGATTAAAGAAATCATAACCAAGAGGCAGGACAGACAACATCTCTAGTTCTTAAGAAGGAACAAACAACCAGAAGCTATCACCTAACACAGTAAGTGCCTTGAATTCATTTGCTCATTTTCAGGAAATAACCTATTTTTGCCAGAGTTGCGCAGCTAAAATTATCAGTTACAGTGTAATTCCCTTTTCCCAGTCTCTTCTGATCATGATTACTGTTTGCATGTGAGAGTGGAAAGAAAATACTATTAAAATCAAAAGATGTCAGGCCAAAATTATGCCACCTATCAAATAAGGACCAAAGTTCACCCATTCATGGGTGGCTAGAAATGGCTAGAAGTGAATTAACTAGTTAAAGCAACGATGTACTAATACTGTCCTACTTTTGCTGTGCCATCTAATCCACAGCTCTGGCAAGCATGCTCACTTTGTATTTGTTCTCCAATTTGGCAGGGGTAGGAATGTGGCCTCTCCTCCGGAAGGTTGTAAAGTGCTTGCACTGAGGGCATGGCTTCGTGCTGGAGTCGATGCGGCTGAGTTCCAGGAAATATTTATACTTGATAATGTCCTCGTGGGGCAGGTTATAGAGGACAGTTGTTTCATCCAGGTGTTCGCTGCATTCTGTGATCGGGCATTTTATATCTGCTTGTCCCAGCTGCACCTGCATGTGAAAAAACAGAAGAGCTACATGACCTTTTGCTTGGAAAAGGTACTACTCTGCAACTATTACAGAAGCAGACTCTTGCAAATTCTAAATTAAATTGAATTTTCTTGCACAGTCCACAGACTATCAAGCATAACATCTTAAAATTATTTTTACTTATTCCAAAGACACAGCCATTTTTCCAGAGGGTACTTTCCAAATCCAAACAGAAAAGCCAATTACCCTTATAACAACTGTAGTTTTAAAATGTAGTCTCGGTGTACATACCATGGCTATGTACTCCATGAAAACAAAACATAAACTTAAATTAGCAGTACCCAAGCCATATTCCAAGCTTTAGCTGTGATGGCCAACTCTTCGCTGTCATGGCTCACAAAGACAGGCAGTAGAAACATACATATAATGCTTCATGTCAAAATGTGCTGGGAATCACAACACAGAGAAATTAAAGTCAATTTAAGATCATCAACTGACTCAGGGCTAGCCCTGTTGCTCTGCCTTGCTACTAGCAGCTCAGTACATGCCATACTGCATGCACAGAACACGTCAGTCGAGCCTGGGGCTGGCCAAGCTAATGAATTTTCCCAAGTACTTGAAGCGTCGTAAAGTTAAAAAATATATATATAAATCCAACACTAAAAACCCTTAAGAAGATGACCAAAACAGAAACACACACAGAAGCAAATTCAATCTGTCAGGGACGAAACTGTTGCTGATGCAACAAGCCCTGATGGTCTCGAGCTGATCCATATGGCCAGTTACCCGCAACACAGGTTCAGAGCTCCTGGATCTTAGACCAGGTCTGGACACAGGCCTGCACCCTTTGTGCCTGGCAGGCTTCTTTGACTTGGACTCCAAGCCAAAACAGCACATCCTCAGCAGCATGGCTACATTTGCTTGGCACTGAGCCTGAGTTAATAAACACTGCTGGATCTGAGGAGCCTGCAAGGCCCCAGAACGATCATGTTCACATCTGCCACAAGTAATGTTGAGAAAATGAGTGTAGACTGCAGACATGGAGCTGACCACCAGCTCAACTCCTTCTTCACTTAATTTCCCTGTGCAGGGAGGAAGGGGGGGTGGGCTGTAGGCAGAAGCAGTGTCCCTTTCTAGAAATTACTGTCTCAAGGCAGGTCAGTCCAGTTTATTTACTGTTTATCCTTCAATAGGCTCTGGTATTAGAATCTCCTATGTATGACAGTAACCTCTCAAATTCTGATGCAGATTTCACTACTGCTTGGTGACAAAGACAGACATCTTACGCCAGAGACTACTAATGCAGTATTTAATCTAAGAAAAAAAATAAAACAAAAATGCCGACACTGCTGCCCCAGTAACAGAGCCATGGGCTCTAACTGAACAATAATTTAGACAGTTAGAGAACTGAAAAAGGCATAGCAAAATGTTATAAAACCTACAGTTCATACTGACTTAAAAAAAAAAATAATTCCACACCTTTGGTCTCCCAGAAATGCAGTGGATCCAAAACAGAGTGAAGGACGGAAGCAGGTAACTACAAGACGGCAGCAGTCCATCTAGAAACCAGAGCACAGCAAATGCTCTGCACAGGTCAGGATGGAGGGAGACCTTCCCATGGGACAGAGGAGGTACGCCTGTTCTCAGGAAGCAAATGCTCCAAATTTCACATCCAGACACAAGACTACCACTACACGCAAACAAAGATAGGCTCAAGAATTTTGGCTTTTACATGGATCACAGTGAAGTAAAAGCAGTATATGGTTGAAGACACTTTTAAACAAAGAGATAACAACAACAACAAAAACCAACAAAACAAAACAAGAACCTATGTGCTGGGGCAATGAGAAGTTTTATATCTAGAAGACAAATGCACCTGAAGCAGCACATGAAAACTGAACACAGACATGGCATCACTGGAATCTCTTCTTTAATTTTTAAATCACTTCTCTGAAAGTCAGAGCACCTCAGTTTGACACACATTCAAAATGATGAGTTACAGCCACAGCACAGTAAGATCACAACATCATGACAGCACATCTCTATTTTAGAAGGGGTGCTATCATCTGAAATATTGAATGTACGGCTCTATCATGTGATCCTAAATATAATTAGCATAAATATAATTAGCATAATTGAGCATAGGAAGTTCTGCATGAAGGCGCACAAGAACTTCTTCGCAGTGAGGGTGACGGAGCACTGGAACAGGCTGCCCAGGGGGGTTGTGGAGTCTCCTTCTCCGGAGATATTCAAGACTGGCCTGCATGCCTACCTGTGCAACCTGGTGTAGGGAACCTGCTTTGGCAGGGGGGTTGGACTCGATCTCTGGAGGTCCCTTCCAACCCCTACAATTCTGAGATTCTGTAATTACTTACACTCTGTTTCTTATCAAAGAATTTTTGACAAGAAATAGGGGTCTCTGAACAACCTACTCACATTACTAGAAACCTTAATGCCAGAAAAGTTTTGCAGATGCTCAAGTCTTTCAACACATGTTCTAGCAACCCCTTCACAGGTGCTCCCACGATGCATATATAGACTCTCATTTAAAAAAAGAAAGAAAGAAAAATATATTCTTCCTCCGCTGCTGCCTACCCCTTCTGGGAGTCTATACAGTTTCAACAGCACGCTGCATCACAGAACACCCACAACTTCTGAGACCAAACGCATATCCGTATTTTATTTCAGAACACTTGACTTGTACTTTCAGTTGAAATTTATCACCCAGTACGTCTGTGCTAAACAAGTAGAAAAAAAAGTCTCATCCTTGAGGACTCAAATATGCTAACCTAGGAGAAAAAAACTTTACAGGAATACAAAAACACCATGGCATTACTACAAGGATGAATAAAAGATTCTATTTAAAGAAGTGTAGACACAATAATTTAAATTCAAATTGGCAAATTAATCCCATCTGTGGCTACTTGGGTTTTTTGTTTCTTTAAAGGATTAGAGAAATACTAAAGAGGGTAAGCCCTTTTGCTAGGAGTAAACTAAGCTGCAGAGGAGCAACACTTCACACTGAGAAGGCTCACTGCATTTGGCATTTAAGCTGGTGCTTAAGAAACACTGCTTACATGACATGCTAGTTAGAACAAACCTGCATTTATAAAACCAAGGAATACAACGCTGAACACTTTCTATTTTTCATGCCCACACAGAATGTGATTAAATACGTGGTAAAAAGTCAAGTGTGGTTTCAGTGTTTATTTTGAAAGTATGTTTTACACCCACTCCAAGTAAATCATTTTTATCTTCGGTAATAGTTTCAGCCTTTCAAATTTGGCAAAGATTGATTCTTTTCCTACATTTTGAATGGAAAAGAAGTGAACAGAGATGTTTTGCTTATTAGCAGTAACTTCAATGGAGCCTTGTCTTACCAAAACAGTCCATCTTTGTTTGTGCACTAGGACCAGCAACTGATGCAAGTACAGCTTTAGAAGTAGCTTGTTGGCTACCTGCTGCTGCAGACCCCTGAGGTACCATAGAACAGGAAAGGAAGAAAAAAATTAACCTGGGTAATAGCTGTTTTATTTTTCCCTTGATTTTTTCATAGGAAATTTCTAAGAGCCTTATCCCTTAATACCAGCTGAACACAGTATCAAAAGCCTGAGTTTTAAGAACTCTGAATTTCAAAATACCACGGTGTATCACAAACTTAAGAACACTCAATATACCCAACAGCATGGTATATTTTCACTGCATGAGCGACAATTGATATGCCTAAAGGTAGCTGAGTGGCAGTGCAATGGTAAATGTCAAACTGCATTCAGTTCTCACACCCTGCTGTGCTTCACTAATGTAAAGCATCTCTGGAAGGGCTGGCACTACTTACAATTCTTCATGTGGAAGCAGGCTCTCATGACTTTCATCCTATAGAGAGGTAATGTTTAAACTATCAAAACAGCAATACACCTCCCCAGTTCCCCTAATTCTTGACATTTTATCACAAAAGATTGGAGGCAGATGGGTGGGGACTCTCGACCAGTCCACATACTGCTCAAAAAACACGGTGCTGTCAGTAACAGGAAAGGATGCTATGGTCATTTGAGTCAGGAGCTGAGTGGGGGAAATAATTTTTCTCTAAAAAGGAAATCTTTGCTAGCTGCACAGAAAGTAAAGATCAAACTACACAAGAAACGTACTTGAAACTACACAAACTACACCAATTTGTACCTCTCACTTAGCCTAGCCATACCCAGCTAGAAGGCAACCTGTGTGGGTAAATTTGGGGGTGGGCTGTATTCCTGAAGGAAAAAAAGGGGGCAGGGCATTCTACTTTAAAATAGACAGATACAAGCCTGTATTAAACTTTACTTTTTTTTTTTAATTAAACGTCTGAATTAAACTTTACTCTTAGTTCAGAGATACATAAGCTAAATGAACCAGTAAGCTGTCAACTATTAAGCCAAAAGAAAAGTGAACAGTAACATGCTTAGTCTGTATCACTGTAGAATGATTAAATTTCTACCACTACCATCTTCCCCTGTAATCTAATGTGGACTTCATGCATAAAAAAAACAAAACACCTTGGGAACAGCACAGATGCAAACAAAGGGACAGTCTCATGTACAGTACTTTTATATTCTACTGACTAGCAAACAGAAGACAGAGTTTTGCTTTTATTTACAAGCAAAATTCTATTGCTTCTAGATTACTGAATATGCTGCACTTTTATTTTTGCTGGTAAGTTTCAAATTAGTGAAGAATTACTTTCTTCATTTCTGGTAGGCAGAGGGTATCTTCTTTTATTGTTTTCTTATAAACAAATCAAATAGGTTTTTGTGGAAAATTCTTCAAGAGCTCACCACAGCTCAGGGCTCCACAGTGTTTGGTGCTAACCAAATGAAATTGAAATAGGCATGATTCAACAAGTAAACCAAGTAGGAATAAAAAATAAAAATAAAAATGTAAACCTTTACTAAACACTCTGCACCTGTCTTTAAGGTTGTGGTTCCACAGTCATTTTTGTGATGCAAGTACTAACTTTAGCAGTCCATATCCCCTGTCTCTGCACTATGCCAGTACTGTCCTGGCACTCTCCAAACTGTTCTTACGAAAAATAATCCTATGAAACAGATTTCAGTCTGTCTGTGCTTACTGCCAAACTGCACAAATCCTCAGTGACTCAAAACAAGTGAGAAGGAACAACTTAGAAATAAGAGCAATAGGCTCCTTAAGTTGTATCATCAGACTGGGTTTCTCATGTGCACTGCACGTTCTCAAAGTTCTTGCTATGTGGTTCTTCACCAACCATATTTCCACCACAAGTTCCATTTGTATCTCCCTTCTATTCACTTCTCTATGCGGCAGACTTACTTTTTGAACGCCTCTTTTCAGTAAGCCACCACACCACCCTCTCTGCCAGTTGCCACCTGTAACCTTGTTCTAGTCCACAGCTATCCCACTACTACTCAGGAAAAAAAGTTTCACCAGTGATAGGTATGCTGCTGATCTCAAAAAGTTCTAGGAGTTCAAAATGATGAGGGTCTCCTGCATGCTGGTGCTGAATTCATAAATGTTAGTTCTCAGTTTTAATTCTTATGCCATGCGTGACAACCAAAACAACTATAATGACCACTCTATCTTCATAGCAGAGAAGGAGGAAGGCAACTGGCAAGATGCAAAGGTAGCCACAAACATTGGCAACATCTTGAAGTTGCCTGGCGGAAAAAAAAAAACAACCCTCTTTCCCATGACAGTGCAAGAAGCTTAAATCTAACTTTTCCCAGCACCATAATCTTACAAGTATTAATATACAGTGACAGTTGTCCAGGTTAATTTTTTTAAGTAGTCATTTATTATCTGTACATTCAATCCAAGACCTACTCTTAAAAAAATAGATTCGCTTGTCACATGCTCACATAGACTAACTTAGAAACGGTACATCTCAATGTCCTCCTTCATGTCTCTGAAAACAACGCCTCTGTCTTCCTTTCACACTGATACCACACACCTGGCTGAAGTCAGGACACTAACACAGCTCCTGCTCCATGTGACACTTATAATGAGAAAGTCACCTGAACCCAAGCATTTCAGGCATCAGGACACACTAGCTCTTTCAGCTGCACTGTTACATGATTTGCATTAACAATCAAACTGTCAGTGCTAAAAGAGAAGCAAAATCTCGGGGCTTTTGAGGAACATTTTAACATACCATCCTTCACTAGAAAGACATGCAAAAGTAAGAAGACGGGCAGGAATGACAACAAACGTAACTGCAATACAACCACTACATCAAAGGTTGGACCTTTCTGCTCTGAAAGCAAGCCTGCTAAAAACTCAACTGGTTTTCCAGCCTGGGATTCTGACCACAATCATTCCCCCTGAGATTGCAGGACAGAGCCCGGTCACACAAGCCCACACCTCCAGCAGCATACAGCAACCCCAGACAGCAGAGCCCTGCCACCTCAGCAGCCCACCAGTGTTAACTGTGGTCAGCCTCCATCAGCTCCCCACTCTACCCTTTCACCACAGGCTACACTTCTCTAGCACCAAATCATTTAAATAAGAAAATATTTTATCTTCGCAATGCTTTAAGACAAGTGCATTGTGTTTGATCATGTTTCTACCCATTATCACTCAATGAACATACTACACATGATCAGAAAGCATGGAGGCTGTACGCTCTCGGTTCTGTTTTTGGTGTCTCAGTTGAGCTCAAACCCATGTCAGAGGCCACAGCAAGTCTTGCATCCACACAAAACCAGAACTGTTTAACCTGGGCCACTGCCTGTCACTGGGACAATTTCTGACAAGGGGCAAGGCAGAGTTTCCTCAGCAGATAGGGCAGACAGGAAACTCCCACCACCTCACAGAACTGGAGGTCACAAGATGAAGTAGTCTCTACCTCTGGTTCAGGCAGGCTTGTGGAGGCAGAGTGAGGGGGAAGGCCTGGACGAGGTGGGAGGAGGGCAGCCCAGCAGGAAGTGGGGTAGGAACTGCAGACTTTGGAGGAACCTAACCCAAACCCACAGGTCTCTCAACACTTATTAAAGAGAACAAGGAAGTGCACAACAGCTATTTAGTTTTGTTCAAGTTCACATACTAACAATTCTAAGTAGTAAGGAATTGGAAAATTATCATGCTCGAGACATACTCGCTTTTGGTAGAGACAAAGACACTCATAAAAAAAGAGTTTTGAGGATGGCAGACTGAGCCAGGTACCCACCCTTTGTGGTGACGGAAAAGAGTAAAACATACTCAAGCCCTGACAGCAGTTGCTACTCCCTGGTAATGGGACCAAAATCCCACAGGAGCAGGCGTGGGAAAGGACTGCAGGAAGGAAGCAGGTGCCCAGGACCATCCACATACCACGATACACTCAAATGCCTTGGCCACTGCTGTTCACAGGGGCTTAGAAGGTTTAGTAAATGGGAGCAGAGAAGCAGCGAGACCTTCATGCAGTGAACACTTGTCAGGCTTCCAGCATCACGATAAAAACACAGCAGCCAAATAACACAGAGCACAGAACCAAAACAAACCAACTCTGACAGCTGATATTTGTGAAGTAAATAAGATAAAGTTGATAGGTTAACTCGTTAGTCAGGAGGCTTAAATTTAGGTGAGAACAGTCTGCTTTCCTACACCCAGTCTAAAGCCTGTAAGAATTCATCTGCATTTGATTTCGTTACCAGCCCTGTATGCATGTAATCAGTGAGGCATGGTCAGGCTGCAAAAAGCCCAGGGTGGTGCTGAGCAAACAGCTTGAGCGTGGGGGGTCCAAGCACAGCCGCAGTAACAAGCACTCTGCCACTGCCATGAGATGACACATCCCATTTCATGAGCCCAGAACGAGGTCCCAAAAACTACATGGTCATGGCACAATTGTTTACTACAACTGATCTTAAATGTTCCCCTCCCCACCCCCAAATCTAACATTCAATTCTTCCTTTCCAATTAAGATTAAAGCAGTATGCTGAGTTACTTGAGCAGGTCATTTTATCTATGTCAGTCTCTGATAGGAGCAGGAGTTGAAAAGGAACACTGCTGTTTCCTCATCTCACTTGCAGAAAAAAAAAAGGAATCAAAAAAACTTTGAGTAGTCAAGCTCTGGCCTCCACCAGGTTCAGACTGGATTAGCCAGGTTGAGATCAGTTCCAAAGGATTAATACTGGTCAGCTATTAACAATAATCAGCATTAAAACCAAAGTAAGCAAACAAAATGTTTCCTTATGAACCTGTAGTCAAGAAATCAGCAAAGACATGCATGAGTAATTGCGATGTGTAAATTGAAACTTCTTCCTCAGAATCCTTTCCTGTGCCTTCTTGAAGATAGACAAAATTAGCACCTTTAAGAGTGAAAACACATTGTCTCAAAAATCATTGAGAAGCACCACTTCAGGTTTTTACACAGAACAAAGAAAAAAAAAAAATCCATCAACCACAGTGATAGTATTTTCTGCAACTATTTGTACTAAGAGGAGATCAATAGCTCATTCTTCAGCTGTTTACTAGACAGGGTTCAAACCAGACAGAAAAGCTACAAAAAGCTCGAGTTCCCACTTGCCTACTCAGTACTCCATTCCAGGATGGTTATAGAAGAAAACAGTGTCACTATAGATGCACAGGTGGTAATAGAAAAATAGTAAGAAATTTTAACATAAATCCCTAAATTATTCTGGCTGACCAGATCACAGCCCACAGTCCATAGAAAAAGATAAACATGTTATTGTAATCCTTAAGCTGTAGATTGTAGCTTTCTAAAGGAAGGCAATACAACTACTTCATTTCAATATCTTTGCTAGGTGTGAGATTGTAGACAAGTTTTCTTGTGCCCATTAACAGGCAATGTTTTGGCTCTTTGACCATCAGACATGAAAACAAATTCTACCAACCTTCTCTCCATAGATCTCATACACAAACAAACAGGTTGCTTAGGTGCAAGTTAAAGTAGAAGAAATTCTGAAAATTACTTTCATCTGACGGATCATTGTCAGAAATGTGTAGTAACATCTGTTTTCTTAGATTCAAGGTAAAATCCCTAAGCCATCACTTGGCTTCCCTAACAAATCACGCAACTTAAAGGAATTTGTTTATGCAATGAAGTTGTTGCAAAATAGCTATGATCTGAATTATAAATGGTTATTTTCTCTGCCTCCCTGCAAAGGAGATCTGCCAGTGTCATCATACCAGTACCCACCCACAATAAACAAAGGTGCCTTTGGTGAAAAGCTGCTAATCTGTAAAGGCTCCTACAAAGGAAAATGAACTGGTAACCCTTACCTAGTTGCAGTAATAAACCTGGGAAGTAGACATGTGTGCACGTAGATGCATTTTCAAGGATAAACACTTCCTGGGAAAGGCTAGCACAGAACAGTCCTCCAAGCTTCTCTTCACATTCCAGCATTCAGATAAGACCCAGATACTGTGCCAAAACTCCAATTTGATGTGACTTTATGATTTCTCATAATACATTCCATGTGTATGTCACATTTTAATTCTGATTTAATGCCACTGACAGAAAACCACAATTGGGAGCAAGGGTACAAGATCAAGATCTGCAAACAAATTGACTTTCTCCATGCAACAAACACAAAAGCTTAAGCTGCGCTCCAATCCACACTGAGAAGCAAAAGTGAAAGCAAATCCTCAGGCAGAAGCAGTGAACTACCTACCTCAAATAGTTGACTTGTACTTAAGACACTTCAGCAGAAAACTAGAGCACAGAAGTAAAACCCTCTTCTGCAAGTTGAAAGAAACATTTTGCAGCAGAACCGACCAAATCCAGCACACAGTTGCACTGGTCTAGCACACAGTGATTTGTAGATGCTGCATTTAGCAGCCAAAATATTCCTATAAACAAATTCTAGCTATAATGTTGGGATTGTTAGTATTGGAGGCTGGTTTCACACAATAGCCAAGTTAGATTCTGGACTAAAACTTCAGAGTGGACCATGAGGAAGAGATTTGATTCTGGAAACAACACTGCCACGATTAAACAAAGCTGTGGAAATACACACAAGCAGCAAGAACAACAAGATCGTGCTATGTTTTCCATTGCTTTTGCTCCTTTGTGGATCACCACATACTCAGGCACTGGATGGGACGGAAGAGAAAGGTAGGAAAAACTGCTATAATCACTGAATTCAAGACCCTGCAGCTACTCTTTTTAGCTGTTTAGGGAAATTTGACTGGAATAAAATACAAAATAAGACTTCCACCCACATAAGTCTCCTCTTTCTAGATGCTATGCCAGGCTTACCCTGAATCACTGCGAGTCTAGACTGTGACTTCCAAATACATGCACTGATCTGAAAGATCTAGAGTGCAGGCACAGACCTCTCACCTATCAGCTGGTCCAGCACCCTCATCCTCAGGTCTCAGACCTCTTTAGCTCTACCATCCAATCAGTCAGCCAAGCATCCTGTCTAATGGCTAAAAATTACTGAAGGAGCTTGTATAGCTTTCTCCTTTGCCATCCGAGTGTTAGAGAGTGATCACAAGGCTGCAAGGAGAGAAACTTCAGCCGGCTTGCACAGGAGAAGGCTGAAGTGTTTTAAAATTAGTTTTCCAACTGATCTGGCTGCTGAATTAATTCTCCCTGTGACGTACAATCACTTATTCACAATTCAAGAGACAAGTTGGAAACGCACAGCCCACGAAGAGAGGCTCTTGCAGAAGCTGCTGGCTACTATCATCAAATCATAGAATGGTTTGGGTTGGAATAGGCCTTTAAGATCATCTAGTTCCAACCCCCTGCTATAGGCAAGGACACCTCCCTCTACACCAGGTTGCTCAAAGCCCCATCCAGCCTGGTCTTGAATGCTTCCAGGGAGGAATCATCCACAACCTCACTGGGCAACCTGTTCCAGAGTCTCACCACTTTCACAGTAAAGAATTTCTTCCATTAGTCAGCCTAACTGTCATGTCTACACCTTAAGATCACGGATCAAGTATCTGTGCTAATTTTGCTCACCTTTCATATGCCTGAAATATGTTCAGCAGCTCTCCTCAATAACCATTTAATGACAATGACGATAAAGAGGGGGGAGGGCTGCAACAAATTCTTTTTCCATGAGTTTTATGATTCAGTGTTTTCCACACATCCCAAAATTGCTGTTTATGAATGCTGATGTCCATTTTCCCTTTGTTTACATGTACTCAAAACTGCTCAACTGCACACACTGAAAACTCAGGTCTGAGCTGGCATTCACAGCACTTCAGAGGTGGTCCTCACACTTCTGAACTGCCTGCGGACACTGTCTACTCTCCATTCAGCCTCCCAGTGATAGAGAAGTGCCAACTGTGTACCTAAAAGGAATGGTTATAAGCTAACTAGGCTTTTTAAAGAGAAGAAAAGCATTACTTGAAACAACTTAGTTGTTTCAGTAATTTAATACATATTCCCAGCATCTTCTTAACAAGTAGTAAGGAGGAATTCTATCATACACTAGGAAACACTGAAATGGTTGACTATAAGAATAAAACAATAGGTATAATTGTATACAACAAGGTACAATATGAACAGGACACCACACTGGCACCTACTTCAAAGAGTTTTCAAATATATTTAATTGCTTTGTTTCAAAAAGAATGATACCAGCTCTAAATACTCCAATTTTAAAAAGGTCTTTGGGGGAAAAAAGGCCTACAATTGTAGGAAAGCCACTATTTGTCATTTCTGTAGATGTCTTGCTATTTATAAAGAAAGTTACTTAAAACTTGTCCAAACAATCAAGAAATAATTAAAAATATTAACTCTGGAATAAAGATTAATTATAAGAGTTACTAAAGTGATGAGCAGGTTGATAGATAACATCACTTCTGTTAGCATTAAATCTTTGCCAGGCTCCAGAAACTGGGTTGCCACTTTACATCACACTGAATATTTAAAGAAACAGCTTTGTTCCTACCAGAAGGCATCAGTTTTCAAACCACCACCAGTGAGAGCTGGAGCTCACAGACCAGGAAGGTAGGTAAGTGAAATGAGGTGAAGGAGATATCAAATCAGCTATATCCATCTCCATTTCTGAAAGCATAAACTCAATAGTGACTGAATTCTACAATACTAGTTCTGGAAACTTTCATTAATTATTTCCAAAGCCCACAGCAGGGAAGAGGCTAGAAGGTAGGAAATAAAGAATCATAGGAGAAATTAATTCTTATAAAACAACCATAGAATGCACACAATTTATACAAGGACATGCACCTCTCCAACTCTACATTTTATAAGAGCAAAAGAAAAGATTCATCTTACATTAGAAAAAATGTTTGTTATCAAGGAGACAAATACTTTGCAAAAGTATCTGATTTAGTATTTATTTGTATTTTTCATTGAAATTGAAGTATATATCCTGATGTTAAATCACTGACCTACCTATCCAAACACAGCCTCTTAAAATATTAGCTCTCATCCTACGTATTAAAAAAACTGAAAGAATTTTTCCTTAGGAAAACAACAATTCTTCTATACCAAATACTCCCACGTAGTGGTTTCAAAGTGCAATTACCCTCTAAGGCTATGCAGTCATTGTCCATTTTTTGCCATACACACAAGCGTAGAGACTTGATTAGCTGTAGTGGTCTACTTCAGAAAGACTTCAGAAAGAAGAAAGTCATCACCATTCTAGCTTGTCTTGGGGGGGAGAAAGGAGAAAAGTCAGGGAAAAGAAAGAAGAGCCATCCAGTTCAGCCCTTCCCATGTTACATCTTAAGTTTTTCCCTTGAGAGCATTCTCTTGCCTTGATGCGCAAGCAAAAAAAAAAAGCCTACTCTTCAAAGGCTTCTCAATTCATTTTAGTTCCCTCACTTTAATAAGTAAAATACAGTGATTTGCTACCTTCACAACTGCTCCTGTTCCCCCTTCACACAGGGAAAATTCTGCACCTCTGATGTCTCCTTTTAGCCTCCATAGGACAACAGTAGCAGTCACAAAGAATTGCAATTGCTTCCACTCAGCAAGCAAAATTGATTTTCCACGCAAAAGAAAGGTAGCAGCACTTGTACTTGGTGGTTTTGGCAATACACTGATAGGTGATGCGCTCTCCACCAAAATGCAGTCTGCAGTTTGGGAAATCTGTGTCGCCCAGTTGTTAGTTAACTTTCATGTTGTACCCATATTTCTCTGGAAGAATCAAAACAGTTGCAGAACAAATATGATTGTGTCAACTTCATAATTAATAGATTGATTTCTGGAATTTCTGCCCATGTGTTTCAACATTAGATATTCCCTCCCAACCTGGCCATGCTATAGAGGTTTTCTGAATAAGCCATAAAGTATCATAAAAAAAAGAACAAAATTTCTGTGAGAACCAGTAGGACTGAAAAACAGCTCAACTCTTTACAGGAACTAATCCCTAATGGTTAACGCATTTCTGGTTCCTGTCAAAATGTGCCTCAGCACTAACATGAATTGTGGAAAAAGTGTTCCACTGGGGACTTTCCCACCCCACCGCTCCCAGCTGGTAGATGGGATGACAGAAGCGATGCTCCAGAACTTGTTCCTGGCTCTCTCTCCTGCTCAGTTTGATCAGCTGATGTCTCACCATGTGCTCACCCAACTCAGTTTCTTACAAACTCACAGGCTTACCAGAACACTACAATTGTAGCATTAACTATTTAATGATACTAACTTTACAGCAGCACATCTGAAATCCAGTGGTTAACTGAACTAAACCAACTCTTCAAGTTTCCTCCCTCCCATACTCTATGCATTCTCTACATAAATCAAAGTTCACATACTCAAAACAGCTATACGAGTACATAAAATACTGGATTTTGCAGTCAAACATCACTAGGAACAAAGAAAATTATTTACCTGCATAGCAAGAAACTCTCAAAAGGAACTAAAAATCTCTTGAAGTTTATATTAAAATGTAAATGTTTAGAACTGGGTCACTTAGGTAGAAATGATAAATATAAGAAAGGCAAAAGGATGCTTATGCTTAAATCTACAACCCACTTGCTGTCCAATGACGATAGTGCTTTAACAATGAAAAGTTTAAGAACACTTCATGGAACCATTTAGATTAATGAAACATCGTTTGTTAAAGGCAAAATGAATCCCTTGTTGTGCTTTGGTGCATAGGTTACCCTAACTACACAGTTATTTTTAGCAATGAAGTCTCTGGAGTCTACTTTTAAACTTTAGCGAAACAAATGTTAAGTGTAAATATTTTAATGTAAACAATAATAATTACAAAAGTCTAAGGAAAGGACATAAATAAAGCGGAATGAAAAAGAGCTCGTGGCTTGCAACTGATCAACAACTCCCACCATGGATCAGCTACATCTCATGCCTTCACATGCAAAACAATTATATAATAATTGTTGTGCAAAATTTATACATGAGGAAGTCCAACCTAATTACATGCATCATGAAAACAAGCATTAGTAAAGTTAGGAGAGGAGTAAGACATCTGATACCAGTGCTCCTTTCTGTATCTGTTGCAAGTTTTAGGTGCTAAATCTCTGAAATATAAACGTGCAGGCTTAATTTCAACTGCGAACTACAGTTCCACTTCACAGAATGACATAATGGTTGAGGTTAGGAGGGACCTCTGGAAATTGCGGTACAACCTCCTTGCACAAGTAGGGTTCCCAAGCCCTGTGGTCCAGGCAGCTTCTGAGCATCTCCAGGGGAAGAGAATCCACAACCTGCTTAGTCAACCTATGCCAGCATGCAATCACCCTCACAGTAAGGAAGTTTTCTCTCATATTCACTCAGGACTTCCTCTGTTTCAGTTTGTACCCTTTGCCTCTCATCCCATTTGTTTTATTGTTCTGACAAAGTTCACTCTCCAAGGTACTCAAACCAACTCCTTGGTAAAATTTTTCCCAACAGATTTGAGTAAAGTGGAATGTTTCCAACTCGTACAGGACTCGTACTCCTTAGCTGTGCTACTGTTATGATGAAGGGTGACAGATTTGCATGCTACCAAACAAACCACATACATACAGTATTTGCTAGTGCACAACAGAAACACATAAAACACATGTGGAACGCAAAATCCATTGAGCAGCAAGCAAGTGCAACATTGCAAAGTACCTGGACAAGAAGAAGAAACTGTTCAGGGGATCTAAACAGAAAAGTGAAAGGAAAAAAGTGGGGTGGGGGAAAGCAACACTAGAAAAGATTAGGACTGTTATTTAATTGCTGTTAAGAAGAGACATGCCAATTTTGACTCGGTTCCAGGAGCATCACAATTATCTGCAGCATGCTAGTTCAAAAGGAAACTTATAGCAAGAGGCCAAACAAAGAACCTTGAAGGAAACATGAAAGGAAAGGAAGGTGTCCAAACCTCATGCATTTCATCTTTCAGTGACGAATCTGCAATTTAACTTCATTACAAAGGTTTAATCACCATCTCAGATACTTGTATTATTACAGAACTCAGCATGACCCCATAAAATACTTAGAGATCCAACAAAATTTCCGACTGGCTACTCCTCTCCCATGAACTTACAGTTTTAGGGAAAAAAAATGAGTTTCACAAGTTTGCTGTTAGTTACAGCTGAAGACATAGCAAAAATTATGTCCTCTCCACCAAAAATTGAAGCAAAACCAACTTCTAAAGTTGTTTAAACTGGAATTACAAGTAGGTGCGTCTCACAGGTTTTTCCATTGTTATCAGTGGAAGGCAATTAAGATTGATCAGCTACACTAATTCCATATTTTTCCATTTGAAAGAAGCTATGAGCAATTTCCTGTTTGCTTGGGTTTGCAACATACAGTATTAGCACAATTAACTTGCTGCTTAACCAATGCATGATATATGAAGATAACTTCTCTCAGTCCTAAACTCAAATGTCAACTCTAAAATACAAATATGTGGCCAAAGCAATAATACGCTAAATCAGATTTACATTTCCCTGTGAAGTGTTTTCTAACTTGGAGTGACAGATGCCATCTATTTTTATATATTTATTTTGAAAATAAAGTCCATTTTGTTTCTGATCTCATTAGCGCAGCCCTATTTGCCCAACAGCATTAGTCACTTCCTGCATGAGCCCTTGATCACCTACGCCAAATGAAAATAGTCTTTATTACATCCAACACCATATACTGATTTAACTGGAACATATTAATGGTGTGAGTACTCCTATCTCCAATGCCACCAAACACACGGTTATCACCAAGGACAGGAATTTAAGAGAAACTCCTTTTCTTAAGCTGTGTCACCCCCAAACTAAATTACACTCCAAGGGAAAAAGAGCAGGCAAAAAAAAAAAAAAAAAAAAGAAAGAAAGAAAGAGGAGAAGCAGAAAAACAACATCTTAATCTTACTTTTAATCCACATTCTTCTCATTTCTAGAGCTTATGGGAGAGGTAGGAAAAGGAAGAACAAAATCAACTCTTCCACTGCATTAGGGAGGGGGGTGGGTCTTGAAAAAAACCCTCCTAATGATTAGTACAACAGCTGGATATCTTCCTGATACAGGCTTTTATGATTTCATCCTTTGAAGTTTCACAGCTGCTCCACCTGAACACCAAAAATACCTGAGTAGGCTATTGAGCTTGATCATCAAAATCAGCATGCTGAAAACACAGTCAGGTGAGTAAGAGACATCAAGTCCAGAAGAAAAATCACAAGTTCTCCATGTTGCAAGTAACCACGCTGCTCATGACCCCGCATTTAATGTCCCTCACAAAGTGCAGTTTCACTTATGTCAACTTAGTTCAGCCTCCTCACCAGAGCTGTATGAACAGAAGAGAGCTTCCTCACCCAGCTAGCTGTAAGTGAGGCCTCAGGAAGGGTCAATCTCTGTGTAATGCTACAAAACAACACCCCCAGTACAGAGCATGGCAAAATCCTGGAGAAGCCTTCTGCTGGACCATATATACCTGCTGCAAGGCAGCTGACAGGCAAAGGGTCACCACATCCGCCTGCAGAGATTCTCCTACAAGGAGGTCTTTTGTTCCTGTTCAATTGCACATTGGCAGGAAGAAAAACAAACATTCCAACCACATGACTGAGGTAGCATGGCTGAACAACTACTCTTCCCCACACAACAGATGCCTATGTATCTTATACAGAGCTCTCACTTCAGTGGCATTGATGAATAATCTGTCACAGAGCCAAGAAGTTAGTATTAAATTGTGTAATTTACCTTTTCAGAGCATGATTGCAAGTACTACAGTAAGAGGATCACCATGGAAAGGAAATGCCATTCTAAAATGCTACTGAAAGCTGAAAGGAAACTCATCCAGGAAGGGGAAGAAGAAAGAGAGCAAAAGCTGGAAACAGTAAGAACAGAGGTCACTTTCCAGGATCTGGACAGCACTTAACAGATAAGTGTGTATCTTTTGAAGAATCTCAACTTCCTGCCATAAACAAAGGTTTTATAACTCACTCAAAATATGTATTAGTCAACTACTTCATCTCATCTGCTTTTTCTTGGGTAGTACCTTTGTTTTTCAAGCATCTCAACAGATCCTTACACAAGATAGGTTATTATTTGATACATTCCAGATATATATTTCAACAGTTTTTCCATTATGGCTTACATATATGAAGTAATTCATTGCCAAACCACAAGCCTACATTTTTTTTTCAGAAATATTTTAATGTTTTACTGCCCCTTCATATCACCATATATCAAGCATCATGTTTGCATACAGTTTGCTCATATCTAAAAATAGGTTTGTTGTGATCGTATTAGTCTCAATATCATTTACCATTACACTGATTCAAAAATTAAAATCAATTCACGCTTCCATGAAACTTCTCAAGCAGACCTCATTGGTGAAACTAGCGACACTACATGAAACCAAGACCCTGCAGGAGACCAGTTTAGTATAAAACCAACTTAACCTGAATTGAATAAAAATATATTTTAATTCTACAAAGTCTTTAAAGGTGAAAACACATACAGAGCATTAAAGACATACAACACACACTTGACTACCCTGCCTCTACTTCTGTGGAAGATTCATTCGTGTTCTCTGTAGGTATAACTTGCACACAGCAGCAATCGAGAGCAAAACAGCTTTAAAATCCCCATTAAGGCAGCGTACAGGTATATTTTGGGATGAATACAGACAGCTGATGTTCACTGCAACTCAGCCTTCTCAGCAGCACAACCCTCTCTATGCACACGGAGCCAGGCAAAGAGCCAGGAAGGATTTCTCCAGTATCCCTGAAAAACCACCATGCAGCCACCCTGACATACTGAAAGACCCCTGAGAGCCAATGTAACATTAAAGATACTAACGTCCCTCTACAAGCCTTGTCAAATATTGGTGTTAATAACTGGAAAGAAAGAAATTTCCAGTGAGACAGTAGGAGTTAAATTCAGGATGACAAAGCTGCAGCCTGCCAAGTGAAGTGTGCAGCTGAACTGAAGGCTCACAGAAAGACAAGAAAGCTCAACAACAGCCAACTACCACTATCTGTGTAATTAACAGCACATTTCCCAGCTTGTAATTGTAGCTTCACAATAAAACAAAGATTCCACACCCAAACA
This sequence comes from Alectoris magna, assembly GCA_030625065.1. Lineage (NCBI taxonomy): Eukaryota > Metazoa > Chordata > Aves > Galliformes > Phasianidae > Alectoris > Alectoris magna. The sequence goes on from CM060562.1 coordinate 61,513,329, forward strand.
CCCCTAAAGAGATCGCTTTTCATGTTGCATAGTTTTTTGGTACCTTAACCATCTGTTCCGTTCACTGTTTACATGGTAAAGTAATCTCTGGAAACTAAAACAAACAATTGCTGATCTTTGCTAATTGTTCATTCCGTCACAAGTTTCCTTATACAACAACTTGCGTGAATTCCCTTGGCGAGTTTGTTTCACAAAGGCATCCTCTATAGTCAAAGTTCAAGTCAGGTAACAGCTATATAGTCTTTCCCTAGACAGGGGAGCCAGGAGAACTGCCATGAAAGCTGTTCTGATCCAGCCAGATCAGCTGAGCCACAATTAGTCTTGAAGATACAGTTCTGAAGTATATCTAAAAGTATATATAAAAGCCCATTTTCATAAAAACAATGTGAAACAGGACTTTAAATTCCTAACCGACCAAAGATAAACAGAGTACAAAGCATTATTTGCAAGTACATCCTGGGCATTAGAACACTCCTTGCTGAGTTCAGTGAATGAAGAGTAACATCAGACAGTCCCTCTCTTCAGTCACTTCATTTAACTCAAGCTTCTCCTCAACAGTGTGCTTTCAGAAGAACAGATGGCTTTCCCACTCACCTGGGACAAACTTTAGTGTCTAATGATGACACCCAGAGAGTCCCTTCTGATAAGACTGCAGGTGGTGGCTTTGAGAACCGTTCATATCACAACTCTTCTTCCTGAGCCCACAGGGTTGCTCTATTCAGACATCTTAGCACATCATAGTATCTTATTTCATTCTACTTCTTAAAAGCCTGAGAACAGCCTAGATGAGGAAATGAAAGAGAAGGCAAAAGAAACACATGCAATTAGAGGAAATAACATCGTTTAGAATGATGTTTGCTACAGGACTTCTAAGCATTGCTTCTCTGAGGAACAGAAAGCTCAAGACAGAACTGAGTTAATATAGAAGTGTTTGTTGGTTCAAACAATCCTACCCTTACTCTTTCATCATCAGGACTGATAAATACTAAAACTTTTCTAATACAAAAACTTAATCCAGAAGTTAACTGGGAAGCTAGTATCAGAAAGCTTTATGACTTAACAATGCTACAGGAACAAACCAGCAGAGAAGCAGGCACTAGCTCATGCAGGATGGAAGCCTCAGTGCTGTAGGTGGCTCTGAGAAGTGCTCCAGATCACACCATGCCTGTCCAACAGCCGTGGACACACATGCACCTTCAGGCACTGGACAAAAGCCATTCAAAAGAGTATATGATGCTGCAATACAGTCAAATTGCAGCTTTGATTTCATCAAGCTCCAAAGAAAACTTCCAGGTGCAGTCTTCTCAACCCACTTCTTTCCCCTTCTGTTTTCTGTTTTTGCTCTGACAAACCGTGTCAGTCACCAGCATTAATTGGTCCTGCTTGGCCACAGACACTTTGTTCAGTACCATCTTCTTGTGGAATACACACGTGCATGGCTATTCATGAGACAACTAGGAACATGATTAGACAAAAATTAATAATAGTTCCTAAAGGCTAACTTGAATTCAGATTGATGTTTCTGTTGGTGGAACTGATGATGCAGGAACAAGTTAAGAAGAGTGAGCAGCACTGCTAGCGGAAGTCACTGTTAACCTTGGGGCTTGGACAAGAGGCCTGCTCTTCATGATACAGGAAGGAAAATAATGAGATCCAGAACTCATGTTAGGTACTTAATCTACTACAAGCGGCAGCTTGTCTGGCTAGGTCTTCCTCTGCTTTACCTTAGGTGAGGCCCTCATGAAGATCTACGTGCTAGGACACATTAGGCAGGATTTAATAAGTTACTGTCACAAATAAGTAAGAATCAAGCTTTAAGAGGAAACACCTCCCTCACTAAGGCAAAAGGCTCAGTACTGTCCATCAATAATCATCACAACTCACTGCAAGGGAGGTTTAAATCATAGAATGGCCTGGGTTGGAAGGGACTTCAAGATCATCAAGCTCCAACCCCTGTGCCATGGGCAGGGCCACCAACCTCCATATCTAACACTAGACCAGGCTGCCCAGGACCCCATCCAACCTGGCCTTGAACACCTCCAGGGACAGGGCATCCACAACCTCTCCAGGCAGCCTGTTCCAGCACCACACCACTTTCTTGATAAAGAACTTCCCCCAATATCCAACCTAAATCTTCCCTCCTTCAACTTAAAACCATTGCCCCTTGTCCTGCCATTTTCTACCCTTGCAAAGAGTTGAATCCTCTCCTATTTGGAAATCTTAGACTGGGAAGCTGTCAGTAATTTAAAATAACATTACAACTCCAGAAAACACCTTGAAAGGAGGGACATCTCTAGAAGTTTAAAAATTACTTCCAAGTGTTACCAAGAAACGCAACAGAAGCAAGTCTGAATCTATGCTCCGTTATACAAACAGGTAAGAATTTCTAAGGTTGCTTTACTTGCACAGAGATACGTAAGGTAAATTGAGACTGTAAGTATATGCATATATGAAACAGGCAGATTATAGCGCTGCATTTCACTTTAACTACTTCAGGCCTAGATAGCCATGTAGATGTTAATATGCATAAATTTCTAACAGCAACAACATTCAGGCAGAACACTGTTGCTTTACAACTCATTTTCTAGCCTTACTCTGAATGGGATTAGTTCACCACAACAAAATACGCTTATGACCACCATAACTCTCCCCGAAGTTCTAACACCTTCATTTTGCAGATGGCATCTAACACAGTCTAAATTCTACGGGGCACGTTTGCTATTTTGCTGGTCCATCCACTCAAAAAACTTATTTCGCTCATTCTTTCCTGTTTTTAAGCTGACTGCTAATAGCATCAAGTTAACAGAGTTTCCAAGCTATTGCACAACTGAATTGCATATGCACTTGAAAAATCACTGAACAGCTTACATACATACTTCCACGAGTCCCTTAAAGGAAAACTTCTAAATTATATGTGGTACCGCACAGGTGCACTGGTATGGAAAGGCAAAAGGTGTCCTCTCCCTGAAGCCTATTCATACAGCAAGTAAATTTTAAGCAATTGAAACTGTTAAACCCTCTTCTACCACTTTGTCCTCACACAGCAGCAATGCTAATGGCAATAGCTAAGTACTCTTCAGCTCTTCAAGAAAGAAGCACCTCCCTCAGGTCTTCCTTAATCATATCAGACGGCAAAATGCATCTTCCTACCCCACCCTTCTGATACTTACGGGGTGTAAAAGTCTTCCAGCACACCAGTAAAAAATGAGCCCATTAATTTCCTGTAAGGTTTTTACTGAAACTACATACTTTAAACTGTGTCTAAAATCCAGTGCTATTTATTGATACTCTTTTTCCTAGTTTTCCTCCTGCCACCCACCCAATTGGAAAACAGAGATAGTAGCCATACAGTGAAATGGGACTATTTACCAGAACAACTAGCTAGGAAGTCATCTGCAGGTTTAAACAGAGACCAAAGATCCACCTTACACATGGAGCTCACCAGTCTTTGTGATTTTCTTGTTTTATGAAAGGCTTACCATAAGCATGCCTACCTTCAGGGGCAAAATGATTCTTATGTCATCACTGAGCCCTTCCCATCCTGGCAACCTTCTTCTCACTCTTCTTCCTTCCTCATATTGTGTGAGCAACCTCACAGAGCCACATCACAGCTGAAACAACTTGGATAGAACTTCCCTTTCCTTCCCACCCCTGAGCTGATACACCGTTCCCATGAGTTCAGAGAGCCAAACTAAATAACTGAAGATGTACCTGCATTTGTTGCCACTCATTCACATCAATGGCAGAAAAAAATAATACACAATGGCATCAGCATTACTAGGCTTGAGAAATCTAAATTTTGCCTCTTATTCTTGCCATTGCAATATCCAATATGACTTGTGCTGTACTTAATAAAGGTATCAATGGAAGAAAAGTCCAAAGCAGTAGAAAGATACTTTCACTATTTCAACCTGATACTTCTAATAAAAGGCACACATCGTTTTATTAATGTATTACATCGCAAATGTAAGCAACAAGTGATAACTTTAGAAGCTTCTTATCCTTTCATTAAATTGTAATCTAGGAAATACACAGCCTTCCTCACAATTAAGTAAATAAACAGGAACAACTGTACATCCCAAGAAGCTTCTCAATGAAAACATACAACAATCTTCAACTGAAGCAGTGAAGTAGATTTTTAAGATATAAGCAGCCTTTGCATCCTTCCAATTTCAGTTCTAAAACTGGCTTAAATTATTGGGTTTCTAACCTCCTGAACTGCTAAACCAGAAAATATTCTTCTCCATAAGTAAATACTTGAATATTATTTTTATCTTGTTTTTTTCCTGTTTTACAGTTAAGTAAATGCTTTCACAAAGCTTATTTACCTACACAACAAATACCACACATTTAGGAGCTACCTCTTCAGCAGGAATGCTGTTACTTTTATGTCCACAATTTCTTTGATTTACCAAAAATTTTTTTCAAGTACTTAAGAATGGACTTCAAAAAAGTTAAATGGCCTCTTTGTCACTAGACAAATCTGTCACTTTTCCTGCATCAGAAAAAAGTCACTGTTACTTGGCAGATAGAAAACCTAAAAAGTGGAGTTATTTAAAAAAAAAAAAAAAGCATCTACAAAAAAAAAAGTGAGAAAGGCAAATGGAAGAGAAGTTCAAGCAGCTGAAGTGTATATATAAAGGACAGATAAACCATCATGACAGGGTAGGTAAGTAATGCCCTTCTTCACCAGTCTAAATTCTTTTGAAGAAATCACAACCCTTACAACTCTTAACCATTTTTACTATGTAGTTACATCCCAGCCATTCAAGATACATATTCTTCTTGAGCCTGGCTGGTTCAGATGGCAGGAAGCAAGATATTTGTACAAGAGGACAAGAGGTACAAACGGCCAAGAGGCCCCAGAGCAGTTGGGAAAGCAGAGGACAGAAGAATGGGGCAGAAGTGAGCTCAAGGCCTTCCCAAGCCCCCTTTAAGACCTTCATTCCTCATGGCTTGGGCAACCAAACCCAACAACTCAGTTTTCAATTTATTCCACTTTGAAATCCCTGGCTTGAGCCCATGCCTGTGCCTGGCAGCTCCTGGGAGCACTTGGCAGAACAGCGGGAAGGAAGGCCTAGAGCAGGTGATGTTCCTTCAGCACAGCTGGACTAGCGGCCCTGGTGCCAGTGCCAGCTTTCACCAGATGCACTGTTGTACACTCCATGTACCACACTGGGTACAGGAGGTAGCTGAAAAGCAAAGCTGCTGCTTCACAGAAACTCTGCTTTTTCAGAATGACACCAGTTCTCCTCCATGTCTCATTGCAATTCTATGTCCATACAAAGCCTTCACCCTTCAAAAAAAATCAACTCTGCTATCAACATCAACTGTTTTGTGACACCTCACCCTCATCCCTGGAATTGAGGTATTGTTGCATTAGCAGAACCCCTCAAGGAACTGCTTCAAGGTGACATCATCTGCTCCCAACATCTCTGATCCAACAGATCAGTTTTTACCACAAAACATCTTAGCTGCTTGAAGAACATCCATTTGTTTCCCCTTTCATCTATAACGGACCAGATGAGGATGGCCACATATTCCAGCTCCACATCTTGCAAAGACTTACCCAAACAACAGGAATTCAAAGTTACCCAAGCAGGGTAGGTTTGAAGCTACTTTCACACAGAGAATGGACACACCACACAAAGTGGTATTACGTTGACAATACCTAGGTCTATATGCACTAGGGCAACTAGGCAGTATTATTATTGAAAAGTATTGCTCAGAAATTGTTTTCTTAAAAAAATTAAATGCAATTCTAGCAATGCTTGATTTTTCAAGACTGTTTCAGACTTAGGTTTTGGCTCAAACTGCATCCATCAGCAAGCATTCAGCAGGACTGAAAGTCAGCTGTGTGACAAGTCAACTCAGAAGATGAACCCTGAGGATACCTGGACACCATCCTGGACTGCAGTACCTCTCCTACCCACACAGCAGCATAGCAGCACTGTCACTGCACACCACACATCAGGAATACTGGGGCAGATTTTCAGAAGCTGTTTCCTGAAAATCAAAGTGAAGAAGTTTACATACTCTCCTGTGCTTATGTATTGCTTACAGCTGTTGAACCAGGTACACCTGCCACTCTTCCACCTCAGGAATAAAATACTTTACAGTGACCAAAGTGCCTGGTTTGGCTTAGAAAGCCTATAATCTAGCATATAATATACTATTCTCCTACTTCACCTCTCTTCCTCCTTTGCAAAGTTCCCTGCTGTTGCAACTTCAGCTGGAAGATACTTCAACTGGAAGGTGATTTCTCAGCCTGCCTTCTCCTTTTAGCAGCCACTCTGTAGCCACCTCAGTAACTCAAAACCAGCATTATAGTATTTTGGGGGATTCAGATCCCTTGTGAGCACAGATCTTCTTCACTGGATGACCCTTCTGAGCTCTGGTTTGCATCAGGGCACCAAGCAGCTCATTAACAACCAGATGATTCAGCACTTGGTGGCTACATTGCTGCCTGGTTTCCTTCAGCAGCCAGACTACAGCTTTGAAGGCTATTATTTGCATGATACAATCAGACACCTGAAGAGGTACACAGGTGTCAAGTCCCTCTTTCTCCAAGTCAGTACTAGTTCTGGGCAACACATCCTGCTCTTGACTTTTCCTTACTGCTGGGATGACTTCATAATCTTATTCTTCCCACAAAAATCCTGATTGTAACATTCTGCTGCTTTCTTCTCCCCTCGCATCTTTCAAAAAGATCACGTACAAAAAAAAAAAAAGAAAAGAAAAAAAAAAAAGGGCTGAACACAAGGTCTCAAGTCACAAAGGAAAACTGGTAACAGATCCCAGGTGGAGGGATGATAATCTCCTCATTCCAGGCTCAAAAGAGCTAAGTAGGATTCCTGTCCCACCAAAGCCAGTCAGACACCAAGCATTGCCAGCTGCAACCCCTCCCTGCCCCAGCAACCCCTTCTGATTATCCACATCCACTAATCTGATTAGCATTCCTGTAATTAAAGCACCACAATATCTGACTGAGAATATGGTAGGCTGTTTAAATTAACTCAAAGTTCTTTAATGTAAGAAATTACCACTCCAAGAGAATTACAAGATTCACAAAATAAAGCATCACATATGAGCATAGGATCAAAACTGGATTATCTAGTCCCCCAGTTCAGAGGTAGGAAAGCAGGCAGCCAAATCACAAAATTTTCTATGAAACATTTACAGCCACTTTACAAGAAAGGATACAATTATACATTCTCTAATAAATACTTGAAGCAATACATATCTTTTTTAGATACTAGGAAAGAGAAAGTGTTATTTTGGTCTACTCATTATTTACTGAAAAGCGAGGAGTGAAGTTGCTATTCTGAACAGTACTTGCAGGTTTACAAACTAGAGAGATGAGAAAAACACATAAACCTTATCCTCTTTACCAGGCCAGGATAAGTTAAATATAAATCCCTAGTTAAACTTTAAGTTTCCCCCTCTGCAGCAAAATTTCTTCCTATAGCTGTTGGCTCATTTGTACAGGGTATTTCTGAACCACCTCCCACCCAGACACACACACACACACAGAAAGCAACACCAAGCACGAGTATTCCCTCTGACTCAGATTTACAAGCAACAAAGAGAGATGAGGAAGTGAATCACTCATTTACAGCAAACCTGTGTGGACGCAGCTTTTGGAATAAACCAGGTCTGTTATGACATTAAATGGAGAGGAAGGTGCAAAGTGAAGAAAATGCGAATGCAATATTACACTTGTGGGATCAAATGTTCCAGTTCTTCCCATACTTCCTGGGCTATAAGAGGCACATATGAGTGTAGAAACACACAGCTCCCACCTGAAAGAGAAGCACTCTATTCACCCTTTCACGACCCACTTAACTAGGCATTTTCCTATGTGCTCAAGGAAACTGCCTCTGTGAGCATCACGGTCTTGAAAGAGCACAGCCATCTCCAACACTGTTGCTCAACCACCAACAGAGAGCAGCTTTGGGCTGCATCCCATCCTGGAGATAGGTAATCATAAGACCCTGACCAGGTGCTGTAGGACCCACACTCATACCCCATGCCCTAAGGTACAAGAGCTATGATCCTGTTCATAATAGTTCAATGCACGTACCTACTCCCTCTTCAATTTCTCTGGGTCCAAGAGAATAGTATTTTTTTTTTTTCCCCCTTTCCTTTTTGTGAATGATAAACTGGTCTTAGACCTTTAAAAGCCCAAGAATGTAAGGCCCAGAGAAAGAACACCTGAACTGAGGCAGAGGTAAACTAATGTATTTTACTGTAGTACAGTCAGGCTCCAGATCTGGAGCTCCAGGCTCACCTTCTAAGCTTCTATACCAGGTGTTAAATCTCCGATAGGGATTATTCAGCCAGGTGCCAGTGATAAGAGACTGGATTTGACCTCTAAGGACCTTCCGAAGCAGCACTTGTTGCTTCAGAATTCAATCAATTGCTCCCATTTCCCCCCGTACCAGTAAAACAACAAGAGAATTCTACATTTTCATCTGGATAATCATCTCAACAATGCCTAACACTTTGCTTGACTTTTTCTAATCTATAGTGCTCTAGGGCAAAAGTTTTGATGCAGTTATATATTGTGTAAAAGACAGCAGAGATCATTAGCATGGTTTTTGTTATTCCATTAGACATCATTTCAGAAATCATGATGAAGCCATTATACAGACTCCAGCTTTCTTCAGTGGGAAAACAAATACATTAGAGATCTTCATCCAAGTGTTACACTTCTGACAATATGCTCCATATATTCACCGTATCAGTGTCCACTCAAACACGGGGTACATCTTGCTACTTCTCTGACACAGAAACCAGATCTAAATGTACATCCGTTTTTTTCCTTCTCCCTCTGCTCCCCCTCCCAATTTCAGGTACATTCCTACATAAAGCTGACTGTAACCAAACTGAAAATCTGTTACAATTTTCAAAAAGAGCCAACCGTCCAACATTTACTATTTTCAAACTTTTTGGTAGGTTTTCTTCTTATGAAGGAAACCACTACGTGAAGCGCTAGGCCTCAAAAAACTGAAGGTGACTTTATCCTATACTGTCCTTTCACTCATCTTTTCCCAAATTCCTCTGACAGAGCAGGCATGGAGAAGGCTTTTCCCTCTCCCCCGAGGATGAGTCACACGGTCCTCTCACAGCACAAAGGAGAAAAATGTTACTTCTTGTTCTCCCCAAAGAAACATCACTTGTTTTTCCCAAAAAGACAGATATGCTAAGCACACATTGGACTGCTTTAAAGGATATTTTGTTGCCTATTTCTCCTGAACAAATACATCACTCAACTAAAATCCTGCTGGGTCATAACAAGATCAGTAAGAGTCCCTGCGTCCACAGAAGTGCTTTGTGAATCTCTATCCTCAATATTTGTAGCCCTGCTGCAGATATCCCTTTATCTGCATCTGTATCCCTGTTCCATCTTTTATGTATATGAGCATCAATATGGCTATCTGCCATGTAGACCTTTTAATAGCTTCTGGACTAAGCTTTGCAGAGTACTCAGCAATATCAGTGGCTTCATCCCAGAGAGCATCCTCATATTCTAAACTTGCTTTATGGGGTTTTCACCCAGCTCCTAAAGCCAGATAGCAATGGCAGACACCAAGCCACACAATCATCCTTGAATTGCTGAGCTGAAATCAGGCAGAATTGTTCTTAGGTACAGCTTTAGCTGCCAGATCATGCAGACCACTTATGCCACTGCAAGAGATTCTCTATTGCCTTAGCTCAAAACTAATACTATTTACAGTTTGGGGCAGAATCTCGCTCTGATACATCTTCTCCAACCTTGTGGGATCCTACATCCCTTCTTACTCAAAGGAAACAAATAGGAGAAAATATCTACGAGCATTTCAACTATTTTAGACAAATTATACCACAAAGACACCTCTCTGTTCACCGAAGAAGAGGATTAGCCAACTGAATTCGGTATTTGAATGCCCAATGGGTACAGACCCCCTGCCAGTGGCAGGGACATCTTTCACTAGATCAGGTTGCCCAAAGCCCCACCCACACAATACAACTTTGAATACTTCCAATGATCAGGAAGCATTCTTAGGGTGATGACTGAGGACCCTACTTGGCCATTCCCCAACACATTTTACTACCCATTTTAATAATGAAAAGCTACCACAACCCATTGTCTTGACACACAGATTACAGAAGCTAGGGAAGAACACCTGATGTCTATCACACCACTTTTTGATCTCCAAGGTGAGACAATATCCTGACCAGTGACCTTGGTGGCAAATACGAAGATGGCTCAAACACATGCTGGCAACGAATTCTGAAAACTTTCTAGACTTCCAGTTCATCAGTTAGTTACATACCAAACCAAAGCATCCTGGGTTCTGTGCAAGAAGTCTTATAAGGTGTTCCCAAATTTCAGTGTTAGGGGACACATACAAAAACACAGCTCTCCACCCCACTCATCCCATCAGTTCCCACATTAAGCCCTTCCCTGTTATCTAAACATGATAAAAGTGTTCCGTAAAAACCTCAGTGAGTGTAGCATTAGCCAGAATAAATACTACCAACACGAGTAACTGCTGCATGGGCTTGCAAGTGCCCAGATGAGAGCACGTGCCAGTCCCAAGCCGTGAAATGGCCTGGTTGGAGGAGCCCCACACCTATTTATAGCGCTTGGGGGAGCTGGAGCTGTGAAGCCATTCCCAGGCACACGGCCCAGTGGAGCACAGACTGTAGCACAGTTCCTAGGGCCAGCAGGTGCAAAAATACGTCCCACCAGCACGTCTCAGCTGAGTGTGTCTCCCATGCTTCTGCTGAATGCATACGTAAGGGTGGTTAGCAAAGAGTTTTGCTTGGTTTTGGTATTTTCACATACCTGACATCTCCCTGGCTCTTTGGGTTTAGGGCTCACCTACTTCATTGGTAGGAGCAACACAGAAGCGCTTTGTGATGCTAAACCAGTTACCAGCAACACTAAGCAAGGCTGGTCAGCTTTCAAGCTCCTGACTTCCCTTCGAAAACGCAGCCTGATTGACAAAGCAGCGATGAAGCAGCAGGCTGTAAGTTGGCTGCGATGTTCTAAGTTTGCAAGAGCCGTTCCCTTTTCTCCCCAGAGTTGTTACTGTTGTAACTATGACCCCTCAAGGCTAACCACAGAGCTCCTGCACAACAGCCCCGTCACCCCGCGTAGAGCAAACACCACAGCAGCACGTCACCGGGCGAGCAGCAGGGCCGCCACCAGCACGCAGAGAGGGGCTGCGGAACAGCCGCCCAATCCCCGATCCGGAACCAGCAGCTCCCCGAGGAGCTCAGGGGTACCCAGACATCAGCGATCGCTTCGGGGTGTGGCGAGGGGCCCGGCCGTACCTGGGAGCTGAGGTACCGCTTGAGGCACTCCTCGCACACCGCCTTCTTGCAGCAGGACAGGGGCTTGACGGGCTTCTCCTCTAGGCACACGCGGCAGCTCAGCACCAGCAGCGGCCCGAAGTCGCCGCCGATCAGCCCGGAGAAGGGTTCAGGCAGCAGGTACAAGTCCACCACCTCGATGCTGCCGCCCGCCGACAGCGGGTCGCCGCCCGCCGCCACCCCGCGCCGGGCCGGGGGCTGCGCGCTGCCAGGGCCGGGCGGGGAGCCGGGGCCCGGCCGGTCGTTCTCCACGCAGTACACGGTGCAATACACGTGCCGCCGGGCCGGGCGGCGCCAACCGCTGCCCCCCTCCGGCCCCTCCTCCGCCGATTCCCCCACGCCCGACGTCTCCAGCCCGGCCGCCTCCTCTTCGTCCTCCCCCGCCGCGTCCCCACCGCCCCCTCGTCGCTCGGGGCCGGCGGAGGGCGGCGGCTCCCCGCTCCCTCCCGGCCCGGCCGCCTCCCGGGGCGGCGGCGTCTCCTCCGGGCCGTCCTCCCGTGGGCCCCCGGCCGGGCTGGGCGGCGCGGCGGCGGCGGCCCGCGGGGCGCTCAGCGAGCTCTGCTGCTCCCCCATCGCCTCCCGCCGCCGCCGCTCCTTCCCATCCAGCCGCCTCCCGGTCCCGCTTCTGCTTCCGGGTCCCGAGCCCCGCCGCTCGCAGCCCCGGCGACAGCCTGCCCGCCCGCGGGCGCTCGGCCTCTTCTCTCCGGGGCTGCGGACGCGGCGGGGCCGCTCCGCTCAGCGCCGCCCGCGGGCTCCCGGCCGGAGCGCGAGCCCCATGCCGAAGGCAGGACGCGGGCAGCCGCCCCTGAGCCGCGGGGCAGCGCCCAGCCGCGCCTCCCGTCCCGCCCCGCGCCGCCGTCCCCTGTGACGCACCGCCCCGTCCCGCCCCTGTCTGAAGCGTAAACACTGCGCGTGTGGTGGTGGGGTATGGCCATGTGTGCGGTACATACCAGCTAAAGTCTTGTGGGAGGTACGAGAGAGCGCGGTGCACCAGGACTTGCATAACAGAACAGATCCAAGTCAATCAGCCCGCAGAGAGAAGGCTTTTCCTTACCACTCTGTAGAATTGCAAGAGCTTTGTCGTGTGTGACACAGAAGTATATGTGAAGCAAAGGCGTGTCATTGAATTCCTTCACAGGGGAACAGTGCGACCGCTGACATTCATCGATGCTTGCTAAACATTGATGGAGGCCAAACAGTGGGTGTGAGCACAGAGTGGTGGTGCATTTCAGCAGTGACACTGACAGTGAGTCACCTCCACCGGTGCACTCTTTTATGAGCACAGTGTGCAGACTCCATCAGTGGAGAAAATGCAGAGCTAATGGTGGTGGCTGTATTGAAAAACAGTATTTTGTAGCTGAGCATTTGCTCTATCAAATAGTATTGCTGTGCCCTTTGTAGCTGTTATAGCTTCCATGGAAACCATTAGAAGGCATTACTTTCAGAGCAACCTAAGTGTGAAAAAGGAGTGCTCAACTTCCCAGGACTGCAGTTCTTGAGTTTTCATGAAAATTACTTGTACTAATTTTTTTTTTTTTTTGAGGTTGAATAATTAACATTCATTCCTCTGAACTTGTTCCGAAAACCTCTGAGGAAATCTGAACATTTGTTCCCATGTATAGCTGTAAGTAACTGGCAGCGGAGCCTTGGGTTGTTGAGTGTAGGAACTGTTTGCTGTCGTTGGTTTGTGTTTTTTTTTTAACACTCTCTTTTATCATGCTCAATTTTTTTTTAAAGTATTTGACATGTTACCTATGATGGCAAAAGTATTCTGAATATTCTGGGAATTATCTTCAACTGAATGCTTGTATTTATTTGGAAAAATAAAAAATAAAAATAAAAATTCAGGTTCTTACCTTTTGCCTCCCAGCACTTGTAGTTCTCACTACTGTATACACACACACCCCATACAATAAATAGTCTTACATCCTCCAAAATGCATTCAGCCAGTACCGTTTCCACTCTGGACATGGTCCTGTTTCCAGAAGTTGTGAAGTGGTTTGCTGGGTTCACCTTTTTTTTTTCACAAAAAAACATATCTGTAACCACCTGAGACAATAGCTTGCGGCAGCAGCGCAGTTGTAATGGCAAACCTTCAATGAGCCCTCACAGTGGGAGAAGAACACCTTAAGTTTGCCCTCCCCCTGCAGCTCTGAGCATGGATGGGTTACAATAGGGCCAGGAATTCCAGCAATTTACTAGCAATAGGAAGAGAGATAATGGCCTTAGGTTGTACTATGGAGGGTTCAAACTGGATATTAGGAAGAAGTTCTCAGAAAGAGTAGTGAGGCACTGGCACAGGCTGCCCAAGGAGGTGGTGGAGTCACTGTCCCTGGAGGTGTTCGAGAACTGTGTGGATGTGGCACTGAGACATGTGGCTTAGTGGGCATGGTGGAGGTGGGTTTATGTTTGGACTAGATGATGTTAGTGGCATTTTCCAACCTTAATGATTCTATGAACTTATCTGGTGATGAAGATGATAGAGCTGTGTAGCTCATGTCAAAAAGTCCTCCTTGTGCCTGAGTTACAGTATATGAAACAAAGTATCCCTGCCAGTTCTTGTCTTTAGTCCTTACCGGATCTGTTTCTTCAGCCAGAAGGAAAGTGCAGAGTTATCTCCTTGGGCTTCAGTTCATCTTCTGAGGTAAAAGAGTCATGGATGTTCTACAGAAGGTATAGGATAGAAAAATGCATGCATTAGAGTAATTTCTTAGGAACATCCTAATTAAATCAGGAAGAATGACTGTGCCCAGTTTAATTGTTGCAGAATGTAGTTTGAGAACAGCCTGCACCATTGTTTTTGTCTAGCACTATGGAAACAACCTCCAAAATATCCCTGTGTATCTCAAATGTTTATGCAGGAATTCCAACAAATACCTTTTGGCATATGCATTCATTTGAAACCTGTAGGAGGAGAATATAGCCATTGACACATCACCAAAATGATAAGACAAATGTACTGGTATGCTGAAGCTTCAAGCAAAGGAAGTGCTGCCTAAAGAAATCAAACCTTTTGGACCTCATCTCTGCTTACCTCATACTTGCTGTCTCTGGCCATCAGGGCTAGAGAAGGGGGATGCTTTTCTGAAACTGAAAGCTCTTTCCAGACAGACCTTTTGTCAGTGACTCAGATCATTTTTTACAGGGCACCTACAACCTCTGTCCATCCTCCTTTACCATGCTCTCATTTTGGAATGATGTATTCTATGTATGTCTTCGAAATCCTCCTTCTAAGCCAGTGATGTTGCTCGCTTCCTGGCCCTCTGTCTGCAGCACTGTTTTAATATCTTATCACGTTTCTCTTCCTAAAAATACCGCAGAGCTCTGTGTGTAGCCTAAAGCTTTGTGGAAGGCTCATTACTGGGTTTTTGTGCTTGATCTTGCTGAATCTAATTTCACACTGAGACTCATTGGCAGCTCCTCCTGCCTTCTCCTCCTCACCCAAATCTCTTATTCCTCCTCTATTTCCTTACCACATGATCATCTCTGATATCATCTGGGTTTCTAACCTGGGAATCACTTTGATCTTCTCAAAATGCAAAGAACCATTTGGGTGAAGCATGGTATGTAGGTGGCAACCTTTTTGTAGAGCAGCAGGATATAGTCTTAAGTCCTTGAAGTCAAGACGGGAAGACTGTGCTGGGAATGACATGAGTATGGATTGCTTCCCCAGGTGGGCTTTTGGCACCCTTTGGTGCCAGAGCCGTGCCTACACAAAATGATAATCTATGTATCCAACAGTCACCAATTTTCTTCATTAAAACTCGAATGGCAGAAAAATGACCATGTTATTTCATAGAATCATATACTCACAGAACGGCTTAGGTTGGAAGGGATCTTAAAATCCATCAAACTCCACCCACTAGATCAGGTGCCCTGGGCCCCATCCAACCTGTCCTTCAACACATTAATCTGGAGTGAAGTGCCTTGGTGCACAGCCTGGATGTGGTGCAGACTTTCTGAGGAAGCTGAGATTATTTACCACCGTCAGCAGCAATACAGGCATGAGAGCATTCCAAGCTGCATCAGCGTTTTTGGAGTCTCCCAAGGAAAGAAACCTCCATTACTGCACTATTTTTATTAATGTGCTTTTGAAGTTATTTCTGAGGCAATAACTCTCCTCAGAATTACCTGACAGCAGCAGAGTAAATTATGTTGAAGGACAAATACATGTCATAACTATTGTTGCTTAATTAACTATGCAGAACAACACAGAAACAGAATGTTTTGTTAAACACTTGGCGGCTTTGTTTTCAGAAATATCTGATTCAGTGCAAACTGCTATCTTTTCATTCTTAGCTTCAGGCTCAAAAAGCAGTTGTACATTCATTAAAACAATCGTCTGCCCGCATTACAGAATTATCAAGTTATGCTTTTCTCATGTTCTACTTGGTTTTTATTTGTTTATTTTTACAATGATAATAATTTAAAAGAATTTCAGAAACTAATCAAATTAAGTAATTAACCTTCTCAGGCAGTGAGCTAACATGGATCTTTTCAAAGCAGATATTTTTGAGTATGCATCTTTATTTCTTAAAACCAAATTTCAGAATGGCTTTGAATGCTTTCTTGAGCTTCTGCATGTAACTTAATGATAGGATGATATTAGTAATGACAGGACAAGAGGTAATGGCCTCAAGTTGTGCCATGGGAGGTTCAGGTTGGATATTAGGAAGAAATACAGCTTGGAAGGAGTGGTGTTGCATTGGCACAGGCTGCCCACAGCGGTGGTGGAGTCACCGTCTCTGGAGGTGTTCAAGAAACTTGCAACACTGAGGGACACGGTTAGTGGGCACGGTGGGAATGGGTTTATATTTGGACTGGATGATTTTAGTGGTCTTTTCCAACCTTAATGATTCTATGACTCTATGAAAATCTGCTGTTATCAATAAGGACTCACCCCACTCTGTGGAGTGACACCAGCACGGCTGGAGGGGCTGGAACAGGGTATGGCCATGTGTTCTGCTGAGTCGTTCAGCAGCAGGAGCTGGGGCCTCCCTTTTAATTGCCGCCAAGTGAATGGCCAGCTCTGCAGCCTTGGACATGATACTCATCTGTCTTTTCCCCTTTTGCCCTTTGCCTGTCTCGGTTATCCAGACTGTCAGCTGTGTGTGCAGCTGAGATGCCCCTGGACTGGGACATCCCCTGGGCTTGGGTACAGGCTGTAGGTGTTGCATGGCACAGAGAAAGCTGCAGTTTCAAAATCAAGTGTGGCACAAGGAATTAGCTAATTAATAGAATATTGTGTAGTTAAAAGTAGAACTGCGTATGTTTGGACACTATTGCGGCTCTGCTCATTTTCCTGAGGAAAAGCATGTCCATGAGAGTTTCTGTGGGGCTGTAATTGCTGCTGAGCAGTGTGTGCTGTGAGAGTTCTGCACGCACAAGCTAGCAGCAGGAACGTCACTCACCTCTAACAGCATGCTCTCTTTGTGTAAGAAAACAGGAATACAGGCATTTTCCCTTACTCAGATAATAGCTACGTGTCCAGATTTCAAGTAAGATTTTTCCTAGTGTACCAAAGCAAATATTTGGTAGAACATATGCAACAATTCTGCCAAGAAAAGAAAAGCCAGAATAAAATTTAGCTCACCAGCAGGGGAAAATGCTGTATGTCCTTTCTGCAGGGTTATTTTTATTACTGCCACGAGGAGAAATGTCTGTTTACCGTCAGTAAGTCATTCTGCAGAGTAAGAGAATGCCTTATTTATACCATCACTGGTCAAAACGAAGGTTCTTTTTAAGTCTTTGTCACTAATTTGCAAGGTGAGCCTGAGCATCCCCTGTGTTTTTCAGGCTGTATTGGGTATCTTCACTGTAGAGGTGGCACACTCAGAAAATCTTCACTTTTGGATGGAAAAAAAGGTGGCCGTATTACAGTCCTGCAAAATTAAAGCAGTTACATATTGATCATTCTATATGTTGTATTGATTATTCTATAGATAGTTTGCCTATGGTGTAGGGTAGGAGGAAATGAGGAGCATCAATAGTGGGAACTATAGCTCATTGCCTTGATCAAAATTAGCAGCTCAGTTGCTGCAGTACATTTCCAGTCTGTGAAGTGCAACGTATTCATCTCTGAAGGGCTGCAAAGACACCACAATCAACAAGGAATGTGTTGAGCAAATTCCTTGAAAGATAATTTCATTATTTTTGCTCTGCACCATATGTTTGTATGGGACACTCTTTGTCCTTCTGTGTCCTTTCCCCTGCCCAGTGGTTAAGCTAAAGGCTGATTCTTAAAGATTTCATTGCATATGTTCTGAAAAAAAGGTGTCAGTAAACGTGGATTTTGCCTTAGGAATTACTGTATACCGCTGAAAACAGCCATGCGCTTGTCTGCTTGCCAACAATAAGTCTGCAACACAGCACCACGTGTCTTTCTGCATGTAGTACTCAGTGACCTTGTAAGAACTGTTCCTAAAAGTATTCTCCAATCTTCTTATTGAGTGTTTTAGAATGGGCTGAAAGTAATAATGTTAAAAAGTGCAGGGCAGCTAGGGCAATCTACAGGCTACAATAGAAAGCTTTTTACAAAACAGAGGACTTCAGCCAGAAACTTGATAAATGTAGGTGGGAAATGGCTTGTATTCTCCATAGAGAAGTTGGGTTTTTTAATAGTCAGTTTAGCTGCAAAGTTATTATGTCTCACCCTAAAAACGAGGTTAGTTGCTTGGTTTGCACAATAAGTCCTGGACAGAGTTATAAAAAGCAGGAGATGACAAAACAGTCCCTGGGGTAATCAAAGGGCATCAGTAAACCTCTTGTCGTAGCAAAGTGTAAATGGGGAAAAATGTAACACTTCAACATACAGTCTGAATGGAAAATGAAGTTCTGAGGCTCTTGGTGGAATTTGAGATTGCCAGCAAGCCCAGGCTGCAGTGAAAGCCCTACTATTTCTTTGGTGGATCTGGTATTGCTTATCAGCAGCATCAAAACATCTCAAAAATGCCAACCTGTCACAACAGCTTTTCCAAGAAGTTACTCATTCAGCTATCTGCTGGGAAGTCAACAAGCATTGCCAGTCAAGATAGGTTCTTGCTACGTGGATCTCTTTGTGGAGGGACAAGCTCTGCAGCTTTCTTGACGTAGCCTCAGAGCACCAGGATAAAAGGTATTGCTATAACTTTAAACCTCAGACAAACTTGGAGAAAATTCTCACTTTTATTCTTGCGCAGTACAATATTTCAATCTTTCATTAACAGAGATATTTTATTAAAAAGTATATAAATATCATTACAGTTTCAATTAGATCAGGAGGTATTATTACTTATGATTGCTTGACTTAGTGTGACCTCACCCTCTGCTTAGAGTGATTCAATCTGCTAGTGAAACAGACCACAAATGTAAAGAGAAGGGAACAACTGTGGGAAAAAAAAACATAACCATGCATTGCAATCAGATTTGTCTTTCAAATGTTTATCACTTGGTAAAATTTTCACATCTGGAAAGGTCTAATGAGAGAAGACTACTGGTTCAGCAGTATGTACATGAAACAGCTGTAAGCAGTCTTCACGCTGCTAGCACTAATGAAGTGCATTTACCAAGTACTTCTGATTTTGTAGTGAAAACATTTATTTGTGGTTCCTCCAGGACACAAATAAAAGGTGTTATCAGGAAGAATCATGGTGCTTTCTGCAAGCAGACAACTAAGGAAGCCTACGTGTCTCTTTCAGGCTAAGTATTTCTTGCCCTTTTTTCTTTTTTCTTTTTTTTTTTTTCTTTTTTTTCCTGAGTGCTATACTGATGCAGTTCCTAATGTGAATGTGGGTATGTTGGATGCTTTCCTATGGGAGCAGTATTTGGGATTAAAGCAGATTTTACTCCGACTTGGGAGTAAACCAGAACAACTTAAGCCTGTAAACTGGCAAACTGCATTCATGTGAATAGGGTTACAGCACTTATAACCTAAGCTGTTATTCAATATTTAAATACATGAAACGGAGAGAACACAGCTAAGATCATGCCATTATCCTTGCCTCTTTTCCCTTATTTCTTTTTTTGACATGTAAATGGACACAGAAATATTTGAAAACTTAGGCAGAAACATACTTACTTTCACATTTGCAGACACAACAGGTTCCAGCTCATGAGCTTGCTGTAGGTTTATTTTGAAATCCTTATTCCTCACATTAAGCGCCAATTAGAAATCGAATGTGAAGAACAGATAAGATTACTTTTTTTCCCACATACATATTATGATAATATTATGATTAATATGAAAGGTGTGTGTGACAGAAAAGGATTACAGACCAATAGCACCATTTCCCCTGTAATCTTTATCCCTTTCCTGACTAAGTGCTATCTGCTAATACAAATCCCCAAGTCCCTGACCTCTCTCTCTCTCTCTCTTTTTTTTTTTTTTGCTTTCCGTCCCTGCAAGCACTGTGGAGGAAATGATTCCTGTCACGTAGCCAAAGGGGGCATATTTACATGGTTCCACATGATGTGACAAGGAAATCCTGTTCAGAGGATTCAGGAGGAAAACAAGGAGGTTGCCTGCTCTGTCACTCTTTTTTAGAGCTCCTGCCTCCACTCCTCAACAGGTTAACTTCCTGAATCACCACTTCTGGGACATTATCAGAACAGATCTCTTTGTTTCTTAATTTTCTTCCTCCAGTTTTGAAAGTGGACATTTCCAGGACATTCTCCTTCCTGCTCTTTTGCCATTTATTAAGTGATTATGTTGTTGTCTGCTACGGATTTTTTTTATTTGAGGATTTTACTTGTAATACTCGTATTTTCTTGCTCCTCCACTGGTCGTCATTAAACTCTGCACCAAAGTAAGAACACGCTGTGAGTTCTTTAATTCTGTTATTTTCTGGGGCTGGGGAAAAGCCTTCACTGCAAGCAGGAGGGTGTTATCATTTCAAATCCTGAAGCATTCAAATAGCTTTGGCTACAGCCTAGAGGAAACCAGAAACACAGAAAGGTTTAGTCTTTGTTTTTATGGAAGTTTATTACATATATAATACTGAGGTTAATCCTTTCTAGATAATATTATGAACAATATATGAAAACTCAGTGTGAGAGCTCTCCCTCAGCTACCAAGTGAATACCTAAATGATGGGGTTACTTTCATGTTGGCTTTCACATCAGTAAAGAAAACCATCAGCAAAATCCACCGTTAATGGAGAAGGAAACCTGTAATGAAGGCAGGAGCCTACGTAAAACCAACAAGGAACTTACTAAAAAAAAAAAAAAAAAAGCTACTACATTGAATTCTAGTGACAGTAAAAGCTACAAAATCATTGGTAAGAAAGCACAGTACATGTCAGTTTCATTCTGCTTTTTTGGACAAGGAGTGTGTTCCTTCAAGGTCTAACAAGGTCTTCCAGCTGGGCAGGTAGCATATGTTTAGAGCTGGATCTGATTAGAGATCATACTATTCAAAACAAAAGCACTCCTCTGTTGTGCATTAGTTTTGATGCACAGTGCTGTGCATTACTAGCTTCAAGCTCTAGGAACATTCTGGTCAGGATTTCACTTCATGCCTCAGAATCAGTTCTGCTTTGGTACAACAGAAAATAGCCTATTTTAAAAACTCCCCGCTCCTAGATAGGAGCTCAGTTTTAATCTAAACTGAAACTTTTTATGAGTTATTCCATAGCCTTAATTCTATGTGTGTGTTTTGGTCTGTATCTCTTGTTTGTACAGTCTTTTGGGAGGACAGGAGGGACACAGCATGTCTCCAGGGTTTAAATACAATTTATCACAGTCAAATGATGACGTTGTGTCCAGCCCATTGCAAGCCACAGAATATAAAGAGGCAGATCCAATTTCCATGCTGACATCTCCAGCATGGTAGTCATTTAGAAATATTAATATGAACTAGTATTACTTAGATTAAAGTTTGTATTAGTATGAGCTAACAGTCAAAACCTTTTCATACCAAAGGATTGTACAATCATTACTTTCTTTTTTTTCTTTCTAGGTTTTTCTTCTTTCCAATAGCACCAGAGTTTAAAGACATTTAAAGATGTTCTGGCAGAAAATCTGACATCTGGTGTTTAAGGTAAGAACTACTAGAAGGATCCTGTTACAGGATGATGTGGAAGTTCTGAAGTGTAAAGGCCTACAACCCCATGGAAGAAAAATCTGTAGAATGTGATTAATGTTTCTGGAGGAAAATCATTTTTTCTCCTTCAAAATAATAAAGTTTTTTTCTGTTTTTGGGCTAGGAAGGGCCAAAAATGCTATTGAACTCTGTAGGGCGTCTCTTTACTCCTCTCCTTGTTGGAGAGTGGAATATCAAAAGAGGTAAAAGTGGAATATAAAGGGAAAGAGAAGAAATGGTAAATGTTTTTCTTATTAGATTGAAAAACTCTGAAAAAATAAATGTAAATTTTATGTTGCATTTATTATTATTATTATTATTATTAATAGATCTCTGTATTCCAGAAGATGAATGAAGCTTAGAGAATGAGGAGACAACTGGAAAAAAAATAAAAACAAAAGCTGCAGTTCTAGTCCTACCTTGTGATCATAAAGAAATGAAAACCCAGAATAATTATGTAATGTCAAGTTGTCAGAAATTATAAGATCAGTGTTTTTTTTCTCCTCAGAATTTACTTTTGAGAAGTGTGTAGGGAATAGGGAACACCTATCTTCAGTCTGAGAGATGAGACTGAAAAAGAAGCCAGCAATATAAAAAGGTTGACTAACACTGCTCGTAAACGCAGAACCTTAACTACTGAGACGGTGATTCTGGGTGTTTTGTGCATGTCTCTGGGACATGGGCCCACAGCTCTGCTCCTGCCTACCTCTGGGTGCTCTCTGTGTGGCCACCTGCCCCGTGGGTGACCCTCAGCTTGCTCTGCCATGCAGTGGAACAGCAGCATCCATGCTGACCCTACCTTGATGGATGAGACTACTGCAGGGTATGGAATGTGTAGTGGGGATGAGAAGTGGGAACACATACTGCTGATATTTTAAAGCTACACGGATTTTCTTTTATAGGTTTGCTCAGTTAAGCTACGAAAAACACAATTTTGACATGTTTGACTGCTATTTTATAAGACCATCAATTTTTAAGAGGGTTTTATGAAGTCTTTATCCAGGTAAACAAAGTTATTAGATAACGTATCTAGTTTTAACAAGAAAGTAAAAATTACAAATAAGGTAATAAAAATTGGCTATAATAAAAACTAAAAAAGAGAAGGAAATGTAGATTTCTTGTATGAATCATTGTCCCACTATCATAATAAAGTTTAATTTTCAAGTAGTTTAGTCTCAGATTACTGGAAATAATTTCTGGTTCCACTCTAGATAATGTTGACGAGACAGCTGTACATTTAAGCATCATTAAGCAATACTTATTCACAAAATTATGCACTTACCTTTTATCACGTTTTTAATTCTCATTGAAGCTAATGGGGTTTAAAAACAGTCTTTAATCCTTTCCTTCCAAAGAAACTTTAGCATCTTCTTCGACTGTATATTTTCTTGAATGTTTCTCTTATCTGGGTCCTGTCACAGCCATTCCTTATCTCCCTTCTTTGCAGGATGAGCCTCCAGGGCGATCTGTCCTCCATGGCAGGCTCCAGCTGCTCAGGTGCTGGGGGCAGAGGGGCCCAGGGTGGTATTTTACCACCTTGCTGTATTTAGTCATGGGACGGTGGAGAGTGTGTACATATGGGAGGTCTTAATTTACTTCCTGGTAAGTTAATTTCTGCATCAACTCACTCATATGGCACAGGCAACAAGTACTACACCTAGTTTTAACTCCTGCAGATATAATTAAAGACTTTTTCCCTATTTTTTTTTTTTTTTCTACAGATCTGGACAGAAAAGGTTGTTTCTGTCACTTTCTTGTTATTGTTGTTAATGCCATAAATACATTTTGCAAAGAAATATTAGTTAGGATCTGATAGATGATTTTCAGTCACTTCTTGGCATCTCCTTGGCCCTGGTGCGTTGTCTGATTTGTAGGGCATTTTCCATTTCTTACATTCAGCCAAACATCCTCAGAAACACATTAAGCAAAATATTAACATTTAATGTTAGTAGATGTAAAGAATCACAGTGATGTTTATTGTTTACTATTTTTTTAAAGGATGATCCTTTAAACAAACAAACAAACAAAAAAAGACAGAAAAGGTGGAATTGGAAGGAGGCTACCTCTGGCAAATTATTTAGAAGCGATCCAACAGTGAGCAGTTCAACTTTTCTCTCGTTTCCATTCCTTGTGAAATTCAGTAGTAGTAGCTATGCTATGCCATGACAAAGTTAAAAAAAATGTCCCTCTAGCCGTCAAATAAGAAGAATAACTGAGTTTGTACTGAAGATACCTGAATATGGATTGACCATATGGTCAGGGTGGAGAGAAGGGTAGCCAAGGAGAAACTCTGGTAAATGGATTTTAACTAGTTCAACACTGAGCAATAAAGAAATAATTTCTTAATTGCTACCAGTCAAACAGGCAACTTTACCAAATCTTTTATTTACCAAACAACTGTCTTGGTTTCAGATATCTATTTTTTAACTTATCACTACAGCACTGGAAAGAAAAACATGGTTTAATTGTATTTTTCCTTACTACAAGGTAGAAATGTCTTAATTTATCTTTTTTAAGTCTGGAAAGAAAAAAAAAACAAACCAATGTAATATATTGCTAAAACTTCTTAACTGTTAAATTGCTTAGAAATAACCATAACCATATCTTATCTTAGCCCACCAAAAGAGTTTAAGAGCAGCAGTTATTCGTTGTTTTAGTTTTCTGTTTAGTAGCAGAATCATACAGAAATCAGTCTGACACTAAATACATTGCCCAAACTCATTTTGATAAGCAGTGCTGGTTTTTTTGTTTGTTTGTTTAATTTAACAAAGAAAATGAAATGGTTTTGCAACTCAAAGTTTTGCCTAGACTTTGAATGTCATTGCTCTCAGTAAATCTCAAATTGCAGTATATACATAGGTTTATACCACTGTGCATGTCCCATGCCTATGCAGGCACAATCTTTATGCTACATTAAACATCCATCTGAACTCACAATGTTGTTGTTCCCGTCAGGCACCCCTCTCATCCTGGTTCACAAAGGTTCTATCAGCACAGGGAAACACTCATCTATACCACGGTTAGTCTGTGGTTGAATGTGACACCTACAGAAATGGTTCTGATCTTCTTCCACTGGTACCATTCTCTCCTCATTGCTGATGGAAAGCACCAGGCATCATTCTTCTCATTCTTCATGAGTTCTCCTCAGGATCCTTCTGCCCTTTCACATGAGTGCTTGCTTTGCATGTGTGGCTACTCCTCTGAGAGCCAGGAGTCAGAGACTTGAGGGATCCCCCTCTTATTGCCAGGGGGCCCACCCAGAGCCCCTCTAGTGCCAGGAAGGCAGGCCTGAACAATTCCCTTGGGGTCTACACATGCTTTGAATGTGGGATCGCAGAACCCTCTCCTGAGGCTAGCAAGTCAGGAGACAAATGCTGTGCACTAGCTTTGGCAAAACTGCTCTTGCTGTTCAGTTCTCAAAATAGCTTTGTTCTTTCCTCCCACAGCGGCTGAAGTGAAGAAAATGTCCCCACACTGTACAGAAGAGCCTTCCTGCAGGCTGCATGCCCCAGAGCCATGCAGGAGGCACGGCACTTTTTTAAAACAACTTTTTGTGTAGCCCAAAGGAGGTCATTTAACAAGAAAATAGAGCAGGCCTTTGGCTTAGCAAAAGATGGATGATGCCCAAAAAAACTGTCCCAGCTTGGCACTCCCTAGCCTTGTTCAACAGCAGTGGATCCCAGGCCTCTACTTCCAACCAGTCAGGGAGTTGTTCTGAGGCACCTAGCCCACTCACCTGCCACCAGCAGCACCACAGTTTTCCCTGTGGAAGCCAGGAAGTTTTACCCTGGAGGTCCATCAGGATGTGCTTGTTTTTTTCTGCTTGCCCAGCAGATACCCTAAATCCCCAGTTACACAGATCATTTAGAGAGAGGCAGTCTGTGAGACATCCCAGGGCAAGAGCTCTCTTTCACTCGGAAGTGCATATGGAGCCAAAAAAGAGGTTAGTCCAAAGTTTGCTCCCAAGAATCCTCTGTGTTTTCTGCTTCTCCTATGTCCTTGCTTTCCAAAATGAGGCTGATTGCCTGCGAAAACTCCCTCACTACTAGGAATGGCAGTAGAAAGGTTGTGCTCAGAAGAAGAGGACTTTACAGTGATCAGGCTCTCTGCAAACGCAAGGAGGCTGTGAGAATGAAAAAGACAAAGTATATGAGAGTAAGTAGCACTTTCCACTGGTGACAGTGGAGTTGGGCAGCATGGTACAATAGTTCGTATCTGGATAAAAAGCAAGGTGTCATGGTTTTGTGTTTTGCAATTTTTGCTATTGGTATTCCACAGACTTGTCTTTGTCTGAACATCTGTACTTCTGGTCTTGGAGCAGGGCTGGTGTCCTCTTGAGGTGGCTGGTTGGCTGATGTAAGCTCTGATAAACTCAATTTTCTTTTGAACTGGGGATGGGAAGAAAAGGAAAACAGAGAGCTTCCCTGGAAAGAAATCCCACGCACTGGTGGGATGCCAGCCAGTGAACTGTGAATTTACTGTCTAGAGCTTTTCCAGCTCTTCTGGAACAGGCTGCTGGGAAGATTTTCATTGGCTGATAATCACCAGTGATGGAGAAGAGCTGAGGACAGAGAAGAGAGGGGTGATGGTGTACATCTTTGTGGCAGCAGTGGGGAGAACAGTCACTGCAAGAGCACTATCCAGGCACGTCTCTGCTGGGGCATTATGGTGAAAGCATATTCTGACACTGCCCATTGCCAATCCTTGCTGGGAAGAGCATATTGTCTCTGCCAACAAAGTGAGACTCTTCTGCTGCTCACAGAGAGCAAGGAGACTCAGCATGCATGTGATGGCAGCAGTGCCAACGTGCAGATACATGCCACCTAGGCTGTGCTGCTTTGTGAGTCCTTCAGTGGACTTGGACTTCTGTCACTCCATAAGCCTATTGGATGTACAGACCACCCCAGAAAGTGGAGGACTAGGAGCTCTCAAGTTTTTTTTCCTGATTATCTAGCTAGAATGTTTCTTGGTTTTGTTGTTTTTTTTTTCTGGTTTTTTTTTTTGTTTGTTTTGTTTTGTTTTCTGGCACTGGGTATCTACATGCAGTTGGAAATTGCAAAAGTTACCCTTGAAAACACTGTCAGAAACAACCTAAATGTAGGAGATCATATAAAACTTTGCCAATATACACTTTGTCATCTTTGACCTTGACTGCGATATAAATTCTGGTTTCAAAGCAGATCAAAAGTCTGGAATACAGTAACTGCATAGCTACCATAGAAAAGAAAACAACAACAACAAACAGCTTGCTTAAGAACAAGAAGCAGAATTGGAAAAAATGGTCAGTTCTTGGAGGTAAGAGAACTTCACCAACAAGGTCCTGTCTTGTTCAACATATTCGTAGATGGGCATAGTTCAATCATTCAATAGCAAAGACAACATTTGGATGGCCCTAAGTTGTTTATGGTAGTGAGGTTTACTGTGGGATGCAGAGTCTTCACTGTACTGTTTCACATGGAGGCAAAATGGCAGATGAAATGCAGTGCATGTACATGTAAAGTAAGGTCCCACTGCCATGTGTGAATCTAACTGCATCAAAAGTAGTAGGTGTGAAAAGGGAAGCTGCAACAAGTTTTTCTGAGGAGATAATAAATGCAGGGAAGGTATATCTAATGCTGAAGTTCCCTGAGCTGGAAATAACTGAAGGCTGGAACTGTATCAGGGGTGTGTATTGCAAATGCTTTTCCTGTTCTTTCTTTTCCCTGAACAATCTTTTATGGCTGATTTTGGCAAAGGGCACGATGGGCTAGATGGGCCATTACGCAGCAAGCATTATAGAGAATAAACCATGAACATGGATAGGGCAGTGCTTACTGTTCCTTCCTTCCTGCCTTTCTTTTTTCCTTCTCTCCTTCATGCAACAATTCTGTGAACACTCTGAAGGTTTTGAAATTTTCAGCAACCACTGTTTGGAGGAGGAAGGAAAGCAAACCCTGCACAATCGAAGTTTCCAAAGGGAAGCTTTTACTATCCTATGATGCTGCATTTGATGCAGACATGAGAAATATGGAGAAGGTTATTTAAATTCAGTGAGAGACAAAACATGACCCAAGCAGAGAACAAATTGGCCTCTGTTAGTGGAATGATTCAGGGTGTTATTTACTACAAACGGCAACATTGTATTTGTGATAGTCTAGGAATATAGACCACGCGATTTTTAGAAGAAGAAATAATACCTTTTGTTAGCCTGATGGACACAGCAGCGAAGCTGCCAGTAGAGGCTGGAGCACAGCCGCAGTGCAGTGGCCTTGCTCACACAAACCCTTCCTCAGGGGCACAGACAGAAGCCTCTGTGTGGGGCACACATGCCTTTCTTCGCTCTGAATTGGACACTTCTTCCTGAGGCTGAAAGAAGGGCTTTGGGGCCTGAAAGCTTGCTTGTTTTCTGTAGTTCTATCAGCTGGTGTAACACGGAGATCATACCTCACTTATCCTGCTTGTATCTGCTGGGGATCTCACAGATGATGTGCCAGGAGACTGCAAGCGAGACATCTCAGCACATGATACTGAGCTTTTGGATACTGTAAGGCTACTTAATTTTTTCTGCAAACATCTTTTGTGCACATGTTGTACCAGGGCTTTATGTCTGGGACCTTATGAAAATTAAGAATAGGGAACATCATTTTGCAAAGTGAGGACTGCAGACAAGGAGGAATTAAAGGACTAGTTTAACGTGCCATAAACAAGGGATGTTGCAGCTTGCAACAGCTCCGGTGTCCTCAGTTATGTCCAGAATAAAATTTTCATAAAAAGTCTGTATCCTGTATTGTGAAAAATAAAAAATAAAAAGTCACTATCCTGTATTGTGTTTGATTCTTTTAACCGTCCTCTGTGATCACTTAGCCTCATCTAGTCCATGCATTTGCAGAGCTATCCTCACAGTCATCATTCTGTCAGGGGCAGCAGATTTGGTTGCCTGCTTTTCTGTTTTCCACTGAATCACCTTTTTGTGGATCCCTCACTTCTTGAGTGAGCAATCTAATAAGTCACCTGCTGTTCCAAAGCTGGGTACAGATCCTCCTCCCACTGTACTTTTTAATGAAAATAGCTACAGCATCTGATTTAGTCAGGCCTTCATGGACATAGCTCATCCCATTTCATAGCAGTGCTTGGGAGGGAAACGAGAGCCAAAATTTATCCAGGTTACCAAAATAATACTTAGGGAATTCTACAGTTCAAACCAAGTTTAATTTAGCCCTGACCAGGGGACTAATTTCCCCTAATATTAGGCACCTAAATGGGAAGCATCTGGTCTGGTTTTGACTTTTTCTCAGGTAATGGAGAAAATACCATGCATCAGGAAGGAAACCCATCCTTTCTCATCCAAATTTGTGTTCAGGAATGTGGACAGAGGAGCCCACTTTTCTTCACTGTTTCCATTCTCTTTCAGTTAGAGCAGGTCTGGGATTATCTTGCTATGCATAGGGTTTCAGTGATGCTAAATATTGATTATTCCAATGGTCTCACAATTATTCATGATAAATTATAAGCAAGTGCACACTGAAAGATGTAATGATCAAATAAAGAGCAAACATGAGTGTTTTCTAGGAAAAAATGCAAAACAAACAAACAAACAAAAAACACCCTCAAATATTCACTGTGAGATAGAAAAAATACAAATACAGAGCACTTCCTTGAACTGGTTGTTGGCAAAGACCTTCAAGCAAGAGCTCAGCTTCCCATAACCACAAAGGTGACAAAATGGGCAAAAAATACAAATCCACGGGGTCAGTTTTCCGTGGAAAAATACATTGATATTTCTACATTTTGCAGTTCTAAATACACTTTCTGTGATTATAAACTCATCACAAATACTGGCAGAAGATGTCTGGAAGGTACGGTTATCAAAGGCACCAGAGGCACCTGAAATGTGATGCCAAGTTTGCATTAGAATCTCTAAGCTGGGTACTCAGGAAGACAGACTCTGAATGCTCAGTTTAAGGAAACGGCTTCTAAATAAGACAGTGGGAAGCAAAAATCAGTACATGTATTGTAGTTTTGGAGAACAGTCCAATTTATTCATAAAGGCAAGATAAGTACTCCTGGTAAGTGTTGCTGGGAGCTTTATTTTACTATCTATTTTGTACTTGAAGGAGCACTTGTAATAGATCTCCACACTTAAAACCACTGAAGCCATCTTCTTGGCTCAGCTTTCAGAATATCTTTTAGAAAGACATCCTGTGGTGCAATGTAAGATGTTTAAGCAGCTGTAATCACTTCAGGTTTACAAAAGTTACAATGGGGATGAAGCCAATACTGCTAGAGTATTTGCAAATTAAGTTTTAGGAAGTCTAAAGAGGAGCAATCTGTACTGGGCCTTGTACACACAATAAAGTCACGAGAACAGAAATATTAAGGCAGAACAGTTCTTCTTTTCTAAACACCATTTCTGTATGGATGAATATAAAATTATCCCAGTTGCTCCCAAATGCCCATCTTTCTAGATAGCTGAACTCAGCAACTCCAGAAGCCTTTTTTCCACTTGTCTGCCCGTTCTGCACTCAGAAACACTTATGTCACACTGATCTGTAATCCTAGAAGGTGTTAATGTCCTGCAAAGTAGTCAAGAATCTTTGTAAGATGTATTTCTGAAGCTGGAAAGTATGGGTAAGCTTGAGAGCATACATTGATCTTGATGTCCATACGTCTTGGCTACATATAGCACAAAACTATTTAGAAACATTTTAAAAGCACGGCTGACATTGAAGCTCAAGCTATTTTCTCATTATTTATATCATCCTTTAAGCCAGCGTATGGTCTGACTTTGCTGAAGCGCCCTTAGTGAAAAATCAATCTGGTCCTACAGCTCCCTCTCCTGTGCATTTATCATGAATGCAAGACATTCGGCAACTAGGTCGGCTCTAAAGCCTTGGTTTATTTCATAATTATGTAGAGGCTTGTTTATATTGTTCCAGGTTGAACATATAGCTAGCAGTGAATTTACAGAAATTGTACCTCAGTGTATTAGGGGAGTACTATTAAAGTGAACAGCTAAAAGGGAGACAGAACCAGCTACGTTTTTTTTTGTTTTGTTTTGTTTTGTTTTAAAGCTTGGGAAGATGCAGATCGTCACCTACTGGGTTATTCAAAAATGCCTGAGCAAGCAAAGTATCTAATTTTCACAGGGTGTTTATTAGAATCTGCTTGTGTTTATTTGTCTTTCCTACTGACTGCCAGCTTTTATCCTGAGACTTCTAAACATCTCTGGAATTCTACTGGGAAAGAGCTGCATGCCCAGGCACAGGTGGAAGCATTAAACTACTTTTGAGCAGGATTTCATTTTTCAGTGTTACTCCAAGGTCAAGCAGAACTGTCCTGGTAGAACCAGTGATTGAACCAGTTATTTAATCAGGAAGCTCTCATTCCTTGAATAAAAGTTGTAAGTATTACTCTTACTATTATACTATATACTATTAAGTATTACTCAGTATTACTCAACCTAAAGTGGACTCCAGCCAGACTGATGATGGGCTCCTAAACAGTGGTCATGTACACTCTTTGCAAGTCCAGATGTCCCACAGAAACGTCTGCCTCAGTGAAAAAGGCCAGGAAAGAGAGAAGCAGAATACAAATGGTTTAACTGATGTATGGCTGGAAGAAGAAAATTTTAGAGTTGAGATTCAGTGGGCCTGCAAGTCTGTCCCTGATTGTCTCATCGTGGCTGCCCAGAAGACAAAGATGCAGTGATTGATTGCCAGAAGTAAGCAACTTTGTTGCAATGCCTGGTCAGAACCACACAAACTCAGACTGTGTGGTGGAGGATTGTACAGTGCTCATTTCACAGTTTAGCAGCTGATAGATTTGGGGGCAATGTTCTATTCACTTCCACACAAGACCACCCTGTCTCTTCCTGCAACTTCTGACCCTGTTCACTATGCTCTGTTGCAGCTGTCCAACCGAAGTTTTATAAGAATACCACTACTCTTCATTGCACAATCCTGACTCTCCCTCAGAGGTCTGTCCCCTATACTGAACTCTGCAGAAACAAAAATGAATGGAGGAAAAAATGCTGAAAATAGAGGTGAAATAATGTCTATTCTCTATTCTTACATCCCACAAAAGCCTGGCAGAGGGAACAACTGCAGAGAAAAATTCAATACGGTTACCATAGCCCAAAATGGAAAGAAAATTTTCCATTCTGAGGACATAGCATATCAAATCTGGAAAAAGTAAAAGCCATAAGGAGGTGCATTGTAGTGGCTGCAGATGGAGTATTTAAAATATTTGGCTAAAATACAA
Source organism: Alectoris magna (assembly GCA_030625065.1). Lineage (NCBI taxonomy): Eukaryota > Metazoa > Chordata > Aves > Galliformes > Phasianidae > Alectoris > Alectoris magna. The sequence continues at coordinate 61,544,989 of CM060562.1, forward strand.
TAATCTCCATTAACATGTGTGATTGTGATGTCTCACAGTGTGACCTAGTTTGGAGGAAATTTTCACATCCTGACAGCGACTACCACTAAAACTCATGCATTTGTATCAAAAGATTCACAGTGACATTTCAGCTTGAGAAAGCATCAAGGTAGAGAAAAGTCTTGCTGAGGCCATGAAAATGTTGTGTTTTACTGCCTGTTGTTAGTTACTGGTTTATCACTGCTGCTGTTGCCCCGTGGCCTTAAGTGTCAACGGAGGACAAATAGTGGTCATTGCTAAGACAGCTAATTCGATGCTAACAGCCAGCACTGGCAGCCAGGAGGAAACTGCTGCGACCTGGCAGCCCCTGAGGCTCTTGTCAGCTCTGCTGCTAACAGCAACAACCAAAACGTTCCCAAACCTGCCTTTTCTGGGTAACTGTGGGAGCCTGCCGAGGTCTGGAGCCAGCAGGAGAGCCAGCTGTGGGATGGCCAGGTGGGGTGCTCTCCTGCTTCTTCCTTCCAGATCCCCATGCTTGCTTGCACCACAAGTCCTGGTAGTCCTGCCTACAGCTCTGAGATATTTTCTTTGCACTAGGGTCAAAACTATTTTGGAGACCTTGAATTAAGCTGATAATTTTAAAGCAAAACTAGACACAAACCTGTGTTCCTTTCTGCCTTCTGTAGATGGCCCTGCTTGGGCCAGAGGCGTTGGACCAGGTAACTACCAGTGGTCCCTTTCAACCTTATCAGTTCTGTGATCTTGTGAATTCCTGATTTGTCTGGAATGGAGTTTTTTTTGCTGTTTATCTCACCTATTATCCTCAGGAAGCCTCCAAACTTGGTGCTCCTCTGTATGCCTCCCCTAATGAAACTAACTTGATAGGTGATCTCCCATGAGAGGAAATAAATAGACTGGTTAGCCCCATTTTATCTTAAAAGCCGAATAATAACAAAAGTCCCCTTGTTTATCTAGTTGCAAAAGGTTTCAGCTTTTGTCTGGGACCCAAAATAATATCTTCTTTGTAAGACCCTCTTCCCAGAAACATATGGCCCAGGCTGTGGAGTGGTAGTTTGTCAGTGAGAACAACCTGAATCCCTCCTGTTGAAGTTGTTCTGCTTCCCATGAAATATTACGTGTTTCACTGGAATCAGAAGGGAAAGAGAGTTCTCCTAGCTAAATAGTTAGGATAACTGCATTGTTTCCATTCTTGGTTCCAATGGCTGCTCACAGATTTCACATTGTGTGACATAGAGGCACATGTGACATGAATAGAGTGCTCAGAGGAGACCTCTGTCAGCAACCACTCCTTTGAGATTCCTTCTGATTTTCCTTCCTCTACTCTTCCAGAGTTTTCTCTTCCATTTGTATATTATAACTGAAAGAAAAACAGATTGTGAAAGCACTGGAGTTTTGGGGGGATGGAGATGTTCTTTTTTCTGTTGTTCTTTTTTTTTCCTTCTTTTTAAAATCACTGCTTGGTAGAAAAGCCAAAATAAAAGTCATTCCATCATTCTGACCAATTGGATGAGTAATTCTTGTATATAAAGAAAATATCCATACATTATAGAAATCACAATATTCATTAGTGGGGGGAAAAAGCACAAAGCAATGTAGCATTAGAAACATTTTAAAGACTTTATCATTTGCTGAGTAAGCACCACAGGGTTTTTACAGAGGGTAAAATTTTAGGTCATTTTCCTGATCTTTACTGAGACTTGGGGGGCAGAAAAAAGAGCAAATGCATATTTTTATTTTAGATTTTATTTTCTTATGAGTCATTGCTCTCTTTTTCTTCGTGCTTCTTATGAGACTCTACATGAGCTGTATATAATATCTTAGCTTATTTATGGATGCATTAAGTATCTTCTAAAGTTCAGTGCATTCTCTTCCCTCCAAGCTATTCAAGCCCTTTTATTACTTTGTTCTTCTGAATTACTAACAATATTTTATTCTACTCTGATCATTATACAAAAGTAGCTATTATATAGAAAAAGAGATATGAGGAAACTTTCTCTTTTTTTTCCCTGAAATGAAAGCCTCATTAACCAGATTAATTCTGTCTGGGCAAGCGCTCATTTTGACCCTGGTCTGGAAATATGTAATGCCGTATGAAGCAGGTTACTGAAACTTGGAGACAAAGTTTTGCTCTGCGTGATCCCAGTGGGGGGTCTGGCTCAACAGGGCTCTCATACCTGCTGAGAGACTAATGTGGTTCAAAGACAGAAAAGGTCGGAAAAGAATTAGCTGTTGTATTTTATCATCTCACTAAAAAAATTGGGTGGGAATATGCTGGCTGTGAAAACTTTAAGGTTTTCAATTAGTAGAAAGGGCCTGGCTGTGAGTGGAAAGGCTCGGAAACAGCATATTTTGATAGCAAAACAGTATGACTAGTTTTAAGGCGTTTGATAGCTATTCAATTCATTCAGCTGGGGTTACTGGGGGCTAGGAGATCTCACCTGCTGCTCTATTCTTGCTCTCTAGGTACTCTGCATGGCTACTGAAGAATGAGTTTCAGCTGACTGTATCCCCTTGCTTGGTTTCCTCTGCCCCATGCTCATTTTTTTCTGCATGAGTATAGATACTGTAGTGGTGAAGTTAACAGTTCAATCTTTCTTGGTTTCTCAGAGTGCATTTCCAGTTCTGTATATCTATCAATTTCTTTCAGGAAGCTTGCACTGCTCTCAGATCATGTCCTGGACTATAATCTCCTATGAATCTGTGTAACTCATTTGCTATGGTTGCAATGCTCCAGGCAGTTATTTGTCTTCAGAAAGAAAAGTTATTGCATAATTATTTATTACACAATACCACAAATCCCAAAGCAATATAGTCATATACTTTCATACCCACTTTACAACTTTCACTTCTCTATTGGGTTTCCCTGGAAAGATTTTGCAGCGGGAGGTTGCAGGGGTGGTGTCTGTGAGCAAAGCCAGGCAGCCACCCCATGTCAGATCAGAGCCAGCTACAGCTGCCCCAAAAGTGACCCACTGTTGGGCAGACCTGAGCCATGAACAATACTGGTTGTGCCTCTGGGAGAGCAGACTGAAGAAAGGGAAAAATTTCTGCTCAACAGTGGCTGAGAGAGAGAAATGTGAAAGAAACAGTCCTGCAGGCACCCAGGTCAGCACAGACAGAAGGCAGGAGGTGCTCCAGGCTGGAGCAGCAGTTCCCTGCAGTTCAAGAGAGGCCCATGGTGGAGCAGGCTGTCCCCCTGCAGCCCATAGGCACCATCCAGTAGGAAATGACATGTAGCCAGTTGGCTGAAGTTCTCTCCTGCATGGTGTAGAAAAAGCCTCCTGCTATCCTATGTGGATCTGAGCAACTACTAACTCCTTGGTTTCCTGCTGATGTTGAGCATAATGGTAAATGCTACCAGGATTTGGGTGGATACAGAGCCTGTAAAGGCAAGCGGTGAGCGAAAGGACAGCTCCTGCCCCTTGCAAGGTTCTCAGGGAACCTTCAAGGTCTGAACATAGGGATAGGGATAAAGCCAATGGAAGTGCTTTGGTGACTGCAGCCTTCTCCTTTCCCATGCTATCTAGCTGAAGGTTGTAGAAGGTGTACATTTTGCAACAAATTCTTTCCACTTTTTCATCAATAGATGGCACTAGGCAGTAAGCAAGAACCATTTGTATGGCATTTGGATCATTAAGAAGACTATCTGTTTCAGAGCTCACTACCACATACTGTATATGGTTTAAGATAATATTTTTCACGGATTCTAGTACCCTTTAAAATTTTTCTTAATAATAAAGGACAAATGATGAAACAAGAAGCTGGCACTTCTGATAAAGAGCCTCAGTAATGGTAAGCGTGAAGGCTCTTTAGTGCAGATTGTAAGCATGGTCTGCAATGGTGGTTTTCTCTGTAAAAACTCTGACTCAGTCTTGATTTGTTTCTTTACATTCACAATTTCAGTTCAAGCTCCTTAACTCTGTGCTGCAGGGAACACTCTGAGGCTACTGACAGGCTACATTTTCCAGTTTAATGATGTATATTGGGAAATACCTTGTGAAAAAGGAAATGGGGAGAGGAAAAGGTGATAGATAGGGAACCCCTCAATTTATGTGAATACATCCTATGTGATCAGGAGGATGTGCATACATACTATCACTAGGTTTCCAAAAAGAGGCAGCTATTATAATCCACCCTGAAACTCTACAGTCTTTTACATCAAGTCGAAGCAGTTAATCCTTATTCTGCAGCATGTGTCACTCACTCTGGAACAGTGCGTTTGCTAAAGAAAAGCAAGGGGAGAGCTGATAAGGTACTTTTAGCTCTTGTAGAAAACATTTATGGACCAGGATTAAGATTTCTTGATGGGATCAAGATAAAGTATATCAAAACCCTGGAAGAAGATACAATAAGACCAATGGGAACAAATCCTTTGTGTGTGTGTGTGTGTGTGTGTGTGTGTGTGTGTGTGTGTGTGTGTGTGTGTGTCTGATACAAAGGTACAAATGGCAGTTTAGCCCTAGCTAACTTCTTGAGCGTTAATAACCCAGCTGTTTTAGTAGGCTACATATGCAACAGTGTTAATGATCCACAGCTACTTTATTTTTGAAAGCTTGTTTTATGTATAAAAATATTAATGCAAATTTAATTTTATTTTTCCCCCAATACCAGATTAACACACAGTACTAGGAGTGGCTGCTGGTACTATATTTTCTAATGAGGCCATCCCATATGTTCTGATCTCTAGGGCAGCATGATCCAAATGCTGCAGCTTGACTGCATGCCAGATCATGGGTATGAGGCAGAGTGTAAAGGAACCTGAAGGCAAAAGAAAAAAAAAAAGGAGAACAATGGAAGGTTTAAGTTTCACATTTCTTTAACTCGCCTTCTATTATAGTAAGACAAAGCATCTGTCCAAATATACACAGTTCTGGGTAGGGAGAGAACTCTGCCTTGTCCCAGAAGCTGCTCTCTATAGTCTCTGTTAAGGACTGTCTCAGTGCTGTAATTTAATGGCAAAGGCATTCTGGTGCTATAATAAATGATGGAGAGCAAGCAGGCATCAGGAGATGCCTTCTTTTGCTAATGCTTGCTGGATCTGGCTCCCCTCTCCTTCATGTACAAAAGAGCTACAAGCACCAAACAGCCTTATTTTGGAAGGAATATGCTTTGCCACAGAAATTAATTGCTTTTAAAAATAGCCTTGCAGCAGTCACGAGTGAAGGAAAAGCTGTAGATGCTTTGTGTTTGGATTGCACTCCCGCCTTTAATTATGGAGTCTCACAAAATTGTAATCTCAAAATTAATTCAAATTGACTTGGAAAGGAAAACTTGTCATGCAGATTGAAAGTTGACTGTGGTACCATAAACAAAAATGATAGTAAGTACGAATGTACCTCATCCAAAGCCAAAGGCTAATGGTGATTCTGAGCACTGAAATCATTTAACATCTTAATGAATGACCTAAAGTGAGGAGCAAAGGTTGTCATCAGCCCTTGGATGAATCTTAGGATTGAAGTATACAGCCTCTAGAGTTAAAATGTAAAGTTGCTAGGCATCCTGAACTGTGGCTGCACATTGAGTTCCAGGAGAATATTTTATCTTGCATGTAGCAGTAGGTTACACTGATAGGATATTCAGTGCTGAGATGTCTGGGTACTGGCAATGAATGCAAACACCCAAAAGTACAAAGAAAATAAAAAACGCAAACAGGAATAACAGCTTAATCACAAATCTCATAAAGTAGATCACCTCAGGTTCTTTTTTCTTTTCCTTTTTGTTCCTTTCCTTTCCTTTCCCTTTTTCTTATTACCCTTTTCCTACACCCTTTGTTTTGATCAGGAAAACAACAGAATATAATTCAGTAAAATTTAAAGTAAGACACTGTAGAAGCAGATGGGTCCAATTTAAAGTATATTCAGTGGGACACAGGAATGTGGGGAGCGCCATGGATGAAAGGGACAAGTGGGTCATGGCAGACAGAAAAACTGCTTCAGTGAGAAACTCATAAGTTCAGGCTGGGTACCTGACAATTCTATTGCAAAACCAATCATTTCATGGAGGTGCATTCTAAGCAGAATACCTTACTTTTCAGTATTCTCATCTTCTGAAATATCTAAAATGTTCAGGCATTTTTTACAAAGCCTGATCTTTCTGTTAGAGTTAGGCTGTTCATCCTGATGCTACGAGTATCTTGTAGTGCTACTGCTGTCAAGCCTACCTAGAAACCCCTCCCTCCCAACATCTGCTTTTATACAACCATTTTATGTGAAAAAAAAAGCAAAACTTTTAACTTAAACACAGGTTGAAGAACTTCATAAGCCTTGTTTCCTGAGGTAAGCAGGCAAAAAGTCATCATAAAATGCAAAAAGACCTAAGTACATGTCACCAGGTGATTCTGTAGGCAAGCAGCAGCTAAGTGAGACATAGCAGAAGAAGAGCCAGAGGAGCACAAATTTGTAGCCTCTGTTCAGTTTGCAGCATGGACAGAGTTTGCTTATGGATGCTGGAAAAACGCCCAGAAAATTCAGAATTCATGCAGAGCCAAGGAGTATGACAGAGGTTAGTTTTGTCACAGACCCGACTTGGCATTGCTTAACCTAAGCCACAGCGTAATACAGTGATGCTTTCCAACTGACTTATGCCAGAACCCTTTCAATACGGAGTTTTCCAAAAGCTGTATGAAACTGTAGAATAATCATCTGCTATAAAATAGCAAGGGAAACAGCACTAGAAAAAGTATTATGGGAAAGGGGATTAGGAGATACTTATTTCAAAGTACCTGAACTCTGCATTTGCAAGCAGGCTCACGAAAAATGCCCAAGAGATCAAACTCTTCTCCCAATTATTTTAGAACTTTCAGAGGCACAATGCCTAAGAAGATGTGGCATTGTTTTGTAAATCCGGTAGCTGAAGTTAGAACTTGCCTCTGAAATTATGCCTTAAATATCCCTTTAATACTCCCTTAACCAGGAGAACAGAGTTAATGAAGAGATTCAAAATAAAGATGGTGGTGTGGTGATGAGCCAGTGTGTTCTGCCCGATTTGGAAAAGTCCCCCAAAACCTACCTCTCCCTCCCACAATATTCAAGAAGTCTGAAGAAATCCACCATCCAACTGATGAAGAATTCTTGAAATGGTGGCCTGTCTCTACTTGCTAAACAGATTTACAGATAAGCACCAACTGTTTCTTTCATGAATCAAACTCCTTGACACTAAGTGAAATACTGCAGTGGGTCTTCTGGGAATTAAATGCATTTACTGTTGATGTTGTTTCTAAGCAGTTGTTTAAGGGTGTCAGATAGTAAGACCATTCACATCAGACAGCAGCATACCAGAACATTAAATTCTCCTTGCTTTGTAATTCACCTGCTTGCTTGGGTGGATGGAAGGAGAATATTTCGCTTTCTGCTGTAAATGTACTTTATGATTAGCATTTTTAAAACAGAAAACACAAAATACAGCACAGCAACTTCTGATAACTTTATGTAAACAGCATTGATCAGATGCCTTCTGTACTACGTTCTTTCTTTTGTGCAGCAAATTGGCCATTATTTTCATAGTAGAAAACATTCTCAAATTTTCTGCTATGACTTTTTCCCTACTTTTTTATTATTATTTTTTAAATGCATATGGTCTCAGTTCCATTTCAATGATCCTGACAAACATCTAGGATGTTTTGAAACATTTACAACCAGTTACTTCCTTATTTATTTCATAATTACTACCCAGAAGATTCTGCTGTATTTGCCATGATACTGTTGATGACATAGAGCCTGATTAAACCTGCTAGCATGGTGTACACATAACTGGACAGATGCTTTGTTGTTTTTCTGTCCTTATAGAAACTCTGCTTATGCACAGGTCCAGCAGCTATTTAGGGCAGCTTTGACAAGAGAGGTATGTACACCTTTTTGTATGCCTCTATTTCTTACCTGGTGGAATGAAGGCACATCTTTGTGTATGCCATATGCCACTATTTGCAGTGCAATTTAGATGCTTCTGAAAACACTTTATATCCTGAACTGAGATCAGTGATGGCAGAGGTGATCTAGGAAGATCCAGGAGAGGACATCTGTACCTGTGTCTTGTTCAGTGGATCATCAAGGGACCAAGGAAGCAGGGAAGGAGAAACTGCCCTAAGAATCATAAGCCTTCCTGTAATATACTTTACTTATTATACCAGAAACTAGAATAGAAACTTCTTTATCCTGTTCCACAGTGAAGACAAGCTTCTTCATTTTGTTAACCTTTTAAAAGATCTGTATACTTGGCTTGCTATTGCACAGGGCAGGGATGAGAAATGAATTTTGTGTAAGCACACATCAGCACAACAAAATCAGGGTAATTAGGGGTTACACTAAACTCAGAATAATAGAAAAAATATTCAAAAATGCATCCGGTGAAACATTTTTTGTGTCATTTTATTGAATAGTCAGAGTTTGTAGAAGTTCCTTTGCCAACTAGTTTTCCTGGTGAAAGGAAAATAAAGGCAGGAAGACAACTTTAAACTTGGTACATAAACCAGTAAGGTGAATGCGATGTGTACTTGTTCTAAATTTTAGAGTAAAGAAAAGTATTTATTTTTCATTAATTCATTGAGATGTTTTCCTCTCTTTTCCTCTCTTATCCCAATTATTCTTTTCTTTTTATAATGCTCCTGCTAAGTACTTGCAATCCAGCTGTAATCTGTTGCCACAGCATTTGTACAGCTGAAAAGAAAACATTACAGAATTGTCAACATATTTTCAACTTTATTAAAGATGACAACCTGGTAATCAGCTATGCAGGCTGTATTACCCCAGTATACAGGGAAATCTGAACTATTTTCATGTCATTAAATCATCCTAGCAGCAAACAGCATATCCAGAGTTGAGTTGCTCAGCTCATACATTCATGTTTCCTAATAAAATGTTTTAAGAGAAGTTGGAATTTGCTTTCTTATGTCTCTGTGGAACGAAGTCTAATTCTGAACCACTATTTGATCTAGTGGTAGAGTGTCAGCGTAGCTGTGGTAAGTTTACTGGGGACAGCTGGTTTTGAGGTAAGATCTGAGCTGCGTTTCCACCAGATTTAAGAACAAAAATTTGTCAGGGACAGCAAGTCCTGCTCAGGAAGAACCAACTTTGCATAACTCTGTTAAAATTTCATCTTATTTTGACTAAAATTGTGATTATTTGGAAATGTCATGTACCCACAGAGAGGAAATTTCTTTTTCCATAATTCCACCAATGAAAAGCATAGTGTATCCTTAGAGAAATATTTTGAAAAAGTGCAAAGACTTAGGCTGACACAGAGGTGAAAAACAGTGCAGATGAGGAGAAAGAAGTAAAACTGGAGAATGACAATAACATAAGACGACATCCATATTAGTCAGAAGACACACTTTCCCTCCTTAAATAAGAATCTATTCTAGATGTTCAGTACAAAAACCAATGTATTTTAGGCAAGGTTTGAACAAAATACGTGGCCTGATGCCAAGTTTGGAGATGTTTGTGCAAGTCTTAGAGTTTAGGATAGAAGAGCATACAGAGGCACTGATTAGAAAAAAAAAAGGAAGTCTAGTCAGAATTCATCAAGGCCAGCATTACTGACAGAGCTGGACCATGGGAAAAAGAAATCAATTGTTTTTCAGGTACAGGCAAGGTGATATTTTCTAAAGAAAATAGAAAGGAAATAATCTGAAGGTGATGCAAAGAAACTCCTTGGAACAATTTAAGAGATAGAATCAAATAGGTATGCCAAAAAATGTGGTTCTCAGGCATCAGATTAATCTAAGTTGGAAAATGCATATAGAAGGGAGAAAATGACAACAGCTGCAGTAGTCAGATGAAACATCTTTAGCTGAAAAAAAAGAGAGCAGTTGCAGGCAGAGAAAGACGCAGTGTGCACAATGTGAAGAGAGGAAGATAAATAGAAATTAACCAAAGTTGACTTCCTCAGTCATAGACATCATAATGACGTTCTATGATGATGAGATGTATAACCAGAAATCAGGCATAAACAAATGAAGTATGAAGGCAACATCAAGATATGAAGAGCATTTGAAGGAAAGCATGTGGTAGAGCACAACCATAGGAAGCATGTAGTTTCTGCCAGATCACATCACTCAAAGAAAACTGCACATGAGCAGGGCTTCTTGCCAAAGAGCTGATGTTCTAACGCTGGATAAATTTGCTGTTGGCTGGAGGCCTGAAAATTTTTCTGGTCAAAAGTCCCCAAATGAGAAGCATACAAATGTGGTATATCAGTAGCAAGCATCCATCACATTGTGCATGTGTTGTGCAATGGCTGTGTGCACTGACTGTCCAGATTTGCAGATTCGTGTGGACAGTGATCTAGGATTTCGGGACACCTGGCAGCCCAAACTCATCCCCTTCTGGAAGCTGAAAAAGGCAACTGAGGAAGAAAGCTGTGCCACTGTTGTCAAATAAGAATTTGCATGAAGTGTGTGAGAGCAAAGCATTCTGTACAACATGGTATATATGCGCAGAATAAAATACAGTCTAAGTCCTGCATAGTGATTAGCCACAGCATGGAGTCTCAGTTTTGCTGCAATGCAACTCTGCATGGTTATGTTATCCAAGTTGGTTTGCCAGAATAGACAGAACAACTCAGAATGTTGGGTCCAAGCCACAACATTCACATGGTTTATCAGCAAGGCTGGAATAGTCACGGAGGCACTGAGGAAATGCAGAGTTAGATGTAAATGCACGGACTAATACTGTTATCTTGATGCCTGTGAGATAGCTCTGACAGCAGAGTCACTTCTGAGACCATTTACCTTAGCATCGGGAAGTCTGATTTCAATTTATTATCTGTGGGATGCCTATGGAGTTGTCTTACAGCAGAGAAGATTGAGTAAGATTCTCTTAATTATTTTAAAGAATAACTGATGCCTTCCAAACTCAAGGACTCAGCTCCATCCAAACTTAGTGCAAGTAGCACTCATACCATGATGAATGCCACCAGTGGCATGGACAAGTGTGGGAAATGAGCAGCAACATATGGCTGAGTTGGAAATCTCAGTGGCTGTGGTTACTAACACTACCGAGAGCTACTCAGTATGGGTCCTATGGAGCTACTAAAATCAATTAGCAAAACTAAGGAGAGTCTCTACCAAGCCTGGGCTACCTAGCATCTCCCACTCATCTCCCTTTTTCTGCTGATAATGTGATCACACAAGACATGACCTTGGGAAGTGTCTCACTTGACTTTCCTTCCTCTCTATAGCTCAGTTACAGTTTACCAGTACTAGAGGATATTACTTACAGACCCTCTTCAGCAGCTACAGTCTGCATCTGGACACTGTTTCAGACAGGACAAAGAAAAAACTGAAGTAGACTGCACTACCTGTCTAGAAGGCAGCTCTTCCAGATTATGCCTTCTGATATGCTCTTGCAGTATCTGCACAAGTTCAGAAAGGGTGCAGTGAAATATTAGAGGGAGTAGAAGTCCTTGCTATTGACAATATAGTATATAGAGACACTCAGCGAAAACCTAATAGCAGTACTCATATGATGGAGCACCATCTAAAACTGAATCATAGCAAAGTAAAAGTTGCTGTTGCACAAGTTACTCTGAGCAGAACTTAAAAAAAAAAAAAACAAAAACCCCACACAAAAACAACAACAACAAAGCCCACCACACCAAAACATCTCTGGTCCCGTTTGAATAAAGAGAACACAATAAAGCATTTTCAAATCTTCAGGTTCTTGTTGGAAAAATCAGAACCCCTAACCGTGTTGGTTTACATAGCATACATTAACACAGATCTCTGTTCCGAAGTCCAAGGTAAAAAGCAAAAAGCATGTTATTGGGAAAATTTGATGATAGCTTTGAGAACACAGGGGCTGTATCATTTTTAAACAGCAATCAATGGCAACAGGAAATGGCAGCAGCAAATTCACTGGATGTACTCCAGGGTACATTCCTAGAAACTCAGGTTATGACACTGAAAAGGTAGGCATGTTATAAATAGTGAATGATTCAGTATTTTTGTGGGGGACACTTCGGGGCATGAGGATTGAGAATGTAGAATAACCACAGGAAAATTATACTCAAATAGAGAAGATTTTGCCGCTGTCACTGGTTGTCAGCACATCCTCTGCAGTATACTTGAATAGATCACAATCCTTAGAGGCTATACTTGACAAATCTTAAGCTTCGGCACCAACTACACTTCACACATGATCATAAACCCACTAAGGTATGACTTCAAAGAGAAAGACAAGCCCAGAAGAGAAATTCTTGTAGCAACATGTAAAAAGGGAGCAGAGCAGAAATGCTGAGGAAAAAAATAGAGAACATGAATGTGATTAAACTTTTATAAAAATATGTCAGGATGGCTTGGCCAAAACAAGTTCTTGTGACCTATTAGGACTTCTGGAGTGTAAGAAAACAAAGCTAATCTGGAAAATGAAAGAGAGCAGTGACACTGAAGAAAACTCCTTCCAGGAATCTGAAAAGATTTATGAATCTGACAACAGTGTTATGGGAAATCTGAGAATCAAGCATCATTGGACCCAACTGCATGTAAGAGATTAGATATGCTTAGGACATGCTGCTGTTTTGTAACTTTTTCTTTCATTAGGCAATGAAAAGTCTATAGCAACATTTGAACTATTTGAATAAACTGATTTGCATTAACCATTTAATAGATACTTCCATTATATAAACTGCTAAAGGCAGAAACAGAGGCTCTCACACTAAAAGATGATATACTTTAGAGAGCCTAGGAGCAATGGATAACTTATTTAGAGGATGCCCTTAACCTGACACTAGATTGTTATTATTACAAAAATATATTTCAAGTAGTTCCAAGAACCGATGTATCACTGACCTCTGGACTTTGTGACTCAAAGAGAACACATCCAAAGCAACAGTGAAGAGTTCACACTATGAACCACAGGACACATTTGAAAAATTTCAAAGCACCAGCATTTCATTTATGCTCATACACATTGTCAGCACTTGTATTGCCAACTATCCCATGGTCTAGCGGAGGTGTACACAGATCAGCAAGCAGGTTCTGGTACTGCTCAGGATGGTCAATTTACCTGCTAAAATGCTCTGGAGTCAAACATTTCATCTTCACAGGCTCTTGTAAGGAGCTCAGAGCTGCAACCTCTGAGAAATGCACATCTTTACCTTTAGGAAGCCTCACATCAGGGTGAAATAAAACAAATAACAAACAAAGAAATAAAATAGAAATACTATTCATGATAAAAATACCAGTAAACAAATTACTTTTCAATGCGGGATTATAAGGGTCAATGCAATTCTAGTAAGATAACAACACCTCAGGCTTTGTATTCCACCCTGATTTCTGGGTGAAATTATAAATGCTTAGGAGCTTCTCCTGTCCATCTGACTCCAGCAGGTGATGATCATACAAAACTCATGATGCTGACAAGATGATTCCCAGCAAGCCACCGACTTCTGGGATAAAACAAACAACAAAACTCATAGCCTACAGACTCTGTGGAAGACCTATTATAAATACTCACAGAACGGACTTTCTTATCTATGTGGGAGAACACACAGACTTTAAACCCTAAAGCATCTGCTGAGGTGTCTCCCCTCTATGATCTAACTACAATCATTTCTAGCATCCTAACCATAGCTCAGTATGTGTGGCTTCCTTGAGCTTTATCTGGTCTATGAAAGCTTGCATACTTCTGCTGAGAGGCTTCAAAGATGCACATGCTAACAGTATGAGATTTTTTAACTGTATAAAACAAGCTTCCTAAGTAAGTGCAGTATCCCATTTTCAGAATCACCTTACCTGTGGAAGGGGAAAACATCCACATGACTCTATAAAGTGCACTGCCACATCAATTGAGAGGAAAATTGTGCCCACCTACACCGGTATAAGCAGTAAGATAACTCATGGTTGTAAAAACTAACCAGACTCACCTGTCTCTCCACCTTCCCTAAGACTCCTTTTTTCTTCAGGGATCTTTCTCTATCATGTACACACCTTCTTCCTGGTACTTGCTTTAAGTTGTTTATGACCTTCTGATTCACTTCTCAAGAAGTGAAACAGCATCAGTCACTTCCTCTATGTAGTCCAGGGAATTCGACTTGTGAAGAAGCTCAAGCTCTAACAATTCATAGGGTGGTATTAGGGTGGTACTGCTAATTCCAAACACATAAAATCTTAAGGCTTGAATCGTTTCCCATTAATTTTTGTGCATTTATGGCAAGAACTGAGTTAGAATCTTATACAAGCAGGGCTTCTGGTGTGGCACATATAGAATTTGAATGTTTAAACTTAGGTAACAGAGTAATATATAGACTCAAATCACAGGAGGGTGTAGGTGGGAAGGCACCTCTGGAAATGAGCACAGTCATCTAGAGTAGGCTGCCCAGGATGAGTCTGTTTTGGTTTCTGAAGCACATTTTTCTTTGCATATTCAAGGCTTACATCATGACAAATAGCAATTCATGATCAGAAAACTTCAGAGCTAGTGTCACAGTTTTCAAGTAATTACCAAAATTGCAAGTCACAAGATGAGGTAAGGGGTGCATCTCAGTCCAGGGGATTCTTTGCAGATTATTTACATCAGCTTAGGATTTCATTTGGAAAGATAATACTCAAGAGAGGCGATCTGTCTAAAGATTTAGGCCCTAATTCTGATGAATGTGTAATTGTCATGTCAGCTCTGCCAGGTGAGCAAAACAGACAACACAGCCCAACACTCAGCTGTCACACAAAGCAGTTTGAAGGTGTGTTGTCACTTCGCACAATCACAGAGTCACAGAATTGCAAGGGTTGAAAGGGACTTGAAGTCCAAACCCCTCTGCTAAAGCAGGTACCCTACAATAGGAGGCGATGAGGGGGAAGCCCAGAACTGCACGCAGTATTCTAACTAACTGTGACCTCACCAGGGCAGAGTAGAGGGGGAAGATCACCTCCCTCAACCTGCTGGCCAAGCCCTTTTTAATGCAGCCTGGGATACCATTGGCCTTCTTGGCCACAAGGAAACGCTGCTGGCTCATGGCCAACCTATATCATTTCTTTGTACTCACTTCCAAGACAAGTAAACAGTTACCTTGCTTTTCTTTACCTTTTCTAGAGTAAATGCCTTTTATTTAATGTTATACTTTCTTCTATTTTGGGAACTATTTCAGGCTGGCCTGATAAATGCTAGGAATTTTACTTTCCAGGGTGGGAAATATCCACGGGAAATTCTAGTCGTATCCAGGGCACTTTTTTTTCCCCTGCAAACTGGCTATGCAGTCTGCCAAGTTGGCGGCTAGAAATATCCCTTCCTATCAGCCAAAGATAGGGAGCAAGCAGCAGGGAGACATGGAGCAGGCCTGAGACCCGAGCATCATACCAACTTTGGCACCTAACATTATTCTTGGCTGACAGTGTGACTCACTAGTGTGACTCAGACCTGCAAACCCACCACGGATGTGTGAAAGAACACTCTGTCAGAGTCAGTTCCTTAGTGACAGTTTCACTAATGTCCCAGAGCCCCAAGTTCTGCACTGAGACTCTCCAAATCCCTGTCTAATATATGCTAAAGCAATTCATCTGGAGGAATATGAGGCAGACTTCACATTTATGGCACAGTGTGACAGAATACAGTTGTTTTACAGTAAATCATGATGTTAACTTTCTGTAACACTACATTTTCAAGAAAGCAGGTGCTGTTTACACCTAAGTAGTTTCTTGGTTGCTATCAGCATGTGCCAAACCTGAGTTAAAATAACATAATATTTCAAGAATCTTTATTAATATGAAAGCCAATGCATTTATTTCAGGCTACTCTGATCCTAGATCAGAGTTCTTAGAAGCCAGTGAAAAAGGAAGAACAGTGAGGATGGCAGCTATCACAGCAAATGGGATCTGGAAGAAGACTTTTGTTGTGATTCTGTCATTACACGGTTTAATAATTGGTTTCCATTATTTTCAGGGCACTTAGGACCAAAATCTGATACAAACAAATTCCCATTTGAATTGTACATATCGTACCATGATACTTTGCAATCATCTTCTTCAGGACACTAGAGTACATGTATGATGCTCATATACATGTGACATGCCCCTACCTTTCTGTCCCACTGCCATACTTCTGAGTAATCCAACCCTTCTCACAAATTTTCTCTCTTGAACAGAAAGCGTCAGCAGCAAACCACACATGTACCAGTGCAGCAGATAGCTGTACACAAAAGCCAAAGCTTGATAGTTACCATGAGATTCTCTCATTAAGATTTTACTAAGTATACTGCATTCTTCACTGTCTGTTAATCTCTGCTACTCTGTTTTTTCCCCCGTAACTCTTGTGCCCCCTATGCAAGGGTATTAATTGCACCAAATTGTGGTGAGGGCTAAAGAACTGTTGTGCTTCAGCATTAGACAGATTCCATAGTCACACTGGGCATGAAAAATCCCTGCTTTAAGTATCCTTGCCAAATAGGCATTGACAAGTATTTTGGAGTAGCAAAATAAATGAGTTACAGCACCTGCTGTTATTTATGAATAACAAAACATGCCATCAAAATAAGTGTGGCCAGCAGGGTGAAGGAGATGATCGTTTCCCTCTACTCCACTTTTGTGGGGCCCCATCTGGAGGACTGCGTCCAGGTTTGGATCCCCCAACACAAGAAAGACATGGAACTGTTGGAGTGGGTCCAGAGGAGGCCAGGAAGATGATCAGAGGGCTGGAGCACCTCTCCTACAAAGGCAGGCTGAGGGAGCTAGGCTTGTTCAGCCTAGAGAACGCTCCTGAGAAATCTTGTAGTGGCTTTCCAGTACCTACAGGGGGCCTACAGGAAAGATGGGTGGAGACTTTTACCAGGGAGTGTACTAATAGGAAAAAGGCTAATACTTTGCAAAAAAATAGGGTGGATTTTGACTAGACATTATGTAGAAATTGTTTAATATGAGGATGGTAAGGCATTGAGGACAGGTTATCTAGAGTAGCTGCAGGTGCCCCATCTGTGGGAGATGGGGTTAGGAAGGCCAGGTTGGATGGGGATGGGCAGCCTGATTTAGTGGGAGGTATCCCTGCCTATGGTAGGGGATTGGAACTAGATAGTCTTTAAGGTCCCTTCCAGACCAAACCATTCTGTGATTCTATGAATAGCAATAAAGAGCTTTGCAGAAGGATGGTACTTTATCTGATCTGCTAATATTGGGCCAAGTTCCTGTTTTCAGTGGAACCTCTGTGTGCTCTTGCAGCCAAATGAGGCAGCCTTTAGGCAGAAGTATTAAGACACTCTTGCTCTCTTTAAGATCATTCATGGTTCTAGAGGGGTAGGAGAGGTTCAGGGTAATAAAGGTGGGTTGGGTTACTCTTTCAAGTGATGCAGTCCTTTGTGTTTTACATTGGTGAGCAGCCCAGGCTGTGGGTTGCATGCCCAGGCTGTGTCACAGGGCAGGTTCCCCAGGCAAGGTCTTGACTCTGCAGAAGTGTTAACTGTGCACATACATCTCAGCAGAAGGATTTCTGTCCTCTCATTGTACACAGAGCAGGATATCACTGGCTGTACCAAAATCCAGGGAAGGTGAGCATAACATTTGAATGCACATCCTGCTTCACTGAAGCCGGTAGTATGAAGAAGGGTTAGTTTTACACTTAGTTTCTCATACAAAGAGACACAAGTGATAGGTCTTTTCCTCTGCTGTCCAAATCTCCAGTGTGCTTCAGATAAGTCAGAAAATGAACAGCAGTAGGGCTGCTCCCCACTGGTGACTATGGCCCTTTCCAGATGCCCACCTGGGCTGCCTGTGCAGGCCCAGCACTGCTGAGTTGTGTCATGACTGTAAGCCCGAGGCAGGTTTTTGAAAGCTGAGGAAGGAATCATAGTGACTCACTGCTGGCACATTTCTGTTAACATGTTTATTGCTTTCTTCAGGATCTTATGAGAATTACCAGTGAATCCAGATAACTGACAAGATCTTAGTTATAATTAGTAACAGTTTCTCTTCTGACAGTCAGGGAGGGTTCACATTATTGTTCATAAGGCAGACTTGTACTCCAGGGAGGTACTTTAAAGAATACATTTTCTAGCAAAAAAGCCTCTCCCACTTACTTGGGACAGATGGGAGAGGAAGGGATTCTGAAGTGTTAGAGTTAGAGGGTGAGGAATTACTGTGCAAACTGTCACAGTATGTAGGCTGTTGCAGATCAGTGTTATTTTTACTATTACTGACATGCATTCATTACATCAGAATCTGAAATAAAAGTCACTGGTTGCAAAATAAAAATACCAGTGCAGATGTGGATGAAATTTCTTATTCTTTCTCCCTGCAAGCTGTGAAAGAATTTAGGGGACATTAGCAGAGCGTAAGACGTGAGGAAACCTGAAACAAAAGGGCTGAAACAAATTAATATATTTATTTATCCTGATGTACAAAATGTACCAGTCCACATGGTCTAAACAAAAAGAGCACCATAGAATCATAGAATCACCAAGGTTGGAAAAGACCTACAAGATCATCCAGTCCAACCAGTTTTCAAAGGTCCTTCTGTTTCATTTCAAAAGAATTTAAAAGGAAAATAAGCATTAGTGAGGCTTTTAAAAAAAGACCTAAGAAGTCAAATGGCCGAGAAGAACTGAAGACCCCTTGACTTTCATTGACACTGAGGGTCTAGTTTGAGGTTAACTCTCCTCACTGACATCATATAAATAAAGTACCTTGGACTGTGGAGCCCAGCTCTTTAAAAGTGTAATCAACCCTGTAACATTTGAGAAGGCTTAACCAAAGGCCTTTTCCCAATCCAAATTTCCCCAGAAAGTCCTGTGGATTTATGTGCCAGTAGGTCCTTCAAGGATCTCGGCTGAACATGAGCTGGCAGTGTGCCCAGGTGGCCAAGAAGGCCAACGTCATCCTGGCCTGTATTAGAAACAGTGTGGCCAGTAGGAGCAGAGAGGTAATCATCCCTCTGTACTCAGCTCTGGTGAGGCCGCATCTCGAGTATTGCGTTCAGTTTTGGGCTCCTCACTACAAGAAAGACATCGAAGCCCTGGAACGTATCCAGAGAAGGGCAACGAAACTGGTGAGGGGTCTGGAGCACAAGTCTTATGAGGAACGGCTCAGGGAACTGGGATTGTTTAGCCTGGAGAAGAGGAGGCTCACGGGAGACCTCATAGCAATCTACAACTTTCTGAAGGGAGGATGTGATGAGGAGGGTCTTGGCCTCTTCTCCCAGGCAACAAACAGGACCAGAGGAAATGGCCTCAAGTTGTACCAGAGGAGGTTTAGATTAGACATAAGGAAAAACTTTTTCTCTCAGAGAGTGGTCAGGCACTGGAATGGCCTGCCCAGGGAGGTGGTGGAGTCGCCATCCCTGGTGGTGTTCAAGAGGCGTCTGGATAAGGAGCTAAGAGATATGGTTTAGTGGTTTTTCAGTAGCTATGGTATTGGGAGGACAGTTGGACTAGATGATGTTGTAGGTCCTTTCCAACCTTGTGATTCTATGATTCTATGATTCTATGATTCTATGATCCACCAGGTCTCTCTTTCCAGCCTCAGTTACAGACAATTCAGATGAGAAGTTCAGAAAAAAAATAACTAAAATCAAAAATGAGTAATGAACTTCTATTTCATAAGTCTAGAGCTTGTTCTCTTGTGAAAGCAAAGGTGATAGGACTGGGAGATAAATCTGGGAAAGTAAGTGGTCAACCCAGTTAAACACAATTTAACAACCCTAATTAAACATACCTGCTGGCTTCCAGGGCTCATGAGTTGTTTTCAATGCAGACACCAGGTGTGAGCTTGGGGATGGTTTTTTGAGATCAGTCCTGATGGTTAACACAGCAGTCTTCTGGTGTTTTACAACACTTTTGCATGAGTTTTCTAGGCTATTACCTCTGATTGTTATATCAATATATAAATAAATAAAGCAAATAACCATATCAATAAACAGTAATAATAGTAATAAAACTCTAGATAGTTATACACATGACTCAAGATGTCTTCACATCTGTAAAAGAGGATTGAATAAATTCAAGTTCAAAATGTGACTTAGCTGTTTTCACCTATGGTTTATTTTTTCAGAAGTACACATTCTCTATATGTTTTCTAGTACAAAAATTTTGAAGTGTCAAAACTTCATCCACTAATAGAACTATTTAGCAAGGGCAATGTCTCTTAAGAGCAAGGCAAGACACAGATCTGTCTCCTCGGATACAAAAGCTGGAGCCAAGCAAACATCTGACAGTTTCTCCTCCAAGAAAGGCATGATCTGGGTTAGAACAGTGACTTGGGAAGAGATTTCTGCAGCTCCAGACACGCTGCACCTGCCTGGTGAGGATGATGAGTCTGCTCGGCTAGGACCACAGAGCACCTCTGGGGAGTACTGGTGTTGGAGGCAGGGCAGGCTGTGAGTGAGAATGCTGGAGGCAGGGGCAGAGCAATGAGCAGAGTAGGGGATCCTGCTGCCATAGAATCATAGAATCACAGAATGGCCTGTGTTGAAAAGGGCCGCAATGGTCATCTAGTTTCAACCCCTCTGCTATATGCAGGGTTGCCAATCGCTAGACCAGGCTGCACAGAGCCACATCCAGACTGGCCTTCCTGTACATCCTTGCTTCTGGCCCTGCTCAGGAGGCACAGTAGATAGGGTCACAGAGATCCTCCTTAACTTTCACTGGTGCACACCTGCAGTTCAGTTTAATTACCCAAAATCCAATTGAGAGCTGAGACTGTCTCACACTTCCAGGTTTGAGAAGCCAAGATTGAGGGAATAGGCATGAGGATTAAATGCTAGCTTCTCCTATTTTTCCTTTCATTGTGCCAAATATGGAGGTGTACACATCTTTCCTTGGAAAGGAAGTGGCTGTCAGGGCGGAGGTCTCACTTGGACAGAGTTTTGTCAGGAACTGTATTTTAGGCCATGAATTAATGAGAGAGGCATTTCAGAACAGGAGAAACTCCAAACTGAGTGATGTTTCTGGCGATTATTTTGTATCCATAAGGACTGAATACTATTAACCTGCCTTTCAAGGTTGTCCTTTATCTTTCTGTTCATGTGCAAAAATTTCTCGGCTGTTGAATTTGTTTGCTCAATGGAAAACTTAGCAAGTCTGAAGAGCTCTGTGCAGTTGAGCAAGAAGCTAGAAGAATGTGAAATACTTAGACTGAGAGTTGTAGGTTACAATTGATATTTAACATTTATTATAAAGGAAAAGGGGCCATGTAGCAGATTCCCACTATCAAATGGGCCGAACAGCTATGCAAATGTCTTTTGATTCCTCCTTAGCACTCACGTTTTGAAGAAAGCCTCCCAGGGTGCTAATCCTCTGGTGTGATACTTATTCACATGAAATGAAATGCAGAGAAGAGTGGGAATGATAGAAAGATTTTACTGGTACAAATGTGGTAATGAGAGAGTCACATAGGTCAGTGCAAATGACTATCGATATATTTTTGATCACCATACCATGCATTTCATAAATGCTGAGCATGAAAGTGGGAAAAAATGACCCAGATGTTTTGTAAAGCCATTTAAAAGTTATTGGTGGTAATTGCTGTGATGTTTGTTTTTTCAAGCAAAGCAAACATTCAGGCACCTTAATTGTGAAGTGTGAGATGTGGTCTCACTGAAACAAACAGCAAAATTCCTAATGACCTTAATGAAGCTGGCATCACTACAGAGGTTAATTCTGAGTCTACACCAAGACAGCAAAAAAAAATAAAAAAAAATTCTCATTGTCTGTAGACACTGGGGATGTTTTTAGAGGGAAACAAATATAGCTTAAATGAGAGGTGAGTCACACAGAGAATGGCTGAGGGTGGCAGGGACTTCTGGAGGTCACCCGCCCAGGGAGGAACACCCCAGGACTGTGGGCAGGATCTGAAGATCTCCAAGGAAAAGACTCTGTACCCTCTCTGGGCTTCCAGTGCTCCACAGTAAATAAGTTTATTAAAAATTGCTCATATGTCAGTTTGTGCCTGTTGCCTCTTGCACTCACGCTGCTTGCCACTATGAAGTAACTTGCTCCATCTGTCTGTTACAAACAGACCTGGGGATAGAGCTAAATATTTTGTACCTAAGAGTGTAGCTCATTTTACTTTAATAAGCATAATTTCAAATCTGATAGGAAACATAAAATCATTTTTGACTGTTGATGCAAAAAATAGTAATAATAAAATAGCTAATAACATGAATTCTACTGAGTATCTGTATTACTGGAAACAGTCCCAACAGAAGAAAACTGGTGGGCAGAGGAAAATGGAAAGATAGATAGAGATGAATAATGCTGGCTATATGTTATATGGATGTCTGAGATCATTGTCTGTGTGTTACCACCACCTACAATGTGACCACGTGCTGCCTTTCTCAATCCCAAATCATTTTTGAAGATGCAACAGCATCACAACATCATCACTCATGCCATACAGGCACCATTACTTCTTTAAGTCAGTCAGGGATATGTGGTATAGGGTTCAGTCCCTTGATAATATTGACACAATTTCCCCTGACATCTTAAACTCTTTATCTGCAGTCCAGCTGCAATCAGACTATACAGAGATTTTACTCTGCCAGCATCTTAGTCTTTTAGATGAGGTACTTTGAATTTTGCTGCCACCACCCCTTTGTTGTTGATCCCAAACTAATACTTAGAGGGAATTTTCTGAATGCACTGGAGAAGATCCTCAGACAGTGTTGACTGCCCCAGACTTCTGAATCAGCATCTGCAATTTCATAGTATGTAATTAGATCTCACTTGGCCATTTCCATGCACTTCTTTTGAAAGACTTACTAAGATCAGTCAAATCCTGTGGAAAACAAAATGCTACTGCTGAAATTCTTTAAATGATTGTATTGTTTTCCCAGATTTGAACTATAAAATATAAGGTTAAACCCATAGTTATATGACAGTGTCAACCGTGTTCAAAATATTTTTCGTTTTAAGCAGGTACCCACATGTCGTGCTAGACAAGACCTTACATCCCCATCACCTGGAGAAAAATGAAAGAAAAATTCAAACAGGAAACATGTCTTGATGGTGATTATAGATGAATAGAGTTTCCTGGGACCTGAGGGAAATAAAAAAAAATTTTTTGGCTGCTGGTAGCTCTAAGTATATTGCTTTAAATCAGTGAGTGTAGGCAATTTACACGCGCAACGTGCCACATATTGGCATGAAAATATTTGTCAGAAATTGATGAATGAAATGAGAATAATAATGAAGAAAAATGATAGTATACATACCCTCCAGAGAGGAAAATAAACAGTGTGAGTGTTTGGTAAATAAATCCCTGCAGAACTCTTAGAAATGACTTACTGATTAATTGAATCAATCCATCAACCTTTTGTGATGGCATCAATTTACAGTTACTTCAATGTTGTTCTTCCATAGCTACTGCTTTAAGTGCCTCTAAAACGTAGTATTTGATATAATCCATCTATATGGAGCTATCATAAGTTAATTGGATATTCTAGTGAGATATAATTGGCTAATTTTTTTTACCCTATTTTCATATGCATGTACTTAAAGTGGCCACATAAACTTATAATTGTAAATCATGGTGGGGTTCTTCTGTTTTGTTTTGTTTTTTGTGTTCCTGCCCTGTTGTTTTTCCTAGAGTTGTTTAGCACTGTTTTTTTTTCTTCTTTCATCAAATTTTAACTTCCGAGTGGGACCGTGAGATCATTGGGTTAATATTTTCCTTTTTTTATTTTTAATTGAAATGATCTCATTTATTTTATTTAATATACAAGCTCTTCGCATAAGGGACTGTCTTGTTTACTGTGTTCATACATTGCATCATGCTCATACATGGGAATGTAAGCATAAGGAAACGTAATTTCTATGTAAAGAATGCCCGTCTGAAAAATTAACACTCAGGGCATTGAATCCCTTGAGAGGAAGGACAGAAGAAGCTAAAAGTAAAAAAGAGGAGACGCTGTGTGTATGGGTTTGTTTCTCCACTGTGAAATATACTCAGACAATATTTATGTATGTATACTGCAGAGAGAAATGAGCCAACATTTAGCACAAATGCACATAGATGCATGGATACTGAGAATCTCATGTAAATCAGTGTAATTGAACACACTTATATGTCCCCCTGGGAACAAAGAGTTCATTTCTGAACACTGCATGCACAGAAATCAACCATCCAAATATTTGCAACAGGAAAAAAATCTGAGACAAATTCAAAGAGACTGAAATTCGAGTCTGATTTGGTCAGCGTTCATAACCACATTTTCTATGAATCTGCTTCTATTTCACCTGTATCTTGTGTAACTCCAGGTATTTATGACTCTTCCTTAGCTTTAGCAAATGCAATTGCACATTTGAAAATGATTCTTACTAAGGCCAGTTGAATCTCATGGCATCTGCAACACTGTCAACCTTTATAGATGTATAAAGTGTCTCACTATATCTTGGGCCTTTGGAGGACATATGTAACCTTTATGTTTCTTGTTCTTCCAGTTTTGTACATATCCTCAATGACATCATCCTCCATTATAGCAATCACTGTCATCATAGGGAGAGTTTGAAACAATGGATATGACAAAGAGCAGCGCATATTTTAAGTAGGGGATTTGTAGATATATTCAGGCAGAGCAGGAGTAAGAGTCAAGAAGATGGTGACAGGGAAAAAAAAAGAGAGGACTATTATCAGGTAAGGGTGAGTCAGGAATGCACGGGAGTACAGCAGACTATTGAAGAGTATAAATTGTATGTAAACACACTTTTCCATGTTTAGCTCCGTATGACTTATTTGCTAGCAGGATGAAGGCAAGGGGAAGTAAATAGGTAAGAGGTGATAGTGAAGATCTTTTTCTACTGGTGAACGTAGGAAGTCTTGCCTTTGCCCTGGTGATTTCATTTTGAGACAGAGATGGCCCCAAGCAATTTTTTGAATTTTCAAGTTTCATAGTTTGCCCAAAATATTTAATCCCAAGGCTTTTGGAAGTTTTGAGAGCTGTCTTCTACTCAAGAGAGAACAGGAAAAATTGTGCTTTAATTATACTTAAAGAAAAACCTCTTTACTGATGTCAACAGAATTTGGAAGCACCTTGTAAAAGACATTATCTATCTTGGTTTCTGAGATAAAGGAAGAGAGCATTTTGAGAGACCTCTTTCATACGTATGGAGAAAGATGGATAACAAATGCATGCATGACATTACTTAAAGCACCACATTTGGTACAATATCCTTCCTTCTCTCCCACAGGAGAGAAGGTAAAAGATCCAGCTGACCGCAATTGTTTCTCCTAGTGAAGGTCTGAACAGAGGCACTTGTCAGGACACAAGACCAAACAGAGCCAATTTCTCTGATCTATGGTGGATGAAGTATGATAGTCAATAAAAGAAGGAAACATTTTTCATTGACTCATTCGGTGTTGTTCCAGTTCTTTATGAGAATGAGCAACTGTAGTCTAAAGGGCAGTTTCTTTTATATATGGTAATTATATTTATTATTGCACTTAGCTTGGAGCAGATTGATTAGCATGACAAACTGATCTGCATCATTCTCCAAGGAAAAGTGTACACAATACCTTCTTCAATACTCATACTTATTGGTTCTTTAATAAATTCTCATTCACCTTTAGTGGTTGTCTCCAATCCACATGTACTATAAAGAAGCCAGATTTGCGTTAGCTAGAAAAAAAGACTCCGAAAGCTTACCTGTTTGATCTCAGGTAAGTTGAAGAGATTCCTCAGAGCAAATAAGAAAGTAAAAGAAAGAAAGAAAACGAAACCAAAAAATAAACATATTTAGCCTATTTGTGGGGCTTTCTGCTTTTGGTTGGAAATTCAGATTCGGATTTGGATGAGATTTACTCAGAGACAACCTCTGAATAATTGCATTCAAAAGAAAACAGAGAACTGGAAATAAAAGTATTAAATGCTGGCAGGACTTGTGCTGTATGTACTTTTGTTTTGCCTGCTATCAGTGTACTCAAATGGAAGGTTAGAGTGCAAATGGCTATAAAACCTTTAGAGACTGAGTTAACAGCCATTCCTATCTGGAGACATTCAGGAATCTGTACATATTGCACCAGCCTTTTTCAAAATGCTGTATGGCTCCTGAGTATTGCAAGCAGTACTTAAACTGAGCAAGTGGAGCACAACCATTTTCTCTTTACCTGACTGAAAAGTATCACTTTCACTACAATTACAGCATAAAAAAAAATCCTACTGGCAACAATTAATAAACCCTCTTGCTAAGGAATAGTACGAAGAGAACAGAATCACATATCTTGAAATGTATATGGTCCCTCATTAAAGCCCCTTAGGCAAGCTGTCAATATGCGAGAGCTCTGTAAAGGCATTACCTAAGACAGGATTTCTTCATTTCAGTGTAGGGACAATGAATAGCATATAAAGGAAAATGAATGCAGTGGAAATATTAATGTTACATAGCTCCCTCTTAACAAGTATTACTTCTGCCGTATTTAACAATTTTGGCAACTGTAAACCTATCATATGCTTAAAATTCCCAATGAGTGGGCAAAAAAAAGATGCTTTCTAAGGGAAGAGCCTATTGCAGTCAGCCTTGTAAAAGAAACCGTTTAGTGTCAGTGATAATGAAAATTCCTGCTACCTATGACTGCGTTAAAATGGTGTCATGACCTGGCAATTTCTATTCAGTGCTGTCACATCCATGCACTGCATAGATCAGGATTGTCATCATGTAAATGTAATAGGATTCTTTATCCTGCATTGTTGCTCAGCTGGCAACTGTAATTCTAAGTTTCCTGTACGTTGTGAATAGCAGCAAGGGGCCATGAATAGCTTGGAAACCTATATTTTTTCCATTTATTGTTTAAATGCAAATTACACTAGTAAGTCAAAAAAATCACTTTTGTTAAAAATACATTCAGAATTAACAAATGCCAAAAAGAAAAGAAAAAAAAAGACACATTTGGATTGTATCTCTTGCGTTCTGAATATTTAAGTTTATAACAAAAGCCCAGCCTAGAAAAATAACATTCTTTACTGGATTTTGAGGAGGATACAGCTGTACAAATCAAAAATGTTATCCAGATATTCTCACATTACTGTGCTCTAAACTGCTTCCGGAAGAGATCTGTCCACTAATCATTTAGTTTAGTAGTCAACAGTCCCAATTTCCTTTTAGTTGTGGTGCTCTAACTGCAACTTAAGCAAGGTTATGAATATCAACTTCATATAGGCATATATGTATATATATATATATGTAATCCATGTGTGAGTGTGTGTATATCTACTCTATATGTAATATATGAATAAGCAGTTACCATTGTAATACTTAATCATTAAATGTGCTTCCTATTTCCTAAGCACTTTACGAACATAAACAATTAAAACCTCACACAAAATATGCGAGGCAGTTATTATTCCCTTGGTATAGACGGGAAGACTAAGACAGAGAAATTAAGGCCTTTTTAAAAAAAAAAATAAAAAATTAAAATTAGGCCTAAAAACCATTTGTAGATGCTTCATTAAATTTTCTGACTTCTAAAATTGCTAACTACCTGTAGGTGCCATTCTGTGGGAAATCACTGAAAGGTATGAAAAACTATCTATCTGCTCAAAATCGGATCATCAGTTAAGTGCCTAAACTGGTTTCTTTCCATACTAAGAAAATGATTTTTATAGAAACATGATTTTGATTAACTGCTACACAGGGAAAGCTAAAATACCCTGTTATGAGATTTTCATTCCATTTAAACCTCTACATCGTGTTTAATATTATACATCTGCTACATTAAATATTACATAAAACTTTCAAAAATTTTCAGCTTATGGGAAATTTCAGCCTGGCACTTGGAAATTGCATGATTTCCCAGGGACTGGAAAGCAGCTCCACGCAGAATGAGCTCAGGATTTCAGGTGCCCAGGTTTGATAAATTGAACTTGAGGTCCAAAACAGCATCGAATGCTCTACTGGATCAGGCTTAAGCATCTTGCCTATTTCAAGCAGGAAATAATGAACAGGACCTGGAGCCCCTGGCCGCATGCACCAGATAACTCCCAGGATTATGCAGCCCCTCTCAATAGTTATCCATGTGTATTATATATTCATACACATACACACACACACACTTACATAAATATATATATATATATCTCACTGAATAGATGTAAGTATAGTTCCTGCATGTGTCCCGTATCTTATCTTCACGGGTGAATGCCTGTTCCTCTGTCATTGTCCAGAGTGGTGGTTTGTGACACTTCACATCCATGCAGACACGCAAAGGGCATTGGTTTGTATAGGGATGGATGCGTGGAGTTTGCGCATGGGCTGTGGGAGCTCAGAAGCCATGTGGGCACCAGGGTTTGGTGAATGAGGAACAGTCAGTCATTTGAGGGCAGCTCAAGCACTTCCATGCACTGACCTTTCCCCTCACCCTCAAAACCTTCGTGGCCACTACAGGTGTGGTAGATGTCTGTATTTGCCTGTGAAGGGTCTGAGCAAAGAAACAATGACAATCCAAGATCCTGAAAAGCCTGAGTAAAACATTGGTTTCTCCTAATGAAAGCCACCTAAGTGCTCGAAAATACAGATCAGATTTAGAACAAAACATATGTTCCTAGGAGTTCAGAGTATTTCATATACACATTGACCTACTAGCAAAATTCCCAAAGGCATCTTTTTGCCAACTACGTAACAGCACAGTTTTTTTTCAGCCACAATAATACAGGAAGATAAAATACACATTCTAACACACAACAGATCCCCCAAATATACCACAAAAAGGTCTCCAATATTTCTTCAACTCAGCTAGTCCCTTCCCGCCCTCCCCAACCAAAACCAAAAAATAAAATATATAGATCCCTTATGGTGCGATTAGAAAAAAAAGCTCACTTACAGAGAATTTTCAGTTGAAATTAGATATAAAAGAGTAAACATAGCTAGTACATATTCAGTTGGCCTTTGTTGATAGAAATCTGCAGATGTCTCTGTAGTTAGTAAAAGACATTTAGAGATAGCTATAAAAGCACCTAAAGTGCAATAAACAAAAACAGTGGGATTAAGAAGCACTGTTTATGCTGCTTATTTCCAGTAGGTTCAATCATTAGTTTATGTTACCCCTTCCCCCACCCTGACACCCCAAAAGATCTTATTTCTTTTTTTTTTTTTCTTCCTTTTCTTTTTTTTAACCATTATAAATGTTTTGTTTCTTGACCACTGTGGAGCCTCAAAAGTAAAGCACTTTCTGACAGCTGGCAGTTTTCTACTTGGTCACTCTGGAGCCACGGAGCAACAGAGCCTTATTCCCTGACATGAAAACAAAACAAAACAAAGAAAACTACTGACTTAGAAATCGTTCAGAATTAATGGCAGCGTGTTGAGCCTAAAAGACGTTACTTCAGAAAGCTTGCACTGAGTTTCTCTGATGTGCAATGCAGTTAGGTTAAGGCAAGTATGAACTGTACAGCCTTCGGGCAAACAACGTGCTGCCTGTTGACTTCTGTTGCAAGGTCATCCCAGTATTCTTAGCCTTGTGTTGACTACAGAGACTGAAAGCGGCCAGGAGAGTGGAGGGGTCTCCAAAAGCACTGAATTGGCTTGGTTCATGTCTTAATCCAGATGGGCCCCACTGGCGGAGGCTGCAGTCCAGAGGAGCCAGAGGGAAGCACCAGCGCCTCTGCTCTGGCTCTGTGGTGCTCGGAAGCAGGAAGGAGGTCTGGGGCATCTCCCTTAGTACCTGTTAGAAAGAGAGGCTGAATGTGTCTGTTGTATTTTGTCTCTTTGTTCAATCAGCCTTT
The DNA here is from genome assembly GCA_030625065.1 of Alectoris magna. Classification (NCBI taxonomy): domain Eukaryota; kingdom Metazoa; phylum Chordata; class Aves; order Galliformes; family Phasianidae; genus Alectoris; species Alectoris magna. Next base: position 61,574,607 of record CM060562.1, read on the forward strand.
TTTTTTTTTTTTTTTTAAGCACAAAAACTGGAATTTTTTTTGCTCTTTGAAGAACCAGAGGGCAATCCCAAAACATTTTCTTTGACAGGTCCTCCAGCCCACCTTGAGCAGTCCCCGTTTTCACTTTGACCTAGGAAAAAGACACGGAAACAAAGATGCATATAATCCACCAGAAACACACCTGATTACTGCCCTGCAGCTCTGGTGCCCTTTTGCAAGCAAGTGTAAGCCACCAACCAGTAACAGCTCAGCTGTGCTTAGGTAGGAGAGGACAGAAGGGAAAAGGTGTTTGCTCAGGTGATCACTTGGTTTCCTTTGGAACACCATCAGAGAAGTCAGCACAGGTTTAGTAAACCATTCAAAATCATACTTCAAGCAGGAGTAATTAACTATAGTCAGACAGCCACTGTCAACTTCAACTACTGTGTTTAAATCCAAGCTTTCACAATCTGAGGCAGACAAGATGCTGCTGGTTGCTAGGCAAGGCTTTCCTCGTAGTATTGTTGGGAAAGTTCAGCCTCTACTGCCATAACACCAACATCTGCCTCTGATGTTGTGGGTAAACATAATACGCATTGCTTTCAGAGCAGCCCTGGTGTATGTGTGTGTGCATACATGCATATATGTAGGGGTTTGTGTCCGCATAATTATGTGTTTCTATGTATATATAGTATGCATGTATGTGTGTATATATATATATATGTATATATTATATTTATAATGCAAGAATTCTCAGACTTCTCAGTACAAGGAAAGCAAGCTTCACTTCAGGGCTAAGCTGCTTTTGAGCAATTTCTCCAGTGCATTAGGAATCAGCATCAGACATGCATGCTTTCTTTTTTTTGCTTCACTTCTTCTTTCCATGAACAAGCAAGTTTATTGTGAAGAAAGGAAAGAAAAATCTCTCTCCTCTGCCTCCTTCCTACTGTGATCATGCAGTGCAGTCTTGTTCCACAACCATAACTGTTTTTTTTTTTCATGTGCAGCAGAATCAGTGCATACAGTGTTTAGTCACCAGCCGCGGTCACCTCCCAAGAGCAGAATTCTCTCTGGACAATTGATTTCCATCATCTTATTGTGTTCTCGTCCCATTGTCTGGAGATGAGCACTGGCATCTCCAGCACAGAATGCTGGGAAGCTGCTTTTTAGGACATCAGCTGTGGCCACACTGCATGGAGATACATGAGCAGTGGTTCTGTCCCATTAAAATGCATATTCGTTTTGAAGGGACTGTATAGGCTTCTTGGCTTGCACAGCATAGAGCACACTGTTGGCACTTAAATAATAAAAAAACCATTTATAACAGGTAGACAATAGTTACAATAAGATCCTCCCCCAAAACACCGCTATTTTATTTAAAACAGTATAAATTGAATTTTTCTTAAAAACAAAACAAAACAACAAAAAAACTGATTTAAATTAAATGTGAAATTGCAAGAGTTGACATGGAGAGTTTTGATTGGAATTCAAAGCCTAAAATGTAGAGAAAAGAAACAACGTGAGTCTGAATCTAATAATGCTAGGCAGTTTATGGAAACAGTAGTCATAGACAGTCACCTCAATTCACTACCAATGGATAGTGCTTCCTTTTTTGTAAATCAAGATTTTTTTCTCTATTCAATTCATTTATGATAGTTTTGCATAACTGATGAAACTCTATATGAATGTAGTGCGCATGTGTAAACTGAGTTGTAATATTCTTGTTGGTAGAGCTCGACTGAAATCACAAAAGTATTAATTCTTTGGTTAAATAACTACTGACAGAACGGAAATGTTAAAATGAAGAGTCTGAATAAATCATTATAACTATTTAATTGCATGTGTAGTTTGTGTAGGTTCAGTATAAACTCCAAATTAACAAAATGAAGTGCTAACTGTAGCACAACAGGAGAAAGCTCTGGTTGCAAAACAGTGTGTCTTAACAGTTAGCAATTACTAAACACAGCATTCTTTCAGGATAATAATTAAATTGTGCATGTGTAAAACACTTCAAATTGATTTAAATCAGTTGGATGTAAATCAGTCTGGCTTGAATTGAGACAAAAGTTTGTGTTGATGGAATTCTGTCATCGTAATCTGCTAAATCAATTCACATCTGCAAGAAGTACGGGGATAAAAACTGACAGCTACCACACAATTATAAACACCTTTGTATTGTTTCTGCATATGAAATGATTTAGTAAATAATGGGGGATGTTTTTATACTTATTACTGAAATACATGTTAAAATTTGCGTTTTGTCAGAACCTCTATAATCATTACAAGCTGATATTCTTCTGGTGAGTCCTTCAAAAGCTAAGGCCATTTTTCCTCTTTCACTTCTATCACATGCCTGACATGCTGACCAATACACAACAGATTAAAAACAAGTGTTATTGTGCTTTTGACAGTAGCCAAAATATGTAAAATAAACCATCTCTGATTTCTCTCCACTAGTTGTACTCACTGTGAGTCTGAATAGTAAAGCACATAAAGGAGACAAGAAGTTGTTTTTACATTTTCTTGGTCTTTTGCAGGAATTGAGATAATGTTTAGTATATTCTCCACTGCCTGTGGATTCGATGATCTTTTCTAGCAGTTGATAAAATCATGGAAATTGTTATATGCACATAGCTATATGGAGATATATGGGAATAGTTGTATCCTGAATGGATACCATTATATCCTTATGACTTCATGAGAGTACAGTGGCAGCTTCCTCCATAAAGCAGAGGTCTTTCCTATTCTGTCCTCTGCTTTTCTATGTCAGATTATTCTTATCTTACTCATTCCCAAGGAATGCTGAGCACTGTAAAGTGCAGGTGACTTCACCTAGAGAGTAAGGTCTTTTACATTTTTTTCTTCTCCTTGAATACTACAGAGATTAATGCTAATATTCTTTGGTGGTCAACATCCCTAAGAATCCCTATGGAACCAAATCCCTCCTCCCAACAAATAATGCTTTAAAACATATTTCTATAGCCTGCTGTTATCATATCAGTTTGTTTTGACTTCCAGTATATATTATTGCTGTAAATAGTGCTACAAGCAGATCAAACGACGGCTTGATTAATTTGACATTCAAATTTGTCACTCAACTGCCTAATGGCCTGCCTACATTTATGGAGCAACTGCAGTGCAAATACATATGCATGCACTCCTAGTGTGCCTCAGTTGTAAACAACAAAAAGGTATTACTAAATGCTGTAAAAGCTTCTTAAGAACAGGCTGTATCAACTCTAGAGGACCTTGTCAAATACTATATAGTCAGAGGGAAACATGAGGTGTCTTTGTTTGGCTGCTGCTGGGACATGGCAATACTTTTGTGGGTTGATTAGACAAAATGTCAACTTACATACTGATTTCTGTCTCTCAGTTAGGACACCAAAATCACCTATGCTCCAGCAAGAATGCAGATTGAAATAAGGCAGAACATCATAGTTTACATGGATTCCTCATACATCTCTTTGTCTCAGCTAAAAATGTAAAAATATCACCTTCTTTTTTTTTCAGTGGTTCTAGCTTTCTTTCCTGTCAGTATGAAGATGCTCAGTAAATATAATCTGCTGTTCTGGAAGAAACACTGAGAGCATAAAGAGAATGGGATAATATCTCAGCTAGAGGGCTCCATATGTTGATGCAAACTATGGTACACTGAGAAAGAAATAGGATTAGAATTGTTCTAAGCACCTATGAGCCACACATAATACTAGGAAGGAAATAACATTTTCTAAATGCACAGCACTGCGCCAAAAGTGCAGGTGAAAAATCTTCACTTGAGCACAGACAGATGGAAAGCTGAAGTTAAGATGGCATTGGAGATACATACTATTGTAATTTGAGATTATTAAAAAGCTCCTAGCAAAGCTCCCAAAGGGCCCAATACTAAGCACTACTGCAGAATTGATTGTACTGCTGATAAAGGAATAAATGCCAGTTCCATGCATAAAGCTACTAAACCACCAGCGGACTTACTCCACTAATCACAAGAAACAAAATTATATTCAAGGGTGTAGGGAGTGTGTGTTGGGATAGATACTGTTTTCCCGTATTTAGGTTTTTTCCTTAAAAGAAATGGACAAAAGAGTAATAAAAGGAAAAAATAAAATGCTACTCCCTTGTGAGCTGTTGCTTACTATGTCATGTCGGCTGGTGATGGTAAATAAAACAGAACTCAAAAAGCTGCAGCAGTGAGGTACAATTTATCTAGGCAGTCAGGGCTGCTTTGAATTGCAGTGAGCAACCAGAAATATTCGGAGATTATTATTTCTGGCCTGTTCTATGGCTGTGTGTAAGTTCCGTGTGAATGTACTCTAGTTGAGTCTGTGTGCTGAGATTTACATATTTGCCTGCGCTTCTAGGCAGGATGGAGTTCTCACTCTCAGTGGATAGATACAATACTGCTTTCTATTCAATCTATTTTTAAAAACAATATGTTGCTATTTTTTTTTCTTTTATTGTTATAATTTAATGTCGAGGCTGGAATTGAGGCAAAGACATGCTTCGGTGAACAGATATCTGTATTAGTAAAGACTAATACTGAATGCGTCCACTTTCTGGCATCCAAGTTTTGTCAGCTGACTAGTTCCTACTAAATGAAATTCTTACTGCCTTGGAGTGGAATCTGCATGAATGGAAATGAGGTAACATCAGGTGAGAGCTCAGTGTTATTTAAACAACTGTGACACTTTGTATCCTGCATAAGAAATCATTATCATCCAGCGGAAGAGTAATGCTGGTGCTTAAGCGTAGCTTGAATTCAGTTGATCAAAAAGGCTTCTGCCTATTGTGAATTTTTAAGTGATGTCATCTTTCACTTTAATGATCCTTTAATATCAGCCTGCCACCGCAGAACATCTCAGAAGTTGAGTACTTACATATACATGGGCTGTAGCTGTAAATGAGATGTCTTCTGTGGGCCTTGATAGCCGTAAGAGTCAAATCCACCTATGAAATCAACTGAAAAAGAAGAAAATTGCTTTCATTAGAAACGTCTTTTCAGAAGTGATAGGCATTGTCATTCAAGAGCCACCCAGCACAGATTATTTTTGATGGACCCCCTAATAATCTGTTAAAAACGAGAACAGCTAATTGTGGTGATGCACAAAATGGGTGATAAAAAAAGGAAAAAGGCAAAGCTCCTTCTTTATCTTTTAAATGAAAATAATTTAAATCACAGAAAGACAATAAGCGATAAAAGTCATCTGTCTGTCAGGAAGAGCCACATATCACTCTTTTTCATGTAAGCCACCTGACTGGAGTACAAAGCAACATGCTATTCAGACTTTACAAATGCTGCAAACCATTTATTTGTTAGTGTGAATACATTGCTTCTGACTGTGATTACTGTCTGCCTTGCTGACATACTGTGGTTCAGTGATGTAGAGGAGAAAGCACATTGATCTGACTCTGAGACACAGAAGTTTCTCTGATTCCCTCCTTTGACATTTGGGTTGCAATGCACAGAGGGTTGGAACAATTTATCTGAGCTTCAGAGATGAGACTCCACAGATCTAAGGAAAGCAGCATTTCTCTCGAGGCACTGGAGGTCTGTAGGAAGGTTGCAGGATGGGTGTTTTTTATTAATTCACAACACTCACAGTTCCCAATGGTCTTCTCATGTTTATTTTAAACAATTTCCAGGGCAACTCAATCTCATCTGACTCTGAAACCTCTGTTTCTCTTATTTAACACTCTTTTTACACAGGTAAAAACACACCCTTTGCTTCTTTTGCACCAGGAGATCTGACTGTTGGCTTTTTGGGTTTATTTGTGAGCACCTCTTGTTCCTGAAATATTGTCTCTCACACACCAGATGTGAAACTGACTTTACTTTGAAAGAAAACGGAGAAGGAGTTCAGATAGATATAGAAGTGCATTCTTCATAAGTCTATGCAGTGTTACTGACAGACTGGCTTTGTGTACATTAAAATATAACAACAGCAAAGAAAGTAACTAAATATTTTGACAGAAGATGCCTTATTGTGGATATAAACACAGTGACATTCCCACAAAAATCACAAAATGGAAATTTATAACCATTGGTTTGAGAACTTTCACTGTGGTTAATGTCCTTAAAGCTTGCATTTACGAAATCATTTTTTAAATTAAGATAGTCCTCAATATCTACCACAATATACCACAATGTGCCTTCACATGTACTCCAAGTGTTACAACACCATGTTCTTGTAGTCCTCTCTCCAACATTTAGCTTGCAAGAAAAAAGCCATCAACACTTATGTTGGACCACCACTGTTTGTATCCTCTGCAACCAGGGCACAGTGAACTTGTCATCCACCTTCTTCCATGGCCGGAATGACCCCTGCAGAAGTCATTTATCCAATTCTGTGCCCTGTGGTAGGATTAAATATATCCCGTCCCAGAATGATGTTTAACTAAATTAATCTTTGATGTTGCTCATGAAGGAGATTCTATAGTCTCTCTGTGTTGCCCTTCCATGTGCCTAACTTCCTAATGTCTAATTTAAATTTTATTTCCTGCAAATTAACTACTTTTCTACGTTTTGGTCTTCTCTTCTGAAGGATATGAAGACAAATGAGCCATTTCCCCCCCTCTTTTATGATTATTTTAAAATTTCTTACAGATACTGTTTTCTTTCTTTTTCTCTTTCTTTTTTCTTTTCCTTTTTTCCTTTTATTTCTTTTCCTTTCTCCTTTTTCTCTTTTTTTCTCCTTTTCTTTCTTTCTTTCTTTTTTTTTCAAAGGCATCAGACTCATGCTGAATAATCAGATCTTTATTTGTATATTTTGACACCAAGTGTAGTCTATCCAGGTGGTCTTTTGTCTGAAGACATCAGATCGATCGTTCCCCACAGGAGTTCTTTTACACTTGTCTGTACTGAATCTCATCTTTTTCAGGCCACTTCTCACGCTCATTCTGGGTGCTAATCCTAACCTCGCAAGTGCTCCAAACCCTTCCAGTTTGGTTTTATCGGAAAATTTTGTAAACATTTTCTTCTCTATCATCCTTGCTGTTAACAAAAACAAGGAAGATCATTATCTTACTAGCCAAAGTCCCATTAGGATCCCATCTGAAATGTCATCCCAGCTGGTTGATAACTAAATTTCAACAATTAAAACAATTGTTTTAAGCAATTCTGCACCAAATATGTAATGATGATTGTATCTGGACAGTGCTTCACTGGCTTACTTGCAAACATCTCAAAGGGCCAAAATCTTGCTAAAATCAAGATAAATACCATTTGCTGCTTCCTACTTACTCACTGTCTGCAACAATCAGAAAAACTGTATTAGAACTTGATTGTGTCTTTGGAAGCACACTACGTTAATAGGCAGAGAATGAAGAATTTACTAAGAATGTTACCGAGTGAAATACTAACCTGGAGGGAAATGAAAAAAACCCTCAAATATAATGAATGCAGCAAAAAGAATGGACACATCTTTGCTGTAACTATGTTTTTTGGTTTAGTTTTTTTTTTTCCTTTTTTTTTTTGTTTGCTTGTTTTTCCTTAGTTTCCCCCACCACCCCTCCAATCTTAACCTTTGACAAGTCAGAAAACATAGTACGTTTCAGTGAGTATCTCACTTTCATGCAATTCATCTGATGTGGCTTATATGGAATTGTCCTGCTTTGCATTTCTTGTCATCTTCCCAAGACCCTTCATGCAACCAGTAAATCATTATTAGAAGGCCGCAGGCATTGATGCTCTGTTTTACAATCATGGAGTAAAAGGTCTCAAGAGCGCCTTTAGGGTTGTTTTCAGAAAGGAATAATGAAACAATGTGTTTAAAAAAAAAAAAAAAACAAAGAAAAAAAAAAGAAAAGATTTCTCTAAGTAAAACAAGCTTGTATGGGCACGAGAGAAAGATGCACACTGAGTATCTCTGTGAGCATTCATCTTTGCCCTGTTGCACAAAGTAAACACAAAGTGTTAGCACATCAGATTGTTAGGTGACAAGCTCATAAAGCTGTGTTAGGCTGATAGCAGAAGCTCCCATGTGTGTAACCTTGGTGATCATAGAATCACCAAGGTTGGAAAAGACCTCCAAGATCACCCAGTCTGACCACCCGCCTGGGTGCACCATCTCCCTAGGAAGCCCATTCCAGCGCCTGACCACTCTTGATCACCAGAGGGCAGAAGATACTATTGAGACCTTGTTGAAACATGTACAATTGATTCTAAAATGCAACAACAGAAGTGGCTAGGTAGGTAAACATAAGTAATAGGACCTGAATTCCAATGCAAAGAGTTTAATTTCTTTGTAGCAAGTTTGCTTCATGGCAGTAGCTTCTCAGTTAGCACTGCAAAGCCTGCAGCGCCCAGACTGTGCTAAAAGCTCCCCGTAGACTCTGAGGTAGTTTCTTAAAACATGCAAAATGCTGCCCTTTCTGCAGGCATTTCATCCTTGCTGTGCCTGAAAGGTCACCAGAAGTGTCGTTCAACTGATACATTCCTGGCAGCAGTAACATGAGATGAATAAAACAAGGCTCATTAGCTGAATCGCTACTGAGGCTTCCATCCTTAACCTTATCCATCAAACACTTTTTTTGACTATTCTATTTTACATTCATCTTACTTGTCACTTGTCACAGAAGTGGCTCTTTTGTCATGTTTTGCTCTAGTAAAAGCATGTGTGTATACAAACAAACAAAGAATCCCATTCATTTGAACTACTGGGTTCTGAGATGCTTATTTTCTTAGCTGGATTTAAATAGGATAATAACAGTCTTATTTATTTGTAAAAAATGTTACAAGAAATTCGGTCTGTTTTCTTCCTTTGCTGGTGCTAAGGGTCTTGTGAGGCATGAGATCATGGTTGTAACTTTAATACAAACAGAACATTAGCTTCAACATAGGGATATATTTCCTATCACTTTCTAGAGCTATTTTCCTCCAATTCTGAAGATTTTTCCCATGTTGTATTTTGTCCCTTGCAGGCAGCTGAAACCACAGTCAGATTGTCCCTTCCTACTCAGATTCGGGTGCTGGTAGCCCAGTGCATACAGTGTTCTCTGTGGTCACCCAGCTGCCTTTCGCATGACCACTGCTTTTCTTGGGGGAAACCTTTGCATCACAGAGAAATGGGTTTGTGCTCACTTTCCTCACACAGAATCACTGAATCACATAATTGCAGGGGTTGGAAGGCATCTCAAGAGCTCATCAAGTCCAGTCCCCCTGCTAAAGCAGATACCCTACAGTAGGTCACATAGGTGGGCATCCAGATGGGTCTGGAATATCTCTGTAGACGGAGACTCCACAACCTCTTTGGGCAACCTACGCCAGTGCTCTGTCACCCTTACCAAAAAGAAGTTCCTCCACATGTTTGTATAGAACTTCCTATATTCAAGTTTTAGGCCATTGCTCCTTGTCCTACCCCAGACTGCTAGTTCCTTGGGTCATCCTATCATCTACTCTTCTTAAAAATGGGTGTGACTTCATCTTTTTTCCAGTCAGCAGGGACTTCACCTGACCACCATGACTTTTCAAATATCATTGAGAGCGGTTTGGCTTCTATACAAAACCAAATCTCATCTTTTATCTGTGATATTTACCCATGCATAATTAAACACTGCTTCCAGTTCAGCATGGCTAACACCAGCACTCTCGGTCTCCACTCCCTGTGAGCGATGGCACAGCTCTGCCTGTCATTTGGGGTTACAAGTTAGATGTCAGCTTTGGTTTGGTTTGTATATGATTTAATTTCTGACGATTATTTTTGCATATTGAAGAGGAAGACTTTTCTGTCTGTTGACACAGCTATAACATTTACCCAGGGCTCTCGGTGTCAAACATCATTACTGTTCCTTTTCTGAACTCCCCAAATGTGGAGTAAAGGAACCAAAAGGGCAGGGCTTTGGCTATGACACTCCTCTCTTCATCCTGCTACTGATTACATCTTCCATATCACATCAAGCAGAAGCTAAATCTTTCTATGCTTAAAGCCTTCTGTAGGGACTCCACATCAGTCTTTCCTTCTTCAATTTTTAATGCTAAGTTCTGCCCCTATGCTGCCAGCTTGACCTGTGTACTTGTAAAATTGCCAAATATTTTCTGTCCTTCTGAGAAGTTCTTCACAAACAGTTGTCTCAGTAGTGTCAGTGCACTGATATTCCTGTCGACCACAGGGATTAATGTTTGTTCTTTGTGCTTTTTGCTTGCACTCAGCAGCTGCCTGTTGTCTGATACATAGATTGGAAGCTCCAAGAAGCAGGCTGGCTTTTGTCTTTGTACAGTGCTTGGCATCATGCTCATCCTTAAATATACTACTGAATCTGAAGCAGTAACACATCAAAAATTTACTACTGTACATAATAAAGATGGCATCATTTAGAAAGTCCTATGACCAAAGAAGCATACGTGCACATACACATGGGTGATTTTTGCACTTGGGCACGACTGAACACATTTCCTGTATGGTTCAGCACAGAGAGAGAACATGTGGTGTACATGTGCTACATCTGCATTGTGAAGGCACTGATTCAGGAGGGCAAAGATTCAGGCCCCGTGGCCTCAGGGAAGCAGTGATCAAATTCACTGCACAGCAAGGCACCACTCTGTGCTCCTGGCTGGGATGAAACACATCACTGAGACACTGCTGGTGTACAAATGTCTAAGGAAAGAGTGAGCTATGCACAACTGCTGAGAGTTAAAAGCTAGCCAAATTCAGAAAAAAAAAAAAAAAAGAAAGAAAAAAAAGAAAAAAAAGGAAAAAAAAAAGGAGGGGAATAAAATTAAGCTTGTCTTTAATAACCTTGGAAATGAGAAATAGAAAAAAGTATATAAAAGAACATATGGAGAAACCCTTGCTCCTACAGCTTTGCCTGTATCCTCCCACCCGCCTCAATGGTGAAGATATTTCCACAGGCATAAGGGCTGTAGCCTTTCTATGCTGTGAACATGGCCTGGTGCCTGTTATACAATGCAGCACGCAGGAGGAGATTTGCTTGAAAATAGTCTCGATAAAGTTTGTTTACAATCATCATCAAATGTTATTGCTCTTTGCATTGAGCATACCACAAAATTTAGATTCACAAGGCACAGATAAAGCAGTGAAGGAGGGCTTTTGCCAGGAAATGAGGCTGAACACTTCCTGCCAGCATAAGGACGGTCTGCAATGGCATAAGGACTTGGAGGCAGGGCCTGGCTCTTGCTGTGCAATGAGCTGCTTGCAAATGTTCCTAGCTCACTTATTTATTAGGTGAAACTGAAACAGTGGGTTTTTAAATCAGAACTTCACAGCATTTCTGAGCCCTATGATGTCCACAGGGGTAAAGGAAAACTCCACACAAATTTCTGCAGTTTCTCAGCTCATATTCTGTTCCAGTGCCATTATTTTTTTCCTGTTTATTTTTACAATAGTGAAATTATTCTCTGATATTTGTCCCACAGGTTTTTTTTTTTTTCGTTTGTTTCCCCCCACCCCCTCTAGATGCTTCTCTTCTTATGATGTTTCTTGTTGGATAACGTATCCTTGTCATCTTTATCCATGCCTGATGGCTGACAAAGACTTACAGGTTGTTTTTTTTCTGTGACTCCTAGTGCTGATCCCTGGCTAATTCTTTGATCATCCTTTCTGAGACAAGACATAGGCTGGAAAGGTTCTCAGGCTTATGAAGCCTGATAAGCAACACCTGTTTTCAGTCTCACAGAAGTAAGGGATTATAGACCATTACTCCCTGTAATTAGGACCAAATGGGGACACATACATTTAATTCAAGATGAGCTCAGCTCATGGTGGTCTGCAGCAGAAAATATCAGGATGAATGTTGCTGAGGGTCCAGCAAAAAAGTCAAAATGCACCTCAGGCTTCCAGGTGGGAAAGAGGTCTAAACAATGATGGAGCCTCAGGGAAGATACAAGTAAGGTCATGCTGTAGAGCAATGCCTTGGCAAGCTAGAGTTAGCTAATGGTGTTGGGGAGGGAGGCCCTGGCCAAACACAAAGTAGGCAGGGTGGGAATAGCCAGGAGCAGTCAAGCAGTGGCAGGAGCAGGTGCAAGGCTCAGGCAGCTGAAAGCAGAAACAGGGACAGAGCAGGCAAGTGCGAGAGACAGGAGGAAATGACTGAAGTGTAACTGCAGCAAAGAAAAATACTGCACTGAAGCTGTCAGAGTTGCCTTTTGTACCTGATAAATGCAGCCATCCACCTGTGAAGCTTATAGACCAGGAAATAAGGTTGCAGTCAGGTAGGCTGCAGAATGACCTCTGCAAGGCTTGTCTAAACTTGCTGCGGGTCTTGTCCAAGCCTCAGTAAAGCACCTATCAAAGATTTCTGCTCAGCTGCAAGAACAGTAGTAATCTGCATAATATGTTCTTTTTCTAAGCTGGACAGACCTGGTTAGTGCCAGATAACAGCCATTTACTTCTGAAAGTTCATACTGAGCAAAAAAATCTAGCCCTGAAACAGCTTTTGTCTGATAATGCATTCTAGGAATTAAAGAAAACGCAGACTAGGGCTGAATTATCATAGAGCAAATTAAATCAATGAATCACTAGAATAAAATTGTTCTAAGCCAATTCATTGCTAGGGGCAAGTGATAAAAAGAGGAAAAAAGAAAAAGGAGAGGGGGAAAAAAAAAAAAAGAAAAGAAAAAGGGGAGGAAAAAGAAAATGCCTGGGGCGGTGGCCTCCAAGTGTGACCACCGCGCTAATAAATTAGAATAAGACTCATTAGTAGGTGCAACAAAGTGGAGAATTAAAGCCCAAATCTATGAAAGTTAACAACCTAGTAATAATGAAGACTTATCTAGATATTTAAAAGGGAAAGTAATAAGGAAAACTTTAGCAGAAGGCATGCTGGTAAGATGAATTTAGCATGAAGTTATGTCCCAGGCATGTGGGAAACTATAGGGAGCTCACACTGATTCTAAGTAGGAGAACACCAAGGTCGTGGGCAGGTGGCCTCTCCAGGGCTGCTGGAAGTGACTGCAAACCTATCCCATCCACAGTGGCACGTCAGCACCCCCTGTCACCTGAGATATTGCCACCCCTCAGCTGGGGCTGAGCCTGGCTGGCCAAGGCTGGCTGTGCTACACCTGCTCATTTTGGCCGATCCCACCAAGTAGCAATAAATGATTCAAATCAAATCAAAATGAAGTCTTTCACCACTGACAAAACAGAACACAACAATTTTCCATGCAATTCACTTTTTCTTTTTTTTCTTTCTTTTTTTTTTTTTTTTTTTTTTACCTTGCCTGATTTCAAATACGTTTCATTTTTCAATCTCAAAACATTTTACCATGTTTCCTATTCAGCTGTGGCAACAAGCCGGGAATTTGTTACAAAATCAAGTGTGGCTTTTGCTGTCAAAGCTGTCACTAGTCACTACCTCATTTCTGCCACGTGTTTTACACAGCCATTTAGGACAGTGTTATAAATGAGCTGGATTTCTTTGCCTTCCTCCCCACAAATAATTAATTAATGATAAGACAAGTAGTATTTACAAAGCATTTTGGTAAAAAATAATTCTTTCTTTGTAAAAAAGATGCGAACTGTTCATTCAGCACTCATGCGCTGATCTTTTCCAACACTTCTGCAGCATGTCTTTCTTGAAAAGACAAAACATAGGTGGTGAATAGTTAAAAAAAAAACACGATGCAACAGCCCTCTGGCTGTTACAACACCTTGATTTTATTAAGCAGTATTCCATTGTGATGAGCTGTTGGAATGGAAATATTACTTCCTTCAAGCTCCACATTATGTTATTTAGACATTTTTAAAACTTGAATTTGACAAGCCCCACAAGAGGCAGTGATGGATGCAAGGGGAGTGGCAGAGAAGACAGCAAGGGAGAACAAAAATTAGCATAGATGAAGCCAGCAATGGCACCATTTCCCCCCGTGTGTTTTTATTTATATATTTGCCTCATACCACAGTCCTGTCTCCTAGGGATTCCTTGAACATCAACTTCATTAGTTACGAAGGCAGCAATCCATAACCAATTTTCATTTCATGTCAAGCTTGTTCATGTATAAACCCAGCCCTTTTGTTAGAAACATTTGCAATTAATCCCACAAACAAAGAAAATGCAAATTGTACAGTCTACCCTAAGCAACCCTTCTGACTCAAGTTCCTGACCACCATCTATTATACACTAAAATGAATTGAAATTCCCACTTTGAATCTAACCTAATTTTCTAGTGATAATAGGCACGGATTCCCAGAAGTACTCTATGCATCTTGATAGTAACATCCTAATTTCCTTTCCTGGTAAATGTTTTAAATAAGATTTTAGCACCAAAGGAAATTAACCTTTAAATTAATTGTAATTATAAAATGCCATCACTGATTTTGTCTTCAGACTAATTACTTGCTATTATTTAAACAAACTGCACCTCCTCTGAGCTTTAAGTTTGTTTCTCTCTCTTCAGTGCAGTGCCAAATGATCCAAGATCAGGCTGTGTAATGTTTGCCAAGCCCTGTGGCACCTGGACTGCTCAGGTCCATTTGCATCTCAAGCGCAGCCAGTTTCATTTGTCACAGTATCCCACAGTGGGCTTTTTCCCAGTGCTTCAGTCTCATACTCTGCAGCTCTGACATCTTCAGCCTGTACTTTCTAACCAGCAAGCAAGACTTGTGGGATGCAGGAATAACTACCATGAGGCAGTACCATGGGATTTCAAAGGCTTCTGTTTCAATTCTGGCTTCAATTCCCTCCTTCTGCTTCCATCAGCATCATAGCAGCTGAAAGGCATCTTATTTCTCTCACTTGGTTTACTTTGGTTCATGTAGTAGTCACTACCCTAAATAAAACAAGTAAACGAAAAAGCTTCTAATTTAGCCACAGGCTATAAATTAGAGAGCACAGCTGAGAAAAACAAGCTGTAGCTTCAGCTTTTGTAGTCTGTTCATTGAATTCTCATTCATGAACGACCTGTTCAACAGCTGGAGAACAATTGTTTTAAACGTTGGCTTTTATTTGTTACTACATTATTTTGTTCCTATACTTCCTTTTAAACTGCCTGGGCTCTCCTTAGCACTGACCAAACAGATCAGACCACTGATTCATCCTGTTGTGAATAAAGCGTTTAACAAAGACAGGGCAAGATGATCCTTGGTGTTACTGACTGCAGTCAATTCCTGATGATTGGTTTAAACTGTAGGCCTAGTTACACATGGCTGTAGGTATGTGAGATGAATCCCCTTCATGGCATCCTATGACACCTGTGAGGGGGCCAAAAATGCAAGTGCGTTTCTCTTTACCATACTGCCATTCCTTTATGCCAGATTCTACTTCTCTTACTTTGATGATGTAAAGGGTTTTAAAACAAAGCATCCCCTCCCACTTACCAAAAAATAACCACAAATTCTGTGGTATTCCTTTGCAAAGGAGGCACCTGAAGATTTTGAAAACCTGTGGTACCATGGAAAAAGTGAAGACAGAATGATTGCTTGGTGCAAGACAGGGGGCACATTACACATATTAATGGTAGGTGCAAAGGTAACAAAACATGTCTGAAGTGCCGGAACTCCTTCACCCAGGAGGTTGTGTTTGATGAAAATATTCTTGGTTCAAACAGAAGGGTACACATTTAAGAAGAAAAGCCCATTGTCTGCAGCTAGGTAAGACCACAATGAGACCACTTCTGGCAAGCTCCTGAATTGCAAATTACGGCCAGAATTTTCTGGGATCCACAGACCTGCTCTGTTCTTAGGTGCCTGTATGGCATGTATATGTCCAAGTAAGCAACAGGTGTTCTTCACTGCTTGATACAAGTGTTGGAAATACCTCAATAATTTTGGTCAGGACGGTATCTCTGATAAAAGCCGTTTTTATTCGCGATTGCAATGGCGGGCGCCCTGCTAGCAGAAGCGCACCGAAGAACACGATATTACAGTTTTTATACCTTTTCTCCCATGTTCCCTCCCCTGTTTCCCCTTTGGTTGGGTATTCCAGGTTACAATTTTACCTGAGGTTTGTATTTGCTAATTACATTCTGACACTTGTTAATTCACGTGCTATCTTGTACCAGTCAGTCGCCATCCTGCTGTTTTTGTTTCCAAGATGTCTCGGTACTCTTATCGTATTGATATGTTGATTCCCTTCAAAGCTTCTTCCATTCTGTCCCAGGGACACTTTGTTAAACAAAGAGCCCCGGGGGGGGGGGGGGGGGGGGGGCAGGAATCCCAATCCCTCCTGATGTCTCTTCAGGCACATCCTTAGGTATGTCACGACTTGCATATTTTTACAATGTGTACAACACAACATTACATACATACACACACACACACACACATATATATATATATATCTAAACATACATTGTTGCTAGTTTATACAGGTATATTGTTAATTATTTTAACTTCTCTTCTTTGGATCCTTTATTACTCAGGTCTTGTTTGTCCAGCACCAAAGATCAGTCAGACGGCTGGACAGACAGGAGCTGCAGCCTTTGTACCTATGACATTTACCTACTTTTTAATAACTACAAATTGCTTCACTTATATACTGAGACCTTGAAATAAAATATTCTTATCTTGTTCTAAATGCAGAAACAACATTTGATTCCCACACAAGATATTGAGCTGGATAAAGCTGGTACCTACCTTCTAATTTTGTTATTCATGTGTAATGGGCAGGTAATACTGCCTGGGATAATGCAGCTGTGGGGTTGCCAGGAATAAGGAGACCTAAAAGCTGCCCAGAAAAATGACTTCCAGAGTTGCATTTAGGCTCAACCTTGTACAAAGAAAGATGGTTTCAGTTATCTACAGCCACCCCTCAACATTAGATTCTGCTCCATCTCTGCATCCTTTCTAGCCTTCCCCTATCTTGGTAGTCTCAGAATTTACAGCCTTATTGACCAGAAGATGGGAAGAGAAAGAAACAAGGAGAATTAGTGCTGAACATTTGTTACTAGTTTCTCTTTGTTTTAGTGATTTTTAAGTAGGGATGGAAGCTGGGGTATTACTTCTCTGTCATGTCTCACTAAGCAGATTGTGAAAAGCATTTGGCACAGAAATGAAGTGATATCTAAGCATATTCTGCATTTCAAAAGCGCCTTTCATCCCAGAAGCTCAAAGTTATGAGGCAACACGCTTGGAGTTTGTCCCTATCATTATTTTCCATTTTAGACAAGGGAAACAGGAATATGGTGAGGTTAAACAACCTGACCATAGGTGGAAGGTAGGCTGTAACAGCGCTAAAAATAAAAGTCTTTTCTCCCTATTTTGATAAGTTTATCAAAGTTTCTCATCTCTTACAAATAATAAATTTAATACTGTCTTCTAAAAGAAAATCTTTCCACCATCTTCGTACTACATAGTCAGGCACAGGATCCCAGAATGGGTTGTTGTTTGGCAGTGAGTTTACTGGCAAATAACAGCTATGCTGTACTGTATACCAGGAGATATCCACTATCCAGGGTATTGTATTCTTGAATGTTTTCTATAATTCAAATAGAATCTTGAATTCGAGCCTTTTCAGAGGGGAATAAAATATTTTCAAAAGGTTATCTAGAGCTTTATTTCTGTGTCAGACAGCCACAAATGCTGGGCTCAATGGGATATACAGTAAAAATCTATTTAAACCCAGTTGCAATTTCTTTTTCTTTGCTCTTTACCTAGTAACAATGCTGAAAGAAAAGAAGACAGTGGATGTGCAAGTTGAGTTCTTGCTAGTGTGAGATGATAAGTGCAAAGGTTGTACCTCTCTGCACTCTGGGAACAGTCAGGTCAGATTTCTTGTTTGCCTTGGAATTGTGATGCGGTGGATAAATGCCACTTTTCCCCCTTGTTTGGAGCTGCAAACAGCTGCAAACAGCCCCAAACTGGAGCTGGATTAGGATTTCACTGTAGAACGGACTGTTTGCGATTATCTCCGCTCATTTGGGCTTAGATTCATTCCTGACCAGAGCAGTCTTTCTAATAACAAGGCAGTCCACTTTCCTTCACCAGAATCTGCAAGGAGAGTGTAGAATTCCCTCTTCAGTAACCTAGGTTTCTTTCTTTTTTTTCCCCTATTGTTTGCAGACAAAAAGCCCCAGGAAGATAAAGCTTCATTGCTTGGAATCCAGAATTTTCTACTAAATATCTGTATTTTTAATAACGTTTTCAGACATATACTGAATTTACTTTACTAAGGCAGTAACATCTTATAGCAGGGTGCCAAATTGCTAGTGAGGAAATGCACATTAAATGAACATTTCAGTGTTATTAAAAATAATGTGCAGCCTTTGAAAAATGCAGGACTAATATGATTTTGGAAAGCAAATGAGGTGCTCCGGTAAGTTTACAGCTGTGGAATGCCTCCAAGTAATGATTGTTGCTGACATTTTCATGCTTTATTTTTAATTGCTACAGCTAATAACACTAATGAAGAAAGACTGACAATAGCTTAGTAATTCCAGTGGCAATACTGAAAAGGAGAGTGCTGAGTTGACAGCAGTCCTGCTGGGCACCCATCCTCCCTTGTCTTTCCCAGATGAGACCTGAGCTGCCCCAAGCTTCAGGGGTCATCCTCACTACACAACCACTGGGAACAAGATGCGGAAGGGACCACCAGGAGTGGCAAAGCACTGACAAGAGAAGTAACTGGGAAAAGCCACCTTTGCCTGATTCTTGGAAATGGCTGCTGTGTTTTGGCCCTGGTGTTCACACTGTTAGAGTACTGCTTTAGATTACAGTGAGAAGGAAAGCAGCTTTCTCTGTAATTTTTGATGTAGATTTAACCCAAAGCATGTTGTTCTCATGAAAAGTAGTGAAGACTTGTACTTTGATTTAGGGGGTTTCCTGCTGGATTTATTTGGTGTGTGAGTTACTAAAACCCCAAGGCTTGCTGACTCAGCCTTAGTTATGACCCCGATTTGATTACTCTATTGTTCCATTCTTAATCCTTCAGTGAGGTTAGAATAGGTTAATCTAGTGAAATACTTGCTTAATTCTACCCTTGGTCATTTGTTCTTTTAATAAAATCTCCATGAGGAACAGAGAGATAGTTATTATTTCAGCTTCTAATTGCTCTGAGATCAAAGCTAATTCAGCTGAAACACAACTTGATTGTGTTTCTACAGTTGAGACTCTATGCCAACAGGAGATGAGGCACCTTCTCTTTTCCAGAGAAATGCTGATAAGCTGATCTGTTTAAAGTTTGGAACACCCCTCTGGCTGGCTATTAGAGCTTGCTTGACTCTTTCCGTAGTCTCATGCAATGCTGTCTACTCCTACTGGCTCAGTGTTCTTGCCTCTTACACTTCTCTTCTGGGCTGCTGTTGGCTCCCATGACCCATTAGCAAAAGAAGAAATGGATCTGAACGTGTGGGTGTTCACCAAATCCATCATAGGTAGCAAAAGGCTCTTTCCACTGACTCTGTCTCATCAGATGGTACTTGGAGCTCCTTTGGAGTGTGATGTATTTACGGTCCTCTGCGTTTGGCAGGAGAGCACCCCATTCATACAGTTATGGGTGGCACTGAAAACCAGAAATCTAGATTTGCCCTGTGATGCCTGTGAATACAGAGGTGGTTAAAAAAATGTCTGTGTCCCTCTGTTGTTCTTCCTAGACTACTTCAGAAGCTGGGAAAGAAGTGCAGAGGAGTTCTTTTGTGGCAACTGGTCCTCCACAGCTGACTCATCTTTAACACACCAAAGGAGCCTAAGCTGCCAAACTGCATGCAAGCACAAGCCTGTTCTCACCCCTTATCAGGCATGGATGCTGAGCAGGGATTATGGACAGCACAATAATTCCTGCTGTGCTAGATATCCAGAAAGCCTGTGGAAGGGAGTTCACTGTGGGCAGGAGGGTTGTCTACATCCTTCTGTGCTACAGAGCTTGCTTCATAGCAGCATGCCAGATTTGGCACCTTGAAGTATTGTGAAATTAAAGCTGTCTTAATTTCTACTGGGAGCACTCCCTGCCCAGGTTTAGTTTTAGACTCTTTTACTCAATTTAGATCTGCTTGCTTGTGCTTTCTCTCTCCTTTGGCAACACATCATTCTATTTCACTCCTCTGGGAAGTAACAAATCCCTTATGGATGCCATGCTATTTAGTGTTTATATTTGATAAGAAGACTCCTAAACATACCTTCTTCAGTACTTTCACGGATGGAGTTGTCTCATGCAGATCAGGCAAGTGTGAAAGATAAATTCATGTTACCTCAAGAGGCCAAATCTGGTCTGAGAGTTATTACCGTATAGGGATAATTTAGTCACCATAAAGGTTCTCTTTCACCATTTTTTCCAAGCAGGCTTCCAAAGCAGCGAGACCACATGACTTGTGGCTATGCTGGACTGAGTGGGGCTTTATCCCAGTCTGCCAACAGGGCTCTGACAGGCTGTCAGGATGGCTCTCTGGCAGGGAGAAGCAGCCTGGTGGAAGTGTGCTAACAAAGTAATAAAGGCCTCAAAGCAGGCAAGACAACCACAAGAAAAGGTTCAAAGAAGCATGACAATCTGTGGCTTCTGAACAACAGGGAGCTCCCTCAGCTGTGAGCAGGAAACAATAGCATATTGGCCGCTGTGCTTTGCTGCCAGGAACACGTCTTACAGCCCACAGGAGAGATCTTCCAAATGTGATTCGACTTCTGCGCCTGTTCAGCAAGCCAAGCCACTAGTCCCTTCCTTGCTTTTTACTTAAATTGTTTCGCAAAGCGTTGCAGAAGACTGACAAAGATTTAAGCCCTCAGAAAAGAAGGCAGGACGGTAGTAAAAACAAATTTCACCTAGGGACAAGGATTCACCAGCCTTCAGCACTTAGCAGGAAAAAGCACACATGGCTTGAGTCCATCCCTAAGAAATGAAAACACATTCAAAGTACACCCCTGCTCCACACACTCTTCACAAATTCTTTTTACTCTTGTGTCTTCCTCACCTCCACGGATACACAGACAACTGAGAGGAGCATCATCTGAGAGAACTCCGAATGAGGTTTAGTTTCAGCGCTAAATCTTCCCTCGATGGCTCACAGTGGCACTGTCTTGCCAATAGATTACAGGGTTTCAGCTGCTTTCAATACACAGCAGAGCACACAAAGGAACCCCTGCCAGCCCTAGCAGTGCTCTCAGTCAAATAAAAGCCCTTTAGCTTCCTGTTGCAAAACTCTCTCTAGGATTCATGTATATTTTATCAAAGTTACATGCAGCTCTGATACTTGCTTCTAAAGTGCTTTAGCATGAATCCCAAGATGTACTGAAACACTGCAGCGATCCTTTTTAAAAAATAAAGGTTATGGTAGAGAAAAAACGAAATGGCTTGGCTCCATTGCATGTATTAAGAGCAAATTCTGATCAACAGGCTTATATTGATATAAATAAACAGAAGAAACGCAAACATACATTTACATTAAATCATTTTGCTCCTTGTAATTGCACCCTGGGAGTAGCACAAACAAAGAGAAACTCCACAGTTTCACCTCTCATAAACGAAGGTCCTGCAATGATCTAAAGCTATTTCTTGCCAGAAGTGCTTCTACAAGCCAACACAGAGGTCAACACAGAAGAGCTATGCCCTCAGTGGAAGCCAATTACTGTGAAGATAGTTAACAGTCTGGAATAAGAAAAAAAAAGAAAGAAGAAAAAAAAGAAAAAAGGAAGAAAAGGTTGGGTTTGTCAACTGGGATTTTTTTGTGTGCATGTGTCTTAAGATAAGCTGTGAGAAAAGAAAAAATTACAGTGATCTATTCAGGAGAAATGAGTGTGTATTATTTTAAGCTGCATTTCATGAGTCCTTTGTCTTCCAGGCATTTGGAAATTTTACATCAAGATAGATGGACAGAAAGCATGTTCTGGCTACAGAATAATAGGGAATTAGGTAGAAGTCAGCAAGAGCCAACATAGCGGAGGGGTGATTTAAAAAACAGAATTCATTTTGTATGTAATAAAGCTTTAGTACTTACAGCTGTCCTCTTCTTCAGTAATACATTTCACAACATAACAGGCATAGATGAAACCTGCCAGCTGAAACAAAATGTAATAGCGTTAGATGTAGAGCAAATACCGTAGAAAAACACGAGTTTGTTTTAGAAAAGCAGTAACAGAAACAACAGAAATAACAAAATTCACTAGACTATGTTTCATGAGGTAATGATAATTCTTTATAACAGTTACTTGAATCTAAGAGTGAGTTAGTTTACTTATTTTATGTGATTTTTTTTGGAAATGGTAAGGAGTTGGCATTTAAAAAAAAATGCAATACATCCTTCAGTAAAACTTCCAAAAGTTGATCAAAATCTTTCCATTGCAGAAATATTTTTATTATTGAAAACCAGAAAACTAAATGGATGGTTGGATGGATGGGAGTTGAACAGCTGCAAACATAAATATTTATGCCAAAGTCAGATTTATTTGTCAACAAAACCTAACCCTCTTGCAGAACTCAACTTTTTTTTTTTTTTTTTTTTTTTTTTTAGCAGAACCTTGCCACCTAAACTAAGGGCAAAGTCAGTGCACTTGTAAACCAACATTATAATGATGTTTTATCACTTGAAATTAGGGCTGTGGATCTGACTCCAGGATGTGCTCCCATATCTCCAGTCACTCCATGCCTAAAAACATATCTGCCAATTTGGGTAGGTCTGGATGTGTTTGCATCAGTATCTCATGTTGCTGCTGGCAAATTCAGATCTTGTTCCCTTCATTCCTCTCCTCAGAACATGCCCAGAGGTGAATTCTAAACAGAAATAACAGAATTTAAAGAAATTGAAAATCTGGAGAGGTGCTTGAGTACCATGGCAGATTGCTCATCTGAAACCATCACCTGAAAAAACATAAAAATATGTAAGGAGAAAAAAAAAAAAAAAAAAAAAAAAAAGCAAACATCACACACATGCCATGGGACAAGTACGATGTGAGTCCTCCGCTAATCCTTCCAGCAAGTTCTGTTTGGTGGTCGAGACATTACACCCACACCAGATGCAACTTAACAGCATGCGTGCTGCATGTTGCATTTTTTACATGGTTTCCTTTATGTGTAGGTCTGGAAAGTTTTCCCTACTGATTTACAAGAAACTGTTTTTCATCCTTCAGCTCATCACTGAAGTTTGCGTGGTAGGAATTCAAATGAATTCAGGTTGTTTCATCTCTTTGCAGAGAAAAGTGAGCTGTGCTGTTGAAATGTGTTATTCCGTATAGTTCACTCGTATAGCTACAGACTCAACTGTAGACTTTTGGAATCAGCTCTTTATTTGGATCATAATAATACCTAAAGGCTCCAGCCAAGACTGGGCTCTCAGTGTGTATGGTGTAAAAATCATTGTCTGTGGCTCAGGGAGATCATGATCTTAATTTCAGACATATTAATCTCTAGGTCAGACAGTCAAAAGAGTCTGAAATCTGAGAGAAGACCACGTGTTTTTATGGATGCTGATTAGAGTAAATGGATTTTTTTAAATGAATCCAAGGCACTTCTACAATCACTGGAATATTCTGGGTTCTTAAAGCCATTAATATTACACACAAATGAAATACAAACAAATCCACTGTTCCTTAGCGGTTTCATAGTGGAGGCTGTGACTATGCTTAATTTACTCCAGCTCTTACACAGATCTTCTTGGTATTTCTTTCAGTGTTCATTGTAGAAAGCTCTCCATACGTATGAATGCTAGTTTCTAGTATCTGTATGTGTGAGATACAGTTAAAGAAAAACAGAAAGAAAAAAAAAAAGCCGGTTCCAAGATTTTTCTGAAGAGACTTGATTTGGAGACCACATTGCAGGGGTACAGATGTTGTCTACTAACTGCTTAGGCTCCTGTTGGGAGCCCTAAAGTGGCATTATAACAGAACTAAATCATTAATTTTGTCATTTATTATAAATCTACGTTATAGTGCTGCTGGGAAGATTTTACACCTGGGAAGAATGAAATATTCACTGCCGGGCACTAAGAATGCAGTGTACCAAGAACAGTGGCATTCTGCTAATATCAGCATTTCATCTCTGCTTTATTGGACTGTTCTTTCCTTTGGTTTCTTGGTTTCATGACAGGGCTAATTTAATCCACTGATTTATGCCCCACTGACTCCAATGACATTACATGAGGTTTAATCCAGCAAAGAATTAGGTCCAGAAAGGTTATTCATAAATGATTCTATTCTTGGGTGCAATCCTTGGCTTAATAGTTTCTCTGTTCACTTTTTACAGACCATCACATCCAAAACAGCTGAACAGTTGCATCTCTGGTAGGCAACTGCAATGGTAGTTTTTCTCTCAATACTTTACTGTCTTCTAAAACACTACAAGCTCACTTTATTAACTAAACTTCTTTCACAAAGCACAGCAAACAAACTGTATCACAAACAGTGTTTAAAACTGATCTTTTAATTGTATTCTGTTGCATCTCTTAAATGTCTAGGGAACTCCTTTGATATGTAAGTAAATCCTACAGCATTTCATCAGATGAGCTCGCTGATTAAAAGGCTGCCTTAAAGCTAGAAATTGTTCTGTTCTAAATACGAATTGAAGTTTGTTTCCCTTGAGATAATCAAAGTTTTAAAATAAAGCTCCCCTTCTCCCATATATACCCAAACCTTTGTTTGGTACAAATAATAAATAAATAAATTTGAACACTGCATATCTTTTGGTGCGTTTTTTCTCTTTCTTTTTTTGTTCTTTTTGCTTTTTTTTTTTTTTTTTTAAAGAATCAATGCATTTATCAGTTCTGATTCAGTGGTAGACATTCAATATTAATCACCTAATTGCATTAGCAATAGACTGCCCTTACTGGAAGTGACAATTTAGATCTGAAGGAGAAGGATTTTAGTATGACTGTGCTTGATGGCTTGAGCCCGTGGTGACTACAAAGATCTCCGGGATCAGGAACAGGAATGTGGTTCCCCCCAAATGGACTCAGGCTTCTGATGAGTTGAACTTACTGGAGAACACAACAGAGCTCTCATGGGGAAAAGTCAGCTAAAATTGTTAATACATTCTCACAGGGACAAAGGGCTCTCTAAATTTGTCACCTCCGTTATAGCGCAAGATGCTTTTCTTTGACCTTGTTATTGACCTAGTAAAAACACTCCACAATCCACTTATGTACAGCACTATATATATATAAAGTAAATTGCAAACAAATCACTGAATATGCTCCTCCCCCTGGAGAAGATGAGGAAAAAAAGAAAATAAAGAGGTTAGTCACAGCGCTTAATACATTCCTGGAAAGTCCTCAAACACAGCAGTGCCAAATGCAGTATAAGAATTATGCAGAACACAGTCTTCCTGATTCAGTATCTCAGGAGGATTTTTGTCTTTTATGAGAAGGCCGGGAATGAGTCCTTAGAGATAAAGAAGAGAAGGAGCCTGACTGTCTCAGAAAATCATTTTAAAACTAGGAAGGCTATCTTAGAAACTCTAGTTTCTTTGCATCCTTTTCATACAAAAAAAAAATAAATATATATATATCCCAAAACATATATATATTTATATATTAACCAGGCTTTCTTTTATAAATCACGCAGCAATAAAAATAAATAGATGTAATGAACAGAAGAATCCCAAACCCATCCAGATTAGATGTCTACGTCTGTCTCATTTACATTTTAATATTGTAGCATGGGCCTCCAGAGGAGAAGGAACTATTAACACTCCTGCTCATTTATACCTATAGTGATTAGAGAATTAATGTTTTTATGAATCTCATTTCCTGAAACTTGAAAAAAAAAAAAAATTGCTCTTCACTATTTTCCCTGATATATCCATACATAAACACTGCTTTTTCTGAAAGTTACACACTATCCATCCCAGCAGAAGCTCCCTGGGTGTTGCTTTGATGGAACCTGATAACCATCTCTGTAGATGGAGGCAATTATTATACAATAATCTCAGAACTTTTTAAAAATTCTTATTTTTATCTCTATAAACACCTTGAGAAAACCATCATTCCTTCTGCCAAGGAAAAATCAAGAAAAGCAACAGCTGAAAACTGTCAGCAACGTAACAGCTTTACTAAAGAGATAGCAATGAGATTAATTACTACATTGAGTTAGTGCATCTTATTCCATTATTACGGCTAGATGAGGCAAATGAAAAAACAGACCGAACATTCCCTACCTGAGCTAGCAGTGTCCTGTTATACTTAGCAAAACCTGAGTTTTCTGTGAGTATACTTCCAGACTTGCCCAAAACGTCAAGTGCTATGATCAAACTTAATCAGAATCAGCATTGATCAAAATCCTGTCTTATTTTCTCTCAGCTCTTTTACAGAGATGAATTTTTTCTTACTCTGCAAATAGTATCAGATTTGGGAAAAAGCTATTCTATATCATCATATGATCATCACTCTTGGTCAATGCCCCCACCTTTACCTCTTTTAAAGCGGTATCTAGATAGATGATTATTAGGAGCTACCTTTATTAAACTGGATGCCTGAAACTACAGAACGACAGCAAGAAACAACAGTTAAAAGTTGGTAAGACCTGATTAAGATGAGGTGATTAGAAGGCTCAAGATGAAGACAATGACTTAAGACTTATAGGAACAGCCTGTGGTATTGACTACACTGAATGCGAGTTCAGACTTAAGAAACATCAATTCATTACCTTTTCCTACGTGAAGTTACTACAGTATATTTGCTGAAACAGCTAATGCAGAGGCACATGCATTTATTTTTCATTACTAAGACTTCTGTTTTTTTTTTTTTTCTTTTTTTTTTTTCTCCTGGATAATACAAACACTTTGGTTTCAAGATCTTAGACAAAAAAAAAACAAAAAAACCACACACAAAAAACCCAAGCCTATTTCAAGCAATAACAACACAATTACATAAAGTTTAATTTTAGTCCTGGAAACTTTATATTGCCAAGCTGCGGTAATACCTTTGTGCAATTTAACCATATTTCTTAAGCTTACAGGAGGTTGTACACAGAGCCTTTTTAGGAAGCTGTATTATATATATGTGAGCTGCTCTGAAAGGAATGCCTCCTATTTTATTATTTTGGCCCACAACATCAGAGGCAGATGGTGGTATGGCAATAGAGGTTGAGTTTCCCAAACAATATTCCATTACACTGTGCTTCCATGTGACAGATGGCAGCAGAGGGGTAGTCTGACAAAACGATGTCTGACATGAACTTAGATATGTACATAAATATACATACACATAAACACACACATTATGGAGTAACTGAAGAACCGAAGAATTACTACATAAAAAACTTTCAGCATATTGATTCTCAGAAAACCATACTCATTATCTAGCAGGAAGGGTGATGCAGAGAGCTTTCTCAGTATCTGTTGAACTGAGTCACTGCCATGGGGTTGTGATGCTGACCCCTGAAAAAACTCTTTCAAGCATAACTTCATAATCTGCAGTATTGGTGAGCAAACATAATTTCTAGAGTTTAATATAAAACTCAAGCTATGTTACATGGGAACTGCTGGGCAGAGGTACAGTTTATTTACACTTATGCTTACCATTTCCAGAACTCTGTTGTTCCTCCAAGTTTAACATCCATCATAAGAGGGCCATTGGAGAACTATTGATAACAGAACAGATTCCTGAGAGGGAATGCAGACTATATTGCCTTGTTGTCATTATTCCACAGAATTAATGGTCTGTGTTTTACCTGGAAATAATCATACCTTGGTAAAGACAAGCACCTTTCTTAGGTGCAGTTAAATTATTTAAATAAAAATGAAAATGGCAGTGTCAAATTACCAGAGCCACCATAACAGCGGATTAGCAGGAATTTTTTTTTTTTTTTTAAATACAGCCTACAATTTCTTAACCTTTGTAATGGTCAAGTTAACTTTTTCCTTTCTTAGACTGAAAGCTGCCCAAGAGGTTTTTGATTTTTTTTTCCCCCCAGCAGGTAGAATAAAACACAAATCATAAATACAGATACATCTAGACACATTGGAAAACAGAAGTATGATAAAAATGTATTTGTTTCAACCAGTGCATCACAATCTTTGTTATATCAGCTGTCTGGAAGGTAGGTAGCATAAACTCTTCCTTTATTTCTCAGTGGACTACTCAATTTTCTGGAGATTTCCTTTTGAATAAGCATTTGAAGATTACTGTGAAGACTTGCTAGAATGCTTTTGTTTGAAATGCTGCTGGGTGCTTGAGAGCTGTTCTGTCTTGTTCAGGGCAACTGTTCCCTCAGCGTATTCCCTGGCATGTTTTTTCACCTGATGAATGGAAGAGACCACAGGGGCACTGAAAATCACAGTGCTGTGGCTTGTCAGATAAGAGCTGTGCAAGCCTTTAACAACAGCGGAAGGCAGGACATACTTACCTGTTTTGAAGCTGTATTACAGATACTCAGCCTGACCCACATTTTCTGAAAGTTTAGCAAGACTTCACAGAAAATCTGACCTAAAACTTTCTGTAGACCTCTCCTACTCCTAGGTATTTCAGCCTGATTTATGCTTTTGATAACCACTCAATATTTGGCATTTTTCCACGATTTCATCTCACAGCTAAAGAGAAGGATGTGCTTCTTCCTGTTTCAGACATCAAACAACCAAAAACGCAGGGGCTTCCAGCTTGTTTGAAACAGAAGAAGGGATCCTTTATTGCTGACCTCTGTGTTAAAAAAGAGCTGCTGGGCACTCTGCAGATTCAGGCTCAGCGATGAAATTTACATCCTTGCTCCCACAGGCGAAATGCCCACCTGGGACTTCACTGGACTCCCTCGGGAAGCTGAAGCAGGCACGTCTTGAGGGGCAGGAGGGAGCCACGGCAATCCGACCTGTGCTAATCTCCAGATTACCACTTCAAGCAGTGGTAGGGCTAGGAAACTAGGAGAAAATTCTCCACTAGCCTCATCCAGTAGATACTGGATACACCTTCAGTGCACATTGCTCAGTGCAAGTTGAAGGCACTAATACTGCATAAGTAGAAACTAGCAAACTTAATTTCTTCCCTGTTTTTTTGTGGAATTGTCTCCACCTTCCCTTTTTTCACTTGAATTGGGTTAAAGATATATTTGCTTGCAAACATTTGTTTATTCTATCCAAACAGGTTGTGGGAAGTCCTGAAAACTGAAAAGTTTCTTGCTGTTTCCTCTCTCTGTACAGCTCTACAAGTCAACTTGTCACTGTTAGAACAGAGCTCTGATTGTATAGGGGTCAACACTGTGCAGTGACTGTTGCTCGCATCAAAGTGATTTGGCCATTAGAACTGTGTAGGTTCAGAAAAATCATCCAATTTATTTTTAAACAAAGCCAGCTGCCTCTACCCATTCAGCGACAGCAAAATAACAAAACAAAGAATGAAGCTGAAACAAAAATACAAAGTAAAAGGTTTTTACTTGGTAAATTTTAAGGCTTTAAGATAGATACATCTCACCCTGGCTATTCCGTTATTAATTGGAATAGATTATTAAAGCAAGAGTCTGTATGTGGGCTTTATGCTGAAGGCTTCATAGCAAGAAAACTTACTGGAAAAAAAAACTTTGGACCTTTTTACCCTCATCTTTTGGGAATTCATTGCAATGGTTTAATCATCTGGCTTTGGTATCCAACTGCCTTTTGCAGCAGCTTTTCTTATCATTACATCTAACTGTGTGTCACCTCTTCCAGACAGTCATAGGATTAGGATAAGAAAAATTGGTTCCTTGTGCTGAAGATCTAACAAAGCCACAGACTGCTCACAGCCCACCAAATGAATGCCGAGCATTTTAAATTGAACAGAATTATGAAACTGTTGGTTATCAATGCTACTCATTCTTTTGAAGGGCAGTCAGGAAAAAAAAAAAAAAAGCATTTCTGACGTTTGTACAGATTGAATGGGGAAATATTATGATGGTTCAACATAACTGAATTTCTGATAAACACGAATACTTCTGCTCAGTGAAAATGTGTCCCTCCTTGTTGAGACACATACAGCAAGCAAGCCTCAATGATGTCCCAGCAAACACTGGGACCTTGGATCTAGGAAACAGAAGTGTTAAGAGTGAGGAAACAATAAGAAGGGCAGTAACATGTGGGAACATGTTGTGTCTGTCAATTTCTCAAGACTGTGACCCACCATGAAAACAGCATAGAAGTTCACCAGGGACGCACAGATAATTTACTCTGGTTCATCACCACGTTAGAGCAATGCTGTCTCATAAATGGCAAAAGCCAGAACATTTTATTAGAGAGCTTTTACTGGAAAGACTGACTCTTTCCCTGACACAATTCATTTTCCCTGTGATGAGCTATTGTTTATTTGAAGACTCTGAAAGTGGCTGTAGGATCAGGAAGCTTCATGCCAACTTCAGCTCTACCTTGGCTTCATGGCACTGGTCATCGCGTAGCAGCCTAATGATGCTCTGGTCAAAGTGCTTCTGTGTTGGCCAGTGATGGCACTGTTGAGAAGGCAGAGCAGTATATGGTATGCAAAGTGCTCTACTCAGCTGAAGCAGCTCTTCAGCAGCCTCAACAGTCAAGATAATTATTTTAACTTACAAAAAGAAAGCCAAATACTGCATACATTGTCATTCATTGCAAATGCTCTAGATGGTGTGATCTAGATGAAAAGGACTTTAAGTGATGAAACCTGAACAGCGATTGACTGTTAAAACACAATAATCGTCATTCAAAAGGCAAGAGGGAAATGTGGACCAGCAGCAGAGAAACAGACAGATCTCTTTGGCAGCACAGCAGCCAGGAAGGTGGTTAAATCAGAGGGAGGCTTTGACTATCTGATCTCTGTAAAGCAGAAGGAAGAAGGAACATATCTTAACCAAATAGCTCCCTCAAGCCTTATGCTCTGGCATAAGGAATTAGAAGTATCTTAGTGAAAGAATAAAGCAGTCTACATAGTGGGACTCCACATCACTGCATCCACCTAGGATCTATACATTCAGCAAATGCATTGCTTAGTGCAAACATTTTGCTTTAGATGCACAATATAACAGCATTGAGTGTCAGGGGGGTTTCAAGGTCAATAATACCTCTTCCTGTGGCATCTAATGTTTAAAGTAACTGAACTCAGCTCAAGTTTCAGTGCTATTTTTCCCTCACAGCATTAGCCTACTGCAGGCTTTTTCCACCTTTGTAATCTGTAATAAAAGATATTTCAGTGCTACCTTTTCCATTCAGCAAAATCAGCTAAGCAGGCATCAAAAAGCAAATGCTAAAGTGCTTTGTGAAACCTTCCCTGCGACAGGAGAACCAGTGGAGAGTTTAAAGGAGTATAATGCAGTATAGCACCATGCAGCCTAGACTGGTATGAAAAGAGTTGACCCTCCAGAGCCTCCAAATGGAAGGATAATTTGAATGCCGTAGCCAAAGGCACCTTTTCCTTGACAGTCCTCCTGCTGAAGGGCAGGGAGCACTTCCTTGTTTATTCAGCATGAAAAATAGCAATCTCTTTGGCACAAAAGGAAATAGTTATAGTAAAGGTCCCAGTTACAGCCTGGGGTGGAAGATGATGCATGAATAAATTTTGTAGTACACGTGGCCAAAAAAAGGTGATCCTTTCAGCTGAAGATTCCAGTAACATCATATCACATTAAGCATTTTGGGGGAATGATGAATTATAAAGAGAGAACATTCTCGGAAAGGCCGTGTCCTTAGAGTCTGTGCCTCATTGCAGAGAGTTAAGTGGATGAGTTATATCTGACAGTTTATGAACCTTGTTAATATAATGCAATACCTGGGAGTGTGCCAGCTGCAGTGATCAAGGAAGTCTAAATTAGACCTCTGCCATCGACAGATATGAGCTACCTGTTTAAAACTAAATGTATCATCTGAACAAGTCATTTTCCCTGTTATCCTCTAAAGCACTGATCTTCAGCTTGAAGCTCTGTTGCTCCATGTGGTTCACAGTAGCCAGCACACATCTCTTCCCTAGGTCTCAGTAAGAGGCTATTTAACATGCTGATGAAGAAGCTGCTCTGGTAGGAAGAGCGCAAGTGACAGCAGTAATTTGACATATTAGTCTCTCATGAAAAATGGGAGTGCTGTGCGTTTTTTAACCTGTAAGTGTAAAGGCCGCATCTCTATCACCTACTCCAAGCACAGGTAACTTGGGGCCAGGATGACCTTTGGCAACCTACCCAGCAGCAGATTGGGATGTCTTGGCCTGTGCAGGAGTGCTAAAGGAAAGGTGAGGGGAGGGTTCTGCACCAGAAGAGAAGGACAATCTCCATCCAGTCTGCGCACTGGCAGTGGTCTGCAGGAAGTTAGAGAAAAGGCCATAGTACTTTTTCCTTCAGCTCTAGCAGCAGCACACACAGCAGCCAACATGCCGGCACAACATCTGTGTTCCTTCTTTGTCAATGAAAATGTTCTTTCTTTCTCCCAGAACTTCCCAACTTTGTGACACAGAGCAGTAGTACTCCCTAACACAAAATCCAAAATAGAGCAGTGAAGTTCCTTTTTTCCTTTCTGAGTTCCGTTTACAAAACGTGTAAAATAGATGTGATAAAGCCAATGGCACCGTAAGGTTTCGTTCATCTTTATAACTTTTGCTTTGAGATTTTTGATGGAAAACATTAAAAGTGCTACAGGTATGTATTTTATTTTACACTTATTAATTATTAGAGTGCTTGTGAAGAATGACAGTGATGTCTAAAGTTTCTTATATTTAATACTTTTTTATATTAAGGTATTTAAGTATTCCAGCTGCCTATGTTGTCATACACTATATGATATCTTTAGTTCTCAGGTAATAGATCCTTAATACATACAGATTTGGTGTTACTAACTTGAATGGATTCACTACATCTTTGAAAAACGAAAGACAATATTATAATCTACAAGGTGTCAGAGAAGAAATGGTTCTTAGGTGTTTGGTGCTCTTTCACCTGCAGTCCAGTGCCAAAAGTGAAAAGCATGGCCTTATTTCATCTGGTTTTATTGCCTCAGCAGAATAAACAGGAGGAGGATACTTTAGTTAGCAAAACGTAAGAGAATGCAATATGACTCTGTGCTACGAAGTCCAGCTCACACAGCCATCTTTGAGGACAGCCAAGCTGTGTAGCAACACAAATAATTGTATAAACAGCAAACTACATCACAACTCCTGAGAAATTTTCTCTAGTTTCTTATCTATCCATAGAGAACAGATGAAGTTGTATTAGCATATTTAAAAGTTATTATATGTATAATAACTGAAACATACCTTTTAGAAGGAACAAAAATACTACCACCACAGCTCAGTCTTCAATTTAAGAGTTTTCATCTGAAATACTGTTTATGATTCAGATCATTTTCAAATATCCAGATATGCGATGCTAGTTATCAGCAAAGATGTACCTACTAGGAAGTATCAGGAAAGCATCCCAGAAGATGAAAAATCTTAATAGCATGATAGTGCACAGGATAACTACTTAGAGAAAAATTAAACAGCACCTAAAGGCATTAGGTGTGTTGCCAGAGGGACAAGAAACTTTGCCAGCAGACAAAGAGAAAGAGGTCATGTGCTCAAGTGCACACAGACATACTGAACTGCCCTTCATTTTTTCACTAGTGCCCTAATGGTAAAGTGTATCATCTAATGCAAATAAGATAATACCGGATTAGGATATATGTCCATCTAAGAGATACTTAGTGCATGTTCTGTATTCTTGGACACCTTCAGTCATCTACCAACATGCAAGAAACACCACTTTTTGGACATGTCTGTAGACACTTAGTCAAACAAAAAGACATTCTGCTTCAAACATTCAAACATCAGGTAGGTAAGAAACTCAAACAAAATACCCTTACCTTCACTGCCAATCCTTAAATGAGATCTAGGAAGGTGTGGACCCTGGCTCCACCCGTTCTTGTCACTCAGGTGCACTGCATGCACCTGAGTTCCCCTGGGTTGGCCCCACCTTCTTAGCAGGTGCTAAATCACTGCTTCAAGGTGTGACTTAGCATTTCCACTATACTTACCAACAGGTTGCACTCTTGGTATTCTCATCATTTCTTCTGCCATTGCGTATGTCACATCTGAAGCACTGTGGGCCCTGTTTTTCTACATAACTTGTGAAGTTAGCAAATAACAATAAGCCCCCAAAAACAATCAAAAATCAACCAACCAAGCAAACAAAACATATTGCCTTAGTAATCTGAAATGTAATATATCCAATAAAGTATCATACTTAAATTCCTCGGAAGTACAAGATAAACTTGGAAATATCTCTCTGTTAAGAGGAGTGAAGGCAGAATCTGACAAAAAGCTGTTGATACGTATGAAAAAGCCTTGCTTTGAGCTACAGAACACCACTTTCCAGCTACTTTCTGCCTTCCACAGTGATAGAGATAACAACTGAAACAAATATATACATTTCCTGCTGTTATGAATCACTGTGAAAAGTCATTACTCCTATAGTTCGCATTTACAGAAACCTAGTGATGATTTTTTACCAAACCCTACTATTTGATTTATAAAGTAAATTTAAAAATTTCTTCTATGTTTATATCTACACAAGTGGAAAGAAAATTACATGAAGCAGAGAAATATTTTTCTAAAGGAAACCTGACTTAGAAGCCCCATTTTAAAATTGACCAAGGGATTTTGAAGCTCATTAATGACCATTAGACAGAGAAGTACGTGAATCACCCTTGAGAGTGAGATTTTAGATCTTTCGACAAACTTCAGCTTTTATAAACATTACATACATATTTCAGTTTAGATTAGGCACCAATTTTTAGCCTACTTGATAGAAGAGAATGCAAAGTGATTGCTGTATTTTATCCACACAAACTCAAGAAACTTTCAATTAAATCATAAAATTCTTGATAATTCGTACTAAACAGGTAGGTGAATAGACCCTCGAACTCTTCACTACAGAGGTAAACAATTGCTTCTTAATAGCTCCGTTCCTATTATGCTTTTTTATTTTGTTAAATGTCATGCACATCATAGGTAAGGTTATTGTAATTCTGAAGATATGCATGAATATGTTGTTTGATCTAAGAATTAAAATAAAATGCCTTATCTTTGTGGAGGCTCTTGTTACAGACAAATTCTAGACACGGTATTAGTGGATAATAAATCATAAATCTGAAAATAATGCAAGTGTGCAGCAAGTGCAATGTATTTGATATGCAAGTCCAGTGGATGGGCAGAGACAGTGCAGAATAAATTTGCAGTTAGAGGAAAAGCAAATTGAATCTGAAAAAAACATATTATGGCAAGACAAATGAAGAGCATTTAGAGTATCTAAACATTTAGCAAACATTGACTGGAGTGACAGCAGGACTTATTATAGATAAAATGTGCCTTTTGCAAAGTTTGATATATGGATGCACTATCCAAATAAAGTAGATCCTTTGCTTGAATGTCTACAAACCAGAGTTGACATTGGTCCGATGAGAATGTGTGTATTTGCCAAAAATCTGAAGCAGATCAGATACATTAATAATACTGAATAAATAGGCTAAAATTAAAGATGAATATGTAAACAGACTCCAAACCCAGAATTTGCTAGAGAAAAATCTTAATGTTTTCAGTGGTGCTATTAAAGGTTGCGTCTAAATGACCAGTTTGACTAAGCTCCTGTCATCTTGAGGTCTTGGTTCATTCTCTTAAGTGGCTGATGCTTTGGATGAAGAAGCACAGGCTTTCATTCACATTTTCAGGGGCTTGATGTTCCTCTGCAATGAAAACAGCAAATTTGTAGATGCAGGTGGCTGCTTCTGTGCCCAGAAAGACTGAATGCTCATGAGTTTCCTATGAGATTTGCAAAATTTCCACCAAATGCATAATTCCATGCAAGGGGTTTAATATGTGCCTGATGAGCAGTTACTTGTCCGTGAATTTCACAATAATCTTCAGCATGCAGTAATTTAGCCATGAAGGAAGACCTGAAGACTAGGCAGCAAACAAATGTGAAGTTTCAGTCCTATTCAGACACGTTAATTGGATGACCTATGAAGATACCTATTTTATGTGGAGGACTGCATTCAGCACAAAGCTTTCTTTGGGATCCTTGCATTCCTCATCTTGATCATTTGGTCAAGCCATTTTATTCAACCTCAAAATAGAGACCCCCATTCATCTTCTGATTTGAATTTGACAGAGACATCCTAACAATCCCGTGTTCTTTTGGAGACAACCTTACAAGTTCCTTTTAGCTTTATTTTTAGGTCATTATATTTCTGTATCAAACACAATGGCCCTTATGAGGGTATATTTTTGTCTTTGTTCTTATACTGATTTACTTGATCTTGAGGTCTTATTGAGTCCAGCAAGTAACAATGAAGACAACTTCATTGTCCTTGCTGCTAGGTCAGTCAGGCACAGTGTTTCACTATTGAGGTTCTTCCCTGATAACAGCTTAGGATCCACATCTGCAATGTTCAAATGCACAATTTTCCTGTCTATGACTTCTTCATGCTCATCTTGCTTCTCGAAGTTGTTACACTCAAATTTATCCATTGTCTTCTGTAGACCATCTGTTCTGTTTCCTGCTATCAAGCAGCAAAAATTCAGGTCAAGGTGCGTCTATTAGCCATATGTCTACTGAATTTCTGTGCCATTTCCATCAACTCATTTTTTACCCCAGTTAACCACTGTCACATATGGAAAGATGTAACCTAATCATAACTGTAATGTAATGTTGAATTATCAGCAGCATTTGCTGTAAACATTAACATAACATGTTGTTTCAATGTACTGATTTTGATGTGCGTACCTACTTTGAAATGTTTTCTAGTTACATCTTCTTTATCATTAACTACATACTTCCAAAACCAGCAAGATAATATGAAGGGAATCTCTGTGTTTTGTGAGGGATTCATGCCATACCAATGTATGGATGTTTATTTTAAGAGATAATATTATTTATAGCTTCTCCCTTCTTCATGACACGGAAGATTGGTTATGACAGAAAAGTCAGACCTCAGTTTTGCCCTCAAGTTTTATTTGCTCAGCAGCTTTTGGAAATTTTCATCTCCAGAATCATGAAAATAATTAATGACAATTATAATTCTCCTCCTTTTTCTCCATGAATATGAAAACAAATGTTCACCAAGTTTCTCCAAAGTATCTCTTGAGAGAAAAAATCTTCCCGCCTACTTTAGGCATCTAAATTATCTAAATCAGGGCTGAATCACGCTAGAATTGTCTGTGTTTTCTCTTAGCCAAGAAAAAGCTCCTTTCTGCTCAGATTAGACTAGATAAAAAGTTTCAGATAACTGAAGTTTGGTGATTTGAGGTGAATATCTACAGCAAAGTAAGGCTAAGAGAAGGTTCATGAAAATGATTGGAAGTCTGGAGAATATAAGTAGCTCACAAACCAGGATGAGATTAAGCACGTTACCTAAGCAAAGGAGATTAAACTTCACCACAAACCATAAAAACAGGGAGTAAACTTGAAAATGACAGGACGCTGCATTTTATTAGATAAATGTATTGTAAACCTCTGGACTAGAAGCTTAAATTTAGGCACGAAAGAGGCTAAATTTAAATAAGGATTTTGGTGAACTTTCCATTGTGTGTCATTCTAAAATCAAGATTAAATGCATTTTTAATTTTATTTCAGACAGCAATTAATTCTGCAAAACTCTATGGCCAGTAGGAGGTCTTAATAGGTAATTTTGCATTTTGTTATGGCTTCATGATTTGTGACTCTAAGATGGTGCATACAATGTTGATATGCAAAATTTTTATTAAATAGTAGTGTTTGTGAAAGAAATTAATTCTACAAATGGAGAAAGTAAGCACTTTGCTTTAGTGGAATAATCCCAGAGAATCTTCCAGCAACAGTACAGTATTTACTATTAGTATCTAGCTCACTCTGGTACAGTGGAGTACAATTACATTCAACAGTATTATGATTTCTTTCACTATTTCCTTCACGAGTAAATTACCTTGAATTTGCACATGCAGTAATAAGTAGTGTAGTACCTATTACACCATTATTACTACACATAATTCACTACATATGTAATTTGCATTGCTATTTATATAAGTGCTAAATTAAAGCCAGAGAATCCCGGGAGAAAAGTAACCAGCTTACTCCAGATCTCAGTTTAGTATTTAACACAGGAACGTGAAGAAAAAAGGCACATCTCAAGAGCTTCAAACATTATGTCAGGAATTGCATCTCCAGAAAAAAAAAAAATCAAAAATGCCAAAATATACCTTTGAAACAAAATAAATAGGATTTTAAGAATGTAAAGAGCATTTGGGAGTAGGGTAAAAGCAAGAAAAGAGAACACGTCACATGTCACCTTGACTCTTTCTTTCACTTCTTCCTTTTCCTTTAATGTTTAGTTTTTCAAGGAGCATAATGTTTCTGACTCCTCTATTCTGCAGAATGTTGTGAAGTCATATGAAATGTGCAGAGAGACAGAATTTCAAAATAAGCACTGTACTGCTGGCAGGAGGTTGCCTGAGGCAAACACAGCTCGTGTCTGCAGATCACCACCCAGCCATGAATCCAGTCACTCGCTTTTATGAAATGATCAGGTATAGGCAATGAAGGCTGTGAGAACACTGGGGCTGCACACCACAGGTAGGGAGTATCAGCACGTAGCCTCCACGGAACGTATTAAAAGAAGTGAACTATAGAGATAGCAATGACAGGAAATTGTACAGTGACATAAATCAAAGGTCTCATGGAATACGGCCACACTAATGAAGCAGAGGCACTGTGCTGCCTAAAGAACTGGAAATACTTTATCTTCATAAAGCAGAGTACATTCATAGGACTCGGATAATTAATGATGCAGGGAGAGATACTCTGACTATGTCTACACTGCTAAGAAGGAAAGGGCCAAGGACCAATCTCCGGTTTCAAGGCCAAATCGTGTAGACTGCCTATTGCCCACGCTGCTTGGGCACATCTCCAGTGCAGGGATAGTGTGAAGACTGCAACACTTCACTGAGCCCCCTATCAACCCTGTCCACTGGGTTTTACTCCTTCCAAGGCGTTGCCATCTTCTCTGCTCATTTTTTTACAGTTCAAAGTGTCCGAAACAACAAGGGCTGTGTCACAGCCCAGCAGAGTGAATCTTTCTCTTCTAGTACACTGTTACTGTACCATAAAAGCTATGCCACATCATACTCATCTGATTTTTTCCTCACAGTGAAGGTGGCAAGGCAGAGAAGAGACAGTAGAAAAATTTTTACAGTAGTAGAAATTTTTGTTTGACATTGATGTCTGCATAGAGATATTCCCTTGATTTTGTCTTTAATTCTGCAAACTGCTCCTGGACATAAAACTCAGAAATGTGTTATGTTTCTTGAATAGGGCCTGAGGGGATACATAAGGGTAGTAAACATCTGGGGACAACACTGAGAACCTCTGTAAGCCTGAGGCAGATAAACATGGTGCAGACTCATCCATCCTACTTTTTGGAAAAGTTCTCTGAAAAGAATGATATGCTAAAATGTTAGCATGTCCTACAGTATGTAGCGTGAAAATGCTTGTGGGAGTGTTGCAAAATACAAGTAATGTAAATTATCAGCAGCCCAGTGCTTGAATTCTTCACTGGCCCTCTCTTATTATGAAGATAGAAGTACTCTCTGAAGATGTTCCCTTTTTAGGCCTTTCCACACCTACGATCCAAAGAGTTGCCGCCATACTCAAAACCCACGGTTAAAGTGATTATCATTCTGCAAATCTCCACACTTAAAGCAGTGTTTACTTCCCACAGACAACCCTAGTGAAATTAAAGGCCTACTGAATATTAACAAAATTAGTACAAATAATTGCTGCTCAACTTGGACCAGTTAGACAGATGAAAAGCTGTTTCCCTTAGCATTTTTCCTACTGACCATGTTTAAGGTTTGCCTTTCATCTGTAGGAGAATGCACTCTTTCTTTTAGCTGGAGGACAGCATTTACATTCATCTAGCTGTGCAAGTTGTTCATTTATTTGTATGGTGCATAAAACAGCGCTTCTTATTAACCCTAGTGTCTCCTCTGCTTCTTTCTTTCAGAGATTATAAGATCACTCCATTCAGGTAACCCTCCCCCTCTTTCCCACCTACCTTTAAATTGGGATGAAAACTGGCAAAAGTACTTGCTAGTTTTGTTCTGTTTAAAAGTTCTTACACACAAGACAAGTGCATCTGTGAGCACACACGTACAAGTGAGACAGAACCTGATGCAAAGGCACAGGCCATACTTGTTGCTCCATTCTTCCTGCTTCATACAGTTTATAATTTCAACTTACAGGAAATATATTTTCCTCTTCAGAATAACCACAGTGAAAAAAAATTTATGGAAAATACAGTCCGACAGCATTTGATCATCATTCTCTAAAGGCTCCGATCTTGTGGTACAACAATACTGAAAATTAATGTCATCTAGGGTTTATGTTCAGCTGTAGTTTAATACCTATTTAAACAAATACTAAAACACACAGTCAAAGAAAGCTCAGTATAGACACTTGCATCAAGAAGAATGCTTCCTGCTGTCCCTTCTTAATCTTTCTGACCTCACTACAAAAAGGAAAAAAAAAAAAAAAAAAAGGACGTGACATAGGTATTTTATGTCACTAAAGGAGTGTACTAGTAGCAATCAGAACATGCATTAGTATAGCAAATTCTTAATCAATTTTGTTATGTAGATTAACTATAGTAAGACCAGCTTAGTAGAACCTGGTCTGCACATAGCATTATCAATTTCTCTATCAGAATTGATGGATCTGAACAACCATTCCCAATACATCTTAGTACTAAACAAAATAATGATATTTTTCTCCACTGTCTACGTAAAACAAAATATTTATGAGGTTACAGAATACGTATCCCTTTTCCAATGGAGAATGCGAAATACAGCAAGATGAAATTGTTTACCAGGAGTTCACCGAGTCACCCTATTCCAAATGGGATTTAGGAGCACAGGCTCTAATCCTGCTTTAGAGACTGAATTTCTGTCTAATTTCAGGTAGAAATGAAATTTACCTCCCAGGCAATACTTAATTCATCAAACCAGGAGGAAAAGAAACTCTTCTCAGAAGAAACTTATATCTTAAACAAATGCTTCAGCAGATGAATCCATTATTTGGCCAAGCATTTTCCACGCACACCCCCAAATCCACAGCAGCTTTTTCTCACACAGGTTGAAGCTTCCAGCACTGACCATCACCAATGTTTTTATTAGCTTACACACAGTTCTCCTGATAATATCACACGGTCAAGGCCTCAGTCATCACAGTCCCTACACACTGTGTTATCTCTGTTCTATACCCACCATTTCCAGGACAAAGGAGAAACAAAAAAACGAAGTCACTTTTCTGTCCTGTTAATAACTGTTTTTTTTTTTTTTTCCCCCCAGTCCCATTCTTCCCACATTCTGATATTCTTTCCAGATAAATCTTATATTCTGTAGGCATATCAACTTCATTTCTGCTCTTAAAGGCATCATATTAAGTCTATGCACTAAAATAAACATATTTAGAAAATGCTTGGCGTATTTTTAAAACACCTACACAGCAGCCTGAACACAATTTTTCTTTCACCTCGTCTCAAGGCATCACAGGCATTTTCCTGGCAGTCTTACACATTTAGGTTTCTTCCTCATTTTGTGCTAAGCTGTTGTTTGATAAGGTTCAGCTGGGGAGATTCATTCCTCCCAGGACCCAGTCAGGTTTTTACATCAATTAAGCTAATTGACAGAAGGTTTAACACATTTCTTAATTATGACTGCAAATCCATTCTTGGAAAAAACCCCAAAGCACAGGAGAGAAAAAAAAAAAAAGAAAAAAAAGAAAAAAAAAAAGGAGAGAAACAAACCTCTTTATAGTAAAATAATGTTGGAAACATATTTAAGGTAAAACTCCAGGAAAATGTTTACTAACGAATTTCTACCTCACTATGGCTGAAAGTGCTTTCTCTCAGTAGGAAAATCTATGCCACATGAATATAACCACCTTAGGTACAATTGTTAAAAGACAAATTATGATGCCAGGTAACCAATAACCAACTATCAAACTAATATATATACAGTAGTTTGATATATAGCTATCATATAAACTTCCTATTCTCAGTCTTCCAGTTTCTCTGTCATTCAGCCTTTGTTTCTCTGTGCTCTGT
This sequence comes from Alectoris magna, assembly GCA_030625065.1. Classification (NCBI taxonomy): domain Eukaryota; kingdom Metazoa; phylum Chordata; class Aves; order Galliformes; family Phasianidae; genus Alectoris; species Alectoris magna. The sequence continues at coordinate 61,616,412 of CM060562.1, forward strand.
GATGCTGTTTTAAGGCGACAGTAAAAGACAGTTTAAAATAACTTACTCTTTAAAATAACGCGCAGTCATGAAATATCTTCAGAAGAGGAAACCCCTAGGGGAGATATTTAACCTCAGTCTTTGCTAGTGTTTCTGAACATCTGGTCACCCTACTTGATAAACATGCTAGTGGTGTTGGGGTTTTTTGAACGTCTGTGCTGACAAAAACAAACAGGTTAGTGAATAAGAGCCCTTAGGGAGAAAATGTTTAAAGCAGTACAGAGGAACTATATACATAAATCCATTGGACATATTTTCCATGTAGTACATTAAAAATCAACACTCTATTACTTAAAATGGCTCCAGTCGAGTTGGAATCAGTGTTAAACTGCAGCAATACTTTAAAATAATTGCAGTATGTTACAGTTTTTGTGTAATGTGTGAATACCAGGGAAGAAGGCCACGACATTTTTAAGTGCATATGGCGGTCTCAATGCAATTGTCAAAATGCCATTTCTCTTTCTAGCTACACTCTGACACCATGGTCTCCTCTCTTTAGCATGTGTTGCATGTTCCATATCTTTACTGTTGATAACTTTTCCACATGACCTCCCTTAAAGATGTCACAGGAAGAGCTTCTTTCCTTTCAAGCTCTTCATTTTGAATACTGAGGAAGAGGAATTCTTTTCCTTCAGAAATAAACCCCAACGCAGCAATGTCTAATTTAGTGTACAATATGACCTTTCTGTTGTTCCTCACGGGTCTTCTAGTTTGACTGTGAAGTTACTAGTCTTGGGGAGGGAACAAAAAGGTGTCATTGTGCTTTGCTCCCTGTTAGCCAATGATGCCTTAGGGGTTGCTAGGATGGCATATACCAAGAGAGGGGCCCCGGGCTCTGCATAGACTGTGTTGGCTTTGCTCTAGACTCATTCAGTGCAATTGCATCAGCGGGGAGCTACAGCTCCTCTTTTAATATCCAGTAGAAATTCCTTCTCCCTGTGATGACAGAAAAACTCCCTCATGCAGAGCCTGCTGAATGACAACACAGCCCTTTCACAACTCTTCTCTGTATTGGTTCCAGTCCAGATACTTGGATTTTTTTTCCCTCAGCAGTTCTAAAATTTCTGTTCCTCAGTACACGTTGTCTTCAGCAGAAAGGCATTATTTTCTCATAGACCAACAACTGTGTTAACTTTTGGAGACTGACAAGAAGGAAGAAAGAGTGGAAGGGGATGGTAGTAGCAGCTCTGTTCCTTGTGTGACTGAAAATACTTGTCTTTCTGTTTCATTTAATGCAAAGCAGCACTGAAACCAAAGAGGAGTATGGGAAAGAAGGGGCAGGGCTGCAAATTGGATTATGCTTCATTCATTTTCATCTATTGGCTTGATCTTTCCTTTTCCTGTAGTGCTACTTCTATATCTTCAACTCACAGAACATTATATTCAAAGAACGAATACAAGCACAATACAGTGTCTGTCTTGATTGCTGTCTCTATTCATTCCCCATCATCCTGGCTCCTTGGTAAAGATGAGTTATGGGAGACAGAAGCTGGACAGAAACAGGCTTACTATGATTATGCTCCATGTGTCTTCACTCCAGTACTTCCCAGGTCCTAGTGCTGACTGACTTGGAGATAATATTCTGAGTCCAAGAGTTGTGTGTGTATATGAAAGTCAACAGTGGAAGCCAGGAGAAGGTTCCTAGTGTAGTAGTAGTGGGAGTATGGGGCCAACCCAAGAAAAAGGCAGGTAATCACTGTGCTAAATGTTTCTCATGAATTTCCATTTTCAAAGAGCACTTGGAGTTGGAACTCCAATATTTGGAAAGTGTGAGCAGTGCGTCTACTGTCTCTCACAATCTCAGGTTAGTCAGCTCTACCTATACTGTTTCAGATGTTTTGCTGGAGGAGGGGAAGAAAATCTTAAAAAACTCTCCTGATGATAATTTGTTTGCCCTGCTTTATCTACTCCCTGCTTCTGTGTTTAGCAAAGAAGCACTGTGCTTCCTCTATATAGGCTGCTCTAAAATTAATGCTTCCTACTTATTTCCAAGGAAACTACAGTACAAAGACACAAAGATCACAATAGCACTTTTTGATAGAGCAAATTATCAGCTACAAAACATTATTATTTGACAAGGTCACCACCATTAGCTCTTCATTTTCACCAGCTATGAATAAGAGCCTGCATGCCGCGCTCGTAAAAACATGCACCACTGAAGGTGACTCACTGTTGTCAGCGTTGCTGAAATGCACCACCCACCATCTCACTGTGATCACATCCACTGCATATTCTCCATCAACATTCAGCAAGTGTCAATGAATGTCAATGGGTGCCATTTTTTCCACGTGGAGGAATTAAATCCATGTCTTTGTTTTATATGCACTTCCATGTCAGACATAATTTTGTCAGACTGCCCCTCTGCTGCCATCAGTTGCATGGCAACAAATATAATGAGACTGATGGGAAGGTTCAGTCTCTACTGCCATACCACCAACATCAGTCTCTGATGTTGTGGGCTAACACAATAAAATAGGAGACATTATTTCCAGAGCAGCCCTCATATATCTTTCTCGCTGCAAGTTAAACATAAGAAATACAATAATAATGAAACAAGTCTGAAAAGTTTATTCACTAACCTTTACAGTGTTCACTTATGAAACATGAATTTTCTAAGCAAGTGGGACGGGGGAGTCTTGGGTTCTAGTCCTGGTCTGAAGAAAACTGCTGTGATTGGTCCTGGGTGCAATCCTGGACTCTAGCTGGGTTCAGGCTCACAGCTTGTGGTTCAGACATAGCTACCTTCATGCTCATTGCAGTCTTCTTGCATTCACCTTTACTAAGCACTGGAATTGTGAAGTCAGAAAAAAGCACACCAACATTCTTTCTTTGCAGTATCAGTTTTCAGCCTGCACATTTGCTCCTCAGCAGTACAGCTCTCAGAAAGCATAGAATAGGCACTATGGAGTCATTAGATGGTGAAAACCATGTTTCACAGTCAGGCATCAGCTGCAGTTAACTGTAAAATCAGAACAACTATAAAATCAGAGGCTTGGGGTGTAGAGTAAATACAGATATCAAATTGCTCAATGGCAGCAAGACTGATACTTCTGAGCAAAACAAAATTATTAGATGGTAATGGAAGTCTACTGCAATAAGCTCAGAAGAATGCAGGCTCCAGGCACTCATAGGGTTAGATATTAGTTGAGCAAAGGCATGAACTAGTTAATCACGCTGTCTAGCTAAGGGCGTCTAACCTATGCACTGAATCACACCAGAACCTTGTCTACAATATCTGTACAGGCATTTTACATTCTGGATGTATTATCTTTTGGAAGCTTAATAGAAAACACTTCAATTTATGCTTTTAAATGGATCACATTTATAAGCTGCTCTAAGATTAAAGGCACAGCAAAAGACTGACTGTACATTTGAATGTCTCCATGACTGTGCTCCCATGTTAGCTCCATAAACCCAGCAGAAAGATCAGTGACAATTCAGCTTTGTGTTATGTTTATTATTTCTGTGAAATGGTTTCAGGTATTTTAGTGCTAAAATGATCTTATGAGCTTCAATCAATGGATGGTGTCACTGTTCCAGTAAGAATAGCAAAAATTGCTAGCTATGTTAGAAAGAGTAGTGGAGCGTAGCAACATTTTCATTATTATGGTTTCTTTGCTGAAGGAATGGAGATTCAAACTGATTAAAACCATTGGAAAATGTGTGGGAAGCTCAATGAATTTGTTTCAGTTAATTATTTTCTAAGAATATTTTTTTCCGAAGTCAGTGCTTTGATTTCAGCAATTAATACAATTATGAACAAAACAAAATCTTTTCCTTTTCTTTCTCTTGGCTTTCAAAATTCATGCAGTGCTGAATGTGCTGCATCAAACTTAATCTTGAGCTATTCTCTGAAATTGTCTTTCTGTAGACTGTGAGAATCCTGGGACAAACCCTTGACTTTGTTTTACTGAAAGTTCTACAGCACATTGCAGCTACTTCTAAATATCAGTGATTATTAATGTATCTGAAAATAAAGCAATATTTGTATACTTATGTTGGATTTGGCAAAATTACTATTCAAGGTCTAATAAAAGAGTTCATGCAAAACTGTTTTTCAGCACAGTTGTAGTTTGAATTTGCAACTACATTTCTTATTCAGGCAGACATAATTTGTCTGCAAACAGCAATACTATTCTTCCTTCATGCACTTTCATATCAGAATGACATGAAGATCTTACTGCTTTTTCACAACCTCATTTTTTTTTTCTCAATTTACATTCATATATATCATTTTCTAACATTTTTCTTTCAAATAATCCTTTTTTTTTTTTTTAATTACATCAATGGTTACCCAGTGACTATGACCTTTTACTTTTTTCACTTAATGCAGATAGAGATGAAAACGTTGAAAAACTGAGTATGAAGACACAAATTCATAACGGAGGATCTGGAAGTGTGAAGACGTGTAACAGGTACTGACATTATCAGTATTCTCTATAGTGATGAATTAAGCTTAAGTTTCACTGTGAACATAAGATTTTAGGAAGGCATTCTATGCTTTTCTGTCCCTGCTAATGGAATGTCTTGACCTAATTTCCACCATTATAAAATAACTATCACTGGTGTAAGTGTTGATATGATTACATGATTTGCTTCTTTGTTCAACAGCTCTTCATGACCTGTTACCACAGACTGAAATTTCCACTCTGAAGTTCTATCAAGAAAGGGTTGTGAGCATCTTTAGACCTTTTGCATGGAGTGATAAAAATATTAATTTATCAGCGTGATTCATATTCATATTATGAGACTTTCTAACACACTGAAAAAAGAGGAAAGAAATCTGGCAGTGATTTTTCTCAGTGTTGTGTTAGCAACCTGTAAATGAAAAGTTGTGGTAGGTACTACAATGAAAAGCCTATTACAAAAAGTGAGAAAATAAATACTTTGAGCTGTGACAAACACCATACCTGAAAGCAAAAAGACTATGACATAGTCAGTGATGCCAGTCAAACTTGAATGCAATTATTTTTCAGTCTGCAGGTGATGTTTTTTATGAATTAATGAAAAGCAAACACAGATTCCAAGTGGCAGAGGAATAAAGCGTCTCACAAAACTGTTGGACTTTTATTGTAAATGAACTATTCATCTCAGAAAAAATCTTCCGAAACTACATACAGTCCAAATTATGTCATGAAGCTAGATGTGGGACCAGGTAAATATTCCTTGTGTTTTTCAGTCATCACAAGAGAAGTCTCTATGCACACTCAAGGTAAAACTTGAGCAGAAAAATTCACATGGCTTGATGTCACTATAAGATACTGATTGTATCTTATAGTCTAGAAAATGAAAAATACAGCTGTTCCAGGAGGATACTCTGCTCAGAGATTGAAAGAAACTTTCTTCAACCTTAGGGAAATGTTATATTTTATGTTCCTGTGTTTCTAAATTTTTTTCTTATATAAGACTTCAGCTTTCTACACAGAAAGCTAAGAGTAATTGTAAGTAAAATCTTTTTTTTTTTTTTTTTTTTTTTTTGAGATGAGGAGGAATTGAAGAACCTCCAAAAGATGGCTCTTAAAGAATGTCCAGATAATATAGTTGTTTACTGTGTTGGAAGGTAAAAAATCCCATAAGGAGACACAAAACTTTCCCTGTATTTTTTCTCTGTGTGTGTGTGTGTGTGTGTGTGTGCATGTTGTGAGTGAAATGAGAGCAACTAACAGTGCTTTACTAGCAACTGGAACAGGAATATAAACATATTTGTCTTTAACATTACTGAAAGTTGGTATATTTACAGAACGTGTTAGCAACCATCTCTTTCTTTTAAATGAGAGCAGACTGACAATAGTGAATTTACCATATTATTTATCTGTAATCCAAAATACAGTCCTCCTAAAAGTCTAATGTTCTGAGACTAAATTTCCCAGATTTAGATAATCATTTTTTATCTAGGGTGCAAAAGGCAGTTTCTTCTGCTTTGCCAATAGTCCTTGTTCATTGGCACAATGAGAAGAGTCTCTATAGTCTCTACAGACTTTGATGTTTTAAATATAGTGCTATCCATTAGCTGCTGCACATGCAACTGGATATGCAGGTAACAACAACCTATACCAATGCTCCTACTAGCTGTGTGCCTGGTGTACTTTGCAGTCATAAGAATTTTTTTTTAGGATTCTTTGCTTTGCCTTCCTAACTTATAGAAAAGCAATAACTCACAAGGATGGCAGCTGTTTTCTGGTCTTGTAGATGCCTTTCAGAGTAGGTGCAATCCAGGAAGAACCCCCTCTACTATTGAATGTGACAAGTCATAATATTCTAGTTTGCTCTGTGGATAATTAATCAACAGTGGCAAGACAAAAGCAAGGGAGAAAAATCAGGGCAGGAATTATTTTAAAAGCTGAATAAACCTTAAAAACATTGCCAGCTCACACTTTGCCACCATGTGGTATATGTCTCATTAAACAGAAAAAAAACAGAAATGACATGCATTAAAATAACTCTGGCAAATTGAAAATGGGCATCACATAGAAATCACACCAATGAATTCAGATTTTAAAAGAAAAAGCAAATTGGCTCATTCGAAACTTGTAATTTTGTGTATATCTCATCGGTGCAAAAAAGGAATGGTGAACAAGATAAAGAACGCAAGGAAACACGATACTATTGGAGCTTTGCATTTATGGTCTATTATAGCACTTCCAGAATCCCCTGATGAATTCACATTCTTGTAATTCAGATTATTTACCTATCATTTAAGACTCTCTGTAATTTGTACTGTCATGTGCTGTTGCCCATTATGCCACTATGATACCGCAGGGATTTGATCAGTGGCTGAGCTGCTTTAACTCAATTAAGTATACTTGACAAACTGTGTGATATTCTAAGTTTCACAGAATTATTTTTAACAGTGACAAGATGACACATCATTGTCTCTTGACTGCTAACCTAGATTGGATGATACCGGCTGATAGAGGAGGCTATCTTGGCTGATATGTGTACATAACAGTAACCGAGAATGCATCATACTATTAAGCTCCAACACTTGCTTTACTGCTGTTATAAATGTCAGCTCCAAACTATGATAAAAAATTTTCACAGCAGGGCTCCTACTCACACTTTGGAAGTTAAGACCCATCTTTCTAGCAGTGTAGATATTGTGAAATTCGTGCAGAGCTGAGAGTCTGAGTTTCTTCTCAAAAGATCTCATCAAGCTGGTTATAGTGGCCATTTAAGCAGGAATTGATGTCTATCCTGTAGTCCTTAAAAATACATGTTTTCATTACTTCTACAGAGATTTCATTTAGCTGTTTGGTGTACAACTCAGTGAACATCAATACTTGTTTTTTGTGAGACTGCTATGTACCTTGTAACTCATGTTTCAGGTCTGGTTCAGTGGTCAACACCAGTTTTCTGGCCTTTCACCTCATACTCATATTTGCAATGACATGCTTATGAGTGTCTGAGTGAGCAGGTATTCTATTATTCAGAAAGCAACAGGTTGCATATTTTCTAAGTAGAAGAGCTTTAAAAAGGAGTGGTCAATAAAGCCTCACAGACCCTTCGTATGGAGACAAATCTTGTAAACAACAATTGAGCTGTGGTGAGCACCATTATCTTTACAGTGAACTTTAACAATTCAACCATTAACTCTTGGGTGGTCAGCAATGGTACTAAGAGTGGTACTAAGACAAAGCTTGTAACTCAATGTCTAATCAAATGTAAGCAAATCTAAGAGAAGATTACATGTGAGCATAATCTATATCTTTTATAACTCTCCATGGTACTTGGGTTATTGATTTTTTAAAAGTTTTTATTTTCAGATGCTTTTCCTACAATCAACTCTGTATTATTTTGTAATGGTAGAAATGGATATCTTTAATTTTCAAGAATGTCTAACTTTCTTCACATAAATACTATATTTTAACGATTCTTTTACTCTCAACTTTCTTTGTTCTTGCCTTTTCTATCTATTCATTATTCATTCTCCGGAGGAAAACAGGATAGCAGCAGCATTTTGAGAAGGGAACATTTTTTAAATGTGCCTCTATGGAGTTTACTAATACCTACACAGATATGAGTTATTCTCAAGAAGAAATTTGGTTGGAGCCGATAGTAATTTTTGGGTACATTTGCTAGTCTGTAAGCGAGGGTGTGGCCAAATGTAAGTAAGAACAGCCTGAGATGTGCAACACAGTTCTCCTAAGAAAACCAATCTGCATAACAAAAAATGAATGAAGCTCTTGTCCTCAGAGTCATAGTGTTACCTCAGCCATGCTTCCATCCTATCCCATGTAAAACTGTTTGTTGTTATTCAGAAGACCATTTCCAACCCAGTTATAACATTTGTCTGTCTAGATCACCACCTTGACATAACTGAAAGTGGGTGCACGGAGACTAAAACAAGAAGAGATGCAGTCTGGACAGCTGGCTGATGGTGTGAGCCTATAGCTCAGTAAGTGGTACCAGTGCAACATGAAAGTCTGGCGCGAGAGACTTGCTATTTCAAAACTACAAATGAAAACAAATTGAGTTCACATGCTGCAGCGAAGCAAATTAAAACCTTTAACATTTGTATTAATTGCTGAAAGCAGATAGTGTCTGGAAATCAGAAGAGAGGGGTGAAAATGCAATAAATCTTCAAACTCAACTTTAGAAATTACCCTGGGTTTTGGAAGTTAGAATCTGGTAGGACTCCTTTTTAGAAGTACAGTTCTATCAGGAAAAGAATCAGTCTGAGAAGTATATTCTAGACTTGTGTTAATTTTTCTCTGGCCTTTAGCCAAATGTTGCTAATTGAAACTCTAAGTACCGTTTCACTTACTTTGATACCCACAGAGAATTAAATTGTCTTTTTTATTACAACTGATGTTCTTAGACTTTTTTCATCTTTCTATTTAAAGCTAAAATTAGTACAATATTCCTAGGATCTCTGCTGAAAATTCTATGTTACAACTGAAAATATGCTAGGAATATAAAGTAAATCATTTATTAGTCTGCCTCCTTCTGCTGTGGGCTACACACAAACAATAGGAACACCAGTTATTATGAAAGACTTTAAAACAGCTGCTAAATAACAGAAGTGAATTTCAATGCATTTTTTTCCCCCCATTTTAATTATTTAATGGAATGAAAGAGGAACAAAAGATCAAGGTATTCTTCCTTAAGTCTAATATTGCATACTGTATTTAGGATAAAAATATACGGCTACATTCAAATTAAATGAACAGTGATTTGGAACTGTTCCAGGGCATTTTCAAATCAGCGAAGTGTCAAAATGTGGTGATGCACCGCTTTGCAATGATGCTTCACTAATTTTGTTTTCTCCTGAAAAAACAGCCACATCATTCCTGATTTCATGGCAATGCTGAACTAGGTGAGGTAGCTGATGAATGTAACTGCATACACCAAGGAGGGAGGCCTAGCCAGCACTTGTTTAGCAATGCAATTGCTGTTGTTGCATCCCAGTGTTAGAAGTGTATCAAAGACCTGAAAGACATACATGTTCAGAGAGGTGGGTAATCTACAGCTCCAAAGCTGATGACAGATGAATGCTTTCTCACATGAAAAAAAAACAGGTCTGTTTCTCTTCTATGCTTCCTGTAGAGGGTAAAGACACTGAAAGGAACACAAGGGCCCAATATAGAAACGCCTGGCTTTGTGGCTGGTGCCACTGCCAAAACTTTGGGTATTTTGACAACAGAATGGCCTGCATTTCTTGCAAGTCTTGCAAGCATCAGATGGCTTTCACTTCTCTCAAAGGGTGAACAGGGTCCTTGTGGATGACCTAGGAGGGCTCATTGGCAGGGCTTTAAGCCCAATTTGAAGAAGAGAGGGCTAATAGACAGCCTCTTAATGATAAGGTGTGAGATGACGTAGTTTAGAGGAACAGGGTGCTAGCAGGAGCCTTCAACCTTCTGCACTACGATATGCTGGCAACACTGCAGCACACTTGAAATCTTATAGCAATGAGCCAGGGACCATGAGGCAGTAGGAGAAGGCAACAGAGAAGCTCAAGGGAAATAATTCAAAGGAATTAAGGAGTTATCCTCCAAGAAGGTGACAAGGCCAGCTCTGCAGCTGAAGTGCCTCTATACCGACACATACAGCTTACGAAATAAACAAAAGAAGCTGGAAGCCACCGTGCTATTAGAAAACCATGACATCATTGCTGTCACTAAAATGTGGTAGGATGATTCCTACAACGGTATAGTGTGGATATCAATGGGTATAAGCTGTTCAGAAGGGACAGGCCAGGAAGGAGAGGAAGAGGCATCGCCCTCTATGTCAAGAAAGGAACAGAATGTGAAGAACTGTCCCTGAAGAAAGGCCACAAGCATGTAAGAAACGTGGGTGAGAGTTAGAGACTGAGGTAACAAAAGGAGCCTTGTGATTGGTGTCTACTAATCAAGTGGAACCTGCTGAAGCCTTCTACCAGGAGGTGTCATGACTGCAGGCTCTCATCCTGCTGGGACATTTCAACCACCCTGATCACTGCTGGAAAAGTAGCATGGCAAGCTGTAGACAATTGAGGAGGTTTCTGGACTGTATCAAGGATAAATTCTTGAGTCAGGAGACTCAGAAAGCCCCACCAAGGAGGAATATAATACTGGATCTGTTACTCAACAGTGCTTGTGAACTGATTAGTGACATTACAATTGGAAGCTGCCTGTGCTGCAGTGATCATGCAGTGGTGGAGTTCATACTCTTGAAGGATTTGGGACAGACAAACAATAACAATTAAGATGCTAAATTTTAGGAAAGCCAACATCCAGTTCTTCAGAGAGTTAGTCAGCAAAACTCCCTGGAAAACTGTCCTCAAAAACAAGGGAGAGGAGCAGAGCTGGCAGATCTTTAAGGAAGCTTTCGTTTCGCACAAGAGCTCTCCATCCCCAGGTGTAGGAAGCCAGGAAAGGAGGCAAGAGATGGTATGGCTGAACCTGGACTTAGTGGCCAAACTGGAGAGAAGGAAGAACATGAACAGGCAGTGGAAGCAGGGACAGGTACCCTGGAAAAAGTATAGGGATGCTGCTAAGCTGTGTGGAGCCACAAACAGTGAAGCCACCCAGCCTACAAATTATTAGCTGGGTTGGTTTTATGGGCTGCACAGTGAGTGCTAACAAAGATGTTCATAGAGTTATTAGTAATTACACCCTGTTGCCACAAAATGTCATTTGCAGGACTTCTGGTGTTGCTTAGAGATATATATTTTATTCTCAACAAGCAATACTTCTATTGAGAGGAAGGGAAAAAGATGTTGCTTTTATTGGTTCATTTGCTCAATGTTTTTGACCACCTGCCAACAAAATAAGGGAAACACAGGAATATTATTAAAATGGAAGCACATATCTGCACTGAAAATCAATACAGTTGTGCAAGCAAGGATTTCTAGCAGAGGTGCAAGGTATACTGATAAAATCAATTTTCTGCTGCTATAGCTTGTGCCAGTTTCATGAACAGATTTTGATTTTGAAAATGTAACTGCGTGAACACTTATGGTTTTGCTGGTAAAGTTATACTGCCAGGGGTAGGAAAATAAACTGTTTCTAGAGACATTCATAACAGCATTGCATGAGTTTTCAAGGCTGTTTTCCGTTTACATTTCCATGATGAGCCAATGGTTTCTTTACTTCTATTCCGGACACACACATATCCTCACAAACATTACATATACATATATATTGTTTGCCAGACTTCTGAAATAATGTCTGACACAAATCCATGGAAATCTGACACAAGCAACAATTCAAACATATCAGGGCTTAAAACAAGTCAGCTTTCAGATATATCAACTCACACTGAAAGAAGACGTGTTGATTCAGCCTAATTTACGTGAGTTACTTTCTGGTAGCTTACTTTGAGTGGCTTTTTTAGTTCTAGTGAGACGGAGTGGGGAAAACTTGATTGACTGTGTGATAAAACACTTAAACAGAGATGCTGACTTGTCAAATGCTAAATCAGGTCAAATGTCCTCAGTTAGCCCATGGCACTCTGGCAAGAATGAGAAGTTTGGTGTTTCCACTGAATTGATACTGGGATTTTCCTTTCTTGTCTCTTATCCAGGAAGGCATTTGGCATGTGATTCTGGTGCTGCTTGATTAGACATTTCTCTTCCACTTCACTTTGCGTATTTCATTTACTTGTCATTTCCCCCTTTCAACTAGAATTATATTTTATTCGTTCTTCTATGTGGCCTTCTGTCATTAATTTTTATAAGAGAATTGAAAAAGCCCACTCTATTATTTGTGAGGAGAGAAAATTTAATCAGTACAGAACCTGGCTGAGAATAAGATTTAAGAGTTTCCCATTTTAAATGAGCTGATTGTTCACCAATATAGTTTTTCCCTAGCACTGAAAATGTGTTTAAAACTAAGCTATTTCATTAACTTGTATGATCTGAGAGTAGCTGGCAAATTCAATTATGGATTCAAATTATGTTACTAAATTGGTCTAATTTTTAAAAATGATGAATGAAGTGTATTAAAAGAAATTGATAATAGAAGTGTAAAGAAGGATCAGAAAGGACTCTATTAATTAAAACTCAATGAAAATATTCATATATTTCTTTGTTACATGAATGGGAGCGCAGCTAAAAATACATTAGTGTGCATCAAAAATCCAGCTTTACATACTGTTTATATTACACCAGATCTATTTTCCTGCATATCTGAGATTTATTTACATACATATTTCTGTTGGCATATTATGCTAGAAATCTGCTCCTAATATTTCAATAAGAGATAACTGTGTTAACCATGTTTTCAGATGCATTTCTTGGAAAATGAAAGCTACTTAAAAATGTACTAGGAACCTGTGCAACAAGTAATGATGTCTGGATGTAAAAATGTCTTCTTATGTGCGGGTCAAAGACCAAGGTGGGGACTGGATCCCCAGGAACAGCTGTGCAAGGTACAATGATAAGGTTACTTTCCAAGAATACCCTAACAATCTGTGAGAGTAAGAAGCATTCAGCTGCAAATGCTGTACCAGCAGACCAGCTCTTGTAGGCACCTGTATCAGCACTGATTCACTGGAAGTCACATCAGATCCTGCTACAGCCCAGGACTGGGAGACAGCAAGTGGCTTAAAACTGCAGTTATAGCATGCACACACAGCTCTTATTCTTCTGCTGTAAATGTCTACTTGGGCTCAGCCTATATTCAGATTCCTATGCCCTGTACCGGTCAGGTTTTATTGCCATCCTCCTTGTATCCAATAATAGGAAGCACCTGATCCAAGACAGCTGTTTGAAATGAGCACTGGTTCTGATGTGGATTTTCACTCACACCTTCCTTGTATATGTGATCTTTTCTCAATCTCTCCTGACAAGTCCTTTCTTGAATATTGATGAGGAGATCATATGTTGTCTTGCACACAAATCATGGTCCAAACAGGTATATGCATTTTGTGCACACCTCTGCTTCAAGCAGAATGAATATCTAAGAGCTGAACAGCCCTCTGGAGATATGCAGGAATTGATATATCGTCTCCAAAAGCTACAGATGGAATCATAGGGACCTCTGGATATCATCTAGACCAATCTCTTGCTAAATCAGGCTCCCTACAGTAGGTTGCAGAGGAGAACATACAGGTGGGTTTTGGTTATCTTCAGAAAAGGAGACTCCACTGCCTCTCTGGATAGTTTATCACTTTTATTCAGCAGACTAGATCAGGTGTTCCTTCCTTGTTTTCTGCAAAACCTTATTCTTATCAATTGCTGAAAGCTTGTATGCTTTCCTGCAGCTAGTGAAGAAGAGTACTTGCTCACATTCCTACAAAGCACAGAGCTGGCTCCTCTGGGACAGCCCTTTTCTGACAGACACAACACGTGGCTTCTGCAAGCATTCAATTATGTTCAAGATATGAGATTAGAATTTCAAAGGCTGTCATGAGCAGACTTGAACTGTTTAAATTTCAAGTATTTTCAGAACACAATTTCTTTTTAGTTTTACAGGATTTGTAAGAAACTTAAATGACAACACAGGCGAAAGAGATGATCTGATTTTAGAGGTTGGCCTTTTACACAACAGAGGCTGGAGATTAAAGTAGGAGTATGAATTAAAGAATTAAAACAAATTGTTCTTGTCAAAAACAAGGAAAGACAGCTTGTACCATACAGGTTTTTCTAGCCAAATATATCACAACTCCTAATAAAACCTTTGACTGATAAGACTGTCACATAAGAAACAGGACAGTTGGTAGCCTGTGAAAGGATGTTGCATCCTGTCAAAAGAGTCCTTGATTCTCACAGTTTAAAAGGAGCTTTTCCCATAGTCATTCAGGCATCCTCGCTTCCTGCTTCAGAGACTCCATCTCTTGGAAATAACCTGTCAGGTCCCATATGCTTTTCTGTGAAGTTATCAGGCCCCCACAAGAGGGTCCTCCATTCCCATCTCCTGTCTGATGCTGGAAAACCAAAGGGGAATAACCTCTGCAATCTGCCAGAAATTGTTTTTCTGAAATCAAGGACTCTGCTTCAGGGAGCTGCAATCTACCACACTTAGAGGAAAATTACTTTGCTAAGTACAGTGCTTTCTTCTCCTAGCTACTTCAGTTCTCCATGTTTGCCCATGCCTCTCCTCACAGAGTGGCTTGTGGGAGTTTAAGCTTAAATATTTCATTAAAAAGCAAAATCTGGAACACTTGTCTAAGGTGTGAAGGAAAGGAATTTATGGCAAAGTAATTTTCATAGACTCCTTACCACTGCAACAATAGCAAAACTTTGCCAGAACACTAAGCAAGCTTTAGTTGTTATATTTTTCAGTATCTCGAAAATAACTAGCAGGTGTCCTAGTTGATATAGCAGACTCATTAATCATTTGAAGCATTCCTTTAAATCCATTTACCCAACAAATATTGTGCCCTCACTATTGCTTTACAGAGGGCAATAATTTTGTACCATTTTATAAACAGATAAAGTGCCATTCTTTGCACAAAAGGACTTAGTACCTAAATAATATGAGACGTATGCAGCAAAAAAAAAATTTTGAGAAAAAGCGTTTGTCATGAGAAGAAGACAACAAAGAGTGTCAAAAAGGATTTTAGAACAAAGAAAAGTTGCTGATCAGTAGGAATCATTGGGAAAAAAACTGGGAGTCACAGAACTAGGAAGAAGTTAAAGGTGATCACAGGCAGAGTGATTTCCATAAATTCAAGAGTATGAAAAGCTTCAAGGAAGATCAGAAGGCTTCAGGATGATTCAACAAATATCAAAAAAGTGTATTAAATGTGCTACAACAAAGGAACATTTTGCAAGGATATTAAACACTAGATCACGACTGGATGTCCACATCAAGTTGTAGTTGACCTCAAACAACTTCCAAGCAGAATGAAGGATGTTGTCACACCCTCTTTCTGTCTGAGGAGTAGGAATTTTAAGTGAAACACGCTACAAAATTTTAGAACAAAAGAACTGAAGGACTGGTCTAAGGTTATGTCAGTTTCTGTCAAAAATCTCTAATGCTTAGCATCTATTTGTACTTCAAGTCCCAAGTACTCTTGCGCTACTGAAATTCTCTAATGTCTCCATGGAAACTTGATAGTTCCCAGAGATGGAAGGAAGATGTCAGTGCTGCTGACAATATTTTTACTCACATTGTTTGGGCAAAAGAGGTATTTCTTTGCCTATACTGAATGTAAGATTTTGATTTTTTTTTTTTTACACCAAAATTACGCAAAATTTTATCAAAAAGTATAATTCTAAGGTAGAAAATTTTACTAAAAAGCAAAACAAACTCTGAAACATTAGGATAATTAGTACACGGTTATTCAAAGATATCAACAAACAGACAACATTTGGAAAAGCAATTACTAGAGGAAAAATGTGAGTCTGTAAATGTAGCACATATTGCTTTCCTCTGCTTTTTATGTAATCGGTATCATTAAGCTACATAATGACACCAATTATTTAAAAATTAAGCACACAATACTGCATACTTTGTATTTATTATATTCAGATGGAGTTGCTATCTGCAGCACTTCAGGGCCAGACATCCTTTAATAAATTCTACATGTGCCTTCAGTATTTTCTCTAGGGTTGTATTTTTTTAATGCTTAGTCTTTTAGTGGGGAATCTCAGACATAAAAAATTTAAAAGGTCAATTTTATGATGAAACACGTGAGCCTGGATATTCTAAATGGCACCCTAGACTGTAGAAGCTAATTGCTTTTCAACAGAAGAACTCTCTTAAGTGCTCACAATGGAAACAGATTCATATGAAAAGCAGGATGCATCTCCTCCACTTCCAGGCCTGCTGGGACTTGTCCAGATGAGTGACACGGTTAAAAATGGGAATCACCTGGAGCCCGTTAATATTATAATCAAGTGAAAATACTATTTCTACTGTCTTAATCCATCTGTCTGTAGGCATCCTTTCCACCTCCAATCACTTGCTTTAGTCACAGTTTGTTTGTTTGTTTGTTTGTTTTTTATTATGGAGCTGCAGTTGAAATAATGTAGCTCTATGAATGTTCCAAGTCTGGGAACTATCAAGTACATTCCCATGGTACTCTGTTTATCTCTGTAGCTTTCTTACAGTTTTTTTTTTTTTTTTTTTTGTCAGGAATGACAGCAAACAAAAGGCCTATACTTCATGAAGTATAGCCGGAGTTCCTTTGTGTATGGAGGTCAATTGAATGAAGTCCAAGTTTACGTTAACAGACTGCAATTTTTGCCGTTGCCATTTATGACAAATAAGGGTACAAAAATCAGACAGACTGCATTATGGCAACTCATATAAAGCTTGCTAATATTTAATAGATGATATCTCATGTAAGTAGAACTCAAATGTAAACAAGCTATATTAACATGTAAAAATCTGTATTGTATTATAGCAGTTCTACAATCTGTTGCTATGTGATATCTAATTATTTTCTGACTTCACCTTAAATGACATTTGATAAACAATCAAAATAAGAGTCAACAGTTATACCCAGTAAAAACAAATTAAAATGGCATCAACAATCATGCAGTAACAACTGAACCTAACAACACCAGTAGCACTTTTTAATGTAGAATAAGAAAGTGCTAACTAAACTAATGTAATACTTTCATATTTCAGTACGCTAGTCATGCAGAGAAATGTCAAATGGTTTAACCACTCTGATGTTTACCTTTTGCACTAGGATTTTTGTGCAAAACTTCAATTTCTGAGACATTTTTTTAAAAAGATTTGATTATGAATTTCAACATCAACTCGTATAACTGTTGTGTATAGGACAATGCTAGAATCCAGAGTTGGTATAATTTCTTTCACAAATAATCAAGCAGACATAAAACTCATTTTGAAAATTTTCAGTGAATTATAATTCAGGGAATTATAGATAGTGGAACACAATGATGGTTCTTGTATACCTTCCTAGAATACAAAAAACCGTAAAAAGAGTTAACTTTTCAGTCTCAACTAACCCCTGTGTTCATGTGTACAAATCAGGAGGTAAGACTCAGTTAATGTACAACAATTTAGCTTTCAACCCAGCTTTTAGAAGAAAAAAACATTAATCTACTGTCTACTAGATGCTTAAAGGTCTTAGGTGGCAATTATATCTTTCTGGATCCTAGCATGTTTCCAGAGGCTCCAAACACCACTTGTATTTTCCTGGCTAAAAGTCTATTTGGGACAGAATAAAACTTCTAAAAGTCTTTGGAAAATTGTTTTTAATTTCAGTTAAGTTTTGTTCAAACACCTGAATTTAGAGAAAGAATTATGACTCTTCTCAATAATTTATGCAGCGGCAAAAACTAAACAAAAGTGCCACAGACTCACTCCATGAGGAAGTTAACGGTATAATCACTTCTCACACTCTCTTCAAGATTCCCTCCGAGACCTACTCAAAGCTTCCTGCTCTGACTAGGAGCTCTATAAATAGCTATGGCCAAATATAACCTCTTGCTCTTAAGTGTGTTAAGGTTCAAGAGGGTGCCTTTGCCAAGTTCACTGCAAAGTTCAGAGGTAGTCTTCAGATTAAACTCCTTGAACTAAAGAATGCTCGGATGCTGGGCATTAGTTCAGTCCACTAACGGTAGCTGTCATCTGTGGCTGTCCATCGTCTGGAAGTAGATGGGATTCATTTTGTTACACTGAAAGTACTTTAATGTTTGCATGTATGCAAGTTGAGATTTTACATCTCAACCACCACCTGAGGTGACTACCAGTAAGGGTGCAAAAGACTTTGTAAACAAATTTGTTGATTTTTTAAGGACAATTACACAAATAGGAAACAAAAAATTCGTTCTTTCTCTTGCTTGTGTTCTTCTAGATTGTCACTATTAAAATGAATAAGTTCAAGG
Organism: Alectoris magna; assembly: GCA_030625065.1. NCBI lineage: Eukaryota > Metazoa > Chordata > Aves > Galliformes > Phasianidae > Alectoris > Alectoris magna. Next base: position 61,634,680 of record CM060562.1, read on the forward strand.
AAGCTGGACAGCTTCTCAGAAGGAGCATTTTTGGACTGAGAACACAATGTGTTGTGGTGGGATTTTCTTCATCTCTGATTTTTCAAAGTGGTAGGATTAGATGACAATTGTTTTGAGTAATTTTTAGGCTTTCATAATCATTGTGAACCTTCTTGCTGCAGTACTGTTTCAAAGCTCTGAAACACACTGAAAAAGCAATAAATACCGCTTACCTATATTTTACATACAAGTATCATAATTTTAATGACACTAGCCTCTTTCCTCAGTCACAGCATCACAAATCATAACAGTGTAAATGTGCAGAAGGCTGTGAAAGGACGTGGTGCTTTAGAAAATCATAATACGTTTAGTTCATGAAGTTTACATTGTTGTAACATTTTCAAAACTGTTATATTCTGATCGTTGCAGCAGAAAAGAAAGCCAAAGGAAAAAAATGTCTTCTTATGACACACAATGATGTTAGTAACATCTTTGCAATACACAAAGCCACTGAAACCTAAAATGCAGGATCAGGCAGAGCACAAAACAATGATATAGGAGATTAATGCTTTTAAAGATGAGATTAACTCATGCAGTTTGTAGCAGAAAATGTTTGCAAGAGTTCACTGCAATCTTTGAAATATATCTGTGTTTATCCATTCTGCATGTTGGTAGCCACAGCAAAATTTCTGCAGACATCTCTAATAGAAAATCAGGAGGCTGCCATCTCAAAATGAGGCGAGCACCACCAACTGATATAGCAAATGCCAAGTGGCTTTTTAGTAGTGCAAGCTACGCAAGACTTGCACAGAAAATACCAGCCCCCTCCTCCCATTTGTATCTGAATCTCTGGAAACTAAATCATTTCCTAAAAGCAGGGATGGTGAAAGCAGTCTATTATTCCCTGACAGACCACAAAGTATTGTTCATATGGACAATCCATTTTGTATAGGCGAGCTGCAGAAGCAGTAAATCCTATTAACCTGTTCAAATTCAGATGAAGACATTTAGAAAACAGAACAGCTATTACACACTGTGGTGAAAGAAGACTGTATCAAAGAAAAGTTAAATGAATGTACCATCTATTTGATTATGTACAATTGCAACTGGAAAATCCCCCAGACTCTCCTATTACATTCTCTTATCCTTCAGGATATTAATTCTATTCCCCAAACTAACTAGCTGACCATTCAAGCGCTGTCCTCTGTTATGTCAATGCTAATTTTCAAGATAAAAAATAAAATCAATTTCAAGCTATCAGCATTTCTGAGGAAAATGCTTATGCTTATACTATGGTTTTACTAATGCACACTTCCTCTACCCAAACCATATGGCATTCTGTGTGTACAGACCACTCTGGAGATTTACAGTAATTATGTCATGATGTGCTTATTGTTATGGATTCAGCAGCCTTTCTGCGTCTCTACCTGCCTTGTTCAAGAGCAGCTGCTAGCTTCAAGCTGTTGCCTGCCTCCAGCAGCAGAAGTTGAATGATGAAATGCTTTCCAGGAAAGACATGTTTTGAAGCAGACACACTGACAATAAACCAATTCACTAGGGAAGCATAACATTGACTGGATAAAAGTCTAGTAATGATTCTACGATAATTTACTGAAACTGGGTGCAATTTGCTTTAAAATAAAAATTCCCTCTGCTGCTGATGTTGGACTTAGAGGCCTTTAACAGATAAAAGTGTGGCATTTGCTTTTATGAAGTAACTGATCTTTAGAGATTCATTAAACCTCATTATTTCATCTTACACATAAGTGACTATTAATACTAACTCACTGAATGAGAGGAATGGGAAGAACAGTGTTGTCAGAAACAAGGCTCAACAGTCCTCTACCATGCTTTTTCTCTGCTCATTGTGACTGAATACACTAAATTCACTTACAAAGGAAAGCCTAAATCTTCTGGTAAAATGTGGAGCACTTAAGATGAGTCTGCTTAATATACTCCTCACTTCTGAGTCTGGTTTTCATTATAAGCAAGCAGTAAGTATTCAGGCCACCTGCCTCCAGCTTTAGTGGGAGCTGCTTGTTGAGGAGCCCCAGAGGACCCATTCTGCTGTTGTGTAGCCACATCCCAACAGAGCACATCTTTGACCAATTTACCTATGCTGGAGGCAGGAAGTTTTATCTCCCAATTTCATTTTCCTAATATACAGGAGGAGAATATGTGGAAAGGGAAATGGTTAACTAATTAGGAAGAACAATAGGCGCAAAAACGTCCGAGATTGTGCTGCTGTGCTCTTATTACACTGTCCTTGCTGGAAATGGCAGCTATTAATATTTTATTGACTTGAACCTCTAGGGTAGACTCCAGATGTCACTATTTGATCTTTGTCTACATATAAGGAAATATAAATTTTGTTGTGTCAATGTTGAATTCTCACCTATGGCAACAGTCATTACTGGCAGACAAATGCCCCTATGATTTTGCAGATCCTTTATTTCCTCAGCTTGTAACTAAACACACAAGTGATCTCTTCACAGAAACCCCAGACATCCAAAAAATAAAAATAAAGCAGAGGCAAAGTCCCAGTGATTCATTTTTTATTTGTATACGTTAAGAGTTAACTATTTCATTTACATGTACATTTTCAGAGACTTGAGGTTAAGACAGCAGAGCTCAAGGCTAACATTAAAAGAATGATGCGTGCTGGGAAAAAAAATCTGCTCTACTGGTTATGAAAACAGGAATTGCTTTATGCCAATCACTTTCAAGCAGCAGGAAACAGAAAAAACTGCTGTCTCAGTAGTACTGCATTTTAGCTGAATGATACAGCTAAGGAACACATTTGATAGTCTCCCCCAAACACATCAGCAGTGTGCTGTCTAACTATCCAACCAGAACTGAAAGTAACATCTATTATAAAGAAGTGGTAAGGGTTGGCTGATGTTTCCTGAGCATACGTGCAAAGAGCAGATTATCTGATTTCAAGAGAGAGTAATTTTCTTCACTTGGATAAAACAATGATGTTTTTCAGTAATGAGTATTACCTGGAATTTAAAATCTGTTATTCATGTGAAAGCTTCAATAAATTTATGAGAAAAAAAATCATCTCTGGCTCTTCTCTCTGTATACTGCAGCACTGTAGAAATTGGAGGAGCTAGAAGTCCTTAGGATGTGTCTGCAGAAGATTATACTTACTGTACTGCATAGACCTTCACTTGCTACGCAATTGGTAGAAAATTGTGGATTTTTTCTACAAATGATGACTATTTGACTCCATGATATTAGGTTACAATTCATGTTCTTTCCCTGGACTCCACGCTCTGCCCCCACAGCATGACTCAAAAACTAGCTTCAGGTCTGGCTAACACTGATATTACTGCAACTGTAGGTATCTTAGATCTTATGTATACAATTGCCTTGGCATGCTGGATATACGGAGGGGTACTATGAAGTGAAATAACCTGGAGACCGTCTTCTGACCTAGAGGCCAAATGGTACAGCATAGCTTGTGCTCACACAAATAAAGCTCTTTTCAAATCCAGAACAAGGCAAGCAGACCCAAACTGTGTTTGAGGTCCTCCCTGGTTTGCACAGCCCCTGCCCCCATGCCTTGATGCTGTTTGGGACAGTGAGAGCTGGCCTGGGCCTAATGAATGACATCAATTGTAGCAGATGTTAAGCTGTTCCAGACAAAATGTAGTGAATGCACAGAGCCCAAGGAGCCAGCTGAGAAATCTAGCAGGAAGCCAGGTACTATGTTATTTGGCAATTGCTGCACGTTAGATGAAGTTCATGGATGCTGTCACATTAAGACAAAGCAGTTTAGGGCTGAGGTACTTTCCAAGAGTCCTGTCTCTTCAGAAAATTCCCAGTCAGCCTGACTTCTGAGATTGCAATGAGAAATCTCAATCAACAAAAATATTAGGAGCAGTTTTCTGATCTCGCTTTCTTGACCTGCCTAGGACACATACTCCAAGGGCCCTAGGGCATATGGTTACCTAACAGAAAAGTTAGGTACTTTTCTGGAAGGCAATAGACTTACTACATAGTCTTTGCTGGGAAGTAGGGAAAAAAATTTACAAAGTACATTATGTAATAGTACTTAATGTTCCTATTTTACACACTTATAAAGTACATCTAAATGCTTTTAAGATTCCTATTTTCCTCAGGAATAGTTAATAGTTTTAGTGGAGTATTTAGTTACACCAAAAACAACTTTTTTTTTTTTTTTTTTTCAAACAGAAATTTAAATTTACACTGAATTTTAGAAATTTAGCAATTGATAGAGGTTCAGTTGCAGTTGCTATGAGTCACAGAACTCACATTATTTGTCTTTGGAGAATTTGGAGTACCAAGCAGATTTTCTGTACTGTGGCATTATGACCAGGATTGTCATGACTAAAGCTGCACAACAGGTAATTTTACATTTTCAGAGATAAATCTATACTTTTACTTGCTCAGAAAGCTGTGCTACCAGCACACAAAAGTGAAACATGAAGTATACTACATAAAGTGGAATAGATGAGTTTCAACAGATACGTGAAACCCTTGCCTGGAAGACTGCCAAAGCATTGGTATTTTCTGCATTTTTTTGGGGGGTGAAAATATCTCCATACCAAAGTCCCTCACATACATTCAGGAAAGATTACCTTAACTCATGAATTGAGGGCACTTTCTTTCAGAATGGAAAATGTCCTTTATGAGGTGTCCAACAAAATGACAAAATTGAAGCTTTCACTTTTGTATGTGGAAGTATAAGACAGTACTTTAATGCTAGAAAGAATACTGAGCAGAGAAATGCTGGGGTAAATCTGCACTGTGGCTTTTTTTAGATATCTAAAGAGCAGCGTTCCATGTGACGATTCGTGCCATCATAATCAGCTCAGGAAAGGGGTTGGTGAACCTAGCACTTGTGCATAGGTTTTCAGTATGAAGAGGGATTTTTTTTTTTTTAATTACCTAAGATTACAGAAGCTTGTGATATTTATTATTATTGTAAAAATAATATTAAGCTGAATAACATCTAAAGCAGGTGTAATTTTTTTTTTTTAACTATGAAAACTCACTTATATGGAATATCTGCAAAAAGAAAATGGACAAGGCTCTTTGTTCAGAGTTTTCAAAAGATGCAAAACCTTAAAAAGATAACCAAAACTACATGAAATGACCCTAAATTCAAGGCTTTTGAGCTGTGTATATCAGGAAGCAGTTTACTTGCAGCTCTTTCTCTAGAGCAGTGTCATAAAATCACAGCAGAATTGTGCAGGTACAGGAGCTGAAGAATAATTTAAATCCCAGCTGTACAAAAAAGAAAATCAGCAAGCCAGCAACACCAGGTAACACAGCACCACCAGCATCACATAGCCCCGAGACAGCCATGAGGCACTGAACCTGGGGAACTGTAATCTCATTGCTGCATCATATAACTATTTATCCCTATAGGGTCAGGCCAAATCTGAGTCCCCTGTGTGAAGGAATACATATGAGATGGTCAAAACAAATTCTCAGGAAAGTTCCCTCAGGCCTCATAGTAATGACTCTAATGTTCAGCTCTTGGTAATCACAACTCTGTTCCTGCCCAAATCACATTCACCATTCACCTTTGCTTGTGTCAGTGGATCTGTGAGAGTTGGAACTGCCTTTTCCAGTCTCAGCTCATGCTGGTGCCTTTCAATCCATCAGGGAAAGGAACCTCTCAGAGAAAATCCCTATGTGCACTGGCCTTGTAGCTCTATTTAAAGTTGACATCTCTCCACTGACTTGGAGCAAACTTATTTTCAGAAAATTATCATACAACTTATCTGCGTATGAGCCCAGTTCATTAAGAAGGAAAGCTTCTAGGGTAATGAATGAGTACAATTTCACTTACAAAGCTCCATGCTCATTAAAAAAACAGTTTATGCTTTGATGTTTACAATTCTGTTTTCTGCAAGTATTGGTAAAGAAATGCAGGTAAAATATGATAGAAGCAACCACAGAGAATGTACGTAAGCATAAGGATGACTCTTATATTAATTCTTCAAAACTAATAGCATAGTCTAACATTATTGTTAAACAGAAACAGCAAATATACTCTAATCTGAGGCAATGTCAACGATGTCTGAACCTGATGTTGCATCTCTACTAACACGGCACAACAGTGTTATTAAATTAGCGCTTTACAACAACTCATACCCATTGTACACATTTTGCCCAGTCTTGCTGTGAGAAAACAGTCTTTCTGAAAGTACAAATCTGTGTTATTAAGAATCAATTTTCCTTCAATCTCTGCATTGCCCTAGAAAGGAACTCCACTTTAATTAAATAAGGTTATTTTTTCCCCATTAGGTTCAACGAGTCAAAATTTGATTATGTGAACTTGTCTCCTTTCTCACCTATAAATACTCTTACCATTATTCTAGCACAGGAGGAAGAAACCGATGTGCAAGGTGTGTGCATGAGTATGCAGGTGCAGAAGAGGTCAAAAGGGTGTCGGGGGAAGAAAGTGAGCAAGAGTAAATCTGAGTGAGAGCTTGTGTGCAAGATGTACTTCCTGAACAAATTAGAAGTTTTGTGTTGGCTAGAAAGGAAAAAGGCATCAGGCTCTTACTGCAAAAAGATGTAATATATGCTACTCATGATCAACACAAAGGAACTGAGGAATGGGAAATTAAGAATCCAATGTCAATTTACTGCTAAGCATATCTGACACATACATATTAAGCATATCTCATTATGTATATTTGGAGCACAAAAATGGAATGCGCCGTGTAATTATTAGAACCCAAAGCCTATTTCAAGCTGTAGCACTTCCACACCAAGATAAATGTTATCCATCTGAACTCATTTGAAGACCCTTTACGCAGTACAAGCTCCCAGATGATCCCTGGCCCTGAGTCTTTATAGCTCTGACAAAAGGACCTGGGCATCTACTTTTCAGCATTTCAAGCTGGAGTATCCAGGGCCAACTAATTTTCTGTTTGTTTTCACTCATGAGTATTCTGGGACTCAGAGAAACACCACCTTGGTCCTTGACTCATTCCTAATGGTACGGCTACTTTTATTTTTCATGCATTAGTATGACTCCCTCCCTCTTCTCCCCTATTTCACTCTTTTGCTCTGCTCCTGTCATACAGTCTGTCCTGATACACTCATTGCACACTTCTTTTAGTCCTGCTCTGTCATTTGTTGGATTCTTTAGTGGAACTACAGGTGTTTCACTCTGCTGAGATTTTATAAAAAAATATTCCTCCTCCCCCCCCCCCCCCCAAAAAAAAAAGAGAACATACTTCTCCCTACAGAACACTCATTTTCTTCTCCTGCTCTAAACGCTGTGATGTACAAGCACACCATTTCTCTAACTTCTGTTCTGCACACTCTCCTCATCACTCGCCCAGTAAGTCTACTTTCCCACTTCCATCTCTCCACAAGGACATGAGACTATAATGTCACCTGTGCTATGCAAACATTAAGGTTTTGAGAGTACCTTATTTTAATTAGTATTAATCCTTCAGAGAAGCAGGGACTGTTACTGCTTCTCTGTTGTTCTAAGACCACTTTAATATAATACTTGATTACTTTGCAATGTTTTAATGGAATTATCCTGTCAACATCTTTTTGAGGTATTTAGGAACTATTGTTTATGTAGTACAGAAAAAAAATTGGCACAAGTTAAGCACCCTACTAAAGATTGTACTGTAAATCTACAACAAAGCAGAGATTTTGAAGCTGGCGTCCTAACTGTTCAGCTTTATTATTGCCTCTTAATAGCACAGCTGTGTTTCATGATGTTTTAAATCAATCTGACAGCATTGTAGCTTGAAAGGTATTACAACACAGACTTTGTAGAATACCAAACAGTTTACATTTACTGTAACTAGTATGGATGGTTAATTACACATTACCAATTTTAAAGCATGAAATAATAATTTGAACGATTGAATAAAGCATATGCTCAGGAAGGAACAAAAAAGAATTAAGAATAATGTACAGCACATAAAAGTCAGTGAAAAAGACCACTATGAAAATGGTCAATACTTTCATGTAACTGTTTACTTAAGGTTTTATTTATTTAGCATGTAAGTTATCATCAATAATATACAGTATGTAGGAAATGCTTGTCCCCCACTCATTTAACTGGAATAATGTTGCACACTTTATCTTTTTAATGTCTGTATTACTGTCGGTTGCTCTGAAAGTAATGCCTCCTATTTATTTCTATGGAAACAACAACAGATACAAAGAGCACAATAACACCGCCTGACAAAGCAAATTCTCAGCTACAAAACACCATTCCTCAACATAGTCACCACTATTAGCTATGCATTTTCATCATCTATATGCAAAAACCTGCACCAGTGGAGGTAACCCACAGTTGCTATCACCTCTACTGAGAGACATCACTCACTACCTTGCTGTGCTCACATCCATTACTTGGTCTCCATACACATTCAAGAAGGGTCAATGAATATCAGTGGGTGCCATTTTTCCCACATGAAGGTATTCAATGACGCCTTTGCTTCATACACACATCAGATATCATTTTGTCAGTCTGCCCCTCTGCTGCTGTCTGTCACATGGCAACAACATGTAACAGAACATTGGTGGGAAGGTCGCCCATATTGGTTATGGCATTGTGGACAAACATAATGAAATAGGAGGCATTATTTCAGAGCAGCGCTCACAAAATCAAATTGGCTGTGGTGATTCCTTCACGTTAGTTTTATTCCCATAGCTCAGTCACTTAGTTTCTCTCAAATCAGTAGACTCGTGAATGGGTAAGTGAGGAGCAAAAGACAAGCATAATAAATACTTTAAATCCTGTGTTGGCAAATAGATATCTAATTCTGTCAAACTTATCACCATGTCTGATCTTTTATTTGCATATTTTGAGAGTTTTGATCTACAAATAGATTTTAATTTGTCTACTTTTCAAGAACAGCCTTGTGGGAGTGGAGGCAGGTCATACATATAGCACTGAACACAGGCAGAAGGAAGATGCAGAGAAACTACAGAAGCTCTGCTTCTGTATGAAATGCAATTACCATTATTATAATTTTTTTTGTACCACACAACAGCCTTACTATACTAGGTGTCATCCACATTCAGATGTTTTTGGAGAGATATAATGGATTCTTATCTACGCAAACATTACAGTCTTATAAACTGAACACGAACAATTTAAGAATGCTTTTCCCACTGCAGCACTTGGGAGGAGGCAGAGAGAAGAAATGACTTTCTCAAGGACATTGTGGTAGGCTTGGAAACAGAACCAATTGATCTGAAGCACAGTTCTTGGCCTGAACTGAAATAATTTCCATTTGCTGTACTAAGATGAGTTCAATAAAAAGCCCAAGTGAAGAAAACTGTACACTGGATCTGTAGCTAGAATTAGACATTGATGCATGTGAGTACCTGAGAGACTGTAAGCTTGAGACCTTTTCCTGGCCACAAGATCAGAAAAAGGTGCATTTTCTATCAATATACAAAGCTCATGCCTTTTTTAAGCACTGACATTACATGCCAAGATTAGTAGGGGTGTACAATCTTCACTGTACCTCCCCAAGCACTGCTTCCCATGGTTTTCCTCCTGCTTTTCTCCATTTGTCTGGGGGTTGGTGAGAACTTTCATTCAGCCTCCACTACAAACATAATAAGCAGAACGCAACTCAAATTTCACAAAACAGTACCAAATCAAATTTCCATTAGTACTACTGACCTCACTCTTTACCTGGAAAAGTCATCTCCAGAGATTAGTAATTTATCTATCCTAGATAGCCCAGGAGTTCTGAAAATGAAATAGCTTCTCTGATGTAAGCAGCAAGAATCAATATCCATTAAGGCCATAAGGACATTTTAAAATATGAAGCATATGAGTATCCAAGTCATGCCATCAGCAGACCAATTAATTTTGGTAATACATAGGCATACAGGACAAGACGAGCTGTGGTCCTCACAGAGAACTTCGAATGGTCCAGGTACTCAGATGTCACAGCTATGCAAATGAAGTATTCTTGGGAGAGACAAGTAAAGGGGAAGACTTGGCCTAGTATGTGAGCATAGGCTGCAGGGACAAATGGCTTTGTGCAACAAAGTAAACTGATTAGCCATGGCTAAAGTGATGTATTTTTTGCCCATATATCAGCACAGCTGATTAAAAACTACTGTTGGCAAAATTCAGGGACACCTCAGACGTGAAGCCATTACCTTCTCAGACACATCTATGGCATTCACCAAGAACCGGGGAGGGCAAAAATCATTCAATAGAAATATTGTCCCCAGTTTTTCCCAGACCTCTGGGTTTCACACAGAACTGAAAAATCATACCCTTAGCAGTTCTGTTCACTTCAAAACAGCTGCCTGCTGCAAGTGGTTCCCTAAAAGTATGTTTACGTATTTTGCATCACTTCAGGCTGCAAAGCTGTACTTCACATAGATCCTCGCTCTCCACTTTCTCCCTTTCCCACTCTAAGCCATGCTCTTTAACTTGCTGGAAGGAGATAAGACACACAGATAAAGTGATAGCACCAAGGCTCAGCTCAGTCTAAAAGAACCATATAGAAAGTATTACTATGGAGCACAAAAGGGAAAGTGAAAAGCACAGTGTGTAGCACTGATGTTTCGGTGGTGTGCCATTTCAGAAAACTCCCAAGAAAACATCAAATCAGTGGAATGAAAATCAGTGCAATTAAGGAAATAAATCAATTCCACAAAGATGAAACAGTGGCTGAGAAAGATGCAGTGTGCTGAAATGGAATGGCTGCAAGACAAATATAATTGTGCATTATTTTTCTTTTCCTGATGAAGAAATTGATTGATACAGCTCTGTATAGGCTGTAGTCTCCCACCAGAACCAGCAGATAAAGTGCTGTATGGTATGAGACAAAGGAGAGGTGGTGACTGCTTTGCAGCCCCCATTATCATTGTGCATTGTTCGAACCTTGCCTTTGCATACATAAATGTTAAAAAACCAAACCAGGATAAGTCTTGTTTTATCAGAGCATCTCCTTGCACATATTAATATTATCTCAAATATTTTCCCAAATGTGAAGCTTTTCTAAACAACAAATGTTCAGCTAGTCAAAGCACAGAGATCACCAGCCACAATTTTCTGTTACTTCTGCAATGTGGGCTGAACTAGGAATTTTATCTAGTCATTGATTTATCCTCAGCAAAGCCCACTCCTCAGAAGCAAATCATCTGTGTGTCATCATTTCTGACTCTCTTTAGTCTTTAAGCCATGTATTATGCAATGAACAATATTACTCTGCATGCTGACGATTCTTCTGAAATTTGGGATCATTTAACCCTCTAGCTGTCTTAATTACTACTTTTTTTTTTTTTTTTTTTAAGGCAGTAAAATAAAATTGTACAAAACTCCACTCTTAGAAAACTAAAATCATGCTTACACAAAAATTAGCAACAGCATTTGAATCATTTACAATCTGATGGTTTTTGTTTTCAGGGAGATATCTGGGGAGATAAGGTGCCTAGCAGACAATAAATATTCTGCACCTCCTCTGGAGAGTCTCTGCCTGCAATTCTTGAAATCTTCAACAGTCTAATTTGAGCCTTTCTTTTTAGAAAGTATAAATAGTAGGGGCTTTATAGATTTATTTTAGCTCTTGCATTCTTTCCACTAAGTATTCCACAGCAAACACTACATCTATGTGGAACCTAACCTTTGGCACCCAGCTTCCATACAAGCTTGCTAGCAAGCTATACCAAATATAAGCAGCATAATGTTTTCAAAGACTGATGTAAGTGGGCCTCAGTGGAGATGAATTTCTTTATAACTTTTTGTCTATAGACAGTAGAAAACATCCTTAAAAAAATACCGCAGTGCCACCAGTCTGTGAAAAAGCCAAGATCAACATAAGCTTGATCATTGTCATGAACTCACAAATAGAAAGCAAGTAACCAATTTGTAGGTTGCAATTTATGGATTTACAGTTAAAGTACAAGATCCACTTAAGTGCCCATAAAAGGAAATTGAAAGGAAAGATTAATTTCTTTCTCCTAAAGGGAGATAAATCTGGTGCAAGGTTTGGGTTTGTTGAAAGCTAGTTTACTGAAAATCAAGCAATATGTTCTGTTCCACTTTGTGTTATATGGTACTGAGCCACACCAAGTAATTCCCCTCTTTCTCAACACATTTTTATAATTGTGACATTATGCTAGTGCTTCTATTATGAAAAAGAACAACGTGCTCGTTATCAGAAATGTGAAAATTATGTAAACACCGAAGTTTAAAGAACCAGGTCCGGAAAATTGGCCCGTACTATTACTGAGTTGCTTTTTATCTGTGATAACTACATTTGTAGTACCATGAATGGAGATATAAAAATAGTTGTAGCTGCCCACAGCTACCAGATTACTGACGGTTTGTTATTCTGTGCCATTGTAAAATGCTTTGTAAAGACTTTCTTGTCTAGAAACACATTTCTGTTTAGGCAGAGATGCACAAAAAACCCTGCTGCACCAAGAAAAGAATCAAGCTTGAACTATATATTCCTTGAGTATCTTGTTCATCATTTATTGCACACCAAAAAGCCAACAATCCAAACCCAGAATAAAATAAAAAAGGACGAGATATCTTTTTTTGAGTTATGCTCGAGTTAATAATAATTACTTGTAAATAACGTAGTAAAGCTATTTTAATCTATTTACTTATTCACTCTGTTTTTTTTTTGTGCTTGACTTGTTGCTTTTGTATCAGCAGTTAACTTGCCAAAATTGAAGATGTGATATATCTGGGCAAGAAATTGATTTTGTCTTCCAGATCTGCCCAGTGCCTGCCTTGCTAGCTATTTCATCAGGGTCCTTTTGCTTTCCTATACTGCAGTCAGCTGAGGTGTATGGAGGAGACCTGGGAGGTAGATAGACTTTCAGGTGAATCTGCCATCAAGTTTCACATATGGAGCCCACACAGAGGTGCACTGAGAGATATATTTGCCTGAACTCACCTGATGTTGGCCATTTACACCTAGACTGAGGAAAAGACAGATAGGGAAGCGGTTCGCTTTCAGATTGGCTGGTGGCCACATTGTATTCTGGCAACTGCTCCGATGACTTATATTAACTTTGGGGTCAGGATGAACAAATATCCTCTTCCTTTTGTCAGTATGGCTCCTCTTTGGACAAAATATTGGAATCTCTTGAGCAGAAGTTTATGAAGTGGGAATCATGTACCCATGCACTGGACAAAATTTCTATATATAGTGACAGTTTTAGTTGCAGTTAAATATATATTTATCTATATACATTTACATTAATTATATGTTAAAAATTCCAACATTTAGAGACAGGGTTTATAAAATAAAGGCCACAACGCTCTACTTTTCTGGTAGTAAGATTCACCAAGAAGAAAGCTAGAAAAGGCAACATGAGTGAGGGTATCTACATATACTTACTGCAAGGAAGATCTGAAGAGAACTGTGAGCCACTTCTATGTACTGATACTCAAGAAAACACCCCGAGACAGTGATATAACGATGATCCTCTGGAGCCCAGTCCGGGGCTGGTGTTACTGAGGTCACGGTGCAGCCTGGTCCATTCTCCATCCACCATGAACGATGCATTGAGATATTAAATGTCAGAATGAGATCTGTTTCCTGCAAAACAACACAGGAAGAATTAATGCTTTTGGATGGCACTCTGGTATTAAATGCCTCCATCTAGAGATTTCACAGTACACATAAAGAAGTAAAGAACACCAATAAAATTGTGTCTTCACATGAACATTAACAGAGATTGCAAGAAATGCAAGTAGCTGCACCTAGACAGGCAGAATTTTTCTGAAGCAGAAGAATAATCCTGCAAGCCAGGATCTGCTCCCAAACATCATATTAACCTGTACCGTACAGTCATTTTACATTGATTATTATCCTATGGGAAACCACAGGGACTGATAGACATGCACATTTCACAGCAACCCTCCTGTGCTCATTTGGCTCACATTTTGCTGGTGTGATCTACCAAACTGTAGAAGAGCCCTTAATGTCTGAGACTTTACTATCCATAGATCATATGCAGTTTTTTCCACATGGAATCCACAAAGCAGAATTCTGGCAACTCTGTCAGAATATTAGAGAAGGACCAGAAAAAAGATTCTGTACAGTTGATTAAAAGCACTGCATCTCTGCAAAGCCTGTCTTAGTCTTCTAACTCTACAGAAACAGCTACTATGTCTTGCCTTGTTAAAAGACTTCTCAGCTTGTTAAATAAAAGGACAAAGAAGCCTGCAACCTTTAAGTCTCATGCAGCTGATACAAGGGAGCTAGTGCAAGAGATTCAGCCATGCTTTTCACTAAGATTGCATTTATGAATAGTTCATAGAGGATTAATGAATGATTAATATACATCATAAACAATACTACAGATATGACTTCCATAAATTATACTTGGCTGAACATTACTTGAGGGTACCATGCATAGTTATGACAAAACTATGGACTTTGCGGATTCTGTAATAGCCTACAGTATTTACCAACTCTTTATGAATTATTTATATACAACCTCATCGTAAAGTGTGACTATCTTGTCTGTGTGCACATGTGCTCAGACATGCAAAAAAACTGCTTTTAAGTAATGTCTGTGCAGAGTCAAATTCTCCCCACACCTAACCTACATTTTTAAGCATGTTGATGACATTAATAATTAAAGTTATCATAAAAATTTAAAATGTAACTATTTAATTAGGCTTACCAAGACAAAAGGAAGAGAATGACATTCTGTAGCTGATATACTGTGTCCAAGTTTCCCTTCTTTCAGACAAAGTTGTTTTTTTCCAGTTTCACATATTTTTTCCTTTTTGTACTACTTCAAGAAAAAGTAACTCTATCCAGGGAGGTTTCAGATAATGACATGACTGACATATCAATTGATCTGTGATTACTCTGTCGCACAGCTGATTTTTTGTTTAAAGTTCAAGTTCTTAATTATATGCTGAATATTGGTATATTTAAAAAAAAATAAATAAATCAATGACTACCCTTCCTGAACACATCCACATCACAGATGGCAAGAAGGACTATAAATATTTTTGTGATGAATAATTATTCTATATCCGCACAGCAGCATGATCCAGCAATTAATGTGCTCTGTGAGTAAATATGTGACGGTTCGTATAATTGAAAGATACAACTAACTTCAGACATTTGAAGATAATTAAAGTAACCATGAACTTTTGGATAAACAACCCAAATTTTCCAGAAATTGACATGTTTACATATGGCCACAAGCCTTCATACGCAATAAACTTTTCCTTTCTCTGGGCTCCTCCGTAGCAAAGCTGCTAAGTATAGTGTCTGCCTATTGTTTCTTGAAAATGAGTTTTTTTTTTTTCCCCCCAACACTCAAGCCAGAAGACTATTTTTCTTTCTGTACTCAGGGCTGTTAGAACTCCTTAGTAATACACTGGCCTTTTAACCTTGTGTAAGAAGCTGAAGAATTAGTATCTTTGGAGTAACTTTGCTCAAAGACATCAACTTATTCCTGAACTATGAAAATAAAAACCCCAGCACATTATTGTTAGAATATTTAATTCTAACTTTAATTCATTCTAGTTGCCATGGAAAATTCTTAACCTCTAGTCTCTTATCAAAGCAACAGCATGAATGAATAGAACTTATTGGCTGTCTTTATTTTATTATTTGCAATACCTTCAGAAGAGTCATGATGAACTAAAAACATTTTACAAAGCGCAGACATAGGATAAAATACATATTCCTTAAAAAGGAAAAGGATTAGCTGGCTGGCAGGAATCAGTTATTTGTTATGCATCTGCCAGATGATGTTAAAATGGATCAGGAGCAGCTAAGCAAAGATCAAAACTGGTCTCTGTGATTAGAATATTACTCTTCTAAAGACAGCTATCTTTGCTTACACAGGATGAAGCAGCCCAAAACTTTACAGGTTGAAAACACAAGTGCAAAGTAAATATAATCACACACTGAAATACTTATAATTAGGCATGTAAATAAAACTTCATAACATCCAGCTTTCTTACATCCCAGAATTTACGCCTAGATGATTTTCTGAAATAATCCACTATACTCAGAAAATTCCACTGCCCTCAAAACATCTTTTCACAAATAAGTTGAATACTGTGATTTAGACTAAACAAGCTTGTTTTGTTCAATAATAGTCTTTTAGTGCTTATAAGTAGAAAAAAAAAGCCTAGAGTCTACCAGATCTATATTTTATTCCTGTTTTTGAGCACTCAGTAAAATACTGTGTTACTCCCTCTGCTCAAAAAATAGACCTGATGCTTGTCACAGTTTTACATCACTTAATTCCTGGTATTAGTAAAAACAAATCATTCTGGTTTCACCTGAGACAGTATTAATAGCACACTCATATTTAGTTGTTGCTGAGAGGCAGGGACACACCTGGGACCAGGTCAGGTTACTCGACAGGAAGAGCACTTTATGGCACATGTGCAGTGGACAGGGTGAAGCTGAACCAGGACATGTGCCTGAGTAAGGCCAAGGGCTGTTCCATACCATGTGACATCATGCAGAAGGCCATAAAGTTGAGGGGAGTTGACAAGGGACAGCTGCTGCTCAGGGGTTGTGAGGTGTTGGTCAGTGGGTAGTGAGACATTGTGTTGCTGGTGGTCTGCCACTAGGGCAGTTGTACTGTGAGCTGGGCATCAGTTAGCAGGTGGTGAGTAATTGCATTTTGGGTGTGTATATACATATATACACACATATGTGTATATATATGTACACATACATATATATATAGATATGTAGGTATGCATAGTTATCATCACATTTTTGTTTTCTTTTTTTTTTTTTTTTTTTTCCCTTAGTGTTCTATTTTCTTTCCAGTTCTCTCCCTCATCCCACCTGGGGGGAAATGAGTGAATGGCTGTGTGGTGCTAAGCTGCTGCCAGGTTAAACCATAACACAAATAAATAAATCCTGCCGAAAGCCCACACTTCAAATCTTAACTTTGAATAACATGGTTGAAAAGGCTATCAAGCAGGGTTGTTATCATATATTGAATTACTTAATAACCAAGGTCAACTTCAGAAAGCAGAACAGTAAGTGGATGCAAACTCTGGTTGTTGCAATATTAGACATCATCCAAGTCTAAGGGCAAATTCAGCTCAAATAAAAATGACAAAGTCAGATTTTCAAAACCAAACCTAAGTTAGGTCCTGAAAATTGTTATCTCCAAAATACATGCGATAAGTATAGATGCAGAAGAAGCCTATTCACTACAACATCAGCTGCCACACAGTCAGATCTTTCAAAATATGAATTGGTACATGCTCTGATCTTGCCTGTAACCTCTAGACCATGTACTCTGATATGCACTCATATGTCCTGTGTTTTAGTAGTGAAGGTCACCCAACTTATGAAAAAATTTGGCTTTGAAGTGAGAAAACAGATGAGAATTTGAATATCCTGGTAGAACTGTGTGAGCCGAAGAAAGCATGATGTATCTGTCATTGACATCTTTTACACTGTAAAGATTTAGAACTATTCTTTGACAAATTCCTCTTGCCATTTACTCTGTTCACTGTTTGAATACAGTTTTAGTGGACACAGACCAAGTCTACAATGGAAATAGAGGATTTTCTGAACTCTCCAGTGTATTTGCCATCTGTTTTCTTTTTGATATCTGTGGCTCAAACATTGCTCAGGGAATTGCAGAGAAATAGTCTAATAAGCCTCAGAACTATGAAACCCAACAAGAACTGTTGATACATATTGGGCATGCCAATATGATGAGGTTCACAGTCTGTATGTCAAGGAAGATTTCATTATCTTAAACTCAACAAACAGCTGCTTCCTTCATGGACACAAAAATACATCTGTATGAGCTTTATGGATGATCACTGTGATGATTCCGTAAATCCTGCTGATATTTGTAAAGCCTGTTAATGAAAATTGGTGCATTAAAATAGATTTTGCTATTCACTGAGGAGTAAAAATTCAGAGGAAAATATTTAGTAAGGCATGTTTGCTAACACTCGAGATGTGCTGGTATTTGTAATGGTTAGGAGCCAGACAAAGGAGTTTGGAGGTCTCAGAGACTCAGATGTCAAAAATTAGAAACTGAGACCTCTTCAAATTAAGTCTCTAAACTTACTTATTTTTAGGATGGTTTGTGTTTAAAAAAAAAAAAAAAAAAAAAAAAAAAAAAAAAAAAGAGTTGAGCTCTGATTTTTTTAGTACATACAATATATAAAAACTTTTCCTGGAATTAACTGAACAGTTTATAACATTTGTAGATGAGGACAGCTGAGGAAAAAACATGGCAGTACAAAATTGTGGAAGAGTTATCAGAAATGATTACAACTTTCTTTGTGTTAAGGAGCAGCAGGAGGCCAGCAGTACTCAAAATGAAGATATGTAGTAATTACAAGACAACACTGTTTCAATTATTTTGTTAGGTGCTCTAGTGCAGTTTAGAGAAGCTGATACCAAATGCAAAGTCAAGAGTAAAGAAGAAGCAGTGATTCAATGTGAGTCTCTTTGAAAGCCCATAAGATACTGCAGGCTCAAGGAATTTGTACTGACTTCAGCGGTTGTGGTTCGCAATGACATGGGAAATAAATTTCCTCCATTTTTTCTAATTAGGAATTGCTGACATCTGTGCAAACATGCCAAGATTCTGTACAAGCTTTCTCAAATACAACTATGTAACCACTTGTTTCATTTTTCATTCTCAATCTAGCGAGACTGCTTGGAGATCTAATAATTGTGCAAGGATTCAGTGAAGACCAGGCTCTGAAAGCACCTGTAGTTGTGGATGCTTTGCATGCACAGAAGACTCTACAGGCAATTTTTTTCCCCCTCCTTCTGTTATCTAACTTTTCCGCTAAAACTAGCATGAGAAAATGGTACTGCATGACAGGAACAAGCAGACATTTTCTCGCCTAAAGAAAAACTGCTCTCATGAAAGGGTCAAAATATTGCTTGGCAGCATATTTTGCTTTTTCAGTGTAAACTTCCTTTCACAGTTGATAGACAGGAATGAATTGTTGAAAATTGTGTGGGGATTATGGATACTGAAACTACCTAATATTTTAATCTGGTTGCACATGAGCTAACTTCTCTGAATTTTTTCCTTTTTTTTTTTTTTTAAAAAAAAAAAAAGAAAAAAACCTTGCAATTCCTTTTTACTTAATTTCCACCCCGTAACCTGGAATTCTGGATTTAATTTCCTCTCACAAAATTTTTATACCAGTATGATTCCAAAATACGTGTGGAATTCAATTTAGGTATATAAGGTTTAACTAGATCCACTCAATAGATTTAATTCTGAAGTTCATCCATGGAAAATATCAAACATTTCCTCATTCTTAGTTGTTATCAGTATTCTATTAAAAATATTCCTAATGTATCTTAAGTGATTGCCAGTGTAAATATGAAAATGGATGACTCAGGTACCCTAATTTTCTTGTCTAAAGTGAAACCAGAGCATTATATTAAGAAAATGGTACAAAATACTCTCCAAAAAGCATAGCTACTGCAATACAGGGATTCACACTGGGACTTATTACTTTATATGATTCTTATCGATAACTTTATGAAATTGCTAGAGCTGCAAGCAATGTTATCTTAATTAAGATCATCATAGTTCTCTTGTATTGGAATATATACATTTACAATACTAACAATTTTGATCTACTCTGCTTCAATTCATTACAAAAAAAAGGAAGATACCTACTAAACTTTAGAATATTAATTTCATCAGTACTGTGGCATCAACTTTTCCGATTAGCAGCTTTAAGAAATTTTCTATCTATATAGATCTTCAATTAAGAATATCCTGAAAGGAAAGTAAAAACAGTTTGTACTGTAAAGATAATTATTTCTACCTCATGAATATTTTTAATATTTAATCAGAGTATTTTTAGACTAAGATTTTTGTGGACTGGGATCATTAAATTATTTTTATTTTTTCCATAAACCAAGATACTAAAACCCATTCTAGTAGCCCAGTGAAGTACTGCCATTTATCACTGGAGTCTGACAGGTTGCAGTCCCTGTGCTATCACACAAAAATTTTAATCTGAGTCTTCTACCTATGTGGCAAAGTTCCTGAGCAGTAGATTTTTTCTGTAACTGCTTGGAAAGTGACTTTCTGAAATATTTAAGTTTGTTCAGTGGAAAAATACACTGAACTACGTGGTTGAACAGAAGTCCCTGCATCCCATAGTAGAAGCTAACTCTATGAAATATTATTTATTTCTCACTGTAGCATAATCAGGGATACCATTTGGGAACTGAGGAATCCATTGAAGAAGATTGAGTTGGATGTAACACCTTGCTTTGAAAACTCAGTTTTGACAAGTGACCATTCTCTGAGGAAAGCAGTTTGCCTCACAATACTTTAGTGTAGGTGTTCAGTGGTTGGTATTTCAGACTCAGCTGATCTGCTGTCTTCAAGAGCTACTGGTTGGCATGGAGTTACTCACAGATTATATTAGAATCAAGACCAAAAACTAGCTTTTTTCATTCCTTAGCACAAAACTCTAAATTTTGGATTAAACCTGAAGATACCAGGTGAAACTGATATCTTGGAAATATTTTTTTCTTTTTAAATGGTGAAGATGTCTCTTCTTGGCAGATATATACAGATTAATAACATCCGCAAATTTTAAGCATTGTTATAAATAAACAGAAACACATCTTATATTTGGGTATTATCTTAGAGATCACATGGAGCTTCAAGTGAGCTGAGAGCAAAGCTCTGCAGAATACAAACAGAAAGCGTAAGGCAAAAATAACAGGATGAAATAAATAAATAAACATTTCCCTTTCTAGAATGAGTGGTTTACTGAGTCGCCAAATTCTGAAGAATGCTTTGTTTGATCATCTCCATCCAAGGAAAAAAAAATAGCATAGTCCACCATTTAGTAGGTAAGGTTGCAAAGCTGTATGGTGTCAAAATTTACTTAAACTTTAGTAGCTTTACACAGTATGTGTAGAAAGAAATCCCAGTCAACATTGTTTTTCCCCCATTTCCTATGAATCCGTATTCTCTTTTAAAAATAAAATAGTTATCTTGTCTATCAAAATGATAAGGTTCTTTTTTCCTTAAACAACCCAAATCATTCGTGACCCTAGGGCAGAACTCACTTTTACAATTATGCCAATTCTTACGTGTTTGTTTGAATCAGCATGTGTTGTTGAAGACAGAAAATCTACCACTTGCATTGTATACAGGAAGGAGAGAGAGGTACAAGTAGAGTTAAAGAGAATTCTCAGGCCACAGAAATGATGTTATTCCAAAAGTGGTGTTAGGAAACATAAGACTGTTGTCTTGTAGAAGGGCTTTGTGAAACTCCATGATGAGCACAAACATTACACAACATGTAGTAGTTTAAATGCTTCCAGACAGCACTGCTTTTATATGCATTAAGATTTCAGAACAATTAAAAAGAAGCCTGGGTGAGTTCAGAAATTACTGAAAAATGTGTGGAATTGTCTCAGTCAGTTTAGTTCAGGTCTAGCCCAGATGATTGTGTTCAAGAGTCTTCATCTGAGGGAAGGTGGAAATAAGCTAAAGTGTTAATTTAAAATGCATAACTACTCCTCACAACTAACTTGCATTCTTGTTCTGAAACAGGCAAATTTAGAAGCTTTGAAATTATTTACAGTCAATAGAGTGTACCCAGCTGTAGGAGAGAGTTAAGTATCCCTCAAGGACTCTGAAAAGCTGCTGACAGAACCTAAATAAGATGTGTGGCTGCCTTCCTGTTCAACAAGGAAGCACAGAGGCAAAGTGAAGTGTGGGTCATCTCTATGTCCTGTTACAGCAATGGTGTGGGAAATGATTCTGTACTGAGTACTTCATGTTCTTTCACTGTAATCTAAACCACAATTGGCCAGGCTGGTAAATTTACAAAATTAACTTCAGATCTGAAACTGTACAGCATTCATGTAGCTTGCAAATTTGGGCCAGTAAAACAAAGTCAAATTGGTAAAGCCCATGCTCAGCACTATATGCACAAAGCCTGAGTATAGCAGTCTCTGTTGCAACTCCAATGAATATTTATGCAAGGAAGTTTCTGATTTTGACAGTTTACACCTAAATGTGACTTTTATCCATCTTTAATGCAAGGGAATATACAACTGCAGTGGTACTATGTGACATAGGAAACTGTATAATGAAGTTTGCAGTGCTAATGCGTGACCTGTCTTCCTCATGCCTGACTTGTATTTGCATTACAGAGTGTGAAAATCACCTTTGTTTCATTTCTGAATGGTTCTATTTGTTTTTTTAAACAAAGACACTTACTAAAGAACTATATTTTGTGATTCTGATAAATTTCAGTTCATAAAGACTTCATTTATGTCCTTGCAGGTGATGATGTTTATTAGAATACCTAAGGCTATATTCAGACCTGACAAATCAAACTCATTTCACTTTATATGCAGTAATCAATTTAACAGTAGGTGAAATCGCACTCCCTTTTTCTGGTATGGTACTACATCACTCAGCACAGACCACAGATTAGTTTTATCAAAGCTAATTTGATTATCCACTACTCTCACCTAACTACAGAAATAATTCATATCTTGAATACAGAGCAAATTATAGTTGTTTTGCATACAGGCTACTTCCAGCATTTGGGAATTATTATAATTATTTCTTAGAAACAAATTCATACTTTTTCCTGTTCTACAGCTCCTAGTTCTCTTCTTTCTACACTGTGCCTCATAAATCATTTTGAAGGATGATGCTGCTTAGGAATGTGTTGAATTTGGAGACTAGTTTTAGCTTAAAAAGTGAAAAGAAGAGGAACAACATCACAAAACTTGCTTCAACGTTTTCATTAGATTAATATTATACTTTACTTTTCCTAATTTGACTTAAGGCATTTAGGCAGTACTTACAAATTGGAACAGAAAATCTTAGGGCTCTAAATATCTACTGTAAGTGATATATATTTAATCCTCCTCTTTCCTTGATTCAGAAATGAAAAGCAAGCTACTTCACAAATTTCTATTCCGACACTACAAGTCTCATGAAAACAGACAAAAAAGAAACATTCTCATCTACATTAATAAACAAGCCACAACATCAAACAACTTGATGTTAGCAAACATTTCAAGTGCACTTCTGTTCCTCTTGTGAGCTATTGCTAAAGCCTGATGATGCCCAACGCTTCTGTAAACTGCAGCCTCATAAGGACAATTTGGGGCCATTTAAAAAGATTCAGTGCATAACTCTGGGTAAATGCATGGGTTTTATTAAGTTTTCAGAAGCATACCCTAAAGAATAATATCATGATGGCATTCTAGATGTTTTTAGCTAGTATGAAAGAAAGTACCTAATACACTGCAAAAGAATCAGTAGCAGTTTAAACCAGTTAAAGTACTAACTCACAGATGAATAGGCTGCCATTTGCATTTTGACCACTCTGCATGCAAGGCAGCTAAAGCATAGGTGACTACCTGCATAATATTGGAGCATCTAATATGATGATACAGTAGAATTAGCTCAATAGAAACATCCAGCAAGTTGCTAGCTTTATACTTAACACCAGTTCCATCTGTACGTAACATTTATATGTAAGATGTATAGAAATTATGCAGATCTATTGTGCAGCATCGCAGTTTTGAACTGATGATGCTATCATGTGATGAGTTATTTTCCAGATACTCTAGTTTTTCCTAAAGCTCTTTACCACAACTTTTATTTCCTGTTATTTACTTCTCTTTCTTCTTAGATACAAATATTTTCATCAGCTATTTTATGCAAGATGCAATGGTTAACAAATGATACATGTTAATTAATGATGTAACAAATACTCCTTGGTATTGTATTTCCCAATGTAGCCCTTCCTCACTTGCACAAGCTCTACGCTCTTTTTAGTAGTCAAATAACAGTAAGAACAGAGATAAATAATACAGATTTATTCAAACATTTTCATTTTAAAACACTTTTTTCTCCCCCACGTTTCACTTTAGGTACTAAACAAAATATAGAAGAGATTTTTTTTTTTTTAAATATAAAGACAATGCAGAAAATCCTATTAACTGAATAGGAGCTAGTATCAGGTAGGCACCTTTAAAAATTAATTCCTAAATCAGCTACATATTAGTGAATTCAGTAACAATTCACGTCAGGTGTCAACTCTGCTGTCACTGAAGACAAATTTTGATGCTTTGCTCCATCTCATAGGATGGCACAAAAGGGAAAAAAAAAAATCACTTTTCAGTTCACATTTATATTGACTAGTTAAAGACAATGTGAAAGGGGTAATGTTCTTTTTCCTTATTCTGCTTTCACCCGAGTCTGTCTGCAATTTCCTCATTCTAGTGTGAGAAAGCAAACTCTGCCTTCTGTGCCTGAGTGCCAGCTGGGGGGGGGGAAGCAGTCTGTATGGCCTAGAGGTCCTGGTAGGTAATAAAGTGATCATGAGCCATCACATGCCTTTTTGGCAAACAAGGACTACAACATTCTGGGCAGTATCACCAGCAGGTGGAGGAAGGTGATCATTCTCTGCTGAGAACTTGTGAGGTTACACTGGAGTGTTGGGTCCAGTGCTGGACTCCTAAGCACAAGAAAGACATGGGCACAGTGGGTGAGTCCAGTGAAGGCCACCAAGCTGATCAGGAACTGAAACACAGGACATTTGAGGTGTATGATGCACAGGGACAAGAGGCAAACAACACTGGCTGGAACACTAAATTCTGAACAGAACTAAGGATTATTTATTTGTAGATTTTATATACATATATATGATATATATAAATATTTAAAATATTTATAAATAAATAAATATAACCATGAGAGAGGTCAGATACTAGGAGAGGTGACCAGAGATGAGGAAGAGTCTCCAGCCTTGTTGATACTCCAAGCTTGACCAGAAAAACACCTAAAAATGTAATCTAATTGGCCCTCCTTTGAGAAGAGAGTTGCCCTAGGTAGCCTTACAACCTAAATCATTCTGTAACATAAGTGTTTTCCCTTGAAGACTCCCAGTGTTTCCACTGTTCTTCAGAAACAATACTAATAAAAAAAGAAATCACAAATCAACCAACTAACCAAGCCACAATCCCTTTAAAAATGCAACTAACACAACAACACAATTACAGAATAAACTGGCTTTCTGTAGCTTGAACATTCTTGGAGTATCCCTCACAATCCTTTAGTACACTGGGAGCACAGCAGTAGTAAGTAAACAACAGCTCAAACCTGGCTTGTATGCTGGGCTTATAAATAATATGTGATCTATTTCATCAGGGAAAACATACTCCTAGGAACCAATAACAGCCATTTAACTTACATGCTTTCAGCTTCGAACAAGCTGGCTGTATCTCCTTGGGGATGAAGAAAGAAAAGGTCGCATTGGAGAGGCACAGATATTGGCCCTGAAGATGCTGTAGAGATTACTAGTGATGCAGTTTGAGGCTCTTTAACTCGCTAATGAAATATCACAGCTAACCTAGAATAAACTAATGATAGTGGTCAAGTTTCTTGCAAAATGACTTCCGTTTCATTAATTCCACTTGAATCACAGCATCACAATATTAAGGTGTGCATCTTATTTTTGCAAGCAGTTCATGCTGGCTAACTAAAATTTCACTTAAGAAAATCACTTCAGTATACAGGTTTATATCCATAGACCCTCCTATTTCTAGCCAAGATTGAGATGGAATACTAGGAGCAATGATCTCTAATGAGTGCAGCTTGAGAGAGGTAACTTGAACAGAGATCTATCTCTGAAGACTAAATCAGCGATGGAAAACTTTATTTAAGAAGCTGCCAGGAAGTAGATTTACCATTCTAACTGTGGTGTCTCTGTCAGTTCCTTAAATTAAGTTTTCAGGAGCTGATTTAGCCCAGGGAAATGCAGGAATTTGGTTGAACTGTCTCTTGAGGCTGCTTATACTAAATTTTTTGTTTGTGTTTAGTGCTAATGCAGAATTAGAGGAAATTCACTGTCAAGATGTTAAAAGATCGATGCTTTTATTACTTTGAATTGGAAAGGTGATATACACAAAGCACTCACGGGGAAGAATGTTACAAAGAGCAAATCTTTGATTTTCCTGGTTTTTAAGAATATTGCAGAACACTGTGAATCCAAAGAAGTAGTGTTCAATTTTTTTTTTCAGTTGAGAAATAAACAAACATATCTAGTTTATTAAATATAGTCTGGGTAAAAATATTTCCTGGAGAACATATACCTGCTCAACAGAAAAACTGAAACTTCAGTAAATAATTCAGTTTCACAGTTTCTATATAACAGTATTACTATTAAATGTATGAAATATATGACATACTCTCTTTCAAGTAAAACTCTCTTCATAAAACACATAAGAGGAATCTTATTTCCAAACACACAGCTTTTACATCAACAGCACTCATTTTCCTTACTTCAACGAACACATTTAAAGTATTAAAGCTAAAGCAGTCTTCAGGGATGTGCAGTAGTACAATTCTGACTTCATTGGGAAATAAAGTCTTTTAAAGCAGGTAGCAGTAAATATTCTTCTAACTTAAACTAAACGTCAGAATTTCATCTAAATGAGTTAACTGTTATAATACATGTAAGGAATGTAACTCTTAAAAAAGAAAAAAGGGAAATATTTAGCCTTTGGCAGAGTTGGGGCTGAAAATAGAGATTGAAGTTGTTTGTTTTTTTTTTTTCCTCCACTAAAGTGCTAGGAAATAGTAAACACCTCAGTTCTGTCCCAGTGCTGCCTCCCCAGTACTACAATATAGCATTTAATTACAAATTATTTCATCAACCTGAGCCAAAGACACAGTACAATACAATATCTTATTATTATGCTACCCTCGCATTTTTTAGTCCTACGACAATTCAATATGACCTGTAGAGACTTACAACTTGATCCTGGATAAGTTTAGAATTTAGCTTCGTGTACCGTCAATAGTTCCATTAAACTATTGAGACTCCCACAGTACGTAAAGATGAAAGATGAAATTTGTTACATTTTAACCAGACTTTCAGATAAACACTTTTGAAAGATGTACAGTGAATACATATGTCATTCCATATTGCCAGTAACATATTATTTTTAACTTGGACATGTTTTTCAGCTGACTTTGTCCCATGTTATGGTAAATGCATTATTATTTCCCTACATGCTGAAGAGAATGTCAAAGGAGGCAAAGTTCCATGTTACCAAAACCAAGACAGGTATGCCTCACCCTTACCCATAAGGCTTTCTGCAAAAGGGAAAGCTAAACCCAGACTGAAACTTGAGTAGTTCATGGTCACAATTTAAAGACACACATAATGCTGTAATGCAATAATGCGATGGAAAGCAGCAATAGCAGGGTAGCATAACCCTAGGCTACAGCAAATGAGGACAAGCCCAAATGCAACAAACATGGACACAGAAACAAACAAATAAATAAAACCTTCTTACTCTTAAAAGGTCTCAGGCAGATAGGGATCTCCAGCACGATACCCTTGCCTCCACTGTCAACCCTTAAATGAGGTCTGCGAAGGCGTGGATCCTGGCCCCGCCCCTTCCAGTCACTCAGGTGCATTGCACGCAGATGAGATCCCCTGGGTTGGCCCAATCTTCCCACCAGGTGCTCAATCACTGTTTCAGGCTGTGACTTAGCATTTCTGCTACAACATGATAACCTGATATACATACAGTTTGGATTAAAAATAAATAATTGTATTTATACATACTCGATAACCATGAGTACTTGCTTTAGAGCATGTATTTTATGCAGCTGTATGTGCTAAGATACTTTTACTACAAATACTTGATGGTTACTGGAACAGGTTGCTCAAAGAAGTTTTGCATTTCTCCTCCCTGCAAGTGTTCAAACTCAGATTTGGATGAGACTTTGAGCAACCTGATTGAATGGAAGCTGTTCCTGAATATGGTGATGATTTTTAAAGGTCCCATCCAAACTGAACCATTCAATGATTCTATGTACTATAATATCCATATCATAAATTTGAAATTTGCTCATAAGTGAACAAATATTCTAGTTAAATATGTAACATGAAATTTCTTTTGGAATAGTGCAACATTTCTGCTTGAATATTAAGGTCATTATTTTCTTTTACCTGTATGTATAATTCCAAAACTTCCTGAGACTTTTGGAAATGTGGCACTCACCATCTATGAGCTCATGCAGCCTGAGAAATGAGGACTAAGAAAATATTCCTGGGGTCTGTGACAGTGGAAAACTGAATTGTCTCAACTAAATGTATGATTGCTTGATGGATGCCTATGACCTCAAAGAACTGTGGTGGTACTGGTATCAATTCCCAGAGGAGGCCAGTTATTCTCTCAAAAATTCCAAACTTCCAACCTATTCAGTTGGAACTGCCAACTTCTCAGATGCACCCCAAAACTGGATAGAAGACAAGATAGACATTAGAATGGTAACGGTATCAAAGCTTTCTGTAGAACACAGAATTTCTGTTGAATTCTATAGAAAAAGTAGGATTTTCATGATTTAAGCAGGTATAATATGATTTAAAAGAAAAAAAGAAAGAAAGAAAAGAATGCAATGCAATTTGCAGGCAAGTAACTTTTACCCAATTCTATAAGGAAGAACTGGTTTGCAAACTGATGCAATGTAATGTATTTCTTAGGATTTTTTTTTTTTCTGACATCATAGTGTTGAGTTGCCCCAAATGGAAAGAAAAAGTCATGAATACTCAGTTATAAGTCCCATGTATAGTAAAAAAAGTATTATGAGAATGCATAAAAATAATTGTATAAACAAGCATTCAACTAATCAGAGAGATAGAAGGAGAAACTGTATTTGGGATGCAATCAGACTTTCAAAAATCAACCACACTAATTTCAGTAGCTGTTTTTATTAAATGGACAGAATGGGGATAAAAAAAGATTTTATTTTTTTTTTTTGCTCTAGACCTGAAGCAAGTAGAATTTCCTGGAACTCAAGTTATCTTATTTATCTCTATAGTCTTTTCTGATTTATTAAAATGCAGTAATGCAACTGAAAAACTCTGGAATATAACAATAACTTGTAGCAGCACTGAGCATGTTCAGTTCATGATTTATTCAGAAGATTAAAATATGATATCACCTGATTTAGAATCTTTAAATTTAAATCTGCCTGCAAAACAAAGTTGCCCTTGGTATCTTCTGGATTTTGCAAAGGGGAGCTTGCCTGTGACAGATTTATGCTGTGGTTAGCAGGACAGACAGCCATGTGTACATGTTTTGTTTTCCTACAAAACTGAAAATATTTTTCCTAGTTTCCTTTTTTTTTTTTTTTTTTTTTTTTTTAATGATGATCTTCATAACTTTCAAGTTTTAATTTCCTACTAAATATTATTCTGCTTTTTAGCTGCGATGATACTGGATCTTTCCCCTGAAAAACTCCAGTCTCTGCTTCCTTTGCTACCATCTGTAGCTGTCACCTAAAACTCATATAACATGCCTGTGAATATATAAGATACAGTGGCTCTTGTATCTTGCCATGAGTTCATATGCGTACAAAATATCATCAGATAAGGCTCTTCTAGTTTTAAATTAGATAATCATTGGACTAATGTACAGTATTAGTTCCTGATAATAGCTGATCAAAGTTTATAATTCCTGCTCTACATGAATAAGCTCTATTCTGTTCAATATTACAATACTAAATCAGTCATTAGTGGTAGTGTTTGTTCAGTAATGACAAACACTCCCACTGGATCTCTAGATAGAATTCAGTGAAATGAAGGTCCTAATACTACCACTGAATGTCAAATCAAAAATCATACTTTACATTTCCTATTAAAACCCATTATTACTTTCTTAGAAGTATATTATTCCTGTGATGCAGAACAGACTGAATAAACAGGGAAATGATATATATCAAGAGAGAACTAAATCTCTGATAAGCCCCAAATGTGAGATTGCAAACAGAAGAGATGGAATATCTCATGAATAAGGGGATACATATTAGATATACCTTATGGAGTTAGAATTTCACTTTTTTTACGAAGTCGTGTGCATTGTTTAACCATTCACACCAGAACTATGTATTGCAGAAACAGAATATAAGCAGACCTCTGCTCACTGCTATAAAATGACATGATGTTCTTTAAGCTACTGTGTTTACATTGCATAATATGGCTGAAAACCTGATTCTCTCCAAGCCATTAAGAATAAACATCTTCAGGGGAAAGAACAGAGCTGATACAAAGATACACGCATACAGACCTGTATCTCTGCCTGTGTGCATATATACACATACACAAGTTAACTTCTGTGTAAGGAAGGGCAATGAGTGAAATTAGTGAATAATAATTTTTATTATTATTTTTTGTCAGTCTGGTGAAGTTCCCACTGACAAGAAAAGGGGAAACATAACCCCCATTTTCAAGAAGTGAAAAAAAGAAGATCCAGGGAACTACAGGACAGTCAGTCTCAACTCTGTACCTGGCAAGATCATGGAGCATATACTCCTGAAGGCCCTACTAAGGCACATGGAAAGTAAAGATGAGGAGATTGGTGGTAACCAACTTGGCTTCATTAAGGGCAAGTCAGACCTGACAAACCTGATGGCCTTTTGACAATGGAGTTACAGCATCAGTGGATAAAGGAAGAGCAACTGATGTCATCTACCTGGACTTGTGCAAAGCATTTGGCACTGTCCTGTATGACATCCTGGTTGTCAAAGTGGAGAAAAATTGATTTGATGAATGGACCACTTGCTGGATAAGGAACTGGCTGGATGGTTGCACCCAGAGCTGCGCTCAAAGCCTCAGTGTCCAAATGGAGACCAGTGATGAGCGGCATTCCTCAGGGATTGGTGGTGGGACTGGAGTCATTTAAAATCTTTGTAGGCAACATGGACACTGGGATCGAATGCACTCTCAGCAAGTTTGCAGATGACACCAAGTTGACACTCCAGATGGAAGGGATGCTATCTGGAGGGACCTGGACAGGCTTGAGAGGTGGGCCCATGTCAACCTTATGAAGTTCAACAAGGCCAGGCGCAAGTGCATCTGGGCCGGGCCAATCCTAAGCACAGATACAGGATTGGTGGAGAAAGGCTTGAGAGCAGCTCTGAGGAGAAGAATTCAGAAGTGTTGGCTGGTGATTCAACATGAGCCAGCAACGTGTGCTTGCAACCCAAAAGGCCGACCATATCCTGCAACTGGGTTGCATCAGGAGGAGATTGACCAGCAGGTTAAGGGAGTTTCTGCCCCTCCACTCTGCTCTTGTGAGACCCCACCCAGAGTACTGCATCCAGTTCTGGGACCCCAAACACAAGAAGGACATCAAACTGTTAGAGCAGGTCCAGAGGAGGGCCATGAAGATGATCAGAGGACTGGAGCATCTCCTCTGCAGAGGCAGACTGGTAGCTCTGGGGCTCTTCAGCCTGGAGAAGAGAAGGTGCTGGAAAGACCCTATAGTGGCTTTCCAGTGAAGGGGGCCTACAGAAGAGCTGGGGAGGGACTTTTAATAAGGGCATGCAGCAACAGAACAAGGGGAAATGGCTTTAAACTGGAAGAGGGTAGATTTAGACTAGATACTAGGAAGAAATTATTTACTGTGAGGGTGGTGAGACACTGGAACAGGTTGCCTAGCAAGGCTGTGGATGCCCTCTCCCCGGACGCCTTCAAGGCCAGCCTGGATGGAGCTTTGAGCAACCTGGTCTAGAGTGAGGTGTCTCTGCCTATAGCAGGGGGGTTGGACCCACGTGATCTTAAAGGTCCCTTCCAACACAAACCGTGATTCTATGCTTACACCTTTCTTTTGTCATTGACTTAAACCTTTACATCAAGGAATGAACTGTAGTCTTTTGATGCAGCTCTTCCTATTTATACCTTAATTATATATCTTACCAGATATGATTACATTTTATATAACAGATAGGTCTTTAGAATCATAGAATCATAGAATCACAAGCTTGGAAAGGACCTACAAGATTATCTAGTCCAACCATCCTCCCATTACCATTGCTACCACAAGCTACTAAACCATATCTCGTAGCTCCTCATCCAGATGCCTCTTGAACACTGCCAGGGATGGCGACTCCACCACCTCCCTGGGCAGGCCATTCCAGTGCCTGACCACTCTCTGAAAGAAAAAGTTTTTCCTTATGTCTAATCTAAACCTCCTCTGACACAACTTGTGGCAATTTCTTTGGGTCCTGTTTGGTGCCTGGGAGAAGAGGCCAAACCCCTCCTCTTCACAACCTCCCTTTAGGAAGTTGTGGAGTGCAATGAGGTCTCCCCTGAGCCTCCTCTTCTTCAGACGAAACAATCCCAGCTCCCTCAGTCGCTCCTCATAAGATTTGCGCTCCAGACCCCTCACCAGTTTTGTTGCCCTTCTCTGGACACGTTCCAGGGCCTCAATGTCTTTCTTGTAGTGAACACAATACTCAAGGTGCAGCCTCACCACTGCTGAGTACAGGGGGATGATTACCTCCCTGCTCCTGCTGGCCACACTATTTCTGATGCAGGCCAGGAGGGCATTGGCCCTCTTGGCCACATGGGCACACTGACAGCTCATGTTCAGCCGAGCATCAACCAACACCGCCAGGTCCCTTTCCTCTTCACAGTCATCCAGCCACTCAGCCCCAAGCCTACAGCACTGCATGGGGTTACTGTGGCCAAGATGCAAGACTTGGCACTTGGCCTTGTTGAGCCTCATCCCACTCACCTCAGCCCAGTGATCCAGCTTATCTAGATCCCACTGAAAGGCCTCCCTACCCTCAGGCAGATCAACACCACCTCCCAACTTGGTGTCATCTGCAAACTTACTGAGGGTACACTCAATCCCCTCATCTAGGTCATCAATAAAGATATTAAACAAGATGGGCCCCCATACCGACCCCTGGGGGACACCACTTGTAATGGGTCACCAGCTGGACTTAACTCCATTAACCATTACCCATTGGGCACGGCCCTCTTGCCAGTACCCAAGCATAGAAAGAGATGAGGTTAGTCATGCACGACCTGCTTTTTATGAACCCGTGCTGGCTGGGCCTGATCCCCTGGACACCACGCATATGCCGTGTGATCTCACCCAAGATGATTTGCTCCGTAACTTTCCCTGGTACTGAGGACAGGCTGACAGGCCTGTAGTTCCCTGGATCCTCCTTATGGCCCTTCTTGTAGATGGGAGTCACACTGGCAAGCCTCCAATTCTCTGGGACCTCTCCAGATAACCAGGAACGCTGGTAGATGGTGGAGAGCAGCTCGGCAATCACCCCCGCCAGCTCCCTCAGCATCCAAGGGTGGAGCCCGTCTGGTCCCACGGACTTGTGACAGTCCAGATGGAGGAGGAGCTCTTTAACTGTCTCCATCTGAATCACCGGGGGTATTCTGCATAGCATCCCAGACTTCCAGATCAGGGCTTAAGGTGCCCTAAGGATAACTGATCTGCCCATTAGAGGCAGATGTTAAAAAGGTGTTGAGGACCTCAGCCTTCTCCTTATCCTCAGTGGTCCCATTCCCCACTGTATCAAGTAAAGGGTGGAAATTCTCCTTGGTTCTCCTTCTCTTACCATTGATATATTTGTAAAAGGATTTCTTATTCTCTTTTACTGCAGTGGCCAATCTGAGTTCAAGTTGGGCTTTTGCCTTCCTAACTTCCTCCCTGCATACCTTAGCAACTTCCTTGTAATCTCCCCAAGTAGCTTGTCCCTTCTTCCAGAGGGCAGAGACCCTACTTTTCTTCTGGAGTCTCAACAGTAGTTCCCAGTTCATCCACACCGGTCTTCTTCCCCTACAGGTCTCCTTATGGCATTCAGAAACAGCCTGTTCTTGTGCCTTTAACATTTCCATCTTGAGGAGATGGAGTATCAGAGAATGCAGCAAATAAAGCAAACCCATCTAAAATTTCTATTAGTAGAAGCTAAAATCAATGTCAATTTCTAAACAGATTTTAGGGCAGGACTAAACTTACTTAAGCTTGAAGCTTAAACTTAGCTTGAAGCTAAACTTACTTGAAGCTTCTGAAAGTTAGGTGTCTACTCAAAACTAAAACCATTGGTTGAGCTATAGGCAATGGAGAGGATCCAGTAGAACTAGATGGCAACTGTTAACCTTTCTGTTCTTACAGATCTCAAAGACACTTGTAATACAGTCTCTGGTAGGGAAACAATTTTCCACCGGCCTGAATGACTACAGTCTAAATGCCTCAAATTTAAACAAATGCTAGATTATCTGGGTTACTTATCTTTTTCTTAATATTCCTCAAGCTGAAAGACAGCCCTACTCGAAGTCTACAGAAACTAGGGGAAAAATGTCTATAAATGTAAATGTACTTGAATTACACTCCATGCATTGCAATATTGAAATCTCTTCCTTGTCCTTCAAAATACATTCTTTTTTGCAATAATAATAATTTCCTCAGGCCTAAATGACTTATCATAACAGATACGTACATGGCTACACATGGTTGAGTACACATATGCTACTCTGTTCATTTCAGGATTATTTAAATATCTGTCGTTATCTTCAATACTAATCTCATAAAAGTAACAGACTACTATTTTATAACATGTTAATACATAAAGGTTATATTACAACAAGCATAAACAATCTATTTTCACCTATGTTCTTCACAGTGCAAAAGAGATTTCTTTATCTAGACTAGAAATTAGATACCTTCCTGAAAGCCCCACTGGAGATACTCACTCCATTCCTACATAGCCCGAGAGTGTACTTGTCTTAATCCGTCCATAGGAGGAAAAGATAATATGTGTTAATTTGCCTTAAATAAAAACAGAAAAATATTTCCTTTGATCAAGAGATTATTTGAAGCGTTTTCATTAAAAAAAAAAAAAAAAAAAAGGTTGGAAAGAGGATGGGATGAACAGTAGGGAATCTGTGAAAAGGTTAATCCTTTCATGTTTTTTTATGTATTATTGTTTGAAAATCACATAGACAAAGATATCTTTATTTCTCTGAGGTTTGAATTAGAAATATATTTCAAATTAATCAATCAAGATGATGAACTTTAGTTTAGTAATCAGAAGTGTGAAGTTCATTGAAAACGCTTTTCAACAAACTCCCTGCTGTTATCACCGATCATCACAATTGAGCCAGTACAAAGAAAACTATGCAAATTAGTGGGAAATATACTTAAAATAGTAGTTCTGTTTTTGCTTCCTTCACTTTAGTAACATTTGGATATGGAAATATACATTGAACTGGAAAATTACAATCTGGTAAAAGAGAATTCCAAAGTGACTAAGAAAGAGAAATCTAGTAGACCATACTGATACATACACTGTACATGTAATACATATACTGAAAACAAAGTGTAGAAATAGAAGGGCAACTCATCTCCATTTCAAAAACCTATCAAGAAGAAAAAATAAATTCTGCATGTATTATTTGCTTCACCACATCTGGTAAATTTAGGGCAAAATCCTTACCAATCAACCTTCATTTCAACACTACTAGCATAAGCAATATTTACTTTCAGAAATCTTAAGTATATATTGTGGATTCCTCTGTATCAGAAAGTTACATATTAAATAAATTCTAACATTTTATGTAATCCAGGCCCTGAGCTTTTTAAGATAAGCATACTGCAATTAGTCTAATGAATCTAATGAATCCTTTAATTTTATAATCTCCAGTGGTATCCTATCTATCTTCTAGACGTTATGATAATTATTTTACAAACTGACATAAAAGTTCCCTCAGCAAAAGCTTTAGATGAAGCCTAACACTAACTAAACCACCCAAAGCAGGAAAATTTGTCGTTAATATTTATGATGAATGTACACAGAAAAATTCATCCACTTGGAGGCCCTAGAAGATCCTGTGATGTAAGATCCTCATTACTGTGGCTATATGGTTATCAGCATTGAACCTAGACAAAATAAATCTGTTATGGTTCTGTATACACAAAATGCTATCTTAAATCTTTCTCGCAATGAAAAATATTCTTTAGAACTATTCTTCATTTTCTATTTACTTGACTCTGGCGTGCACTATACTACTACTCTTTTCCTGGTAGAAAGGGTTGTTGAATTGCTTGTAAATTTATTTTAACCAATATACTTTGCAAGAAGGAAACAAAAAGCCTAGTGGCTTTCCATTTCTCATTCATTCTCCTCCCTTTTTAAATAGCCTTCTGAAGAGGAAGTAGTAGACTTCGAATAGCACAAAATAACAATATCACAAAGCTAGCTCTAGTTAACAAAGAATAAGAAAGCAAATAGACACAAGAACTGGTAAGCATTAACATTCTCTAGCTCTTATGCTGCAAAAGATGTACCTTTGGAAAACAGTAGGGTGTGAACATTACATGAGAACCATATTCTAATGCTTGTGTTCAGTAAGGAATTAATTGCAGCTACATAATAAACTTAATTCTGGAGTTTCTAAACATGTGACACTTGGACTCCACAAGTGGAAGTAGGGTGTGTACAGTTAAGTGTATACCTTTCCACAAGAAAGACTTCCTTGTTTGTCAGTTACAGAGAGAAAATTTGTACTATAGGTATGGTTGCAGAAAAGTCCCTAGACATTTTCATATAGACAAAGGTTGTTTGGTGATTTTTTTCCTTATTTTTGCTTTTGGGTTTATTTGTTTAATTTGATTAAATGTAATGATTCCAAACTTGTGTCCTGTGGTACAACAAGATCATAAATGCATTGTTATTGTGGCTATCATTTTCAAACATCTTTCATTTGATCTCTCTGGCACATTGCTTCTAGTATTCTTCCACGGGATTTAAGCTAGACCCTTCTGGCTTTGAGAGGCTGTGCTCATTTATTTTTACTTACTAGAAAACCCTCCAAGATTCTGAGCTACTTTTTTCAGTTAGAAACTAATAAATTTGACTTGAACGTACACAATGCTAAAAGGCTAAGTTTACTGTGACAACCTAGATTACTCTGTCATCGTAACCCCTAAGCCTTATTTATAAAAGCTGCTAATGCCACATCAGTATTCAGTTCAGAACCTCATGTAGTAGTTCTTCCTTTGGGCACAATTCTAAGAAATATGTGAAATTAATAAGAGATAATGTAACTCACAGCAGAGATAGAAAAGAATATTCCCTTGTTGCTGAACAGTATCCAGAAAACCAGGAGGTGACTAATAAATGTGACAAATTGAATTCTTTTATTACTGCAAAACCTTTTATATTTCACAGACAGTGCATATTCTAGACAGGATGATACAGCGCAAGAGGGCTGAGCTGCCATGGGTTAATGTGACTTCTTTGTACTTCTAGTCAGTATGTTTGATCATTCATTCATTTGGTATTAGTGTTTCTTGATGTCATTGTGTTTCTTTAAGCTGTAATGCATTATACTGTAATGCTTTTCAGGAGCTGCCTTTTCAAAGGAGAAGCTTAATACAGAATTTTAATTCTGCGTGCCTTAAAGCTTTTATTTTGCTATGGTTGATTTACAAATAAAAATAAAGTGTTCATATGCATGCCCCTGAAAACCTTTAAAAATATTTTAGAACAATCAATGTGGTCAATTGTATCTAATTATTTTGTTATTAAGTCCAATACCAAAATAAAGTGTGTAGGCTTCAGACATACCTTTTATCCAATAGATCTGTGTTGGCTGAAGACCTCTCTCTACACTATATTAAAGGTTACCAATTTCTCAGATCTGTCATTTAGTCAAAAGTAGCTCTGTCAATAACAGTTTGCTAACTGAAGACCAACAAGTCACATTCTTTCAATTGATCTGCATGCTTTAAACTCTGATGGATAAAGTATTTCATGAGCAACTCAATGCACATGAGAGTACAATGTACTTTGGCAGAGTGAAAAAGCAAATTTCGGCAGTATCTGCCTTTTAATCTGAAAAGAAAATACATTGGTCTCTTTGAGTAATCTGACCAGTTATTAGACAACTATCAGCATCTGTCAACCAGCAGTGACAGTCTGTTTCCCAAACGGCTAGCTAGGCCCTTGAGGGATAGCTTTTCCTCCATTCATTGGTTGTCTCTTACTGTCATTACAGAGCTTCTTTAGTGGCTTCCAAGATCTATTCCCACTGATTGTTCTTGCTACCTTTGCCACCCTTGCGCTACCTCAGTCATGTCTGCATATCCTCCTCAAGACATGTCTCTTATCACAGTCCAATACATGCATGGCATGCTACTCTGCAACTTGAACATCTCTAGCACATAACAATTAGCTCTGATCTGCATTTACTTTTGCTTATCTCCCCTGGGTGTTGCATTGAAATTCCTTCCATTTCCTTTGAACTGTTTCACAGAATCACCACACCCACAGGATCACCAAATCCAACTTATGGCTCTATCTATACAAGACCATCCAAAATTCAGCCCCTATGTCTGAGAGTATTGCCCAAATGCTTCTTGAACTCTGACAGTCTTGGGGCTGTGACCACTGCATCAGGGAGCTTGTTCCATTTCTTGACTACTCTCTCAGTAAACTACTTTTTACTAATCTCCAACTTGAAAACGAGTCTCTCATCAGATGGCTGCCTAAACATCAGGTGTGCTCTGTGACTCTGCTCAGGCTGGGACCATTTGAAGTCTAAGCAGCATAGTTTGCCACAGAAAAATTGAGGTACTCACATTTATTACTTTTCCACTAATATCTAGCGTAGCTGATGGACCACTTAAAATTAAGGCTTCAGATAATAGCTATTCCTTGAAGAGTTCTTATTAAATCATGAGATTTTATGTTTAGAAAGTACTAAAATATCTTGTTTGTGGGGATTTATTGGTAGTTGCACATTTTTACTAGCAGATGGATATTATTTAAATATTGCCTGAGATTCCCTGGGATGTTTAACTAAATGATCAAACACTTTAATTAGGGCATCTCTGAGAATGTGTCAAAATAATTACATTACTTGTGAAAGTCAGAATTTTGTCAGGAGGTTACAAATGCATTTTCTTAGAATTATCCCATGTTTTATTGCACGACACCTATTTGGGACTAAGTTATATTTCAGTGTTCTAATTTAAGGAAAAAAATCAAGTTTACTTACTGAAATATTTTTACCTCATGCTTATCATCAGGTCAATTCACTAAAAAGGTATATATACAAATATAAAATCAGCTCATTTTAATTTTTTGCAGCTTGTTGCTATATCATAGAATGGCTTGGGTTGGAAGGGACCTTAAAGCCCACCCAGTTCCAATCCCCCTGCATGGGCAGGGCTGCCGCTCAGTAGATCAGGCTGCCCAGACTATGCAGACTATATAGCATTTGCATTTCTCTACTATTACTGCAAGCTCCTGATACCTACTCTTTGGGATCACACGAAAATACTGTCAAATTCACATTTACTGAAGAGAAGAGCATGTGCTTCTGCAGGTAGTGCTAGTATATCTGAAAAAATCAAGATATAGTATTTACTTTCACATTTTCCTGTCTCTGTAGAAGGAATAAGATTATCACATTTTTCCATGAGAGGAAGTGTGACATGTAAAGAGCTATGTCCAGAACTTCCATGGCATTTAGATGCCTACTTCCATTATGATAGTAAATGAGCGCTTCAATCCATTGAATAATTTGGATCTAAGAGAATTTGACAAATAAATTTTGTGGTAAATCATAGATCTGAATCAGACTCTTAGCTTCCAACTTAGTAATTAAGCATTTCAAAGAACCACAGAATCACAGATGTCAGGGATTGGGAGGAACCTTGAAAGATCACCTAGTCCAATCCCACTGCTGGAGCAGGAACACTTAGATTAGGTCACACGGGAACGTGTCCAAGTGGGTTTTGAATGTCTCCAGAGAAGGAGACCCCACAACCTTCCTGAACAGCCTGTTCCAGTGTTCTGTTACACTTACTGTGTTTTGTCACATTTATATGGAAACTCCTATGTTTCAGCTTGCACCTGTTGTCCCTTGTTTTATCTTTGGATGTCCTGAGAAGAGCCGGGCTCCATCCTCCTGACGCTCACCCTTTACATATTTATAGACATTAATGAGGTCATCCCTCAATCTCATCCAAGCTAAAGAGACCCAGCTCCCTCAGCCTTTGCTCATAAGGGAGATGCTATACTCCCATTTGATGGACTTCAAACTGAAGTTCCTAGCAATAATCTCTTCCATAAATATATATGTTATACTTCACTACAGCCCTCAGTAGGGTGACTCAAAGGGGT
Source organism: Alectoris magna (assembly GCA_030625065.1). Classification (NCBI taxonomy): domain Eukaryota; kingdom Metazoa; phylum Chordata; class Aves; order Galliformes; family Phasianidae; genus Alectoris; species Alectoris magna. The sequence goes on from CM060562.1 coordinate 61,674,622, forward strand.
CAGCACAAATGCAAACAATGATGTTTGTTGTTTTTTCAAAGAGAATTATTATTTTTTTTCTTTTAATGAGCCGAGCATCAACTGAGAAAGTTGCTGGGTTTCCTTTGAGAGTAGTAGGTGACATCTTTAATTTTTTTTTATTTTGTCAAATCAACCACTGCAATCATAAGGTGTTTAGCATTCTAAATGCCTACTTCATAAACTGTAAGAATACATCTTCCTAAAATAAAATTCATATTCTCCTCAGAGGCACCAGATACAATCCTCAGCAACTTCCATTGAAATAGGAACACATATAGCAAATGGAAATATTTGGTTTAAAGAATAGAAGAATTAAGGTTGTATTCCAGATCTGGTACTACCTACAGATTTCTGGCTCCACCTTTATGTTCTAACCTTTATGTTCTCTGAATAACATCTATGAAATTACTGGAGGGTCCCATTTCATTTATACTTTCAAGAAGGAGTTTCTGCTTGATCATGTAGATCTGCAGCTGAACAACAAAATTCAGTTGGAAATGAAAATATAGATGACTGTCAAAGTCTTAAATTTTATCATTTAGTATGAGACAACAATATTTTAAAGTTATTAAGGTGTATTTTAATGAATCAAAACTTGCAAAGGTTTTCACTGTTGATTATTTCACAGAATCATAGGGGTTGGAAGAGACCTCTGGATATCATTTAATCCAACCTCATACTGTCATAGAATCATAGAATCACCAAGGTTGGAAAAGACCTACAAGATCATCCAGTCCAACCGTTCACCTATCACCAATAGCTCCCACTAAACCATGTCCCTCAACACAACATCCAATCGTTCCTTGAACACCCCCAGGGTCAGTGACTCCACCACCTCCCTGGGCAGTCCATTCCACTGCCTGACCACCCTTTCTGAGAAGTAATATTTCCTAATGTCCAGCCTGAATCTCCCCTGCCACAGCTTGAAACCATTCCCTCTAGTCCTATCGCTAATGACACAAGAGAAGAGGCCAACCCCCAGCTCACTACAACCTCCCTTCAGGAAGAAGAGCAATAAGGTCTCCCCTGAGTCTCCTCTTCTCCAGGCTGAACATTCCCAGCTCCTTCAGCCTCTCCTCATATGGCCTGTGCTCCAGACCCCTCACCAGCTTTGCTGCCCTTCTTTGAACACGTTCCAGGGCCTCCATGTCTTTCTCGCAGTAAGGGGCCCAAAACTGGACACGGTATTTGAGGTGTGGCCTCACCAGTGCTGAGTACAGGGGGACAATCAAGTCTCTGCTCCTGCTGGTAATACTGTTTCTGATGCAAGCCAGGATGCCATTGGCCTTCTTGGCCACCTGGGCACACTGCTGACTCATGTTCAGCCGAGCATCAATCAATACCCCCAGGTCCATCTCCTCTACACAGTCTTCCAGCCACTCCGCCCCAAGCCTGTAGCATTGCCTGGGGTTGTTGTAGCCAAGGTGCAGGACCTGGCATTTGGTCTTGTTGAAACTCATCCCATTGGCTTCAGCCCAGCTCTCCAGGCTGTCCAGATCCCTCTGTAGGGCCTTGCTACCCCCAGGCAGATCCACACTCCCAGCCAATTTGGTGTCATCTGCAAACTTACTGAGGGTGCAGTCAATGCCCTCATCCAGGTCATCAATAAAGATATTGAAGAGGACAGGCCCCAGCACCGACCCCTGGGGAACACCACTCGTGACTGGTTGCCAGCTGGATTTAACTCCATTCACCACCACTCTCTGAGCCCGGTCCTCCAGACAGCTCCTTACCCAGCCAAGAGTGCACCCATCCAAGCCACGGGCTGCCAGCTTCTGCAGGAAAGAAAGCAGGTTCCCTGTGGTAGGTTGCATAGGAAAGCATCCAGGTGGGTTTTCAATATCTTCAGAGAAGGAGACTGCACAGCCTCTCTGGGCAGCCTGTTCCAGAGCTCTGTTGCCCTATATTCAAGTTGTTGTTTCATTCTCCTAGTTTTACTCTCATCATTGCACTGCATAGATAATAGCATCCTGTTTAATTGCTAATTATTCTTTGTAATTCTGTTTAGACAGCTTAATTATTTTGTTTAGTGATTTAATAACAACATTTGACTCCTTGTATTTTCAAAGCACTTTATAACTAATGAGTAACATGAGGCATATAGTAGTAGTAATAAAACAATTACAGGTGGAGGAACTGAGACAGGAATGTGAATTAGGACTGGAGAGTATTTTTCCAACTTTGTTTGGCCAGTATACCAAATTACCTCTCTCCTCCATGCTTGTTAATGAAGATACAAGGTAAGATTTAACTTTAGTTAACAAAGCCTAGAGCACTAGAAATTCCCTTCAAAAAACAAAAGCGAGAACAATTTTTCTATTTCACAGATTAGCAATTAATACAAAAGAACAAGAAGTTGATTCAAAATGTACTTTAGTCAATTAGATTTGTTTTGTTTTGTTTTGTTTTGTTTCATTAGCCTGTGTGGGTTTGGGATTAAACTCTTAGTGCAATTTCTATCATCGTTTATGGTGCTGAAAATGAAATTAATTTAGAAAAGCACATCTGCACAGTAAGTCTTGATTTATGTTTGAATACTCATCTCTTAGGATATCAGTGAATGCAAAAGTGTTTGATATTGTACATTTCCAGATTAACGTCACTCATGAATGGATAGCCATAAGAGGAACTAAATTGTTCTTTGCAGTACTTCTGCTAATGCTACAGGAATTAATCTTGCTCTAAAGAGGAATATACTGTCTGTATTTACTCCGTCTTTTTCTGATGAAATGCTTTCTAGGGAAAAGTTCTTCTTAAAGAAAAAAATAATAATAATACCACATGCTACTGTACTATCCTCTGTATGTATCTGAGTTACTCAAGATCCATTGCAGTCAACCTGGTTGCATTTTTAACTGTCAAATGACCTGAGAAAAAATACTTTTGCATAATGGTAAATACTTCTGTATGGTATGTGGCAGGATGTTTATTCAATAGCATTTATTCTGAATAGGAGTTCAGAAAAAGGAGATTTTGCTACATCAGGACTCCGTGCTACGCAGAAAGTAACAGATGGCATCTAAATTTAATGTATTATCAATCTGTGGCTATGAATATCAGTTGTTGGCCCACAGACTTCTAGCTTCTAAACTCATCTTCCTCCTAATAGACCACAACAACAAATACTGTAGAGTGATACATCCTCAGAGCTTATAGAAACTTTCTCCTCTTAGACAGCACCAATACTGTAAGTGATTCCTACCCATCCTTGCAGATGAGCATTTCTGCTCCATCAATAATGCTGAATGCCAAATGAATTGCTTTTGTATCTGGTTCTAACTGAGGGTATGAAATATCCTCACTGTAGAGGAAATGAGGACAATAATCAATATTTTACCATTCCAGATCAATTACTGGATATATCTACAAAGAAAATTTAAAACCCTATCAAGATGTCAACTATTAATGTAACCTCCATATGGCACACAGTCTGTTCAATTGCATACCACCACAGAAGCCTTAAAATGATTTAGAGAAGATAAGATAACATCAATGACAACTGCATGTGAAGCTGTGAAAAAAACACATCCATAATTAATGTTAAAAGATATTCCAAGTTGTCTTTGTGAATTTATTTGCTTGTCTGTTTTTATCTATCTTGTAGCACTAGATCATTCTTTAAAAAGACATAGATTTTTTCAGTGGAAATAAGTTTCACAGTTCTTATTTTGACATGCATGGTAATTGCTAGACATATGCTGAGTCTGCTAAAAATCTGTATTTTTTTCTAAATGATATCAGTTTTGGTAACAAACGGAAGTAGATAAAAATTGAATGAAGTCCACGTTCCAGCAACTTTCATAATTTTTCCAAGTTAATAAATGCCATAAGACAGTGTATTTGAGAAAACAAAGAAAACTTCTAAGCTCACAGTCAGATGTTTTTGTCTCAGTATTGTACACTGTGTGTATTGAGAGTCCGAAAAGTCTCAGCTTTTTTTTTCTCTGTTCAGCAAACAATTTATGGGTGGATTCATGAAATCATTGCTGAATGTCGCTTTTTCTAGAGTTTACAGAGGGATGTGTTCTTGTTAAATTAGAAGTGGTTGCCTAATCCAGGAGCTGTTCCACATCTAGGTACAGCATTGTTACTAGCACACTCCTATGCTACTAGCATACTTGCTGTTCCCAACTCAGCCTATAACATTGCTGTGGAGTCCGGACTTTTGACATATGGCAACTGTGCACGCTGTTTCAAGCTTTAGAAATACATTTACTAAGAGATGTTTGTTTACATATATATCTCTAATGTTTCTTTCCATTCTAATTACTTTTCTATCTACCAAAGAACTTCTGGCAACCTTTCCTAAAATACATTTTTATTCGTGAATAAAAGCACGATGAAAAATGGAGCTGTGTTATAACAGGGAATACAAGATCAATTTTTTGTAGGTCTTAGACCTTTTTGAGAAGTGATTGAAGCTCTTTATGGGACAGACTTTAAAAACTGTTTACAAGGGCTCTATGTAAGCAGGATGTAAAAGAGAATGTAGACTTTGGATTTGATGGAATACACGAGTTCAGCTGGAACTAACGATGTTTGTCCCAGTTAGGAAAAGTGCAGCTGCTTAGCCACCTAGAAATGTTAGCAAACCTCTATAAAATAAGGTGCAGAAATGCTTTTGAAAGTCCAGTAGAAGCCTGATATTTCAAAATTTTATAACTGCATGTTGGTCACTTTGAAGCTTTTAATGTGCAGGACTCTGGCACAGAAGTTTTGTGCCAGTAACTCCACTACTGAGAAATTCTCTTATTTCCACACCAAACCTAACGAGAAAAGGCAGATCTTTATGAGAGGAGGGTTTAGTAGTTGCAGCAAACAGTGGCCAGATGTCAGTGCTCTGACTACTGTGATCATTTGTGAAGTACTAATGTGCTACAACTAAAATTAATGCTGCTGCATTCTGTGATGTAACATTATTAGCATATTACTGACACAAAAGAGAACTTGCATGACAAAACCTGATGGAATGGTACTTCCTGCACAAACCTCATGGACAGAGGTAAGATGCAAGGTGCAATAAAATGCTTAAAGATACATTTGTATTTGAAGTTTGATGTAGCAATTAAGTTTATACCATCCAGTGTTTAGATTTTTTAAGTCTTGCTTTTCACTTCCTCATTTTTTTAACAATACAGCTGAGTGCCTCTGTGAAATAAAGAGTCTTTGTATTCTACTTGGGAAGAGGTTAAAAATGACAAACAACTCTTCTAAACTGAGGATCCTCCACACCCACTTTCCACGAGGGCTCATGGCAAAACCATTATGAAGACAAGTGTGTTGGCACAAGCACTCTAAAAGCAGAACTAAATTACTGTGCTTGTTAATATTCTTTTGCCTTATTCTTCGTAAAACTAAAATTTCTTGCTCTGCTATCACACCACTCTTTGGAAAAAATAACAACACAGTTACTGAGCCACATTATTAACTGCTATACTGGCGATGTCTTTGTAATTCTATTCAACTTCATAACTCATTTGATTACAATAAGTTAATAAGGAGCAAAACTTTGCTATTGTAGCAAGCTTAATTATATGCCTACCATAAGGATAAAAGCAAAAATAAAAGGCCGTGGAAATGAAATAATTTTAAAAACATGCATCATCCTTCTGTGAAAAAGAAAATTTCACTAAAGCATAGCTTAAGAAGCATCTCTCCTTACATACAAGAGATTTGCAGAGACTTAACAATAAGAATGAAGACTGACTTCTAAAGAAAATCTTCAGAAGTTTGTCAATTATCACTGCTACAGAGGAAGTATGCACAAGTTAGTTTGGGGGAAGATCTTTTAGTTTCTCAAATAATTTTACAATCTTAAATGAAGGATCTTCTACTAGGATTTCTTCACTGTTACTTGGGCAAAAGAACAGAAATATAGGTCAAACCTCATTTTCATGTCAACACTACTTCCAGAGGCATCTCAGATATACTGTATTTACTGCAGGCTCTGAGGGATTCTTAGAAAAGGAAATTTTCTGTGTCATATATGGAGCAAATATTCAGCCACTTCTCCTGCAGCAACTGCATACTATGGGACTGGGGAGCACTTGCCCTCAGCAGGGCTACATCAAAAGGGAATTCTCTGCACATTGACCTGACAGCTGGGGCATATTGTTCTATGTGGCTCCAGACATTTGGCTCTAAAAAGATGCTTTGGATGCCCATGATTTTGACAATAAAAAGCATTTAAGAATAATGACTGCAAGGTTTGTTGCAGATCTGATGTTTTTTTTTTGTAAGATCAGTTCCATCTCCTGAACAGCCCTGGCCCCTCACAGCCAGTCTGGAGTTGGTCACACGCTGAAAAGTGTGAAAGCTGCAAAATGCATTGAGTGTTCACAGTAAGACGTTATGTTAAGAGATAAGATACGATACAGACATTACATAAATTGAAACCAACTTTAGCATTCCTACATATAAGCAGGTTCCTATACCTATATGTTGGGCTTCTACATGCAAATGATTAAGTAGCTCATGAAAGAGACAAGTCTCATAGCTTCAAGGAGAGTCACAAGATTAACATTTTATGAAAAGTCTGGAAATCCTGGGAAAATTACCTGTGATTTTTTGTCTTTTACACATTTAAATGTGCTAGTAATGCACCCATCATTAAGCACAGAGAACCCCAATATGACTGTGAGTTTACTTTCCCCTTTGAAGAATTCATATTGTATATTTTCTCATGTTCTCACAATCGACTGAGAACTGTCTTATAACCTGCACATAAGCCCATACAGAGATTGCAAAGCTCTTGCCACTAGCAAGCAGAAAGTCCATGATCTGCTACAGATTGCTTTTAATACATAAAACCATATATGGCTTTCATCACCCAAAATACATGTGACTTTTTCTGCATTTGGATGCTGATCTGCATGATAGGGATGACTAATAGTGAGGTATATAAAAATTGTTCCCCAAGATTCAAAACTTGAAAACTAGTCTTACACTGATGATTATTTTCAAGGAAATTGATAGAATTTTATCTAAATTTGCTTTATAGACAAAGCATTTATCAAGTCATTATTTTCAAACCTACTTAATAACAGTTTTTGTTTATCAAAAATTAATAAGGAAACCAACATTGTATTTTTTTTTTCTTTATCTCGAAAAGCAATTATATCTTCCATATCCTAGATGCAATGGATCTACATAAATGTATGAGCAAGGTACAATAATAGAGAGAACCTATCCCTAAGCGTGTGGCTGCTGTTCCCTACTTCAGAACTCCCCTAAGGACATTTTGCATCACAAAATCGTAAAACATTTTTACAGCTTGTTAGTGTAAATTCGAACTTATTTAAACCAAACACTTAAATTAAAATCTGCATTGAAATTAACGAAGGCAATGTTAATACTTTGCAATATAAGGATAAAACCTGACAATAATCATTAAAATATCAGCGTACACTTATGAATTTTCAAAATTAAAATTGTTTTACAGTTGTAAAAGTCTGTGAGGGGGTTTTCTTTTCCTAGGAGTCTTTTGTTCTAAGTTCAGAAATACAGGGAAATACAGAAATGATGTTACTAGCATGTCCTCAGTAACTCTAAATATATTAGATATTATATATAATTACTGTTTTTAAATATTATATAACATTATATAATTATTATATTATATATAATATGAAATATATATATGATACAATGTACGACATAATATATGATATATGATATAATATATAATCATTATAATCATATGATTATATATTATAATAGATATCTGCTCAGCAATTCATTATATCACTTGGCTCATATTTCACTTGTATCTTTTCTCTGAATGCAACAGTCATATTTGTTATACCAGCTGATTTTGCCCCATGTAGAAATTAAAGAGTGAACCACATAAACTTCAGCTGTGCCATATGCACAGCTGAATTATTCACTTAGTGAATAATACAGATTATTCAGAAAGGCCTTCATACTATCCTACACAGAGCTGACTTGAAACCCAGTAGGAATATATCCTAGACACACGATTTGTTATTGTCTTATTTTTCATTCTGGATGTGCTTCTTTCTGTATGAGTCAGAGAAATACGTAGCAATCTGCAAAGCCTAGATATCTGCAAAGGCAACTCTTTGATGCAAATGGTTTACCAAAGGCCACTTTAATTTCTTAGAAAACTGAAGGATTAGAGAATAATAACGTGCTGCAAAGGGATTGCAAAAAGTTAACTATTGTATGCAAACTATCCTCAGATGTGCACTGCATATGAAATTCTACAGAGCACTATAAAGACAGTAAATCATTTTGTCTCCAGGGCTTGATGTGAGTGTCCTACTATGTCAACATTATTTTTTTCTCTCTGTAGCATGTTCTATACCATTCTGAAATGCAGTCTGTGTCTTGCATTTCAGCACAGAGAAGAAAAAGATCATAATATTCTAAAATCAGGAGCTTTGACTTTCTGTGTTTTTGCAAACTCCTCCATTTAGAGGCTGAGTCTTTCATCCTGTTTCTGGAAGTTTATAATAATCACTAGGTAGAGAGAATTTGTCAATTTAAACTAAAACAAAGCAACTTACTGTGGATACCAGCTATGGATCTTAAACATGGCAGTAGATGCTTTTATTACCATGCTGTTCTACCTTGCTCTGTGTTCAATATACATCTCCAGAATTGATGTCACAAATTCAACTTCTCTGCTGTCGCTAAGCAATACCATTTTATTCAATACAGAGCCTTATACTAACCTCATCACTGTAATCTCTAGCTGTTCTCCACTAGAAACTGAAACAACATGACTCATATCTGAGATGTGTGGTTTATTTCCTTTCCTCTTGTTTTGAGTGGAAAAAGGTGGGTGCAAAATAATTTTTTGTTTTCTATTTATGCATATACATACTATTTTAATTGTATATTTTATGACTTGCAGTGTATTTACCCACCTTAGAATGTCTGTCAGCAGTTGCAAAACATTCCTGCTTTGGCACAGTTTGAAATTATCTGAGTTTTTTTTCCTAGGTGCTTCTCCATGCAGTGATGAAAATCCTGCTCCACTGACTACTCTGTTAAAATAAGCCACTGAAAGAAGTTGTGGCCAAGCAGGACAAAGCAGGAGGCTAGTCTTATAGCAGATGCAGAAACCAGCCTCCCTGGTCTGACTCACTATCAGCAGTTGTGAAATTACAGGAAAATACTTATTAAAGAATGCTGGAACTATGTATGTTATTTTTGATATTCTGCTCATTTCTTTAGAAATTATGGTTTCACTAAAAAGTTGGGACATTTTCTAACAATTGAGTCCAGTACGGAACACATTCAAAATATACTATGTTGCTGAACCTTTTAGAAGAATTCTTTAGAAAAACTGTTCTTATTATATCCTCTGCACACAGAATATGATTTTCAAAGAAAAGTAAAAACATTTTGCAAAATTACAGGGCAATGGTGTACACTTGTTTCAGTAAGTTCAAGATTCTGCTTTGGGAAATGAACTTCCCCTGGGCACTTCCATGCCTCAAAATATGTTTATTACAATGAAGGTTAGTGGAAGGTATCCAGCTGATTCCAAATATTCATCACTAGCCACTACCTATTGCCTTCTGTTACTTGTGTAAAGATGGTCAGCTGAGGGTAAGCTCAGCCCACTGTTTACTGAAAACAGAATAGCAGGATTTCACATTTCCTTTTGTAACAGATGATGGGAATAGTTTACATGCTATACTGGTAAAACAGAAAAAAAACTATCGTATGAGGAATAGCCAACTTGTAAAATCATCTTCGTTAGAAAAGAACTTCAAGATCACCAAACTCAACAATCAGTGTGACATATCAAGTCCCATCACCAAATGACCGGGCACCACATCCACATGTCTTTTAAATACCTTGAGGGACAAAGACCCCACTATTTCCCTGGGCAGCCCATTTCAGTGTTTTACCAGCCTCTCCATGAAGATACTCAGCCTAATATCCAAATATTGAAAGGATATTCTTGAAAGCATTTAGTTTTTCTTACAGTTCCCTATTAAGTAGAGAAATTTTGCCATAGGATGATGAGGTGACAGCCTCAGATATTTCAAATATTTCAAGAGACTATGTGCTACTTTTAAAGATGCAGAAATAATAAAGTCATGAAGAGAGTTGAAGGCATACGTTTGTAAACTATAATTCCCAACTTACTGCTGCTCTAGGCTGTATGGAAAGGAGTCTGCTTATTCTAAGTGCCTTTCCTTCAGAGACAAGTGCTTTGTTCCTGGAAGGGCTCTAGTGGTGGGCTCAGTATAGTTGGCACACTGTGAGACCAGAACAGGAGAGGTGTAAGGTGCCTAAATCACCAACAGATCTGTGTCATATTGTGGGCGCACCACTGAACAGGTGCACTATAAGTCTCTGTTAATTTGAACAAATCCGAATTTCAAATGGAAAAGAGATGCACATCTCCAATACCAGTCTTCACTTTTCAGAATGCTGTTCTAAAGCATAAATAGTCCAGAATGCTTCAGTCAAATACCTGGAAATACATTTTGGTAAAAGTACCATCTTCTCATTCTTTGAAGTAGCTGAACCCCTGCTGAAATTTAACATCCACCCCCCTCTACAGAAAAAGAAAAGCCTGAAGCTGAGAACAAGTATGAAAAATTCAGCATGAAAGGTTAACCTAAGGCAAAGTCATAAGCTCCTGAAAACCAGGATGTCTTAGAGGACTGTATTAAGTACTTTCATATATAAATTTCAAACACTTCCCGTTGCCTGAGAATATCACGGTTTTTAATTTATTTACACAACCTGTGCTATAACTAAAGAACACAACTTTTAATCAGATGATGGTTTGATAACAAAATGCCATGGGTGACTAATTCTTGACAGGTGGTAAACAGTGGGCCAAAATATTAGCTGCTTTGGACTGTTCCCCGCTGAACTGTTGTTAATAGAAGTTGCTTTGACCTCCGTGCAGAATCACCATTTAACACAATGTGAACTTCTGAACAGAAATATTAATTGGAACATCTTTCAAGATTTTGTTTTGAGAAAGGTTTTGTTAAGAGGCTTTTATAAGTTGGGATTTTACTGCATTTTTTTTTCTGAAACTTCTGTTTGGGAAGAAGGCTATGAAGCTTGAAGTTATGTTTTTCATCAGAGAAGGAATGACTGCTTGACAGGTTTAAAAAGTCACGCTTGACAGAGTAGTTTTAGCTGTTTGATAGTAAGACTTAAATGTTCTGCTTTATTGGATAACAGGATGAAGAACTGAAAGACTATCAAAATAAAACATTTTATATGTACTCAAGTTTTTTTCTACTTAATAATCCAAGGTCAAACATGTATTTTAATTAAAAAAAACTCTGAACTTTGCTGCTGGGTCAGGGAAAACTTAACTAATTCAACAGCCTTTTCAATACATTTGTCAGTCAACACACAGAAAGCACATTACACAGTTGTGTCAGCATAGGCAAAGCTTTCCCTTAATTATCTAAGGAGATTGCCTCTGGACAAAAACTATGATTTTGAATGGGAATTTTAAAGTTTGTGAAATACCCAGGGACATGTATTTCAATAATACCTCAAAGATTTCTCTCACCAACATTTGCATTTATTAAAGCAACTATTTGCATTTATTGAAATATTCAGGGATGATATATAGTTCTTAATCTGTGGTTATTTGATTTTTATTGTTTCCTTGATATTTTTATACACTCAGTGAAATTGTAAAAATCATTTCTATCCACTCAATGTGTTCAGTTCTTTATAGGAGTTCTTTTTTTTCTCCTTACATGTTAATGGAGAACTCATAATCTCTTGATTAGCCTGTCAATCGGGTAAAATTCTATGAATTTCTTTAAAAAGAAAGGCATCGTTAAGAATTAAGTAAGGACATTAAACTCAGTTCATTGGCAGTTACACGTTATTCCTCGAGAAGATTCTCATACTTCAAACCTTTTCCTGTAGTCCTTTCATATCAATCAGTAAATATGGCAGCTTTTCTGAACTTAAGATAAAGGTTGCAAAAGAAGCATTTTTATTTTAGTACATAATATTATCCTTCATATTGATATTGTTTTTTGTATAATTAATGTCCTTGTATATCTCAGAATGTATTACAATTTTTTTGTTGTTGTTCTTGGTTACTATCAATTACTAAGATTCCATCTGAGGTAAATAGAAGTTCACTATGAGGTTATACTTAGAAAAATCATTTTTCATCTCCACTTTTTCCCCAGCTATATGGGGATATTTTTGGCAATGATAATATTTCTACCTTAATGCTTATTCCTATATATTGATTAGACAGCATCATTTACATATTCAAGGACTACTGAACGAACATAAAAAGGACATTTATCAGATTTAAAAATTATCTTTGAAATGAATGGAGAATAAAGGATTCTTTAGAATTTGAAAACTAAAAGCTAATAATAAAAAAACACTCACCTACATTTTTCTAAGGTTTACTATCAAAGTCTCTCAGGTTCCTTTTTTTTTTTTTTTCCACCTTTATTTTCCCAGTCACTTTTGTAGCAGAGGAGAAATATTGCCCTTTGCAGCTCCCATTATTCTTTATCTATGCCTCAGCTAAAACTCTAGTTCAAGAAATAGCTGAACACATTCTTTTTTCTTTTTTTCCTTTTTTTTTTTTTTTCCTTTTATTTCATATTGGGTTCAAAATATCAGGATGTCCTCCCTTGAATTTAGGTAAATTTTGTTATAACCTTCTACTCTGAAATGCATATAGATATTGGAATACAGTTTTGTAATAAACTGCATCAGTAAGTATTCAGTACAATTATATTATTTTTAAAAAATCACTACAAGAGTAAAAGCTTGATCTACTAAACAAATCCTAGGTAACAGTGCTAGGGATTTATTTTAATGGTCTAAGTACTGTGCCTAAAATTTCCAGCAGACTCCACTGTTCACTATCCTTTCAGAATAAAACCAATGAATTCTAGTCATAATTATGGACTGAGTCCATGAGTCTTCTCTTCAGTTAGATTTACAATCAGCTTCTTCGTATACCTTCAACTTAAGAGAAGCGACCTTTTAAAAGTCAAGATATCCTCTCTCAAGTTAGTGTCAGAGTTATGACAGTAGAAAATGACCACATTTATTTGCTTATTGGTCTTGCGGTCAATTACAGTTTTACTTGTTAACATGATAGGACTATTTTTCTTTAAGTCAAATTTATACAGAGTCTGAGAGACTGTGTTTATGAGAATAATATCATCCATGAAAGAAAGCACAGTGCATATCATCTATCATCTCATCTGCTATCACAAGAAAATCATTAATGCCCCTATGATTTTGTTTACAAATTAAAAAAAGTTTTACTCTAAGATCAAAAGGAACTGTTTCATTGGAGAAAAAATGGATTAGCTGCATCATTAAAACAATTTGTTAGCAATTTTCCTGAGTCTTCAAGGAACTCTTTGGCAGCTTTCTCCACCACCTTCAACTACCGAAGATGGTCAGTGGTGACCCCACCAGAAATGGTCTTGGAATCCCTTAAATTCAAGAAAATCCTAGTACATTATTAAAAAAAATTATATATTCAGAATGTCAGATAAGCAAAGTATGTAGGATTTCAATGAATCTCAACCTGATCTGTATTCTTGTGCTTTTCAGTGGTAAAAGTCAGGCGTAATACTAAACATCTCACTGATACAGAATGAGAAGAATTGCATTCTTGCAGCCCAGAAAACAAACTATATCCTGAGCTACATCAAAAGGATTGTAGCCAGCAGTGAGGTGACCCTGTACCTCTACTCTGTGCTGGTGAGACCTCGCCTGGAGTACAGGTGTGGAGTCCTCAGTAATGGAGAGACACAGACCTGTTGGAGTGCATCCAGAGAAGGGCCACAAAAATGTTCCAAGGGATTAAACGCCTCTGCTACGAGGACACAGGCTGAGTGAGCTGGGGCTGTTCAGCTGGAGAAGGTTGAAGGGAGACCAAATAGAGGCCTTTCAGTATCTAAAGGGGGGCAATAAGAAAGCAGGGAACAGACTCTTTAGCAGGATCTGTTGTGAAAGGTCAAGGGAAAATTGTTTCAAACTAAAAGAGGAAAGATTTAGTTTGGGTATAGGGAAGAAGTTTTCTACAGTAAGGGTACTGAAGCACTGGAACAGATTGCCCAGAGAGGTGGTGGATGCCCCATCCCTGGAGATGTTCAAGGTCAGACTGAACAGGGTGCCAAATAACCTGATCTAACTGTAGGTATCCCTGTTCATTGCAGAAGAGTTGGACTAGATGAACCTTAAGGGTATCTTCCAACCAAATGATTCTATGATTCTAAGAATGACATTCCCTATTTTTTTTTTTTTTTCCTAATACACTGATATCTTCCTTTAGCACAGTATGAATGTTTCTGAAATTGCAAACAAACAAACACAAAAAGCAGGTTTTCCTTTCCTTTATTCTCCATTCATTTCATACCTGCAATGTAAAGGAGATGAAGGCTGCCGGGGAGACTCCATATTTTTTTCATTATACTTACAAAGTTTGCTATGGTATTCTTAGAAGATTTACATGTATCAGAGGTCAATCCAAATGACTTATTATTATTACTATTTTTATAAAGTGGTTAAACTCTGTACTTGAAAGGAATCAGAGCTTGCATAAGTTCTCACATCCATTTGTATCTACTGTATTAAAACAAACAAACAAACAAACAAACAAACCCAAAGCAATTGTGAAAAAATGACTGGAATCCAGGAGGCACACAAAATAATACTTACTATAATGGCAAAGTATTTAATATGAATTCTATCTACTAGTGCAAAATAAAGTATTTCTTTTGGCTTCAAGAGACCTGTCGGGTGGTGAACAATACTTTTGTCAGGAAAGGAAGTGTTTTTCCAATGGCTGCACAAACAGAATAAACCAAGAAAAGAGCATTATTTCACATAAATGATCAATCTCTTCATGGTCCTTGAGGCTCGCTTCGAAACAGATTTCTGCAGGGTTACAGCAGGGAGTCTGTGATGCATGTAATAGAATCAAAGAGCTCCAATACCATTCCAGATTGGTAGGATCTCTGTTTATCTCCGAGCTCATTTTTTCTAACATTGATAGCTTACAAAACACCAAGCTGATTTTTGAAAATAGATTTTATCCGTAACCATAACTGATAGCTAATACAGATAGTAATTTACATTAAGAAAGTGATGGAAATGACAAAGTTATATTAAATTTAAAGCACCTTTACATAGAAGTAGATATGATGTTTCATATTGTAATATTTTTCTAGAATTCAAAGTGCAAGAGGCAGTTGCAAAACATTCTAGAAGAAAACACCCTGACTTGCAATAAACTACCTTGAACTGCACTAAAAAAGTTGTTCTGGATGTCTTCCTGGAAGCTTTGTTTTGTGTATCTCCACAGATGTAGAAAGAGTGATACGTTTCTTTATGCAGACAGTTCAGCTCCAATTCATTCCTCATACTTATCCTTTCATCCCCCACACACATTCGGTATCTACAGGAATTTTTCAGTGCACACAGATGTTCACAGCCATAAGAGCAAAATCTTCTGTAAAGGAAAACCCAGAATACCTTATTTTGTTTTGGCTGCTGCCCAATATTCCAACATAAATTAATATTTTAAAGAAATTATTAATGATGCTCCTCTTTGTTCCAAAATGAACCCTTTTAAACTCTAACCTTGATGCAATAAAATGAAAATAAGGAAATAATGGCAAATTGTGAATCCATATGACAAAGTATAAATTAAAAAATGCATAAATACTTAAAAAGCACTGCTCCTCTGCCTTATATGCAAGTATGGTAGACTTTTAAATGTGGAGAAGAAATCACATAAACAGAGTCTTGGTGAAGAACAGAAAGAAAAATATATCAACAATCAATAGTAGATAAATTTCTACAGCTAATAGTATACGTACCCCTTTGACCTTAATTTCCACCATAACCAGTTCTTACTATATGGATGATAAGCAGTAATAAGTCAGTAATAGTAATAATAATAATAATAAAGGAATTTCACAATGAGAAATAACCTTTTCATCCTCAGTATTTTTTTCATTTCATTCATACATACTTTTTCTACACCTTCTTAAAAACAAATTTCTGATTACAGACCAAGCTACAGAATGGATTATGTAATTTGCTTCATGTTCTCCCTCCTTATTTGCCTTGGAAAGCAGGAAAAGGAGTGTTAGGAAAAGCTTGAAAATATTTGTGGATTTAATTTCAGACGCATCCAAAACAATCTTTTCCTTCTTCCGTGGATTATTTGAGAAAAATCTGCTTGAAAATTAAAATTATCTACTAACCTGGGATGTTTACACCAGTTCATGCATTTATGAGTATTTCCAAGATGAATAGTGAACACAGAATTTAGGTCTAATAGACACACCATAATTGATGGCATCGCTCCACTTTTTCCTACAGATGTTCCCAGATGATACAAATCATCCAGGAGAACAGAAGGGCATAAAGCTTTACTTAATTATGCTGATAGTTGCTTAGCACCAGGCTGTGGGACACATCTGATGGAAAATTCCAGAGATATGCAGCAAGGCAAAGCTCAATCAAAGACTGATGATGGATTCAAAAACCTGGTATATATATTTTATATATATATATATTTACTTATTTTTCACCTCCACCCTCCATTACTGGGGGTGAATGATCTACAAAGTTGAGCCAGGAAATCACTAATGTGCATCCACATTCTAAGACAGCTGGTCAAAAGAAATAAAATTTATGGACTTCTTAAAATAAAATTGCCTGGGTTCCTGGCTCAGTGAGCCTAAGGACTTTCTCCCTGGCCAAGAGACCAGAAGGAGTTTATTAGGAAAGATATGACTGCTGAGACTAATTTACAAATCTTTTAAGGATAGGCACCGATAATCCCATTTAAGGACTGTAAAAATGAGCAGCCAACAAGACCCTGAGCTTTTCTTGCTGGCTTTTAGCAGTAAATTGACAACCCTGCACAAAGTTCAGGACTGCAAATACACTGGCATCTACTTCAGTGAAAGGCACCTGCTGACATCTAATTCCTTAAGGTACTCTGGAGCTAAGGACAGCTTACTAGGAGTAATTTTATGAGTAGAAGTTAAGATTCATCTCTTTAACTGTCTTTAGCTGACTAAGTATGGCTGACTAATTGCTGAGTTCCTAGACTAAGCTGGTTGTTGAGGCTCATTCGGAAAGACTAAGGGGTGGCTGCTGCCTTCAGTAACTGAGTCATCTCACTTACCCAAGCTTACTACCTTAAGCTGATTAGCAGTGCCTTTGACAACTCATAGACAGAGAGCTGCAGCTGGTGCTTCCTACTCAAAGCAGTGCCAGACTTTCATAGCATTAGGTGGCAAAAAGAAGAGGTGACACAGATTTAGGAAATATTTACCCATTTTGAGAGTGGATGTTACAACAAAATGGAGAGCTGGGAAATGAGTCATCATATCTTATAAGAGGATATGTCTTGAATGTTAGTACGACCGTAGTTGAAGATGAATTGATGGTACTGGCATTTTCTTCATTTTCTGTGTACTACAGTCATCAACACTTATTTTGTTAAGGTTCAGTGAGATGTGAGAGATTTACAGCCCAAAATGTCTGAAATAAAGCCCAGGGTGCACAGATTTAGCAGCTGTCGTACGTTGCAACTGTGCTTTAGGTGAACAGTCTCAGACACTCCTAGTCTACAACAAAACCTGAACTGTTAGCAGTCAAGATCCCAAGGAGTGTTATTAACCAAGGAAAATAAAAATAAAAGAATTTTAAAGAATACCATCCTAAAAGAGCTTTTTTTTTTTTTTTTTTTTTTTTTTTTTTTAATATATTTATCTGAAAATGGGAAAAACACAAGGAAAGTGAGCTGTATGGTGTCCCAGAAATCTTAAAGCAGGCCACCACGCACACACAAAAAAAGCAAAGTCATAGAATCAAAAGTGGTTTAATTCTCTTTTTTAAACACTGTTTAAACATCCATCATATGAAAGCAAATATTCAGACACAGACAAGCCTATTCTTATTGCTAAAATAACAGGAATTATGTCACCAATGAAGTATCGTATTTCACAATGGACAAAAATTTATAAGATTCATTTGTAATATGTTGAAGGGCTTTGGATGGCATGAGTTGGGGATACATGACAGAAAATTATATGCTAAAATACAGGTTGTGCCACAATGACAACTATAATAATGGCTGTTTTTGTGTTCAGCCACTGCTAGTGGCAGGATTACTCCTGACTGGAAGAAGACCAATTGGTCTGGACCCAGGAGGAAAATTGAATTGTACTATAGGAAAATCACAACACCTGAAAACCACTGGTTTGATAACACAGGATCTAAGAATTCTCTAAGCTTGAGGAAAATCATTTAGTAGTACATTAGCCTTGTACTAATCTATTTAAGGTTAAAGATCTTGGAAAAGATCTTAATATTGATCTCTCCAATATGCTTCCATTGTCTCTTCCTCTCCAAATTCTTGCACAGAAAATGTTGATGGAGCAGTATAAACTCTAATCAATTATTGTTCAGTGAACTGTTGTGCAACTAATCTAAGGGAGCGTGGGAAAAATACAACATGGTACATGAAGGCTGTTCATATTGCTCTCCTACTGTCTAGTACACCTTTTTATGGATCTGAGTAGAATCAGTTGAAAGTAAAAAAAAAACAAAAAATACATAACTTAAATGCACTCTCCATCTTAAACATAAGGCATAAGAAAGCCTAGATCTATTTGTATGTATGCAACAGCTAAAAATCTTGTTAGTAACTATTGCATGAGTTCATTCAAATGTCCCATGGTTTAGGTAATCAGACAGCATGGGCGTGCTGGTTGAGATTCACAGAACCCAGCATTAGGGAGTCAGGTGGATGCATCTAATTTAGAAGCCCATTTGTGGGAGATGGAGAGGTCAACTCAGCCTCCCTGAGCTTGTTGTGCAGTCACTGGAGTGTGACTGAATTCTCTAAAGGGACCCACAGAGCAGGAGATTAACATAGGAGATACAACTAAACTCTGGAAAAGCTTGTGAAGATGTGTTCATGGCAGCCAAACTAAGTGGTTTGAGTAGAAGATTGATGTCCTAGGCACTTTCCAGGCCTGATAGCCTGCGCCTACTAAGTTTGTGCAGGCAGCACTCTGCATCAACAGTAAACAGCATATGCCTTCTCTAGGATGAATTATGGCTGTGTGATGTCAGTGGCATGGAACACCTAGTAGCAGAAGATAGGATAGTTGAAGTCTGGAGCTTACCCACACAGAAGGTAAATGTAACTTGAGGCATGTTTCATACCTAGGATTTTCCTCAGACCTTTCAAGACATTTCCAGAGCTGGTTCCATAGTTGTTGAATCTGGCTGTGAACCTGGCTTTTACCTTTCATCAATGAATGCTTTAAATTCATTGCTTTGAATTTATAATTGCTGGCTATTGGTTTAAATAAAATATTTGCTCATATTATTGCATTGCTAAGGGGAACGCATAGTCAACACAGTCTTGACATATTAACCACTCCAGTTCAGTGGGACATTTCTGGTTTTGGAAGTTTGAACTGATCTGCTTTAGTATTAGTCATCAAAACAGAGATAACAAGAACAGGACAGAGCCTCTCAAATCAAGAATTTACACTCTGGTCTCTGATGCTTTTTTTAATTCTTCAGACACAAATCATCTCCAAGTATCTCTTTGGTGTGACTTACCTTGCTTTCTATTGGCATCTGCCCTAAATGACGCTACCTCTTTAAATGTACCTTGTCAAGACAAAAATAAAAATTGTTTCCTTTTTTACAGGTGCATTTAGAAGTAATTTATCAGCTATGAGCAGTCATACAAATTTACCTGACATAATTCATTTTGGTACAGAAAATTACGCTTAAAAGGTTGTATCTGAAGTTGAAATAAACAAACAAGCAAAATATGCATACTGCCATGAAAATATTCCAAGCAAGACTTTGGGCATGCTACAATCCACTAGCGTGGAATTCTACTGACAGGTGCATCAAAGCCAAGAAGAATGGCTTATTAGAACTTTTCAGAACAGTGAAAAGAATGGGCAAGATATTACACGGAAATCATAAATTGAATATAATTTTTTATAGTAAAAACATGTGGAGAAAAAGACAAAAGGAGTCAATCTTTTCTTTTGCTGCATTATGTTAACTACCGCTTGCACTTGTTATAAATGTCACTTGTAGGCTTCCAGCTGTTCTTGAATGGGTTTGTTTTTAAAGAACTGATTGAACAGAATAATTGTTTTAGAATGTTGAACAGTGTGGTGTGTTGGTTTTGCTTCTGCTTGTAAATGTATGCAATTGAAAAATAATGTTCATGCCTCAGACACCTACGATAAGAAATTCTCTAGGTATCTCGAAGGCTTCACACTCACTTAAGTGATTTGCCTAAGCTGTGTGTTTCCATTGTGCAGAATACATACTCCTGTGTCTCTGATTAAGTTAAACCATTCGTGATTCAAGACTCGTGTGGGATTTACATATCATTCCACAGTTGGATTTCTAGTAAAAAAGAAGTTCACTCTTTCTTTGTTGTTTGATGCTGTGTGGTTATCTACATTATAATCTTCAGCTTCTGCAATCTACTTCCTTAATTAGAGTAACTATTTTAAGCTGTAAGCTTGGTTTTATGACCCTCCTTGCTGATGTCATCCACAAATTCCCCTTCTCCCTTTTATTGTATAAGCTGGTTGGCTTGAGGCCCTGACTCTCTTCTTGTGTTGGTTTTATTCTGTGAAATAAATCTAAATCCTTCAGGGAAGTAACTTGTAATTTAAACCAGCAGCAGAGGAAAGCCAAAGCTTCAGGTTATAGCTGTACAATCAAACACAATTGAATTGTGGTGACTTAACAAGCTGCATCTTGCCAGCTGATAAGCTACAAGGGTCCATGAGCATGCCCTTAGCCCAATTAATCATGAGGGGATATAACTTAAATGAGTGAATGAGGATAATCTTAGTAGAAGTCAACAGAATAAATATTTTTTTTTCTGGGTTATTTAATGCTGCCCATACAGCGCAGCTTTGGTCCACAACCAAAAGGTGTGGATTGCATTGCAGGAACCGGGCATTTACAAGTTAGGCACTTCCTTCATAGCTATGTTACACACTCATTTTGTAGTAAACAGGAAAATGCTCACTTTTTAGCTGGGATTTGTATAACCTGGAATAGCTAATTAGACTCATAGATGGGATTGTTTGGATCCCAGAGCCTGTTAATTCTATTGAATATAATTCCAATAATTGTCAAAGGAGTGGCTGACTCAGACACAGAGCGATGCATTGCCATCAATTGAATCACACCTGAGTGTAGTATAATCCAGCTAACTTACCTACCTTAAACTAAGTTTAATTTAGCCTTTTAATAGGCAGTTAGGGTGAGAATCATCTCAACTGTTTTTATACATCTAAAATGTAATCATTTTTGGACTAGCGAAACTAAGCTAAGGAAGTTTTCTAAAATCTTTTTACAATAAAAACATCAGCCCCAGGTACAGATAAAAATGCTTTGTTAAAAGATATATACACTGGTCTGACCTATATAACACAGGGCAGAGAAATCTTACTTGGGAGCTACCGTTTCCTACATTAACTAAAACATAGTAACCTAGATTACCTGATTACCGCGGTAAACAGATGGAGATACTAGAGAAGATGAATCTCTCTCTTAGCGTGCGTTAACTGAAAAGCAATATACTCTACTTTCTCTTTATTTGTCCTTTTCCTGTCTTTTCACCTCTTGTGCGGGTTTTTCCCTCCCCGGGTAGAAGGTCATCTAACCTTTTCTTATCCCAACATAAAAAAAAATGAGAAAACATACACAGTTTGAAAAATTTTTTTCAGGTCAGGAAAACTGTACTTCTAGCAAACAGGACATGGCATGTAACATGCTGAAATGCCCTGCTAAATCCTGAGTTACTAGCTCAGTTTAACGAGCCTGTCTCCTACATTTAGTTAGAACTTACAGGAAAAGAAACATCTAACTACAAATAGAAAAAGGAAACTGAATACATGACTATGCAGAAGGAAAAAGACATAGCAAGCAGACAAAGTATAAAATCAATAGAAAAAAAATGTTGCACAATCCTGCATCATTTGCATCAGTATTTTGCAAAGAAACCCCAGCCACGAAAATTTGATTTTAAATTAATGACATCTTCTTTACATTTGAGTTTTATAGACTTATTAAGTCAGTAAACAAGATCTGTGCAGTGTGAACAAGGAATTTGAAATGGAACTTGAGTTTTTAGTTTGATCCCTCACAAATAGCTTTAGATACAGCAGTAAAACAGATCAAATTCATTTTTTTTCTCCATCTCTGCTGTCTACCTTCAGTAGTCTAGAAAAATTACTATTTTATAGTGAACAGTTCAGGATGAAAATATGAATTTCTGCTGCACAGTTTTACTTTGTGTTCTGATTCAGAAGGAAATGAAGACTGTAGAAAATGTCTTTATGAAAACATGTGCTGCTCTGTTTACCTACTGGTGCAGAATTGATATTGTAGTGTTTTGCCCTGTCTGATTTGATGACTTGAAAATATCTGAATCAAATATAAAGGAACATACAAGAAGCTCACAGCAACAAAAACTGGAATGAAAAATAAAACATTTTTTCAGTGTTTGCTCTGTTTTAAAAAGATGAAGTCCTGCTGTACGTGCTTGTATTTATGTTTTATTTGTGTTTGTAAAGCCCATAAGAAAAATGCAGCCTTCATGTCGATAGAGATTGATAGGACATTACTACAACATTCAGAATATAAAAAGTAGTAAAGGATTATTGGCAAACAACAGTCTTGCTGAAGTGGTCTTGAATTAAATGTCATGAAAAGCCATGAGGGCAACTTTGAACATAGAAGGCAATCATTAAAAATGAAAAATCGCTTAATGCAGGTGCTCATAGAAGATCCCTCTTATATCTTTTAATTTTCTCTTTTTAAATGTTCATCCCTGGTAAATAAATCTTTCTGTATCCTTTATAAAATGTCAGCGCTGCACTGTACTTATTGGTAGTAGTTAAGAATAAAAACATGGGGAAGGAAACCATAAACATGAAGAACTATAGCTTCCACAGAGTACCTGTGAGTTCACAGTTCCTTTGGGAATCACAATGTTGAGCTTTACACTTCGCATGCAAATACAGATTCATTTGAATTTTGTATCTTCTATTTCCATTTTTAGGATGCTTCTCTTATATACAAGCTACTCTGATCCTCAACTCAGGGATTTCACAGCTGCACACACCAATGTGCTGTACCTTCAGGTTGATAGTTCAGCTTAGATATGCATTTCTTTCAGGCTGGCTGCGTATCGTATTGAGTCATAGGTCTGAACTGCAGTCGCCTGGAGTTAGATTGGGTCATGTTGCTTTTTGGGAACTGCTACAGTGGAGTATGTTTCTTAAACAGTGCTTCAGCCATACTGGAGTGCCTACTCTAGCAGTTGTTATGGTTCTCTTTCATTCTGGGAACATCCCAGGAAAGAGATTATACCAATACTCTCCTTCTGCAGAAAGCTAGCAACTTATTGGTAGCCTAAATTCACAGACGTTTACTGCTTCCACCATTCCTGTCACCAAGTTAATTCGTGTAGTTAGGAAAACCTCCCCAGATAGCTATTCTCCTTTTCTTTCTACATCCTGGCTAGACAGAGAGAAACGTCTGCCCTAGAAGATGCAAGATCTGAATAAGGCACACAAAACATCTTGACTGAAACATAGTCTACCTCTGCATTTGCTTTCCTACACCTTTTTTTCCCTCATTTAAAGTAGTAAAGAAAATATTTGTATGCCCTGAATTATGGTTGATTTTAGGGTTTATTTACTGCAATGTATAGCTCTTGCAAGTTTTTGTTGTAATGATTTATTTACGAGTGTGTTGTCAAAGGCCAGACATCTTGCTTGTAAAGAAGCACAATATTCCAAAGTGCCTAGTGAAATCTGGAAAGTTATAGTGTTCCTTTTAGTGCCATGTACCCTAACCTCTCTGCAGAATGGTGAGCAGTGACGGTTCTGCCAATTTATTCTTCCCAGCTTTCCTGCACTCACACAAATAATGCATCTGAGCAGAGTAAGAGGATTCAGCTCTCTCAAGAACTACAGTGGAGGATGTGCATCTGTCTCAGAAAATTATTCCAGAGCACAGTATTTGAAAAATGATTACAGATACCAAAAAGAAAAAAAAAGACTTGATAATACTTTTATGTAAGGCTAGACAGTTTAGAAGAACTCCTAAATGAGCGAAAATAGAGAAACAGAGGCAACTATATCTGTTTATTTTTGTTTTTATTCTGTTTTGTTTTTGTTTCCTGTTTTACTCGTGACAGCATCTTTTCAATTTTGTATGATAAAGGCCAAACTCTCTGTAAACTTTACTGAGCTGTTGTCAGCAATAGTACATAAGTAGAATATTCTGTCATTTCCCCTAGGTTAAACTTTTATTATAAAGGAGAAAACATTATGGTAAATAGGAACAAGCGTATTCAAGAAATAATAATCTTTAAAGTCAAAACTTAATTTTTATGGAAGGAAGCAAGTTTAAAGTACCAGGTAAAAGTAATAAACAGAGTAAAGTATGTCAGTCTAAGTTATTTTACTACAAGATACACACCCTCCCATATACTTACAATACATGTATATGCATAAACATGCCCAATAGTAATAGTTGATTTTTCCCCCAAAGTCCCACCTAACAAAGTAGCATTCGGTTCAAAGTCAAGTAGCTAAGCCTTCACTTTGAACTCCCCTTTTCCTTTTGAAAAAATGAACTCCTTTCTCTCAGCAGCAGTGCCTGTGCTCCAGAAAACCCCTGTGAACTGCTGAACCCAATCACTGCCTCTTAACAGAAATTGGTTGCTGAGCAGTATTGGGCCTGAGTTTTGCTGCTTGAACAGAGAGACTGAGCCAAAATGAAGCCATGTACATAAATTGGTCACGACAGCTGATGTGATATGTGAGAGCATAGAACTGAGCCAGCAACATGTGTTTGCAGCCCATATCTTAAGTTGCATCAAGAGAAGTGTAACCAGCAGATCAAGGGAGGGAGTCTGCCCCTCTGCTATCAGGAGACACCACCTGGAATATTGAATCCAATTCTGGGGCCCCCAGTACAAGAAGGACATGGAACTGTTGGAGTAGGTCCAGAGGAGGGCCACAAAGATGATCAGAGGGCTGGAGCACCTCCCCTATGGGGACAGGCAGAGAAAGCTGGGGCTCTTTAGCCTGGAGAAGAGAAGGCTCTAGGGAGACCTCTTCGTGACCTTCCAGTACTTAAAAGGGGCCTACAAAAAAGCTGCAAAGGGAGTCTTCATCAGGCAGTGTAGTGATAGGGCAAAGGATAATGGCTTTAATTCAGAAAAGGATATAATTTCTGCTATAAGCTGTATTACTTCTGTCATGGATTCCCTTCTATTATGACTATGATTTATGTAAATTCACACACAAAAAAAATGATTTTTTTTTTTTTTTTTAAAGTAAATATGGTAGATTGCAGAGAAAAGTCATGAAGTATTTTGAATCCTAAATGAATATTGTGTTAATATGGAGCTTTAACAACACAAACATTAAAATGTTTCAACACAAGGTTTTGTTGCTTTAAACTAAACATATTTTTTTTTCTTTAAGCATTGAACAGTGAATGGTATGCATCACATTCACTGGTCCAGACAATGAAATCACAAAATATTGGATTTATATATTATAACAATATTCTTTCCCTTACCTTGGCAATGAAATAAGAAATCTAATTTTGTTAGTCTAAACGAAATCTTTATATCAATACAAAGTCCAAAGACTAAAATTCCAGAGAATAGTATCTGGCTGGAAGCCATGAATGTCATCTGAGCAGAAAGGAAATTTTTTCAACAGGTTTGGCTTCCTTGTAGTTTTTTCATGTGCCTTTGGATACGTTGTCTCAAAACATTTAGAACTCTCTAGTTTAAAGTTGAAACATCAACTGTTATAACACCAGTGGTAATGCAGCTCAGGAAGCCATTGCTGTAATATACTGGCAAATGTAGTAATTCATGGTAGAAAGATCCATCAGATGTTAAATAAACAGGCATGAAGAGTACCTGAGGAGTTCCATGAATAGCAGTTTGAAGGGGGATGCAAAGGACTTCAGAAGAAAGTGAGAGACATGTGTCTATCAATTTTGCAATTACAGAGTATTTACTGTCATCTGTTGCCATTAACACTCATCTCCATTATGATTATCCTATACCTACCAAAAACCTTGGAGCCTGTTTGAAAGGTCTTTCTAAAAGGATAGAGAAGAACATGAAGCATGGAATTACACCGGAAGGGAATTCTGGAGGCCTTATACTTCAGTCTCACTCCTCAAATAAGGCCATCTACAGCCACTTGCTCAGCTGGCTTTTGAACATATTCAAGGAGGGATAGACTACAACCCCTTCTGGGGCTCACCACCCTCACAGTAAAAAAGCTCTTCCTAGTCTTCAGACAGAACTTCCTGCATTTCAGCTTGAGCCCATTGCCTCTTGTCCCAGCACTGGGCACCTCTGAAAAGAGTCTGGCTCTGTCTTCTTTATACCCACCCTCCAGGTATTTATAGACGTTGAGATCCACCCCTTGTCCTTCCCCAAGCTGAACAGTCCCGTCCCAGCTCATTCATAGGAGAGCTACACTGGTCCCTGCATCATATTCATGGCCCTTCTCTAAAAATGCACCAGTAGCAACTTGATGAATAAGCCCAGAACTGGACCAGTGTTCCAGCTGTAGCCTCTCTCTCCAACTACTGTGGAGAGAGAGGAAGGATCACTTCCCCAACCTGCTGGCAACATTTTGTATAATGGAGCCAAGGATACCATTAGCCTTCTTTGCAGCAAGAAAACATAGCTGGCACATTTGATTTGGTGGCCATTAAAACTTGATTTTTCAAATTTGATCATTCCTGTATGAAAGACTTCAATCTGAAAAAAAAAAAAAACCACAAAAAAAACAACCAAAGACAGCTCATACTCTTCCCCCTTTTCTTATGTATGCTGCTTAAGACCATACCTTTTGGTATGTTTTTCTTAAGTTGAATCTTTTGAACTTATAAATCCTCTGTAAAATAAAATCTCCAAACCTTGATCCTAAAACTTTTACCTCAGCTGTTGCAGTGTATGTTATTCCAGTATATGTCTAAATAACTCCCTTGATTATTTACACAAGGGAACAGAGTCATAGACATCCATGAAGCTGTTACCCTCCAGCAACTGTGACTTCCCCTTCCCCCCCCAGTTTTTCCATGACTTGTAAGATTGTTGGCCAATGAGAGATTCCTCTCTCTCCCTCTCTCATCTTTATGATCTATTCAATTACCCTTAGCTGTAAGGTGGCAGGCAAAGAAATCATAATTTCACTGTGCTGGAAGGCCATAGATCCAATGCTTCCTCAGGGGCAAGAAGAGCACTGGTTACACTCTATCTCTGGAAAGCAGGTGTTTCTGAGCTGCTGTGAAAATGCAGTCAGGTTCCTGCTAAAAGCTCAAAATAACTGTTAGTATCTAATGTTTTAGACCCAAATTATTTATTTTCAATGTATATAAGACTACAATTCCACAAAGTACTATTCAGTTAGTAATTTTAAAACCACATGGAGGTTGTGACAAACAGGCAGGGACAACAAAAATTTATTAATACAGATGTTGGATTGCTTACTGACATAGTTTTTTTTACGCTGCAGGTTAATCATTTCTCTCTAGGAATGCGCAAACAGGAGAACGGAGATGGTTCAAGTTACCTCTCAGTTAAGAACTGTGATTCCTTTATGCACTGACCAGCAACACAACTACTGAGGCTTTGAACCGATCAAGAGCAAGGGAATACTCTGAAAAGGAGTTACAGGCTGTAGAACTATTAAGAAATATCCCTACCTGATTTTTAAGGAGATCATTTTAGGTGAAGTATTCAAGACTCCTTCAAAGATTCCTTTGGATCCTGTTGAAGGCTCTAGGTATGTTCAACCTTTTATCAGGTGGTATCACTGCAGATATTTAATATGTCTTCAAGATAATTTTCTCCTATAAAAATACACTGCATTGGCTAATTAAGAAGGCTGCAGTTCCTTTTTCTCTGTCTGCCTGCACCAGAAAGGAAGAAACTGAGGTATCTAGTAAGACTGCAACACTTAGAACAGTAACTTGTACAGCTCAGTGCCAGCAGGCTCCAGTAAGGGAAGGCAAAGACAGAGCTGAAAAAGAGGAGAAAGGGAGCTGCAGCCCCCCATGAAAGTGCAGAAAAAGTGATAGAGTCACTTGTTAGAAGCATAGAAGCATAGCAGTCCTGAACTGGTAAGCATGTGGTGATCTCTGGAAATATCAGTTTATTATGCTAAAGGAAAGTTAAGAAAACTCACAGGGGTAAAGTTAGGGACTTAGTATAGAGGTTTGGCTTAAGTGTCTGGATTTCAACTAAATGCCCACCTGATTGTAAATCAAATTCCCACCTTCTCTTTAGCTCAGCACTCCCAGAGCTTCCTAAACATCAAACATAGCCCCTATCAGTACTGACAGGTACAGAAAGTGATTTACCTTAGTAGTAACAGCCAGATGAATTATCTGACCCCAGGACAAAACATTCATGTTTCCACTAGTATTTAATACTCATCTTCAGATTTAAAAGGATATATTTTTAAAAAAAATATATATATCATCTTGACTGAAAATTCCTGAGAATGTTTAAAATGGTCATATATACTCAGATAATCAACACAGCAACTTTTACTTCCCTTACAGAGTGGCTGGTATTATCATACCATGTATGTAATGCAACAGAAAGCGCAGCAATAACAGCAGAGCCCAGCATGGTCCCAGACTGCAACAAGAAAGGATTTGCTCAAATGCAGCAGCCACAGGTAGAGAAATAAAAGAAAGAATCTACTTATCTTTAGAAAACCTTAGGTAGGCAAGGATCACCAGCAAAAGATACACTTACCTCAACCGCCAACCTTTGAATGAGGTCTGGGAAGGGGTGGATCCTGGCTGCACCCCTTCCAATCACTCAGGTACATTGCATTTACCTGACTTCCCCTGGATTGGCACTGCCTTCCTACCAGGTGTTCAATCACTGGCTCAGGCCGTGACTTAGCATTTCCACTACAATGTATGTAATTCTTCTGAGAGTGCTAAATAAAGTTATATGTAATAAAAATAAAACATAATTTGAAAAGTAATTTTAATTATTTATTCTTATAATTAAGCTGTATTAATGCCTTTTATTATCCATATTAAAAATTCACAAGGATTTTCATCCCTTTCATCTTTGTTAGATGTGTCATAACTTGTTATGTATTTTCATGAACTATTGATGAATATGAAACGCTCAAAAGCAATTTTTTTTCCTTTTAGTTATAATGACTATATGGGGAGTGTATTAATATTTGAAGAAAAAGTCATATTTGCTAGTTAGTATCATTTCTTCTACTTTTCCTTACTATGCTATACAAAGGCAATATCCTTAGTACTTAAGAGACTGGAACGGCTTGTAGATGAAACAAAGTCATCTAAATAGTATATGACAAATGTATTCAAACATTATTCTGACAACATGAAGTGTGCAGAAGTTCTGAAATACACTGGTAAACATTATGGTGAAATAGGCAGCAGCTTCAGACTTCAAGACAACTTAATATAGAAGCTAAGGTTTTGTATGAAAAAAATAAAACCCTCTCCCCAATTTTCATTATTTAGTTTTAACTTAAACCCATTTTTTTAGGGAGTTAATGACTTGCTTTCAATAGAAGGATGACCACATAAAAGTAAAGTAGGGTGAGCTCATACTTAGGAAAGAGTACAGAAGAAATCTGGAATGTGGGTCAACCTCTAATTGTAATTATCACTATTTTTTATTTCATAGAATCATAGCATCATAGAATCAGAATAGCTCAGATTGGAAAAGATCTTAATCAAGTCCAACCGTGACCTAACCATACTACCCTAACTCTAACAACCCCCTGCTAAATCATGTCCCTGAGCACCACATCCAAATGGTTTTTAAACACATTCAGGGATGGTGACTCAACCACCTCCCTGGGAAGCCTATTCCAGTGCTTAACAACCCTCTCTGTAAAGAAGTTTTTCCTGATATCCAATCTAAACCTACCCTGGCACAACTTGAGGCCATTTCCCCTCGTCCTGTCGCCTGTCACCAGTGAGACCAGCCCCACTCTCACTGTAAGCACCTTTCAGGTACTGGAAGAGAGTAATAAGGTCTCCCCTCAGCCTCCTTTTCCCCAGACTAAACAGCCCCAGCTCCCTCAGCCTCTCCTCATAGGGCTGATTTTCCAAGCCCTTCACAAGCCTCGTTGCCCTTCTCTGGACCTGCTCCAGTACCTCCACATCCTTTCTGTACTGAAGTGCCCAAAACTGAACACAGTACTCGAGGTGAGGCCTCACCAATGCTGAGTACAGGGGCAGGATGACTTCCGTAGTCCTGCTCACCACCCCCATTCCTGATACAAGCTAGGATGCCGTTGGCCTTCTTGGCCACCTGGGCACACTGCTGGCTCATTTCAGCCGACTGTCCATCATTACACCAAGGTCTCTTTCTGTCAGGCAGCTTTCTAGACACTCTTCCCCAAGCCTGTAGGGTTGCCTGGAATTGTTGTGACCAAAATGCAGGACCTGACATTTGGTCCTCTTGAAACTCACACAGTTTACCTTGGCCCATCAATCCAGTCTATCCACGTCCCTCTGTAGTGCTTTTCTACCCATTTCTTGTTTCTTATCTCTGCTTGCTTTATAGTCTGGATATTGACAAAGTGTTTTTAGGCCAAGTCATTTTCTGATACACTGGACTTTCAGTGTATCATAAAATCATATCATAGAATCACAGAATGGATTGAGTTGGAAGGGACCTTAAAGTCCATATAGTTCCAGCTCCCTGCTGTGGATAGGACTGCCGCTCACCAGATCAGCCTATCCAAGACCCCATCCAACCTGGTCTTGAGCAACTTGAGGAATGGGGTATCCACAGCTTCTCTGGGCATCCTGTGCAAGCACCTTGGTATATCAAGAGCTCTGAAAGATTTATACTACCTTTTGCTGAAAAGGGTTCTTTGTTTAAAATTAGTAGGACTTGCAATCCTAAATCACTTAGCTGCTTTGGGAAAACCCATCCTTTAACAGCCTTAATGAAGGGTGTGAATGTAGATGCATTCTTAAAAATCCCCTTTATCAGTGCTAAGAAAATAAAATAATTATGCCTCATTAACACCAAGGTAACTTGTATTTTAAGTTACAAGGACAATAAAGCAAAAAAGAGAAAAGAATACAATAAAATTGGAATTGTAGCACTCAACAATGCCATTCTTCACTACTCAACTCAAATTTATTTGCAGATCTTTATAAAGGCAGTTCCTGAATATTGTTATAAATTTGCATAAATTATGCATAAGAGTAGTACTGCACATGTGCAAAGCAGCTACAGAGTTGCCTATCTACCTGCAGTACCAAACATATCTTTTAAGAGGTCATTTTATTTCTTCGCCTCTAGATGTTTTGTAAAGCTCAAAAGCAATATCCTCATATTATGTATATTAAAATCTGCATTCATAATTTATTAATTAAGGTAATAGAAAGCAGAAGTGCAAATGGTTTTGAATTTAGTTTTGTAAAAGCTCATACTGATTGAAATTTAAGTACATAATTTTAGCAAGGAAAGCCTCTGACTTGATTTATTCCATAGCCTGATTTATTCCATAGCAGTGTAAGAAAAGCCAGGCAAAAACAAGTCAAGAATAAAATAGAAAAATATTCCAGGGAAAAATTAAGAGTGAATTCTATAACTGTTTGGCACTGATCTTGTACAATGAATCTGTTCCACGCTCAGATGAAAAGTTGTCATAATTGCTTACTTAGCACCCTTCCAACATATCTTAAGGCAGTCAGAGTTTGCATGTGAAGTTAGTTGTGGGATTACTCAGCAAGTAATAAGACAAGTTTGACTTTCCATCTCCTAAGCTTTTATAACAGCATTCTGTTTTTCTTCTAGCTATACCAGTGCAAATTTAATTAATAACAGAAAAAAAATACAATTACTAGACAAAACTTATGCTAGAAAGTTGCTATGGACAGAAGCATTACTCAGAAACTCTGGCAATAAAAACAGGAGTAGAAGCTAGTCCTTCAGGGCAGCAATAGCTTTCTTACATTTTCTTTTCTTTGTAGCCTTACTATTCCAGCTTCAGCAATTGAGGTCCTGCACACAACAGTTTTTTTTCATTGCTTAGATGTGATTTATCTACAGATCCATTCCACTGTGCAGAGAACAAGACAGAGATCTTGAGGAAAAAACAGTCAACCATAACATAATTAAAGATGGTATCATAAAGCACAGGCAGCAGGGACAAATGAAGTCTGCCTCCCCCTCAGAAAAACACATTTAGATATTTAGGAAAAAGTAGAACACTTATTTTACCAACTGAAAGATTTCACTGATTATTTAATCAGTTGTACATTATTAGCAATGGACTGAGTATTGCTGGCTAACTCTTCCAGAGCAGAGCAAAGCAGTAACTAAACATGCTCTTTTGCCAACAGAATATTCCACAACACAGTAAGTATTGTTCAAAATAAAATTTACTCCTGAGAAAATAAGTCACACTGTAGCCTGCTCCTTGATTTCAAAAGGAAGAAAAAAAAAAAATGTATCTGCAAGTATTTTATTAAAAAACATAAAATAAAAAAAAGCTCCCAGGAGACAGTATTTAAAAAAAGAAAATACTTAAAGCATCGAAATCAAAAGTATATCAAAAAGCAACAGTATCCTATTGTCATGGCAGCCCATCAGTAACCTAATTGCGTGACAGATTCATCCAGACAAAACTTGAAGGTTGCTAACAGAAGTGTCTGATGGGAGCCTTGTGAGGGACGGATGCCACTTTTGGAAAAACAGGCTTTATGGCTAGAAATTGGACTCACTGTGATTGTTGTCCAGAGATAAGAAGGCTGAAAATACTGTTGGGTTTTACTCAAACAGAACTCAATTTCTTCAATAGCAAAGGCACCAATTTCACAATATGTTGACTGGGAGAATATGATGGAAATTCAATGCCCCCCAGACTCTTTTTGAGAAAGAGTCATAAAATGACTATACTGAGCCATTTAATTTTTGAGAGTATCATCCTGAACTTTCTGCTTATTTTTATGAAAACAATGAGTGTATATGGTAAAGGGCTTCAGTATCCTCTAACCAAAGGACATAAAAGTATTATTAGTAAGGAATTACAGTAAAGTGATCTTACCTCAGACATTTGATTACCTTCAAAATTATTTTGATTTGGTTTACAGTAGACATACAACTATGTGAGAAGCTTTTTCACTTAAATGCCAGCAGTTACTCCAAGGCTTCATCTTTATCACAAACATTTTTTCCCCAACAAATGAATTCTCAGTGTTCACTATTTGGAAGTTTTTAGTGTATTTTTTAAGTGCAGTGAATGCCAAGGACAGTTATATGTAAAGATATGCTCATGGCTGTTCATTAAAGGTCCAGAAAAGAGAGGAAAGCTGATGTTTAAAGCCTTAATTTACAATGTAGTTTATTAATTATACCTTAGTCAATAAAACACAAGTTGCAGGATAAGAGGGTTTGCCCTCCTTTTTTTTTTTTTTTTTTTTGTTTGTTTGTTTGTTTGTTTTTAAGTTAATTTGGAAGTTGTGTGCTGACATGAGAAAGGAAAATGTGGTAACATGAGATTGCTCACTGGGATGGCTGCATTTGCACAGACGAAGGTTAGGGATGAGTGAGAAGGTCTGCAAGCTACACATAAACTGACCAACCCCTGATGTGTAAGCGGCAAGACACAGCTGGTTGCTGCTAAGTCCTAGAGGCTGTTCTACACACTGCTTCACATATTTGTGCCTTCAGCATGGGATCTCCAGCCCTTTCAATTCATGGTGGAAACTAAATGCATGGAAGATAAAAGCACAGCCCTTAATCTATGATCAAAAAGAGAGGAAATATCCCATGCCTATAGGAAATGAGGATTCTATTTCCTCTTGTAAGGGGAGCCTAAGCATGTTATCCAAAATCCAATTCACCCAACTTTCTAGTATAAGCATAAATTGTTTAAATTGGTTTCCACAGAGCCCACTGTATCCAGCTACTGTGTGCTTCCTGACAGCAAGTTTAATTTGCTTGGAAATTGAAAGTAAAATTCACATCCTTTCTGCAATGCAAAACATTGTGCATATTTAATGAGCTAACATATACTCATACTGCATAAACAGCACCCTTAAGGTTGATTGAAATATGATTTAAGTGTAAATCTTCCCCCATACACACTGTTTTTATCTTTTAAAATAGCATTAAATACACTTTACAGCAATTGAGCCTAGTGAATTCCATAGTAGAAGTGAGATAATTAAATATGTTTCTCCTGTAAAATTTCAGAACACTACCTTATTTTCTGAGCAGATGCAGCAGTACAAATTAAAGGTACATCAGCAGCTATTCACTTTGCTCAACACAGAAATGGACACTAGTGTGACACTTGATAGCAATAAGTTATTGGGGCTCCTTTCTAAGTATCCTGCTCTAATTCTGGAGTGCAGAACAATTGGAAGGAAAAAGAAAAAAAAGAAAACAAACAAAAAACCCCTACCAAATCCAACAACAAAGAA
The DNA here is from genome assembly GCA_030625065.1 of Alectoris magna. Lineage (NCBI taxonomy): Eukaryota > Metazoa > Chordata > Aves > Galliformes > Phasianidae > Alectoris > Alectoris magna. The sequence goes on from CM060562.1 coordinate 61,709,194, forward strand.
ACACTACCCAAAACTAATTTGGGCGTGAGACTAAGTAAGACTTTGGAACACATTCACCTTGCAGTAGGTACAGTTCAGCACAGTGAGTCTGAAAGTAGTCTTCATGGGACATAGTACAGAAAGTTTGTCGTCTTCCATTAAGTTTGTGCTTCATATTTAACCTTTACAAAAGTTTTCCTGTAGCTTTGGGAAGACAGATGATTACCTACAAATGGAACAGAATTCCTCCTTGCATGGTACTTAGGATGTAAATAATAACCCACAGTCAGGAGATTAAGGTAGGCTGAAATGCAGTAACTTTAATTTACAGACTGACTGAATGAACTTCATTCATTCTGAAAACCTATAAATCATCTGTGTCACGAGTGAAACACTGGAAATCCAAAATATGGAGGGCAGAACCTTATCTTTTCCTGTACCACCTCTACAGATTGGTTTTACTGTGGAAGGAACACCATTTCTTCAGGGGCAGTGAATATTTTCACCAGCATGAAACAAAACAGACATCCTACAGGTATTCTTGAAAAGCCATTGCTAGTTCAAATACAGATGTTTGAATTTTCAGCATTTTTCTCCTGTTTAGACAGTTCATATCAGAGTTGGCCTTGAAAACTTCCTTACAGATAAATGAACATTGAAAAATAATTTATGATATATTTTACCACCCTTAAAATTGTTAACATGATATCTTTATAAATTTCAATGGAATTAATATAATTCTTAACAACAGTTTCAGTATTTTTTTTTAATCTATCAGCTTCAGTGAAAATCTTCTTTTTCTACTGTTAGTAGTCAAAAGATATTTGTGTCCATAAAATAATTTCTCATTCCTTTTAGATGTGGAAGAGCGGAGAATATCAGCCATAGACTCCACTAATGATTACACACTGTATAAGTAAGAGGAATATAGAAACAGATGCATTGCTGACTTTGGAACAGTGTGAAACATTTAAGGGAAAGAGCAGACATGAAAACACACATCAGTGGCATGGACCTGAGATTAAAAATTCAGAAATAAATAAGCCTCTTCAAAGAATATTTTTAAAGATCTTTCCTGTCATTTGTCAGAGACAAACACAAAGAGCACCTTCCATTTTTCTACTTCTGCTTTCTCCTTTTCAGCCTCATACTTTCAGCAATCCCAAAACACTTTCAGAGCACCTTTCAGCGTTCCAGGACTGTTTCGTCTTTTGAACAGTGTACCAACAGGTTTATTCTGCCCACTTCTCCCTGCAATCAACCAGAGTTTCTGAGTGTCACTATGTCTCCATACTCTCAGAGTTATTTTCAGTATGTTCTTTATTAATGTCTCCAACTCAACATAAAACAGAATAATTGCTTATATTGAATCTAATGAATATTTTTTTTGAGAACATAATGCAAGACACTCAATAAAAGTAGCAGAAACACGATTCAAACTCCCCTTGACATAATGCTGCAATTCTTCAACTAAACATTTGTAGGAGTACTGAAAAGACCTTAACTAGGCAGTGGAAGCAAAAAGGTAAACTTCTGCACAGCAAAATGTGTGTTAATGCCCATCCGAGCTGGGATGTTCACACAGCATAGCCTCAATCTCCAAGGAGACCAGTGGCATGTTGCATCACCTGGGACAGCAATATTCTCCTCTGTGAAAGGTATAAACTCTCCAAGTACAGCTTACAGTACTGTAAGCACACATCTTTTTTTCCTGGAAGTAACAGACATTTACTAAATTACTGCCCACCTCTCAATGGGATTGAAGAGCTGAGCTCTGGCTCACAATAACAGGACTTACTGCTCTTGCTTCCTGCTCTATTGCACAGCATAGACATAACAATCCTGAATGAGTAATAGATCATGTTGAAATATGTCATATGCACATCTCTCCATAGCTATTGACCATCAAGCAAAAAGTTGTTACAATATACCATCTGACAAAATGCAGTCAGTGCAGGTGTCAAGAAGCGGTGCCAAGACAAAATTAAACTGGATGTGATTCCCTCTACATGGAAATCTGTCAACTCAAGCTGGAGTTTTGCTACTGGCTTCAAAGAAGAGAGTCATTCGAAGGATTTCTATGTCCTCCAAGAGCATATCATAGATGCAGACAGATTAGAGCTGGTCTTAACTAGCTTGGTTAACCATCCAACTGCAGTCTCACAGTGTTCCATGTGGGTCAGTTAGCCAAACACAGGCTATGGGAAAGGTGCATTCCCTTCCTGTACAGCTACAACTACTATGAAGACATTCATCTTCTGGAAGTAGAGACATTTGCTAAATTACAAGAGTCATGATAAAGACCAAAGTGCTCCTTCAAACTTTGAGTTCAGGTCCACAGCTTCCAAACTACAAACCAATTCTTTTTGTAGGCTATTCAGGCAAAACAATGAACCTTCTTCCCCTCTCAGTTTCTGAAAACACATCATCCTTCAGGCAGGTTCTGGTGGAATTCTGTAACTATATGAAGGAAAATTTACTCAAATACTAGCATGAGATCATGAGAGCCTTTCTACTGACTAATTCATCAGAGCTCTAAGCACTGTGAACATTAATACAAAAATTATCAAAGAAAAACATACAGCTGTTTCAGCTACTGAGTGCAGAATTGATAGCTTTTTAACACGTAGGTCTAGAAATTCTTCAACTACTTCTTCCACATAAACTTATTCCTGCTTGATAAAAATGAATTAACTCACCTCAGTAAGAGATTTTTAAATCTCCAAGTGTTACAGATAACTTGTGCAGGAGAAATGAGACTTCATATGCCAGATTTTTGCTGACATTTTGAAAGATAGATAAAGGTCTTATTTTCCACTCTACTAAAAAAAAATTCCTTAAAAATATATTGCTGAATTATTTGAAAATGCATGATGTTTACATACAGAATACCATCTTACTCTTCCTAAATGTAAGTAAGAGTCACAATAGTACATTATTTGATGACCAGATGCTTAATCAACAATCAGTTTCTAAATAAGGAAACATTCTCTCCTATTGAAAAAGCTAGGATATATGCAGATAGCTATTGATTCTATTCACAGAAATACCTGCATAAATCGTTTTGTTTGTACAGGACTCTATGATTTATATAGATTTAAGATAATTTTTGGCTCAGTATCCTGTTTAATATATAAAGTTTTGTTGTTTTTTTTTTTTAAATCTTTAGTCAGCTAGGAGAATTCAGTACATTTTGTTTGCAACATAAATCTCATATCTATTTCAACAACTTTTCTAGTCTCTTGAGCCATTAACATTATTCTACTGGAGGCTCAGGAACCACATATGGGCAAAAAGTGCTCTGCAAAGACCTTGCTGTTGAGTGAAGTTGAGTGAATGCTAACACAGCAGATCCCATTCCAGTTAGAAAGCTGGTGTTTCATCTTGAGTTTTGCTTAGCTGCCCACTGCAGAGCCAAAGCTCCCAGAGGTCTGACTTTTGAGCTAACACAGCTAGAAACCATAAGCAGGATTTCACTATAGCAGCTTAGAAAGGTACTATGTAGATCAGGTCCTTTTGGTATCACAAAAAGAAAAGAAATATTTGTTGCTTTCTTCTGGCTGAGACTGTAGGATCTTGTCCCAGGGAAGCAGAAGGAGGAACGCAGAGGGGGCACAGATCCCTATGATCTGTCTGCCTTTGTGCACTTGCACCTGCTCCTTCTTCTAATCCAAGCAACAACAAAAGTTAAGGCTGCTGTCAATGTAACAAGAAGAGCTCCAGGCACATATCACCCATAAAATGAACTTTAATCCAACTCAAACTTAAATGACAATCATTTCAAATTGCTGATGTTATCCACTGTGTTTTTCCCCTTAGACAGACAAATGCAGGTGATGGAGAGATTGATGAAATTATCTAGTTTACGTGCAGTAACTGCAAAGTACATATGGCATTTTAAAATAATAATAAGAATTTAGATACTGCCATGCAATTTTTAATTAAATCAAAGGCTTAAAACATCCAGATCTGTTAACTGCCAATCTCAGTCGTAAGTGAAATATTTTCACTACGTTCTATCAATTGCAAATTTGGTCAAACAGTAATGAAGATCCTTTTTATTGTTATTATTATGTTCATATCCTTTGCTTTTCCTACTTCTTTCATTCTATAGCCAGAGCTCTTCATACAAGATTTGAACAAACAAAACAGGCGTTTCAAAGATCCTGAACCAAGCCCAAAATCTATGTGCAGAAATTTACATGCAGACAGGCTGCAAATGCTGTTTTACCATTACAGTTTTCCCAAGGAAATCATCCTATGATAGTACCTAAAACCTAGGTCCTAACTAAAACGCACATCATACAGTGCCATGTTCATTGGACAGGGTTTAAATCCGTTGGATGGCATTTGCCTGTTAAATTAAAAAAAAAAAAAAAGAAGGTTACTAAGCTTTCATAACGTCCAAATCTAATTGTATTTCTTGCTCTGGGAGGTTTTGTGGGATGCAATTTAGTATTTCTCCTCTGCCTAAGAGATAGACATGATGTTTCCTTGATAACAAAAAGGAAAAAGAAAGTTGAAAAAAGATACCACTACCATCATTCAATATTCAATATTCAACTCTACAGAAAAAACCTTTTTAGCCTTAGTGAATAAAACATCTGCCTAATACACTCAAATCCTCTCACTGGCATAGCTGCCCATAGAGGAAGCACAGCATCCACTCCCACTGAGTCATGGAACACTGACCCATACTAAAATGCTGCAAAAGGCAGAACAGAAAACAAACGTCATCAGTAAGTAACTAAACATGTAAGCAACTAAGAGCTCTTTTGTGCATCCCACCAGCATAGTCACAACTTGATTCTTGTTAGTACTGTGATTTCTTTCCATTTTGTATTTTGTTAAACCAGAGGATTTGACTGTTTTAAACTACACAATGAAATGTACAAAACAATGAAGGATATATTCCTCTGTTACCTAATCCAGCTGAGACTCTAGTCCTACTAGAAAGGCAAAAAACTTTCTTCCTCATTACTGGTAACACAATTTTCCCTGGAGTGCAGGAAAAACAGCTCTGCAGAGCTGTTGCTTTCCCTTTGTCTGTATTCCAGTGACCAGAAGGGACACAAAGAGGCCAAGAAGCGGAAGTCTTCTCCTTCTGCCCCCTTCTCCTGTTCCCTCATGCCGTGCTGCCCTGTTCAAGGTAGGTGCACAGCTTCCCTGAAAGCATGGCCAAAGACACTGCTGAGCAACTGGTCCCAGAGCAGCTGAGTGGGGTGCAGGATAAGGCCATACAATGCCTACAGATTGGAGCAGCGCAGAGAAAATAACGTTCTCCTGGCATTTCTCAAAGGTCATATGGTGCTCTTCTGGCTGAAAACAACATAAAAGAAAGAAGTAATGATCAAAGGAAAGAAAGGGCAACAGAGAAGCCTGCTTTGCACAGTTTGTCCTTATCCCTTGCAAAATAGTGACACATTAACTATCAGTCTGGTTACTTTGTAAATATATGAAGTAGGACTGATTTGGCTGTTTGTCCTAATCAAGGTAAAATAAAGACTGTAACTAATGTCACCCAGTGTTGTGCTTGTTTATAAACTGGGTTCTGTGGCTATAAATAAATACTGCTGAGCTGTAGCCTGGGTATTCAACTGGTAAGAGCTGCTTTTTCAGGGTAATTTAAATAAATGTTCACAGAATTCCCTAGCAGGATATTTCATTGGACAAATAAAGACTTGGTTTAGTTCTTTTGACAGTGTACTTCGTTTACAAAACTACCTTTAACCAATACTATTCTGGATGTGTCTTTAAGCATTTTGTACAATATCTGACATGTTCACTCCTGGCATACACACTCACTTTGACACTCTCTGTAGTATTCAACCGCTAAATAAGAGTACATATATCATAAAATGAATATAACTATTGCATGCTCTCAAAAGAAATTCCATCCACATTGTATTGTATTTACTTACACTATATGTTCCATTACAGGAGTGCGAGGAAGTTAGAGGAACTAAGCAAGCAAATGTGATGCTACCTGGATTTTGGATCAAGACATCTTGGCACTGGCCAAGATGCAAATGATTGGTAAGATTTGGTAAAAAATATATTAACAACCAAGGGGAAAACAAAACAAACTTTTTTTCCCTCTTTTTTTTTTTTTTAAGTAACACTTATCTTTCTTTCATTCTCTGTTCCAAAAAGGATGTAGTATTTTCTTATTTCAAACACCACTGCAAAGATACAGTCTGCTTGTAAGGGTGCAGTTTCAGAGAGGAAGGCAGTAGGTAACCGTAGGTAAGTAGTAGCAGTCAACCTCTTCTCTACCACAGGGAAGAGTGGGAAACAAGAGAATGGAGGTACTGATGAATATCTGTAAACGCCATTACTGGAGGAAGCAAAATTCTCCATAAGGCAGATGCTATCTTCTGGAAGCCTTTTTTTTTTTTTTTTTTTTTTTAATGACAACAGTGTCAGTCAGGAGGAACTGAAAAGGTGGAGATTCAACACATGTAGATGTTAGCATCTGCCACAGACATCCTTACACCCTGATCTATAGATTTGCACAATAACACCTCAGGTTCTCCTCTTTCTTCTTGATCCACATACAAAGGAGCCATTTAGTTACATACACTGAATGCCTCAAAGTACTATTTAAAAACAGGACACCACATACTTTTCTGTAGTAGAGAACATTTCCCAAAGTGTCCTTATATTTTCTCATTATTCTGCTTCACTCCTTGCTTGCATTTCTTAAAATGCAGAAAAGAAGATAATTTTTTTCCCTCATCCCTTATGGATGTTTTCTACCAATACCCACAGATTTACTGTATGGAATATATGAGACAGAAGAGGGAGGGAGAAATATGTTATGGAAGTTGCTCTTAACTGTTGATGCAAGGCCAGGGACTGGATCAGTACAGACAATGAATTACTTCTCTGTTCTATTGAATGTGTACATTCATAAAACCTGGAGGAAGAGATTTGTCGACTGGAGACTAGATACAACCTGCATTGAACTGTAAATTAGAAACATGAAACATTTTCTGAGTGCTACACTCATGCAATTATTTTTTTTTTTTAAGTAATGATATAAACAGCATAACAAAAAAAAATTAAACTATTGATTTCTCTGAAAGAGCAAAACATCCAGTGATTTTCAAATAAAATATCTATTGTATAAAAGGTCTTATATTTTAAATGCAAAAACTATAACTAATATAGTGTTAAATTTCTGAAGTAATTAACCCTAAAACCATGTATCAAAAGCTAAGCCTCAATGGTATTTAGTCATTCATATCCCATATTTTACATTAGTGCAGCAGACTAATGTATAAGGTTTACACTAACAGACAGAGAAAAATAGAATATTATGCATTTATGCTATGAAACCAACAATAAGAAATGGCAAATCTTTTCTGGTATATGTGCTGCAATGTTTTTAACCACTGCAGTAGGTTTATTCTCACTCTGTGTGAACACTGTCTTCAGATCCTCTGATTATGCAGTCTACCTGGCTTACACTTAGATGACCAAGGATACCACAGAAAAGCTGTGGTTTTTTCAGTCTTAAGCTAATTTTATTAAAGGGTACCTGCAATAATCTGTTGAAGGCAATAATTAATATAGTGATTCATAAACTCTCTGGGTACTGACATGTGACATTTTTCTAGCTGGGGGAGGAGGGAAGGAATGTATAACTGAGCTTCCTAACCTGCCAGTCAGGTTACTGGGTTCTGAGATAAAGAAATGCATTCTTGTTTGGAAATGGGAAGAAAATTCCTCTGTACACCTATGCTTGACAGAGGAGGAAGGGCTTGAGGTACACAGTCTGACACAAGAGAGATATTGTGCTGCCCTTTACCTCAGTTTTGTCCTCAACACCTTTCTGTAGTATCGACATGTAATTTTACTCTAGATACGGCATAATCATAAGATTTGTCATTAGTTCATTTAGTAAGTTTTAATTTTTTTTTTCACTTCAACCCTGCGCTCACTTATTAATTTTGTGCCATGGTATTTCTCTATAACTGTGCCAAAGCAGGAAATACGTCCTCCTCAGGTTCAGTATTTGATTCTTCTTGCCATTCAGTGAGAATTTTAGGCAGACCTGAGAAGCAATGATTTGTATTGATCTAGCTTCCAAACTTTTACATTGCAGATATTGAATTTTTAGACAGCTTTGCATTAAAAATAACTTCTTGAAAATAACAGCACATAGATTATTTTGTCTATAGATCTTTTTATCTTAACATCTTTCTCCTTTGTACCAGTGTCATTTTCTGTATTCCTTCACTTTCTCTACTTTTCACAAACCCAAACTCACCCCTTTGCCTCTATCCACTTACTTCTAATTGTGTCAGCTGTTCATGTGTCATTATCTCTGAGCTGGCATTTGCCTAGTACCAAGGCAGGCAAATGCACATACATAGGCAGCCAGATGCTTTTCATTATTGCTATTTACAAGGGAGACCAGAGCTATATATGTCACAGTTTGGAAACCACTTTCTGCGCACTGAATTCTGTGTATTTCTCCATTATAACATTTTTTTTGCTTTGTTTAAGGATGAGCAGTTGAATTTTCAAACCCTGTCATCCCTCCATTAACACAACATGGAAGGTGTGTTTGGAAAGGGCAAATTCTCCTACAGGGAATCCGTGGCTACCTCAGTGTATTTTTATTGTTGTGAACTCAAAGGCTTGAATGTCTCATCAATGCCTAGCATGCTGTCAGTTTTGCTTTGCGCCAACTTCTGTCCCTCTTTGGGACTTATGCTTTTTTTTTTTTCCTTCTATAACATGCAAAAAAATCTTCCCAGCAGATTGCAAGATCTTCCAGAGGAAACAAAGCAAAGAAAAACAAACAAACAAAAAAAACTACAGGGCAATACCAATACAAAAACCTGCTTTCAACAAGGAGATAAGCTGTCACTTCTTTATTTCAAAATGCACACGATGTGCGAATGCAAATGTCAGAATCGCCTGTAGCATAAACCATAATAGGAAACAATATAAGTTTACCATACCTGAATGCAAAGATCAGTCAGAGAAAGACAAAAATAGATTATTTTTCTCTTAATCAGAAGGGCTGACAAGTCAGTTGTGTTGGAACAGAAGAGAGAACTGACTTGCTTGCACACAAACAGGGACATAGTTACTATGCTGGTTTATGTAATGTAAAATAGATTCTTAATTTAAAAGAAAGGGCAGAGACAAAGTGCACTCCAAAAGGAATCACTCTATCATGGTCTCTGATCAATAAATGAAATTTATAACATTAGAAAAGGTCTCTTTGCATTTGCAAATGAAAAATACACCATGACACGTATACAATCTTTTCTACCCGTCACTGTGAAATAATGGCTATTTACCAGTAGGATAGTCCCTAATTTATTTTTCTAATAATCTAGCCACTGAGTAGCCTATAATACTTATTGATTGTGATCCTTCCAGATCAATAGCATATTGTTGAAAGAATCCTTCAGTTTTCCACAAAACAAAACAAAAACTTTAAAGTAGCACTGGCTGTACGGGGTCAGCACCAAGTGCTTCTCAAATTCCAATTGCTATATAAACCCACCAGCAAAGGTTGGGGTGCAGGCACCTGATTTTGGCCTTCCAACAGACAGATTTTAGACTGTTCCTCAGCTCCCTTCTTAGCCAGTTGACATACAAAGGGTCATAGATAGATTTCTAAGGTGAGTAAATTGAACAGCCTTCCAAACATGCCCATCTCTTATCAGTGGTCATAGAAGTTCTAGTATTCTGGTGGCAGCTAACAGGTCATGTTAATCTAGGTAGTCCAAAAGGACAACAAGAGAACTTTTAACTAAGTATTTTGGGAAGAAGGTTGGAAAGTGCTCCCCTCCACTGGTTCTTTCTGCAGTTTCTCTGAGAAGAAACAGATATTGGCTTAAGAAGGACACTGAATGACTATGAGAGAAAAGGTCCAGCAGGGACCCTTTGTATGTAGGTTGGCTATCAACACCAAACTTGAATCTGTGTCCCAGAAAACAAAGATTAGGATTAAAAGAATTAGTAAAATTACAGGTCTCCCTTTGGTGATTTATCAAATTTTTTGGATATATTGTGTTACACCTTCAAATGTTTCTTAACAAATCTGAGCGTTGTTATTAAACTGTTTTCAACTACTGCTTTTGAGTTCCTTTATTAGTATGTTCACATGATAGAAATGATAAATCAACTCTAGAAACATGAATTCCAGAAAAAAACAAACAAACAACAACAACAACAACAACAACAAACAAACAAAAAACAAACAAACAAACAAACAAATAATACAAAATATAACTAGTAAAGTTGTGGTTTACGGAAACTTGAATCACCCTATGCTGACAGCTGAAAGAAACTGGAACTGTTGTTATGACGGAGCACAATTCATTTTTTTTGGTGGGTTCTGGGTGCTGACCATCTTTATGTATAGGAAAACTCTTCATTCACTGTGCTTGTTTTTTTGGCCAGGATTGTGACATTTTACATGAGTTCTGTGTGTGAACAGAACTGAACGGGACAAATATATTTTCAATCAATCAATCTTATAGAGATAGAAATCCAGACTAATATTTCAAACTCCTCTTATCTTATTATGCATGCTACATAGAAAACTAGATTAAGAGGAATATATATCTTTCTCAATTTTGAATTAACAACAGAAATATACTTTAATCAATAACAATTAATATTTCATTCTGAGATAAATAACAGTGCCTGTTTATGATTCAGAAGAATCTTATGTGCTGTCAAGGAAACATTCAAGGTAAGTGGGTTACCAGTAAGGCTTCCTGCAGTATCTAAAATATTCATTATCTTAAGACTATCTAATAATTGCATGATTTTATACTGTAAGGTTTTGTGAGAGAAAGCAAATAAAGCAAACTCAAATATTTTCGGTCACCTAGACAGGTGTTACTGCAAGCTAACAAAAGAAATACCAAAAACCCATCCAGAGAATAGAAGCAAGCCTTACTTGCTGAACAGTCGTTTGACATTCCTTTTTACAGAGCCTGCCCCTTGGGCCAGGGTGTCTGTGATAAAGATAAGCTCACATTGTAAATGCTTGCTTTATATCCAGCTACATTGAACTGTGCTAAAAGCAACATTTGCAGTTAACATTACTGTGCAAATTTCTTGCTATTTTAGAGATAGCTCGAAAGACAACATTGTCGATGTTTCTTTTATACTAATACTTCTGTCCAAACTTCTCATCCAAGCATTCCTTATTTTAAAGGCTACTAGAACTGGAAAGTTTTTTACCAATTAAGTGCCAGTGAGAATATAAAAAGCAAAATCTCAAATACGGATTTGAATGGAACGCTAAAAATCATTAGCTCCTCTTTTCCAGAAAAACAACCTTTTAGAAATACCTATGACAATAATTTTATTTTCATGCAGGAATGTGCATGAAAACAGGAAGACAATGATTAGCACTCCTCCTTACACTGGCAAAGGTGTTCTTACAACTGGCACTACTGAAATGGTTCAAGAAAAAAGCGTAGGACACAGCCACGTTCAACCTTTATGATAACTGCAGGTAGATGAAAATGAAGTGACCCACTTGCTTTCACATTTGTCGCTGCAACCGTCCAACTTGGAGACATACATGTTCTTTCCTCAGGGCAAAAATGGCTTTTCTATGGCACGTTAAATCTACTGACATGTAAAAAAGGATCTTGTTTAAGTGATAGCAGCCCAAAGTGCAGCAAAATAATTGATAGCTTCCCTTCTTCTAACTTCATTAATCACATTTTAAATTTCTGTTTAGCTGTTCTTGAGAAATTTTGCTTCAAAATTTGCTTAAACCTATGTGGCCAAAAGTGCAAAATGAGAATCTAAAGCCTACTACCAAATCTATGCTATCCACATTTGCAAAGATGATCATGTTTTATCCTCACTTGTGAGCGCAAAATGTTTAGGCATCTCAGAATCCAATTTTGACTTACGAATGCACAGCTTGCTTTCAGAAATATGCTTGCATGTGTAATTAAAAGATATGGGGTAATGCTTACAGCTCCTGCCAAGGCATTCAGCAGAGAGCACCCTGGAGAAGGAGATGAAAGCAACTAGAGCAGGAGCTAGACAAATTGGAATATGGGGCAGAAACAGCAGGAGCCAGGAGCAGATAAAAGGTTAACGCAACAGTTGTGAGAGCAAGATGGGAAATGTATCCCAGGCAGGGCTTAAAACGGGTCCTGAGATTCACATGAAACAAACTGGCTAGTGTGAATTATGAAGATATAGTTCTATCTTGGGACTTCTAGCAAGCTTATAAATCATCTTTGCTTTTCTCTCATGGTTTATGCTATCATTGGAAAACCTTGATGGAAATATAAACTCCTAAGTGAGATATTTGTTATTCATTCTCTACCTTGTATATATAGCCAGTGAATGTTTGTTTACAGCAAGCACGACTTACACCTACTCATATTTGAACTCAAGGACCTCCGGTGATGAAAAGCATAACAATAATCTGCAGTTTGCCAAGCCCAAGCCCACCACAATACTTCGTCAAGGCACTGGAGAGTGGGAGGATGGAAGGCCAGAGGAAAGAAGAGGGTTATTTCTGTGTGCATGTCTGTAAGGAAAGGAACATGGTCAGGTGCAGGGTTAGGTTAGGCATGGGAGAAATGAGGAAAATCCATTTTCAGAGACTTGCAGTTACACAGCTTCCATTAAAACCAGTGGGAGATGTTAGGCTAAATTCCATGCAACACTGAAATTCGAGGGGAAAGTTTTCAGCCATTAACTGTGATATAGTTTAGTATGAAAGCTTAATGAGAGAAGGAAAATAGCATTTGGGGGGCAAGGCATTTGCATAGCCACTTTTTCTGCAGGTGTCTAATTGGTAGTGATACAGGTTTCATTAGAATACGCAGCAGGTTGTGGAGCAATCTAAAATGCCACTGAAGATAAATGCATTTTGTTATCAGCAAATGGAACTGCTTGCACTGGAAATCAACAGTGGAATATACTACACAATATCCATCCTGTATACTTCATTTCACTCAGTTCTGTGGAGAAATTGGAATACACAAAGAATTAACACCTTGCATGTTGGAGAGAAGTTACTTTAAAAGCCACAAGGATGGAAATGTAAAGTAGGGTGGAAAAAAGCAATCTATCCACTTTATTAGCACAGTGTTTACTGCAGTACTTGCTGGAGAAAAGGAAGCAGGTGGTGCAACAGAACCACCCTCTGAAGTTAACGAGCCTCTGTATTTTCAAGACACAGTGTGAGAAGGTAAAGAGGGCTTTTAACAAATCCTGTGTGTGAGAAATTAATTCCTAGATATGATGTTCTCTTGTAAGTGTGTGGTATTTTTGCATGGAAGATATTATGCTGCCTGAGCAGAAAATGGTTATTGTCTGGGAGTGGATAGGAATTACAAGTCACAAACCATGAGGAAATAAATACTGGTTCTGGGAAACCTCTGCCTCCCAACTCTTTGTTAAAACTTAGTGTGATAGTAAATACATACCTGTAAAACAAATGGAAATAAAAGTAGTACTGCAGAGTATTAAAACCACAAATATTAAAAAAAAATCAACCCAAACCAACCCAACAAAAAAATGTTAAAAAAAAATCAAAGGAAAAGCAACCTGCTAACAAAAACCAAAGAGAAACATGGGAGATGCAGAAAAGCACACAGATGCTGAGTTAAAATATTCTAAAAAACTACCACCTTCTAACATTTGTGTTATTTTATGTTCCCTAGCCTTTGGGATTTTTTTTTCCTCAGACTTTAAATAGTGAGCATGCCTGCATGGGACTACCTTCTTGTTCTGTGTTTGTAAAGCCTTTGGCAGGGATATCTTGGCCCATGGCTGACACTTCCAGGCCATTTGCTTACACAGAAAAGAGATATGTTGTTAACAAAAAAAACCTGTGAGGTAACTGAGTAATCAGAAAAGATGAAGAATTCATCTGACATTCTAAACAATACAGAGGAATTATTATTGTTTTGTTTTTTTTTTTTTTTAATATGATATGATTATCTCAGGTTTAAAAATCTCTCACATATTATAATCTCTGCATATTATATGTGTCCACTGGCCAAGAGTTTCCACCAGGAAGGTGATTTCTTACATGCAGAGTGAAAGTTTACTTACATTTCCAGTAATATATATATATATTTTTTTCTTCGGGAAATGCCCAGATATTTATAACAGAGAGACAGGCAGGCACCTCACTGACCACTTTGAAGAATGCCTCAGCACAGAGATGGAAAACCTGACAGATGTGTTGTATCCACACTCACTCTCAGGAATCAGGGCTGCTCATGTTTCTCCTGGGCCTTCTGGCTGCCAAGCAGTAAAAACCCATCAGAGCTAAATATGCCATCCACTTTGAGTTCCCCCCAGTCTGAAGATTAAATGAGAGGTTCTTAGTCAACTACTACCAATATATTTGCAGGTTTTCCATTCTTCTCACTAATCACCTGCCTGCTGAGACCTGCCACAGATCCAGCACATCATCTGTCTTAAGAAAATTGTTACTTTCAATTAGAACTTGTGTTTCACATAAATTGTGTGTGTGTCCTGAATCTCACCAAGTTAATAAATATGCAGAGCTCTGTACTTATCTCTGTATTCCAGGAGCTACTTTAGAATAGTTTTGAAAGAAAAAATAAGTTTCCAACATCTTACTGCTTGCCTGTTATTTTTCTCTCTTTCTGCCTAACTCCTTTTTTTCTATTGAATTTTTGAGCCCACTGGTAGATATTAACAAAATCTGCCAGAGACATCTAGATATTAAAATCATACAAATTTCATGAAGAGATGAAATGGGAAAGAGGAGCCAATTACTCACTGAGAAAAAACCTAAAATGAGTCTACAGTTTTCCTAAGGTCTGGCTTGGTGGATCACCAAGGTGTTACACTTTGCATAAGTGCTTTTATTTTATTTTATTTTTTATTTTATTTTATTTTATTTTATTTTATTTTATATTTTCAAAAATTTAGGTATTATCACAAATGAGAAATAAGAGTGCCAGTAATTGAGGTAAGATCTGAGAATTATTTGTGAAGGCTGTAGAAAGGGAGAGAGTACTGTGGAAGAGTACATTGGCTGGGCAGAGAGTAGTGGCAGTGATCATGACTGTGTAGGACACAAAATCATAGGAAATCAGGTCTTGGTTGTTACTCTGCACATGCGACAATTAGTTTTGTATTTGCTGATTTCTATTCTATCTTTTTGGGGTTCTGCACTTTGCATGGGGTTTCCCAAGTCTACATTCTGAATAATAGAAGTATCCAGCCTCCATTTGTAATTGCCAATATGATACAAACTTCTCCAACTCCATGGAGGGCTGACTATAGGAACATACTTTGCTTGTCCTAGCATTGCAGTAGAACATTAAAACATAAATATTTATTGCTTTTGCTAACTTTGGAGAACAACTGTTTTGATGAATTTAGTCATGCTGCAAATTATCCCTGAGCAGGCTGTTAAATCTTTGCATTTGTTTATTAGCAGTAGCTCATATGTACCTCCTGTGGAATTTATTCATAACTGGTCAGTATGATTATTTACCATTTATACTTTGTGCACTTTGATTAATTGCCAGAATCAGATGGCATTATTTCTGCTCCAGGAATGGTTGACCTCTGTATTATAAGCAGGAAAAATATCTTGTTTGTTAATGAATTATACATGAATATGCTGTTTTTGATGACTCCTGTGATAAAGGCAAAAAAGGGCATTAATACAGAGCCATGGCTCCTTCTACTAGCTGTGAATACCCTACAAATCCATTCTTTCTAGTATTTATGATTCATTCTCTTTCCTTGACTATTCTTGTGAATAAAGTCTTGCTTATACAAATGTTTGTGAATAAAATCACTGTGTGTGTGACTCAAATAAATCAGCAGCAATAGCACACAGGCTTGTTGCCTCATGCACCTCGAATTTAAATAGAGTAGGAGATTAATTCTACTGGTCATGTAGACAAGCTCAGGTTCCCAAATTAAGAAAGCTAGAATCTCTATAAAGTTCATGTAGAGACAGAAGTAGAATATTTCACATTCCAAGTTACTCAGGAAGCCCGGCTCTACATTGTTTATAAGTACATAGTCTGAATATTTTACAGTATGCAGTGCACTTGAAAAATGTAAGGTATGCATAGTGCTAATTTTCACAGAGGAATAGATATATCTTTTCTTACTGTGTGTATAGAACAAGAGATAAACAAGAGCTTGAGGGGGATTTTTGTTTTTTTGAACGTATCTATATTAGATTTCAAGAAATAACACTAGATGCATCAGAGTATACAAAGAGGAACTAGTTTGAAAAAAATATTAATTATACTTGTCATAAAATATTTGAGACTCAAGGAGCAATATAGCTTGGAAGGAAAGCAATAAATTGGAACAAAAAATGCTTTAAAATGTGTAATTATCATGCATTAAGCTGAAAAAAACAAGGGATAGAAATATCCATGCTCTTCAAAATGTCAAGTTGAACTCCTTGCTGTGAGCCAGGCTGCTTAATGTATGGGTGGCTTTCAGCTCTAAAATTTTAATGCATAAAGGACAGCATAACAGGATGTTATAATTTCATGAAGATACTAAAATACAAAATTTTATTAACATTAAATCATTTACTACTATTTCTGAAGAAATATGTTCTTGAATTTTTGTACCCTTGCCAGATAAACAAAAATCAAAATGTCACCTGCCCAAGACCACTGCTGTGCTCAAGGTCTCTGTTAAAGATGTAAAATCAAAACTCTCTATGCTCAATAATATAGAACAAAACTGGTTTATTTGTTTGTTAATAAATATTAATAAACAGATCTTGCTAATCTGGGTTTCTTTAGTTTCTTATCTTCAGGTCCTGGAGATATGGGGGAATCTGTCAAAAAAAACCCCTACAAACAACAAATGACTCTTTATGATCTTTAAATCCTTGCTTCAATTTCAGCTTTTTGTCAATATAATAACTAAAAAAGAGGACAAAGTTTTACTCACTGTGGGCTACATGTAATTCACCTTGCTGTTTTTGCTGTTGAAAGATATAATTGTGGTACTGCTTCTTGTGTTCAGGAATGCCTTGTATCGTGAAAGCTATCCCTGAAGACAGCAGGAGCAATTAGAATCAGACCCAAAACCAGCCAGGTAAAACACACTCAAACATAATCCCTACTTCTAAATATAGCATTGATTGAAGGCCTTCTCTCTCTCTGTCTCTCTTTTTGTCTCTCTCTCTCTCTCTCCCCCTTTTTCCTAAGGATAGTTTGATAAAAGTAATCAGTTTAATCAGTGACCTTGCTTCCAAGACCTAGGTTAGCGGAGATGATTTTGTTTGCATATGTAAATGTAATTATTTCCTCTCTGAATGCAGATGGCTGGAGCCCAGACCTTTATATGTAAACTAAACACTGATAGGGATTCAGGTAAGATTTTGAAAGCAGCTGTATATCCTAATTTGTCATACATGTGTCCACAGATAACTCTTCCTATAAGTGTACATCTAATTAAGGCTATACCTGTGGATTTACATTTTTATTCATTAGACCACAGAACACAAGAGGAAGTAGGAGATGCTGAATGTCACCAGTATTTCAAGAGATGGCAGAGTGCTGATCTCCATGGAAAAAAAGCACTAAATTACAAGAAATGCAGATTTCAAAGTGAGAGGGGAATGTTAAGATGATTTTTCCTAATAAGAACAGGACAGAGAATTTCAGACAGTTTCCGAGTGTATACTGTCCAGTGGAGTTTGTAGAGAATTCACAATAGTGTAGAATAGTGACTTAACTACTTCAAGTGATAAGGGCTCCTCCACATCAATAAGGAACATTATTTATTTCTGTTCTATTAGTAAGCACTTTGAATTTATTTCTTAATATTAATACTAATACTAATAGTCTTCAATCATTAGCTTTCACTGTAAATTTTCTTCCCCAAGATTAAAGAAATAGCTGCTGGACTGCTGCGTAGAAATCTGCTAGACTGTTTTTATTTTCCATGAGCAAACTGAAGAGATTGAGTTTCCTACATTTCTTGCTATGTTTAATTAATCATTCTTTCCCTGCACTTCTCTTGTTGTTTCTTACCCTTTTAAAATGTAAACAACAAAACTGCACTTAGAAGACTAAAAGCAGTTCACAAATGAAACACTTAATATCCATAGGTTAAGTTTATCCTCAGAGCCACATGACATTCTTTTATCTCTAGTGTCTCCAAATTCTTTCCATCATCAATGCAATCCAAGATATTCCCTCCCATCTCACAAGAATAACCCACATCTCTTTTTTTCCTAGATGCATGAACTTGGATTTGGCACTGTTTGTACTTTTCAAATGAGCCCACTTCACCAAGAAATCTAGATTAATCTATAATGCTGACTTGACCTCATCATTATTTGTCAGTCAAGCTAGCCAAAACCCATTTTTTTTTCAGTTGTTTGGAATTTTATTTCTTTGCTTATAATTTAGTTTCACTCCTAATCAGATCCCAGTCCATGTCCAAATTAGACAATGAACTGGCAGGTTTGCCCTAGGGCTCTAACCCAACAGATGACCTCTTACAGCCTCTAAATAAAACTCACATTCTTGCCACTGTTTGCTGTAAAACTGGCAGGAACATCATTTCCCTGAAAATCCGTCCATTTGGTATCCTTACAATTACAAAAATATTAATGTGCTTGCTTTATTAACTTCAGAGATGGGAAAACACAATGAAGTTTTAGAGAAATTGTATCTACACCTTGAATTAAAAATCTGTAACAACTTCTCAGCAACTCAAATTGGAGGCATGGTCTGAACCTGATGAGAAGAAAGTTTGCACAGATACCTTCCTCTAGCTCACTGTATAGTCTCTTCTGTAGGATAGTTGGACTTACCTGTAAATGAAATTGTGGGCAACACTGGGTACTAGCACTGTACAAATCTCATTGCCAAAGCTGTGCAGTATTCTTAAAAAGGAAAAGTTAAACATGAGATGTTGTTAGGAAATTGCCTTGGGAAATGAGTGTTTCTAGGGGCTTATATTAGTGGTTGGACGCAGCCTGGCATTAGAATAGAATAGGATAGAATAGTTCAGTTGGAAGAGACCTGCAAAGATCACGGAGTCCCAACCACCTGAACACTTTAGGAAAAAAAAGAAGTTACATCATGTTATTGAGGACATTGTCCAAATGCCTCTAGAACACTAACAAGCACGAGCCACCAACCAAATCTCTGGGAAGCCTGTTCTAGGTTTTGACTACTCTCATAGCAAAAAATGTTTCCCAAATCCCATCTAACCATCACCTGGTGCACTTTGTGCTGTTCTAATCCTGCTGCAGGTGACCAGAACCAAAGCTCAGCACCTCGCTCTGCTTCCCCTCCTCAGCCAGCTGCAGAGAGCAGTGAGGTCACCTCTTGGCCTCCTCCATGCTGCCAACACAGTCTGTCTTCATAGGACATAATGTTCAAGCCCAGTGTATGCAACTGGGTATGAATCCTGACTACTGTTGAACCAGAGGATAGTGTCTTATGTATGGTCTATTCATGAAGGTAGTCTCCTCACAACATCTCACACTGAAAATTAGGCTTCCCAAACCAAGAGATGTCTAGAGACACCTGGACACCCAGACAGGATTTCTATACAACCAGTCTGTATACTGAGTTATACCAACAATAATCTGCATTAGCTAGGTCTTGTAACTGCGCATATAGATTTTTTTTTGTTGTTGTTGTTATTTTCTAAATTAGTGATTTCACATCAGTAATTTCAGATGTTATTTTCAGTACAAAAATAGTGATATGGCTGACTGGAATAGATACTGTATATTAACCTTTAATTTACCCCTGGCATAATAGCTTCATCTCAGACACATAAAAGCAATCCAGCTCTGACTGCTGCTGTTAGGAAAATACTTCTTTCAGTTGGAACAGCTAGAATACAGAGCAACTAGCAAACAAAGAAACAAACATGTGACTTTGGTTTCACCTTGGTGATGACTCGATTATTTTCCTTTTATCCTGGAAAAGATTTGACTTTCCACAATTAGAACTAATACAAGGATGTTCCCCAAAATAGAGACTTAAGAAAAATAGATGCATGCTGTACACACACTTATGCGCATATTCTGGACTGTATTTGGAATGTGGCACTGCACGGTGTTTTAAATGATCTTGTGAATTACATGGTTCATAAAACTACCACAGAAATTGTCTGAGGAGGACTTGGTTCTAAATAATAAAAGTTGTTTTATTTTTTTTTCTATCTAGCTGTTGACAGAAGCTTGTTAACTTAAAAGGAGAAGCTGCATCTCCATGAAACCAGCTGTATAAATATTTTAACAACATCATAGATGTTTTCCCTAGTGCTGCAGCACATGGTGGTTTCAGCTTCTAAGCACATATGTACAAACAGTATTTTAGCTGGGAGGGAAGGTAGAGAAAGAAAGTGAACATGGTTCATGGTTAAGAGGGCAGTTGGGGTTTGGCCAGATGAGAAGGCAAATGAGTCTTTACCAAGTGATCAGCTTAGAGCTTTAGCTAGTTTTGAATTCCTTTGTTTAAGACTCTGGGTGCTTTTGGGGATTCCATCTAAGGAGCAATAATAGAGCCTATTACTATTATTATTAGTGTCTACAAGTATGCCTCATCCAGAATCATTTGTACATACAATGGCAATTCCTAGTTGAAAGAAATGGGGCAAGGAAGAGAATTCTGCTTGCAAAATATGAAGCTGGTGCTAGGTGCTCTTAGTTTCCAAGCATTTAACCCATCCTTCGTGTACAATTCAGTGTGCTTTGGAAACAAGAAAAAGAAAACTCATTAAGACATTATCAATATATTTGTAAACCTCACGGAAGGAAAGCATGCTGCTCCAGAATACAGCATGAGAAAAAATGCCCTGGATATTTTTATAGCACAATTTAAAGGACCACTTGCTGGGCTACTACACAAGGCAGAATTAACTTCTTATGTGATAAATGTGAAGCTTTATAGAAGAAAATCCTTGCATTCATATTTGTGTAACATTTAGCTTTGCATTTACTTGTCCCAGTGGTAATTTTATCACCCTAACAGGACAGCCCTTCCCTCCTCAGGGCAAGTCAGCAGCTTTCACTGACCTGATGCAAGCTTCACAGTACCTAGGAGTACTCTTTCTTTGGTCCAATTTTCTGTCTATACAAATGAATGCTTTTATAAAGAAAACCTCTCTAATTTTCACTTCACGAAACCATACCAACCATAAAATTATACAAAACTGAAAAACATGATGTTTTTTTTTTGTCTTTCAAATTTTTTTCAAGGGATTTAGGGTCACTTCAGTGCACTCAGATCTCACAGAAATGAAACAGTAATTTCAAATTGCAAACTATAGAATACAGTGAGGACTCTTACCCCATATAGTTGACACTAAGTTATACCTTATGAGCAAGAACCTGGTTTAGCAAGTTAGAGAACAGTTCTTAATTATTAATAAAACATACTTTTCTCCTACTTCAACCCAAGAAAATATAAGGTTTCTGATGCAATGCTGTAACATTGGGCTTTTAATACCGTATGACTTCTGATAAATTATTGACTACATTTTCTTAAATAATGTATTCGCATCAGTTAAAAAAAATAATAATCAGGAAATCATGGTAAGAATTTCTGCTACTAGTATGAATCGAAAGTGTGTGGTCATGTACAATTAGAAAACAGAGCACTGATAACACTGACATAAACATTTTTGGAATAGTTAATACAGTGCCCCTTGAGGGCCCTGCCTGGGCTGTTGTCACTTTACCCCCAGCTCATGACCTCAGCTTGGAGCAGTTCTGCTCTTGTCACTCCCTAATTCAGCCTGTACCAGACGCAATTTGGCCAGGTACAGTTTGTCTGTGAGAAAGCACTGTGCTGGTAGGTGACGTGAATGGTTTCTAGCTGCAGATTTTTAAGATGTTCAGCTTTGTCTTGTTGTCTGTTGCCTGCATTGTATAAGAATGCTTAAGACTGAACTACAATTTTCATTCAAAATTGCTGTTTACAGGGATACTGCAATTGCCTACCATTACAGTACCATTACAGCTGTTTGCAACATGTAGACTGCTTTCCAGCCACCCAGCTGCCTCCTTCAACCTTTCTTCATAAACTCTGCTTCTCTTCATTCCTGAGAATTTATTCTGTTCTTAAATATCTTAACTAACTCGCAGATACAGGATATACAAGTATAGAGTTAATTTAGCAAAATGATTTTCACTCTCAACCTTTCTTTCTTTAGTAATCAAGACCATTCTTCAGCTATGCTGAACAAAAAAAAAATCCTTTCTTGTTTGGTGTTTTATTGCCACTGATGAGGGACTGCTCCCAGTCTATGACAGCTTTCCCTATTTTCATCCTTAAATTTGGTGTCACAGGAGTAGAGGCCCTTGAAGCTCAGCCTGATGTCTTTCAGTGTTGTTTCATTTGAATTACTGCTGAACCAAACAGGATTCCTTGATTCTCAGCTCCTTTGCTGTTTAAAGGGTGCCTGCTGAGCCTGACATTATCTTAGCAGCTTCTTTGTACTGTCTGTGATTCCTGTGATGGAATTGTACAATACTCATTGGCATAATAAAGTCCTTGGTCTTTTTGGTCATTTCTGGTACATTTTGTGGGACAGTCCAACTTTTACAGTATTTGTGTTTATAAGGCATTCCCCTTCTTGGAGCAGTTTATCAGCCTAGCTAACCTTGCTTGTTTACATACAGAGCACACCTTTTCCTTGATGGTCTAGCAAGTGTGAACATGATTTCTGGGCTCAGGGCACCTTCTAGATGTTCTGAGAAATTGTTCAGGAGAAGTCCAGAATCTTACTCTAAGTGACAGTTTTTTCAGTTTCCTTGCACCATGTCCTTACTACTTGTTAGTGAGCTGTGCAGACCTCTTATAATTCTCTTTCAGTTTAAGAATATTCTGCTGCAGCACTGAAATTAAATGTATAGATTGCTTTGTCCAGCTCCCTATCAGCTAGTGCTGCTGCTGTTTGCAAAAGTCAACAAACATCCTATTTATCAGGACTCTGATAAATGGATCAATGTACCACATCTGCTTACTGGCCTCAGATTATTTTCCTTTTATAAAGCATTAGCACTTGGCCTTACTCCTCCCCTATAAAACCTCTGCTTTCAGTGTCACAGTGTTTACACGGCTGCTGCCTCCACAAACAAGCTGGAATCAAAATTCTCACTGATCTAGTAATGCGGTTACAAAATACAGCAGCATAATGGTTGTCATCTTTTGTAATGGATGTGATGTTATGGAAGAATGTATCAATCAGAGAATATTATATTGACATATGACAGATACTATGGATACACTAAATATTTAGAAACTATTGCATCACTGTTCTAGAAGTGTTATATGTATTTCTGCAAGCATATATGTGTGTGTTCCAGTGCATGTGCGTTCTCTGTTCCTATAATTAGTCCATAATTCTGATAAACATAATACATACTGTTTTGGTGAGATAGAGGACATGAAACTAGAACTAAACCAACTCAATCTAAAGAGAATTTGTTCCTATAGTCCTGGCAGGCAGTGTTAGGAAAGCAAGACATGCTTCTCCACACAAGGCAGCAAGGCTGCTTATTGCTCTGCTATTATTTCCTCTGTTCTTGTATTCTGAACAAATTGGATTGCGGTCTGAAAGCCTGGCAAGTGCCTGGGCAACTTGACACTGTGCATGATGCTGCTGCTGCTGCTGCTGCTGGGGCAGTGGGCCTCTTGGGGCAAGCAGAATACAAGAAGCCCTAAAGGAATTACTGGTGTGATTTTTCAGTCTCTTTCCACCCCAGAATAGTGAGTAGGCACCTCCTTCTAATCATACTGATTTTGATGATATACATAATGGATCATCTGTGCTAAAACCTTTAGGATTTCTCTCTTGCTGGTTGAGTATCAACTGAAGTTTAGACACTCACTCTTGCTTTGCAGCAGAGATCAGCATCTTTAAGTATTACCCTGGGTAGCCCAGTCACCCTTGTTTTGGAGTCAGCCTTGTGGGGTCTAATTTGTTGCTTTGAAATAGTCTTCCCTGGAAATGGACATCACAAATCTCACAACTGATCTTGTCTCTGACACAAAGCTAACTTTTTATTCTTCCAAAATGAATGGTACTGTGTAGTTCTATCAAGAAGAGAAAGCTAAGGGGCAACATCATTAGAAAGTTAGCATAGATATAAAGAGTCAGGCCAAAGATGCATCCTGCCTCCTGCCCTGTTTGTGTAAGTGGCCAGAAGGAGATGTCTCGGGAGGCAGGCAAAGAGGGGCAAATATATTGCCATTATTTCCTGAAATGCTCTTGAAGCATGGTGTTCACAACGCATTTAGTAATCCTCAGAGAATTTCTGTTTTCATGTTAAAGGTAATGAAAACTGGGATAAATTATATAGAGTTATGGCAAACATAGCTATCAATAATCTGTTGAGGTCCACTCCTGTCTGCAGAATAAAATCATTTAAACAAGTGGTATCACTCTTGTCTTTATCAGTGAAATCTCTTTCACCTAGCCCTATAACATCACATTTAAATATAAACTAATAGAAGATTTTTCTTATGAAAGGGGAGATAAATAATCTCTGACATTCTTTAGGATGGAATGAACTACTGGCAAGAAGCTTTGTTCCACCCTATTCACTATAGAAGTTTGGTGGGCACCCAAAGCCAAATGCAGATCTGTTTTCCTTAAAAGACAGACCAGATTCAACCTGTTCTTTCCTGTCACGTTTGCCAGTCATTTGGTATAACATTATTTGTGTCCACACTGTCTTCCTGACTTCCTAATCTTTCCTTTAAAAATGGTAGTAATCAACTTTATCTCCATTTTTTCATTTTTATACTTTCACCCCCAGACTTGGCTACAAATGTCAGTTTAATTCTTGTTACCACCACTTTCCTGTTTATACAATGTTGGTTTGTTTTCCTGGAAATAAGCATTACAGGTAGTCTAAGACTTTCCACATTTCCTGCTGTTCTGTTCCAGTATGTTGCTTTATTCTCCTATTAATCACCTTCTCTTCCTTGCTGAGAGTGCTAGCAGACAGATCTCTTCTACTTTGTTTCATGCATTGTGCACTAGCTAATTACATTAGAAGACTTGGGCTTTATAATTCTGAATTGTTTCTTTATTTATGAAAGCTATTTACATAAGTGTTAGAAATACAGGAAGAATTTGAGCCCTGTAAGCACAGACTTGTGTTCTGCCACTGCCTCCACACAGAAATCCCATGAAGGTCAACAAAGGAAAGTGTGAAGTTCTGCAATCCCATGAAGGTCAACAAAGGAAAGTGTGAAGTTCTGCCTCTGGAAAGGAGTAACTCCCAGCACCAGTACGTGGTGGAGGAGAAAGCTGCCAGTAGGTCAAGGCAAATGACCTTTCCCCTATGCTCGGCACATTTGGAGTGCTGAGTCTAGTTCTATCTCCTCTAACACATCCAGTGTAAGGAAGTTATGGGCACACTGGAGAGAGTCCAACAAAGGACCAGAAAAATGATTATGGGATTGGAGCATCTCTCTTATGAGGAAAGATGAGCGAGTTTATGTTCAGATCTAATTTTATAAGTGTTAATAAATACCTGAAGGGAGGGCATAAAGGGGACAGAACTAGGCTCTTCAGTATTGCAAAGTGACAGTACAAGAAGCAATGGGCACAAACTGGAACACAGGAGACTCTCTCTGACTATCAGTGAGATATTTTTTACTCTGTGGCACTGGTACTGGTTGTCCAGAGAGGCTGTGGAACTTCCTCCTTACAGATCTCCAAAAGCTACCTAGTTGTGGGCCTTGTCACCCTGCTCTTGGTGTTCCTTTTTGGGCAGAGGTTGGAGCAGATGGTCCTGCCATTCTCAACCAGTCAGTGATAACGTCATTCAAACTGTTTCTATTATCTTATCTCTTAGGAACCCCCCACAAATGGTGACTATCTTTGAAATGCAATAAGAATGGAGATCAAGTGTAACATCAGCATTCATGTAACTTCAGCCTGCAATCTCAGTCAAATGAGTAGTTAGGTATTCTCTCTTCCATGGGGAAAAAGAAAAGAAAAAGGAGAAAAAAGCTATTTTTTTTACTTAAAACAATTGTATCAAAGTAGCTCATCTATTTTATAGTGATTTCTTTACAATATTTTTGTTTTGTATCCAAAAATACTCTAGTAAAAAACTCTAAAAAAAACTCTAGTAAATAAAATATAAAAAAGTCTGGAGTCTGCTTTAACTGGGTCTTTTTCCCCCTCACAGGGAGTAAACTAACTTTTTGACTAAAAAGTTCGGTCCTTTTGTTTCCTCTTTAAGGCCTCATAAATCCTGTATACTCTGCTACTCTGTGGCCCAGCTTTGTTATTCCCATTTATTTCCTAGCTACTCTGCGCCCCACATAGTAGATAAATTTTCCATGAAAGCAGCAGATTAAGATTTGAAACCCTGGAATCTGGTGTAGAGACTTCTAACTTACATTTTACATCAACTGAGAAAAAAGCTTTAATTGTTACACTATTTGTAAAAGATAACGTCTAGTTTGTAGGCTGATGATATTACCCAAATATAATTTTCCAGTGGCCAACTTTCTAAAATGACTGAAAGACGGTCTACTGGGCATTTGTCTAAATTCTGTACTCTTCAGTTTGAATAAATTGCAAAGCTTAATGCTATATACCTACATTCCTATATCATTTTTTTTTCTTACTCCTGTGTTTTCACTATCTATTTATGGTTTTACTCATTAAAGGTTTTTCTAGGTTAGAAGAAACACATTGCTTTGGATTGTAAAAACAATTTAAAATGTTTAGATATTTTATATTGCTACTTTAGTTTTCATTTTACTATTGAAGCTGGAAATTTTCCTTTTGAAACTATAAAACTGACCACTGGAAAATGGACAAAATTTTTCTTCTTAAACTGGCACATTTTTGCAAACAAAGTGGTATATGAAAAGAAATAATGCTGTAAATTTTGTCTCTTGTTGAAAAAAATAAATGTTGTTAGGATAAAAGACTTCACTCAGTCTCAGTCAGCATTCCTTTTGTTTATTTGTTGTATTCGTTTAAATACTAAAATATATCCCACAATAAGAAATAAAAGGAGAAAAGAAGAATAAGAAAAACATTGGTCTTGCCAAGTTTTGGAAGTTATCATTTATAAAACTACAGGTTCCAAAATCAGCATGGCTTAATTGGAGAAATGATGATATTTAGGAAGGTTCATATGCTGAAATTTTTGTCAAAACACCTTTCAGCTGCTGTCCACAGTTCCTCTCTGAATTGTGGAGATTTTCTACATGTGGCAAAGTTACTTCAGCATTTGTGCAGTAAAAAGCCTGTAAAGAAAAGGTGTCCACCCCTCTCAAATACCTCCTCAGCAGAGACCCTCTGAATTCACATTTGACTGTGTAATTGCAACATATCTATTGATCACAATCACATATGACAATACAGTACTACACTTCAACAGATATCTAGCCAGCAGGTCTCTACATATGACTTTTTAGGTCAAATGCAGCATCTTAAAGAGGAAATGTGGATGTCAGACCTGCTTGTTTCAATATCTGACCACCATGTCTTCTCTAGCATCATTCTGGGGCACTGAAGAGTAGTTACAATCTGTCATTGCCCCTGTGTACAAAGTGACAGTGGTACAAAGAAGTCGCACTCCAAATTGTTTCAGATTTTTCTTGGACAATGGGTGATATGTCTTCTGCCTCTCCGTAAAAACGTTATCACTTTTATCCTGTAAGCAGATGAGGAATTCCCTTCTAGCTGACTTGAAAAATAGTGCAAGAGTCTTTAAAGAGCAAGCATTGTTAAACGAGTTCCACCAATATTTAAGCAACCAGCATATAAGTGACCTTATATTCTCAGCACAGCCAATATTCTTTAACTTTGCATCTCTACCTACTCCCCTCTCAGTTATTGAATTCCAGAAAGATGTGCAAAGACATTAATATTTTAGCTGGAACAACCAAGACTGAATATTATTGAGTTTTCTTATTAAATGTGGCATTTTCATTAAAATCCCTTTCTTTCTTCTGAAAAATCACAATGCTGTATTTTCTGATCTGACACAAGAGCATTGCAGAAAGTGCCTAGGAGGTAATACACTTTAGGAAAACAATTAAATATGATGGCTGGCCAAAGGCAATTTATACATTTGTTTCCTTCTTGGCAGGTTATATTTTTAGCAACAAGTTCTGCACCTGAAGCATCAGTGCATTACTTTCATAGTGACAGAAGGGAGAGAAAGGCTGTTTTGTGTAATCCCATCTTACAAGGATGGGTGAGTCTGTCAAGAACAGGAGTGAGATATTTGTGTTAAATTCAAAGTACTGTCATGTGAATGTAAAATCTACTTCAGCAATACAAGCATGGAGTAATCAAAGTAAAGAGAATGACAAACGGTGAATCTGGCTCATGGTTTAGTGCAGAATGACAGACATTGCCTCCCTACAAATTTCTTGCTCATCTGAAAACTTTCGTCTATGTATAGATATAAATAATGATTACAAATTTTTTAATCATAGATGTTTACTCTTAGCTTGCCTTCTTCTATTGAATCTCAGTACATCGCAGAAAAAAAAATACGGTGTTGGCAAAATTATTTTAACTTCCCAGTTTTGCTTGGTTATCATCACCGTTTCTTGTTTTCCTGAGAAAAAGCATACTTGCTTCTGGCTTCAAATGCCCATGAGGTGTTCCACTCTGTAGAAATGCTCTCCAAGTGAGAGCTGGGGAAATGTTTCAAATGACTAACCTCCAGCAGCTCCACATGAACCATACAATTGTGAATGACATTTTGAGTCACTCTTTTGTTCACAGACTGTGAATAAACAAAAGAAGTGCTTAATGCAGAGGCATGGAGTCCTCTATTGCCTGGTTTCTTCCTGTCCTGTAATCCAGAACTGAGCCAGTGATGTACATCACTGTTGCACAATGATATATGATTGATGACCCAAATAAGCAGAGACAGTAGCTGCCCAACAAATGGTCTATCGCTATCCTCCCAGACTTACCACAACACCCATAGGATTTGACCTGGTGTGCATGCTGCCAGCTTGCATTGCAGATGAGGCTGTCTTGCAGTTATACACTACACCAATAGATATTAAGCTCCCGATTCCCCCAGTATTCAGATATGTATGTGCTTAATTTTGACATTTTATGTATGTGAGCTGCCTTGCTGGAATCAGTGAGGTTACTCTTACATGTAGGGATTTTTGTGCTGGCTGGGCTAGTGGCTTCTATTCAGCAAAGGACTCAAGCATGTATCTGCCTTTCCCCACTGAAGTCCAACTAATGGATCTCAAGTATGTGCTTAAGTGTTTTCTTAAGTCTGAACAGTGATAGGTTATATAATTGGGGTCAATGAAGAGAAACTGTGTTAGCAGACATGTAATGAATGATATTTTCTTCACTTCAAGCACTGATGAAGTGTTTGAAAGCAACAAATGATTTTACTCACTCCTATTACATATTCAAACTGCAAAAAAAAAACCCCAAAAAACCCCCAACACAAACACAAACCTTGAAGTCATTGCATCCTCAGAAAGAATTTCTTTTTCTGTGAAACCATTCTATCTAGATTAAAAAAACAAACAAATAAACAAGTTAAAAAAAAAACAACAGACTAAGGAAAAAAACCCACCAAACAACAGCAATTTCTTTCCTTTCTTCTGCTGCCCAAAGATCACAAAGGTAGCCTCTTAAGTATGTTACATCCTAGGACTAACTTATGCATTCTCCTCATAAAAGACACAATTGAGTTCTATTCAGATACTGCCATCTGAATTTTGACTCTTCTACCTCCTTACCAAAAAACTTCCAGCATTTTACACTCTTTCTCACTTTCACCTCCTCCAAAGCATTTCCTTTTCCTGTTTCTGAAACATTTTTTTTTCCTTTACACTCCCATTTCAACTACATTTTAAGAATCTGTTTCAAATAATCTATGTCATTAAAAGATTTCCTTTCCTCTTAAAGAGGAACTCTTGCTCCTGTAAAACAGAGAGATCCTTCCCTCCACCTTCCAGGATGGATAATGTAGAAGAAAGAACTAAAAGGAACTGGAAGGAGTAATACAAAAAACCGCAAAGCTAACAGAAATGATATAAGTATAGCGAGATGACCCCAGGCCTTCAGCTGTGAGGCACTGTCTGTGTCTGTTGCACATGAAGAGGAACAATCTGTCCCTCAGCACATGGAGAAATGAGTTACTGCTCTTCTGCAAGAGAGGGATGGATAGCAGCAGCCAAAGAGAGGGAGAGTTTTTCATTGGCAGCAAGAACTCCCTGCAAATCAATCACTTCTAAAAATTGCTGTTTGATTGAAATCCTGTAAAACTGAAAAACCTAAATTTACTTCATAAGCATACTTATTCCAAAAACAAAAATAAATTCATGTTCTAAATGAAAACCTCACAGTTTTGCAAAAACACAGTATCACAGTATTAAGTAATTTAGTTTCACTGTATAGGGAAGCCAGCTTTATCAGCCTATTCAGAGACACCGACATCCTCTTTCTGAAGTTACTTTCAAAATCTGGTCCTTCATAAATGCTCAACTTTTATAAAGGGTTACACTGAATAGAATCATCCTAACATGAATGATTTGAACAAGAATACTCCACTGATGCTTACAAAACTTTTTGTGAACTTCATTCAGGAAAAGTTCTGGTTTCAAGAAATAAATTCAATGCAAGATTAAGACATATAACTTCAATTGTTTCATATACATGTCTGCTTGTGTGACAAGAATCTAAATTCCCATTACATGGAATATAATGCTTCATTGTAGTCAGTGGAGATAGTCAATGGAGTCTTGGGAGTAATTCAGATAACGAGGCAATACGTACATACTGTAGGATGAAATGACTTGCTTGGACTCCATTGTGTACTTCATGGCATCATGTGTCTCTTCACAGTACTGAGAGTATCATAGCATTGCATGAGACATGAGGCACCTTTGTGCAATAGGTGATATTCTGGTGAAGGTGGTACTGAGGAGATGGTAAGGTTTCTGTAATGTCAGTTCTATGTCATTCCGGGGTATGATTTGAAATCGCTGATTTTCCAGCCCTTTGACATCACAAGGATGAGACTGTCTTCATGTTTGCTAGAGCAGCTTGATCCCCAGTGAACTGAATTGCAACTGAAAAGACCTACACACTGAACAAGCAAATGTTAGGCCTTATAAAAAGAGGCTTTGTATAAAGAAGGCCTTCTATAAAACTTACATTCACTCCCATGTTACATAATTTATTTGGTATCCAAGCCCTTCTGTCAGGTCTTGAATGTAAAAATAAGAGGCAGA
Source organism: Alectoris magna (assembly GCA_030625065.1). Lineage (NCBI taxonomy): Eukaryota > Metazoa > Chordata > Aves > Galliformes > Phasianidae > Alectoris > Alectoris magna. The sequence continues at coordinate 61,740,402 of CM060562.1, forward strand.
ATTCAGATTTCCTGAACTTTAGAAAGTATGGTAATAAGGTAATCACCCAGGAGAGAAGAGATCAGGGTTTGGATCTGTTCTCTAAGATACGTTATTTAATATTTTAGCCACTGACAGTGGAACATAAAAAGCACAAACAAGACTGAACTTACACACTTCTCAGAAAATGAGTGCTCTGATTACATGGCTGAGAATCATGCTCCCTCTTTTACATTCCCTCTTTCAGTCTCAAGTTCTTTCCTGCAGAGGGTCTCTGCTTCAAAATGATGGAGAGATGTTTACCCTGAAGTACTTCTGCACAGATTATTGACTAAGGGACTTCTCTAGGAGATTGGAGGCTATTATTTTTATCCATTTGAATGCTAGTATGGGAAGGAAAGAACTGAATCTGTCTGGCCTGTCTCCTGTACAAGAAATCTAGCCATTTGACAGTCTCAAAAATTTGCTTTATACTTTATTGTATATTAGGCCCTTTAGGTACAAAGGCAAATACAAAGCTAATATTTTAGGTGGTTAACAGGATCCTCAAATGAGGACAGTTCTGAACACATGCAGGAAAAGATTACTGAAGAACTGAGATGGCTAAAGAATTTTTCTGTAAAACAGTGAGGAATCTGACAGTGTCTTCATGGTCAGTTGAATAATATTTTTAAAGTCACAGGTCCTGCTTCTATAGCTCAATATTAATTTTAGATAACCACACCTTCACCAGACCTAAGCCTGTATGTTTCCTTTATCATTATCTGTAATTTTTTCTGCTTGTAAAATTTATTAGCAAATCTGTGAATGTAAGCCTTCCATTCACTACTTTAAGGCTGATTTTGTACAATATTGAAGGCAATTTTATTGGTATAAAACCAAACTGCAGCTTTTTGATCAAGTTGAAGCATACAACTTTCAACTCTTTTTATGTCATACAGCACAGATTAATCTTTGCAGTGTTTCAGATGCTGGAAATGAACAAAAAACTGCTCCTGAATATAACAGATATTAAAATGTTGCTGAAATTCTAGAGAAGAAATATCATTTATCATTGCAAGTATGTTTCAATGGAGAAGCAAAATAAAAGTGTCTTATTTGCAGGATCATCAGACTCTTCAACTTTTTTTCACAGCACTAGACAAACTCAGTTGGTAGCACATTTTATCTTGAAGAATCTGAAGAAACTAATTTTCTGCCCTTTTGGAATCGAGCACAAATTCTTTTAGTCCTACAAGGGATCTGTGTTTCTTAGCTCAGATCTTTACAAACCAAGAATTTCTGGCTATTTCTCCTTTTTTCAAACTCAGTCAGGCAGACTTGGACAATTTCATATTCCCTTGTGAATTAGTGAACTTTAAGCACATTTATGATACTGATTATTATCTTTATATTTAGAATAATTGCAATGAAATATGAAATATGCATAACTGTGTAGCTTACATTGTACGTATGTAAGTGGTTTAACATAAACTGCTTAACTTTCAGAAGATGATTGATTTTGACAGATGTAATCCCCTAATGTTTCACAAGGCTTCCTTCTCTTGCTTTTCTAGATTCCTCTCTTCTAACCAGAGTGGTTGCATTTACTTCCTTAATCAACTCTCTGTTCTGCAATTGCTTTCATAACAATCAAAATGCAGTTCTCATTACTTCCATAGTTTTAGCTTCTGAAAGTTTTGGTAAGCAGTCTCTCCAAATCTCTTATTAACCTGTTCTGAGATGCTTTAGGACTGGGGTACTTCTCCCTTACCACTCTGTTTCAGATTAATCTTTTCAACTATATAAATACTTTTTTTTTCTAGAAGGAGCCATTCCTGTCCAAACCATATGTTTAATGCCAGTATACCTCCAGAAAAAGAGTAGTTTGTAATTCAAGTTTGACAGGGGAATTTCCAGTCTCAAGAAAACATAATTTGCTAAGTAAAGTGAGTACTTTTGACTGAAGTTTTGAGAAATAATTTTCCTTCTGAAGTGATACTTAAAACTCAAAAATTTTATTCACCTTCACACTCGGAACCCCTGTTCAATATCCTGAATGTCTATGATTTCAGATGCTGGATGTGAAGAATCTGGTAAACAGACTGAAAACCAAAAGGCTTGTTTTGTTTTTCCCTTTGACATGTTATTTTTAACTCACAAGATTATTATATCAACAGCAATCAAACCAGTAGCACTCAAACAAGGGACAGAACGTTTCTATAAAAGGTTTCACAAGAAAGTTACAATGCCAGTTTATCACGTTGACAATGCCTGCCTAAGGCTGCAGGTGATATGAATGAGTAAGATCACAGTAACACTGTGGTCTGGTGCAAAATGTCACTGGATTAAGAGAGGTACATTAATGTATTCACTGCCTTCACATAGGTTCCTGCTTGAACAGAAACCTTCTCTAAATCCTATGCCGGTGTAGTGATAACACAAGGGCAATGTCTAAAAGACCCTATTATCTAGGTGTGGTTCTTGCTAGTGGAGTTGTCTGAATGCTCTCAGGCATTATTGTACTTCAAAGTGAGGAAGCTACAAGAGTATTTTCAGTGCTCCTTCATGTGTATTCGTATGGAGAAGGCTGCATTCATAAACAGAGGGCCCCAAAATTTGCACAGACCTGGTCTACAGGGCTAATGCAAAGAGAATCAGAGCTGTGGTTCTCTTAAAAGCCAAAGGCAAAGAATTCCCCCTTACTGCCCCCAGACTGAGGCAAGACAAGGTAGTGTCACTTGATGCTTTCAGATACATCTTAAACATTTGTGTGTTTCTGGTAATGAAATGACCCCAAGAAGTCTGAGGGAAGTCTGTACTTTGGAGTTAGATTTAGGTACACTCTAACATATCACAATAGTGATCAGAATTCAAACATTTCTGTGTGGAGACAGAGTGCCCCTGTCCACCCACTGCAAACCAAGGAAAAAGGCATTCTAGGGCAAGTATGTAGCTCATTAAGTGACAAAGCTTTTGGCACATACATTGTTTTCATAGACAAGATGCCTACATTATTCGTTGTTACACTGAAGCATTTCCTAGCAACCCATTTGTTATCTCTATGGGGGATAAAAACACACCAACACTATATAGAAGTTGAGAGTCTTTGACAGCTTTGTAGCTTTTGACCACCACGATTAATTACCCAACATGTTGGCATCAGTCCAAAGTACTCTTTCTCAATAAGTATCAACAAAGTACTTTTCTTAATGCTAATGCATTTCATTTTCTGCTTGATGATAAAATCAGCTTACTTGTATTTAGTACACTGTGCAAAGTGCAGAGCATCCTAAATAAGTATCTTCAAATTAACCTCTTGTTTTGGCTTGTCCAATGTCAAGAACAGCAAACACCACCTGATGAAGGTGACTTTTTAACATTTATGCTGGTGAACAATTAATGGCCAAAATAGAAGGGCCTTCCCAAATAATCTTTCTTTTTCCTGTGGGTCATTTGCTAGTTCTGCTTAGCGTTCTTGCTTGGTTTTAAAGCAGTTTGTTCTGTAATTCTACAGTGTTAGATAATCACCATTAATATCTGCTAACTCAGGGCTAGCATACAGATTCAGTACTAGAGAAGAAAAGAATGCCATCTACAACTGAAATATTCGGACAATTAATTTATGTTGCTCTGTGTGTATGGTTAAGATATTGAAAGAAAAAAGAGATCTCAGAAAAAAAGAAACAAAAGCAAATACGGACAAGTGAAGAGAGATCATATGCTGAAATAACTATATCTTTTTATGGTAACAGATTATCTATTGAAAAATCCTCACCTCAAATTTATGGAATATACAAAAGAATGAAGACATTAACATTTATAGAGCCTTTTCTTTATAGTGGATTGCTTGTAGTTCTCCTAGGTTTTCTTTCAACTCAAAATTTCACTAATACTTCAAAGTACCAGGATTTTGCAGCATTTGCTCATCCTGCACATTACAGATAGGTAAAATTCAAGCTGAAAGAATATGTCACTGCAGTTTTTGGAAAACCAAAGATTTCATGGCAGTTACTCCATCACTGTATTATTTATTTAAGTTACAAGAACATTTATTCCCTTTTCCAAGAGTATATCAGAAACTGGTCAAAATGTCCTCTCTGATGCTATGATTTTGAGACATGTTCCTTTGGTGTTTAACATGTCATAACTTCTCTTCCAAGCAGATTGAGGAAGCAATGCATCTTTGCTGATTTCTGACCTTTTTAAAAGGTTAGCCACCCACTTTTTTGTATGAGTATCAGGTCTTAGCCTTTCTATGCTGCCTTTATCAACTACAGTGATACCATAAGGCTTACTCATAAGACAATCTATATTGGAGTTGTTTACTTTCATTGCACTGATTCCTATAATATGCAGGCCAAATGATTATGAAACAAAACTGCAGATACCTCATATTGCCTCGTTGAGCTTATGCTCCAACTTTATGGCAATTTATATTTCCATTGCACATGGTTTTTAAATAGAAGAAAAAAGGAAAAGAAGAAAAAGGACCAAGTGTATATAACCCTGGCCTGTAGCTTGACAGAACCTGGGAACATACTTTTAACTAAATGACCTTGTTAAATGTTGTGAGTCTCTTATTTCTTGTCCTATTATTATTCTAAATGTAATACTATGGAATCTGTGACTCATGAATAGCACCACAGGATAGATTTCCTTTTGATGTACACTGCATTAGTATTAGTTATACTCATCTATGAACATGGATGATATATGGTGCAACCTCTACACTTGCTTCTGTATTCTAGAGAGAAAATACTAATATATTACTGGTGCTGTAATTAATCCTGATATACAAACCAATGCAAGTCCAAAAAAGATGGTAGGATTGGATGATGAGGAAAAAAAGAACATTATTCTCCTAAAAATTGTTTCACTGCTACTATTGGAGAGAATTAATAATTGCAATAAGAATCATTCTAGTTCTTGCAAGAAGTACGATGTAAAAGTAGAAAAATATAAAAGCTAATGGAGAGTATGTTTAGCAAGAGATTAAATTAGCAGACATGGAGAAAGTTATTAGTCCTTTCATACTAAGAATCAAAGTATATTTGCATATCAGCTTCCCTTGAAGAAGCCAAAAATCAAACACACTGATTCCTGACTGGCACACACATCTTGACTGGGTCTTGTCCAGATACACTTGGCAGAGGCAAAATCCAGGGCAGCATGTGAGTAAGTATATGGTAATATATGCTAGTAGGCCTGCTATCAATATAGGACTTCCTTGCTAATGGTGCGTGAACAAACTGAAATTGTCAATTGAGAAGATGTTTGCAAAAGGAATGATGGGGAAAAAAATGTCTTTCTCTTAAATTTGGAACATTGTTATCCCGATCTCACCATAGTTAAACAAACTCCTACACATGAGGAAGTATGTACATGCTGGAGGCTGACCATCTGGAAAAAAGAGGTTAAAATAAAAATACCTGGGAATCTCAGTGAATGCCGAGTTGAAAATGAGTCAACAATATACCCTTATAGCAAAGAAGGTTAATGACATCCTGGGCTGCATTAGGCAGAATGCTCCCAGCAATTAAAGATAGGTAGATGATCCTTCCTCTCAGCTCAGCACTAGTAAGCACAACTGGAGTGCTCTGTTTAGTTCTGAGTACATCTATACAAGACAAACATGGCCATAGTGGGGAGAGTGCAGTGAAGGGCAGTGATGATGATGATGGTACTGAAGCACTTGACTTTTGAGAAAATGCTGGGAGAGCCAGGACAGTCTAGCATGAAGAAGTCTCATGGGGCATCTTACCAATATATATAAATATCTGATGAGAGAATGCAAAGAAGACAGAGCTCTTTACAGTGGTGCCCAGTGCCAGGGCAAACTGAAACGAAGAAGATTCTGTCTGAATAAAAGGAAAAAAAATATATTTTTAATATTTTTATATTATATGTGCTTTATTTACAAGAGGGTGACCGAGCACTGGTGTAGTTTACTCAGAGAGGCTGCAGAGTCTCCCTCCTTAAAGATTTTTGAAAAATCTACATGTGGTCCTGGGCAAACGGATCTAGATGTCCCTGTTTAAGCAACAAGTTGGTTCAGATGACTTCCAGAGGTTCTTTCCAAAATCAACTATACTGTGATTCTGCATACAATTCCACATGCTATTTTAGAATTGGCATCATAAACCTCTTCATCGTCTCCTGAGAACTGCACCTTCTGTAGGGGCTACAACGGAAATACATTTTTTTGAACACTATAAACTCAGCAGGCTCTTCTAATAGAGAAATAAAGCTATAAAATAGTAGACCAGAGAAAGCACACCGTAACTATTCATTATAACTCTGCATTACAAAAATAAAAGTGCGTTGCATCTTCTGAAAAGAGCAACTTTACAGAGATTCAAAGTTCTCCTTTTCTCTGTCTCACTGGTATTATTGTGAGATACTTGGCAGCTGGCTTTTTCACTTAATCTTAGTACTATGAATATATCTAGGACATCCAGCTTTGCAGGTAAAAGGGCATTTGGGACTTACAAGGGAAAGGCAACACTTTCACTTTTGATTGGCAACTGTCTGACAGACTTTTTGTTTTCAAACCTGAACTGACATACTGAAAAAATATTGCAGATCAAAGTGAATACAAAACTGTGAAAAGAACACAAAATAAAACATTACTGGGGATGAATGAAAAGTTTTAGTTCTTCGGGTTCCTTTTACACAATACTCGAGTATCTATGTGAAACAATCATCATGGCCAGTATCTGCATACTCACCAGGTTTTGAAAGTTACATTCTCTACCTCTACTCGGGGAAACATGACACATATTTTCCAAAGGACTGCCAGCAACACAGAATTACTCTTACTTCCTTGCTGCAGTTCACACAGAAGAATTTTCTCAGAAGCAGAATAGCTTAATTATCTTAAAATAGGAATACTGCAACCCCCAGATTTCATACTTGTTAGCTTTATACATGAGTGACTGGTACATGTGTGACTCGTTTTCCATTAGGAGACAACACTGTCAGAACACCAAGACTTTCTGAGCACTTTAGATAGGCTCCTAGGAGAAGTGTGGGGGTTTTTTTTCTTTTTTTTTTCTTTTTTTTTCTTTTTGTCCTAATTTTGTGATTCAAATTACAATTTTTAAGATGAATGTGTGTGTAATTTTGTAAAATTTGCAGACATCCATGTTTAGACTGATTTTACTCACTAATGTTCATTCTTCACCGGACACAAATGATATCATAAGGTGTTAAGCACCAGATGCATAGCACTTTGAGATACTCACACAAAAACAACTCTTACAACTGTTAATGATTCTTCTCTTAAAGTAGTTTGATGATGCGCTTGATTCAGTTAAATTGTAGCACTTCTTTAAGTTCCCCTGGGAGATATATATGGCTACGAGGAAGAGTACGGATAATCTTTCCTTTACTTAGTTCTATTCAGTCATTCCTGGTTACTTTGAACCACTCTACTTGAATCCTCTCTCATTTACCTTAAAAAGCTTGCAGATATTTTGCATGTCATTTCTGAATCACAATTTAGACAGGTGCTCTGCATTTAGCACTTCTCCTGTTCCTCATAAATCAGTCCCTTCTAGACCCTCAATCATTTTTATTGTTCTTTCATAACTCCTGATAGCACTCATAAATGAAATGTCTACAATGGCACTAAGTGAGAGTAAATGAACAAGAGACCAAGGCTGGAGTTAATAAAATAAAAATAAAACATAACCTAACTTGGGCATCCTCTTAAGTTTGGCAATCAAGTACACATAAATAATAGCACAACAAGGCAAATGAATTACCAGAAGCTCAAGTGAGGCCCTCTGCTTTGCAGAGAAGGGAATAGTAAACCAGCTAATTTGAATATCTATTGCTATATTCAAAATCAATATTGTAGTATCGTGTTCACATCAGTGATTTCTGGCATTCAAAACTTAAAATATCTGAAAGTAAGACTCCTGTAAGGACAATATCTGTTACACTAAGACAACTTTCTGAGCCCATGTATCATAACTTTGCTTGGTGATGCCTTTATGAGATCCTTTGCAGTACTTAAGAAATGTCTTTTTTTCTGAAGCCATTACCATTTAATCAAGATCAGATAAAGTCTTAGCAGGGAAACAGTCACATTTTTGACAGTCTGATATTTACAATAGTGCATTCTGTTTGTTTTATTTTAGAAGTTTCACAGAATCACAGAATCGTAGGGGTTGGAAGGGACCTCCAGAGATCATCGAGTCCAACCCCCCTCATCAAGTCCAACCCCCCAAAAGAAGGGTACCTTCTTTTCTCCTGTGAGGCTAATGAATGTCAGGAGACTGGAATTTAAATTTTTATAGATGAGACGTTAGATTGTGTGAAACTATGTACAGGACTTACTTCAGGCTTTCTCATGAAGAATCAATTTTTCAAGAAAAATTATTCTAATAAAAACGATTCTGTCATAGAAGAGGTAGAAAACTTCACGGGCGTTCAAAGCAAACCTCCTTGCAATTGACTGAGAAGATAATTTCCACCACCAGTGAGGTGTTTGTGTCCAGATTCTATATCCGATTGTGTGACAAAAACACATATGACAAACTTCCGAATGTGTGGAAAATGGAAGGTGAGAAGACAAACCCAGCAACATCTATTTTTAGATTGTATAACTGTGCATTTGAAAAATAAAGAAAATTGAACAAGTTACTTTATAAAAGAATATGAAAAGCAAAAGAATACTCAGTAAAATCTGTTAAAAATAATCATTCATAATATAAAGGTAAAGCAGCACAGTGCACAAATGCTTTACAGCATTTCTTATGGATCCTTTATCAAGCTTATCCAAAAATCTAGTTTTGAATGGCTTATAGCACGACTTTTTGTACTTCTGTTTGGAAGATTTAGGACAACAAAAGTGTCCACAGTGATTCTACTTGCAATTCAGAGAAGATTTGCCTCTTATAAAGAACTAATTCCTCCTATATTCACACACTTTCATCTCTACTTTACCTCAGTGATTCAGGCAGAAGGAAAGAAGATGTCTGGAAGCGTTCCACGATAAAACAAGCTTTCTTTTATGTAGCTTAAAAAAATGAACCTCTAAAAGCAGAAGGAATATAAAATAGTCCTCAACACTTTAACAAGATATCACATTAGAAACTTTATTCCTTCAAAGTTTTATCAACTCATGTTAGTTTCCTATAGCTGACATTTGACCTAACAGAATACTTTGCTGTTTGAAGACTGTCTGCATTTGTCTGATGAAACATTTATGACCATGATGCCAAGTTTAAATAGTAAAAGAAAGAAGTCCATGATATAGAGTAAGTATTAAAAGCTCAAGTTCTAATAATTAACCCTGATTCAGAAACCTCATTCATTAATCATTCTCTTTCAAAGTCTGTGAATAAAGAAGGTGCACCTACATACTATAATTAAATATAGGCATCTGGTTAAGATGGTTCAGATTGCTTAAAATAAATGACAACATTGGTAAAAGATTATTGGCTTTTATACTGTCAAATTGACTATACTGGAAGATTAAGAAATTCAGAAATGAAAGCATTATGTTACTGAACATGTTCTAAAGAGTTTTTGTAGTGGAATTTCCCTGAAGAAAGTAGTTGTGTGTTAGGGAAATACATCAGTTTCCCATGTACTACTGGTAAAACCAGGGAAGGGAGAGCTGAGTGATCATCCCTCTGCATTGCCATAGAATCACATTATCTTTTGAGTTGGAAGGGACCTTTAAAAGTCATGAAACGAACAGGGGACATGAAATGAACAGGGACATCTACAGCTAGATTAGGATGTACAGAGCCTGGTTCAGCCTGAATTTTCCCATTACACTTTATTTATTCTCTGTTTATTATGCTTTACAAATGGTTATATGTATATTACAAATGGAGACTCGAAGACCTGTTTATTAACAGGCATCACAGAACTAATTTTCTGAGATTTAGAGCTATTTTTTCTTGGTAGCAAAGTAGAAAGCATGTATTGTGAAGAGGAAGTGGTTTATGGAGATTATTGTTTGATTGCATAATGATGTCATCAGGAATGCTTTGGCTTCTCTGATACCAAGATATTTCAATGAACTGATTGAAAGAGAAAGAGAGTTCATGTAATGAAAAAGGATTATTTTCACCTGGAGACTATCATGCCACCTTGTGGTTTTTAACAAAGAAAGACCCAGTAACAAAAGCCTGTAGCTAAATCGAAACACAGGCTGCTGGTCAGAAAAATAAGTGACAGTTGCATTGTGTAGTGGTGGTGGTGAGATTACACTACTAATCACAGGCTTGGATAGTGGGGAAAACTCACTGATGAATATCTCTACAGTAAGGTGAGAGGTACAGGAAACATGTTTGAACTGTACATCCTATTATATGGCCAAACACGATAACTGAGAAGCATCAAGACCCAGACTGGAATAACTAATGTCAACAGTTACAGGTAACTCATGAAGGACAGGCAGGCAGAACTAGAGGAAGCATTGACTTGTATGTTAATTGGATTTACAGCTGCCCTGACATTCAGAGTTCAGCAAGTTACTTCTTTTTAAAATGTCTGAGTGACTTAAGAAAGCAAGGAAAACAGATATTACATTTGTTGGAGGCTTCAGAACCACCAGGCCAACAGAAAGAAGACTTTTTTTTTTTTCTTTTCCGCACAGCTGCAGAAGTAGCAAATACCACAGTAAGAGACAAAAGAGCAGTCTCTTCTGTGAGACATACAAGTCAACATTTTTCTCCTACCATCACTGGCAATGCCTCTGAAGGAGCAGTTCAAACAGTTGTGCCGGGTACCAGCCCTAAAAAAGCTGTGGCTGACAGAAACACTGAGTAGAGAAGAAAAAGAGCTGAAGACATGAAAATCTGAGAAAACTGTTCAAAACCACCTGCAAAATAAAGGCAAAATCTGAGGGGGAGAACAGTAGAAATGCATAGTAAGTAAGTTTACTTCTAGTTCTATTATTCTTGAATGAAAATAGGACAGAAGTAGCAGGTTTAAAATAGAAGATTAAATAATAAAAAAACCTCTTAATTGTAAAGCTAAGCTGTGCACTCGTGGCCTGATAACTCCAAGATTGTGAGCCTCTAACACAGCCCTCACCACAATTCTTTTGTGTCTAGTAATATAGATGTAGCCTATCTACAAGGGCCAGTTAACTGTCAGTATAAATAAACATTATGTGAATGAAAAGAGTGGCAGATGAAATTTAGCACCAACTACTATGAAGTAAAGCACGTGCAGAAAAAATCCCTAATTTTACAAAACCCTTGGCTAATTTTCAATTAGAAATTACTACCCAGGAAAGAGATTTTAGAATGATTATGAGTTTGAAATTATCAGTAATAATAGAAAGATAAATAGAAAATTTGAATTATATTCTAAAGCAAGCAAGATAAGAAACTAAAGAAAAGCAGGAAAATTAAAAACCTGATAATGCCACTATAAAAGTAAACAATGTATAGAAATCCCAAATACTGTGTACACACTTTAGGCTATTTATCTCAGACATCATGTTATGACATTATTCATGGTACACATAAAACAACAAGGATGACTACGAGTATAGAAGAACTTTCTACAACTCTGAAAGTCTACAATCACTAATTTACAATCTACAAATATCAGGAAAAAAACACCCACTTGCTGCCCTTTTTCTTACTTTTTTTTTTTTTTTTTTTTTCTTTAGTAAACATTATTACAAACATTATTATCAGAGACCAAAATCAAGATTATTATCAGGGACCAAAATCAAGGATAAATAAATATTTGGTCTCACTTAGTATGATCATCTTAACTTCAACTTGAGGTGAAACATTTCCTAACAACTTCCTGGAAAAGACTGTTTTCCGACCTAAAAATGAAGGTGTATAACCATTATTCATATGTAACCTTTTAGGAAGTGATGATGATGATTCTCAGTTTAGGAGAGTTGCCTCGTATAGAGGTCAGCACTGAAAGGAAGATACTCCTATACTTGGCTGATTTCAAATTATCAGGAAAAAAAAAATAAAAAATCACACCCTTTAAAGACGTGTCCTATTTCATCAGCAAAATCTTTACTTTCTGTAACAACTATCTCTCAGCTCCATGCCCCAACTGTTCATACGGAAAACTTATTCTTGCATAAACAGTGTCTTCTAAGATTCTCTTTGCTTGTCTTTAGCCCCTATACAGACAACAGTAATAACTTCTCTCAGGAGCCATTTTTTTTTTCACCGAATAAGCAAGCTACTTCAGCCAGTTCTTGTAAGCTCTGCAGACCTCTGATCATCCCAATAGCTTCTGTTTACATTTGTTGCTTTTGCATTCTTTGTATGTTGATGCAAACACAGGAAATATACCCTGTATTCTTTATCTGAAGATTCAGCCATATCTTCTAAAATAGCTTTTGTGCTTTCCACTTTCTACTGGAAAAACCTTACCTGACATAACTCAGGGATGCATCTATCTTTTTTATGATCCCATTGCACTCATTTTAATAATCACTGTATGGTCAAATAATGAAAAATCAGAGTAGAAGATGCTTTATAACTTTGAAAATCAAGCCATTTTTTGTTTAGGTGCACATTAATGAGTCTAAGAGTCATCCATCAAGTTAAAGAAAAAGCAAAACCACAAAACACTGAAAACCAAGTAAAACAAATATAAATAGTGAATAATCATTGGAAAAAGATGAAAATGACAATTAAAAAAAAAAAAAAAGCTTTAGTGACGTTTTCTTTTTGTTTTCTTCATTCCTCCAATGATTAGTGATTCCATTCATTTGTATTTGTGTTTTAATATAAAATATCTCTAACACACTGATACACTAGAATCTAAATTCTAATTTTAATTAAAATCAAATATATATAACATATATTATAATAATATAATCAATATACATAACATATATTAATAATATATATAATATAAATACTATGATAAATATTATATATATAATACTATATATAAATATATATATATATATGGTGGTATGTTTTTTGCTTCAGAGAAACCATTGCATATTTATCTAGCTTACTACATGTTTTACACACTTCACTGCTCTTCAGCATGGAGAATGTCTTACTGCACCAGCTAGATTTTTTCCTCATAGGAAGAAGATGCGGAAATTTGTATTTGGCAGTTAAACACCTGGTCACTAAATATTTAAAATTCTGACATGAAATGTCTCTCAGTAAGTTATGGAGCAATAATATGTAAATACTTTCTTACAGTTAATTAGCATACAACAAGGTATGAACAATGTGTGTCATTATAATGAAGTGATATAAATGGCCTCAAAATCTGAAAGACACTGCCAAAAGTTTAAATTCTATCCAAAATAAGAATGTCTATTTTCTCTACAATCTGCTGAATGCAGAATGTATTAGTATCTCTGCACTGCACAGCTGTGTTTTTCTATCAAATGAGGATAATGCCTGCTTTCAGATTTTGAAAAAGAAAAATCCTCCCTAATTGAGTTGGGTACCTTTATCTGCATTCAAGCTGCTGCTTATTTATTTTTAAATAACTGGATTCTGGCAACATTTTATCCTGAATGAAACACACATTTTAAAAACAGTCAGATATTCCAGGTTAGCCTTCTGCTATGGAAACATAGTACCTACCTAAGATGGATTTTTCTTTTCCTTCATTCCATTCAACCAAAATGTTTTTGTGCTCTTAACAATGGCCTTCCTCACTAGTGGCTGACTATCCTCACACGACAACAATAATATATATCCACATTCTTCTCTCTAATTGTCCAAATGCAATTTCCAGTTTCGTGCCTTGTCAAGAGCAGACTCCACTGTTGAAAGGGAGAGTGTCCTATTAGGGAGAAATTGTTCATCATTTTATCTTCCATAACTTGCTAGTGCAAATACTTTGCCCCCAGAAGATCTGCACAACTCAACAGTGTCTTAGTCTCATCTAGGATGGAACTGTTCTCTACAGAGTGTCTGGTATGATGCTATGTTTTGGTTTTACAATAAAAACAATGTTGGTAACCCACCGATGTTTATAGTTGCTGCTAAGCGGTGTTGTACAGAGGTGAGGCCATTCATAGTGAGGGGCCCAAGCAGCTGAGAGAGAATAGAATTAGGACAGTTGACTTAAACTGGCCAAGGGATATTCCATACCACACGACATCACATGGAAGCAGTTTTGAAGGGAGTGAGAATTCATCCCTTACTCTCTTCTGCTACTCAGGGGGCTAGCTGGGCATTGTTCAAGGGGTGGTGAGCAATTGTTTGTGAATCACTTGTTATGGACATTTATATAGATATTTGTCACAATTATTACCCTTTTCCTTTTCTCTATCTTTGTCTACTTTATTATTATTTTTATTATTATTATTCTTTCCCCCATCCCACTGGGAAGTGGGGAGTCATTGAATATGTGCGTGGTGCTGAGCCACCTGTTGGGTTAAACCACAACAGGCAGTTAGAAAGCCAAGGATTCAAGTGAAAGATCCAAAACAAATCTTAGTTATATGATAATGGTGCCTGAACCACTTCATGGCTCCAGATAGGATATGCTTTTTATTTATTTATTTTTATTTCCTTTTTTTTTTTTTTTTTTTTTTGTGTGTGTGTGTGTGTGTGTGTGTGTGTGAAAAGTCTCTAGTCCAGTTTTCCTTTTCTGGCATTGTGATACATGCCTTGACACACTTGCAGTGACCGACTGTGCTCTTGAGGAACCTGGCGGAAATGGAGCTGCTTACTGCTGGGAAAGAGGTCACTGAAGTAAGATCTACAAAAATTATCAAAGCCAGATGAAACTGGTCTTCAATACAAATTTCCCACAGTTGTGATATACGGTAGAGTACAAGTTAGTATGTGCTCTTTTTTTTGCAGCAGAATTGCACCAGTGCAGGCCCCTCTCAACCTCAGAAAGGCCTCAGGCTACTCTGATACAAATGTTGCTGTGGTACTCTGCTACTCTGAAGTAATAAGTAATTTCTTTTTCCAGTTACACTGAACTATAGGTCCGGAGAACCTGTGCTTACATAGTTAGAGATAATAATGATGCAGAGTCCCAGTTTGAAAATGTCCATGATTACATTCTTAAGGCTCTCTTTATTTGGCAGTTCAATAGAACTGAAGCATGTACTTGAAGACTAAAAACAGTTTATCTTAAATGGTATTGTTAAAAATACTTTTTGGCCTGTACTCTGGTTTGCATACAAAATGAACCACTTTTTCATAGTATATTAGAAGACAGTAGATCATTAACAGAAATAAATCACTACAGTCCACTGTCTTCACTGCAGCAAATAATCCAGCCCTTGAACCAGGACAGTTTGTTCATTTTGATCTCACATCTCCCCTAAAGGTACAAGAACATACTTTTCAGACAGTTTCATGTGATTTTTTTCTGGAGAAAAGGAGGCTCAGGGGAGACCTCATCACACTCTACGACTTCCTAAAGGGAGGTTGTGAAGAGGAGGGGTTTGGCGTCTTCTCCCAGGCACTAAACAGGACCAAAAGAAATGGCCACAAGTTGCTCCAGGGGAGTTTTAGATTAGATATAAGGAAAAACTTTTTCTCTCAGAGAGTGGTCAGGCACTGGAATGGCCTGCCCAGGGAGGTGGTGGAGTCACTGTCCCTGGCAGTGTTCAAGAGGCATCTGGATGAGGAGCTACGAGATAGATATGGTTTAGTAGCTTAGTGGGTTAGTGGGTAGTAATGGTGATGGGAGGACGGTTGGACTGGATGATCTTGTAAGCCCTTTCCAACCTTGTGATTCTATGATATTTTGTCACATATTTTTTTAGTGTTTACACTTACTGTTGTCTTCTATCCAAGCCAAATTTTTATGTGTCAAATGTTACTCCTTTCCCATTTTTTTCGGTTAAGGTAATAAAACCTTGTTTAACTGACTTTTACTATTTTTTATACAGAAAGAATGACGTTCTGTTCCAACAATAGCTTTAAGGTTTATCAACTTAATCTATTTCAAAAAGTGAACTAGTTAAGGTCCATTGTGGATATATAACTCAGTTTAAAAGTGTTTTTTTTTTTGTTTTTTTTTTTTTTTTTTTAGTTTAGTTTAAACAGATTCCAATTTAAGCTAAATTGAAAAATGCCTTGTTTAAACTGTAATAAAAGTAGCTGCATAACTTCTTTCACTGTTTAGTTAAATTAGTCAGATTCATTACATCTGGGTGAACTAAGATAACAGTATCACAGATCCAATTCTGATATTAGTTTAAGCTAAAATGTTGCCTTGCAAGTTTAGCAATTTTAGCAGTAGATATCTGCTGTTATTGCTAATTATCTTGCTACTTTCTACAGTAACTAACAGTCAATATCTGAAAAGGGCTACTGTACTGTTCATGTGGATGAGACTTAACAGCATGTGACAAGGTTCTACCAAACACTTGGTATGAAGAACACATTAAAATATTGAATTGGAGCACAATCTTCAAACACAACAAAGTGTTTAAAACGAAGTCTGTGTCTTATGCAAATCATTTTTATGACAGGGAACTGATCAGGGAGAAACATCTTTGTTTTCGGAACCACCTTTGAGTGGCCTTAGTGAGTTCACACTGGAAAAGATAAACAATGCTTCTGTCCCTCTTAAGGGATCACCCAAGTGAAAGGAACTCATGGCTCATGTAACTTGTTCTGGCTTAAACTGAATTTTTAAACAGACTGTAAGCTTGCTGTAAGCATGGGTGGGACTTTGTCTGGGCAAAGTAGTTAGCAAAGAAACCACCTGGTGTACAAACAGAAGTAAGGAGGAGAACATGCCCTTAGCAAGAACCCTGGGCTCCAGGAATCTGCAAGCAGCTGACTCTCAGGATAGGAACATAACAAAAATGAATTCAAACATGGCCTAAGAAAGCACCATATTATTACTTTAATGTATCCGCAACTATACAGATTTTTGCAGAATTATTTCAGATGGTAGAATCCAATTGCATCAAGTTTTAGTTTCAACAAGCAGAATAAATATTCACAGCAGTTTTAATTATTCAGACTCAGTGACTGGAGGCTCCATTACCACTGTTCTTTGTGCTGTTTTTCTCAAGCAAATTAAGTCTTTTGAAATGACCAAATACCTGCAGCTAACATTCTTCCAAATCTTGCAGGTTGTTAATTCAGATGGCATTCAAAATAATACTGGGGTTGGACTCAATTTTTAAGAAAATTATTTGTATCTTCAGTTTCATATGTTTGAAAATAGACTTTTTCTTCAGAAAATGAAAATTTCTATCACAAACAAAGGAGAAAACACAAGTTATCTATCTGATATTTCATTAAAAGATATCTCCATTCACATGAACGGGGTTTTTATGGTTTTTAACCCTTTCACAAACAATTTCTTTCCTCACTTAAATTATAAATTGTAGCCTGAGCACTAAGTAATTTTACATAGTTTTCCCCCTACAGACTGTTAAGCAACTGAAAGTTTGAACATATGCAGTCATTTGCACATATCTGCATACGTTCATATGCATAAATACACATAGCACAGAAGGTGAAACTCAAAGATGATGAAATAAGAAACTGAAATTCTCATCCAAGGGCTGAGATAGCTTTGAAAGTATCTCACTGAGCTATGAGGTAAACCAAGTACCATGTAAATTTATAAACTTCTTTCCTTCTCACAAGGAGGAAACGCTACCTTGCAATCAGTTAGTAATTAATACACTATCTTGTTAGCTTGAAAGATCTAAAGTAAGCACAGAATTCTCTTTTTGTTCTTCATCTAGTTCAGGATCCTTTTTTTTTTTTTTTTTTTTTTTTTTAAAGAAGAGGGGAATTTGCTATTCGGAAATTCCATTTACAAGCATTTTCATATCAAAATAGGTATCTTCACATGAAAGTCAGAGGAACCTTTTTTGAAATCTATGCTTTTTAAGTTTTCAAAGAATTCTTTTCAGAAAAGGCAAGCACCTCATCAACTCTCTCACACACAAATCTTCAAATGCTGTTTTTGAAGAATTGCATTTAAAAGTATGTTCAGACATATACCAAGCATGAGAAGCCAGAAAAAAAATGACTTTGAATCTGAACTATAGCTCATCATAATCTGGTTAAAATTATCTTCAACACCACCTGTCATTATTAATACAGGAAGAGAGGTGGAAAAATACCTTCAGCCCAGCTACATTATTGCAAATAAGGTCCATCTGCTTTTCGCTGTTCTGCCACATAATAATAGCAGCTATATTTATGATGGATTTAGGATTTTGCCTGCAGTAGATGAAGTGTAACTGCTTTTGTTAAAAATGCTTTTCTTTGAGGGTGTTCTGTCATCTTAGTAGAGTTTACACCTGATTTTCGAAGTGCAATCCTCAGTATTTGATATATTTCACTGCTAAGTAAAAATTTGTTCTTTTTTTCATGTTCTTATATATGTTCCAATAGTTTTATTTATAGATACACATAGGTAATAATCTATTTACAAATTTATGTTAATTTGTATATCTGTACAGAATTGCCTTAAGGCATACTGGCTATAAGATCCATGTTGCTATAGTCACAGTAAAATAAAGATCTGATTAATTGTAGGAAATGTACTTAAAAAGTAAAATCCAAACAATACCTAATTTCTAATAGAGAAAGTGAGGATGCTTACTCAAAATAAATGAAAAGGAGGAGCTTAAAAACAAAACGGGTACAGTTATCATCGGTGGTGTTCAAAACACAACAAGGAGTTTCAGAAGAAATCAATGGGTGTGACTATATTAGCTATGGCTGCGGTGCATTGACTCAAGGACTGTGATGTGGCTAACTCTTGTCTGTCCTTTCTCAGAACCTATGTAAATTTGAGTGACTTTGTGTGCCTCAAAGAGAGTATATTTATCAGAGCAATACTGATGTGTAATATCAGTGAGATTTCAAGCAGACCAAAAGAAATGAGAGAAGCCATTAGCAGTAAAACATGCCTTTCAAAAACTAATTTGTGTCCAGATCAGAAGAAAAGAGATAACATAATATCTGGGAAGTTCAAAGTAAAAGAATTACAATGCAGACCAAAAAGATATTTTGAGGACGTACTTTGTGAATGTATTAAACTCAGGAAGGAACCTTTTTTAAAAATGACATTAGAAGAGTTCAATCAGCCAAAAGGTTTGTAGTGTTTAGAAATGATGATTGTGTTGTATGAGCAGCTCAGAGCACTAAAACTGAACTAATTCTTTCTAAAGGTTTTCATTAAGAGGATATTTTTTTCTTTAATTTTGGCCATAAGTCTAGAACATTACAGACTGGATTCAGTAGAACAGGTTTTAGAATAAAAAGTGATAGAATAAATCAATATGCAATAAACTGAAGAAAAAGATATCACCTGAACTGGATTACATTAAGTGAAGAATGAATATATGTAGTATTGTGCAAACGTCTGACACTTCAAAACTTCTCCTGATTTTTACAATACAAAATTTTTCAGGCCAGTTAAAACTGGAACTGGAATGGATTTAGGAAGTTACTTGGCATTGCAACTGAGCAACAAAAAAGCAAGATGTAATTCAGTGTTGATAAAATACAAAATACTGCACCAGAAGGTAGCTTCTAAAATGACATTTCCAGTCTATCTAGTCTAGAAAGAGTTCATAGGAGATAGTTTTGAAAATTGGAGTTTAATGATCAGAATTATTCCAAACACACACACACACACAAAGAAAAAAAGAAAAAAAGAAAAAAAGAAAAAAAAAGAAAAAAAGAGCTAGAAATTATTGAGAAGGCAATAGAGAACCAAAATGTCACTATGTTGCTTTAAGGCCATGGTATTATACTATGGCTGATATGCACAATTTTACTTACCTAATCTTCAAATACATGAAGCTGAAAAACTTGAACAGATGCAGAAAACAGGATAAGACAGATCAAACAAGTAGAATGGCTTCCATAATCCAAGAAGTTACAGCTGTGGAGGGGAGAGTTTGACAGTCTACAGCTTGGAGAAGGTGAGGCTATAAATATCAGTGCAGCAACAAATGTGATGAAAAAGTGTGAATAAGAAATTATTTATTCATTATTTCTCCTAATAGGGTTACTAACAGAAATAATTAAGCATATGATTTAAAACTATCAATAAGGAAGGACTTTCTATGCTCCACCTATTTCAGTTGGGGCATTTATTGCTATTAGGTTTTTCCAATTCTAGAATTTTAAATGTATTAGGAAAGTGACCATAGACCTTGGAATAAAGTGTCATTGTAGGCTACTGAACACAATAAATATGCATAAATAAAGATGCAAAATTTGGTTCAGAAAGTCCTTAAAATACTGGCGAGCTGAAGTTGGGAGAATTCACAAGGAAAAATAAGTCTATTCTGCAATATTCCTTGACTAACCACGTGACTGCAGTCAATACCAGACACAATGTGGTTATTCTTATACCAGGTAAATAAAAGCAGAGATGCGAAAATTTATACAATCGGTAAATGCATTATGGGTGATAAAAATCTCAAATTTAGAAGATACAGAATGTTTTTCTCTCTCACTTCTCTCTCACTTAAGCTACTGAAAGGTATGACATTCGATGTTATGAGAATTATAACAGTGGATAGAGTGATTTTACTTAAAAGTATTACTCCCAAAGTCTGGTATTAACTGCCACAAATCATATCATATACTCACGTTTGGGAAAAAAAGCTTACAAAATTTCCCACTGTCTGTATTGTAATGGACTTGCCATTCTTTGCACAGATGTATTTGCTCCTAAATTAGTACAGCAGCACAGATTCTAAGTAACTGTAGCTATAATTACTGACATGAACACATGTAAAATTCCCATTCCATGATATCTGGGATCCTTACAGGATTTAAACATGATGAAAAGGAAAAGTAGAATTTTTCTCTGAGATAGTGTGATCCCTTGCAGCAAGTGAACTAACTCCCTGAAAAGATCAAAGAGCCAAAAAGAAATTGCAGGGAATCTAAATGACAAAAGATGCAAAGTAGAAAACTTGAACATAGCTCAAAGTAGTCATATTCTTAATCAGCAAGAAGCAGTTCCAGAAATGTTAGCCCAGCACAATGAATAGCATGTGACTTCACTACTCAAGGGACAGCCTACTAGATATAGGAAACACGGCTGTGCACAGACGGGAAAGCTATCTTGAAGAAAATGAGATGTTAAATAGTGGGGGTTATGTGCCAACACCTTGAATTTCACATTAAGGTTAATTGGTAATTGCTGGAAAATACACAGAGCCACCAAAATATATGCTTGACATTCTAGTTTACTGGGAAGACTAGAAATCTAATTTATGTATGTTAGCTGTTGCTAGCATGTAAACAACTCACTGTAGTAACAGGGTACTTTAATTGATGAAGCAAGGTCAGCTCACATAGAAGGAATGAAGAGGGCCTAAGCACCTGATTAGTCTCTCCTTTCGGCTATTGTTCATCTTGAAGATCTTGCAAAAGCCTGCAAAATTTTGTGATATTTTGGGATATCACTTCATCAATATTTTGTAAGTAAAAATCTGCATTTACTGAATTTACTAAAGCTTTGTGTAAGTGTGAATAAATTCAATTGGAGTGATATAAAGAATTTTAAATAGTAAAAAAGAACAGTTTTTCTACAACCTTCAAAATGTTAGAGACAGCTTTGTTAATCAATCTTAATAGATTCTAAATAACCGTATTTATCTAAAGAAATTTACATCAGAGAATGCTGAGTTACTCATAATTTTATTCAAGAGTGAGACTCAAATCATATGGTGCTCGTAGGTAATGTCATTTGAAATAAAATCTTCCACCTAGAACCTCAAGCAATTATCAACTTTTATTATTCCTCACTGCAAATTCAAAACATGGTCTTCATATTCTAAGAGTTTACACAATCACAGAATGGTTGAGGCTGGCAGGGACTTCTGGGTCCATCTGGTCCAATCTCCAGTCTAACAGGATCACCCAGAGCAGAGTGCTCAGGCCCATGTCCAGGAGGCTTTTGAAGAACTTCAAGGACACCACAGCCTTTCTGGGCAACCTCTGCCAGTACTCTGTCACCTGTGCAGTAAATAAGCATTACCTGAAATTTACAAAAAAACCCAACCAATATTTCAAAAAAATATTTTTGGCAGGTTTCAGATCTCTTCTATGGTGATATAAAAAAAAAATAATGAGAGGAGCTGAACTTTGACTACTAAAAGGAGGTTATCTTGTAAAATCACTACGGATTTTTCCACTGATTGTTGAAAGCTATTCAGTAGAAGCAACACAACAGCATAGCAGATTATTTTGGATTTGCTGATTTTGTTAGAATGAGAATGCTTTTTAAAATATTGCTGTTGTAAGTCATGCTTCCAAAATGTTTCACTTAAAGTATAAGTTTTTTTTGGTTCACTATTTCACTTTTCGTTCATTTTTTTTCCTTTTCTTTATTTTTTTTCTCTGAGACAATGATAAACTGTTTTATAACTGAATGTTAGACAACAAGGATTCTGGAATAGTTTAACTTTATGGATTTAAAATAATTTCAACCTAATTATTGGAGGAAATCATTAATTTAGCCTTAAACATCCGTGAGTGCTCTTTATTTGATTTGTGCTACTACGCATATGTGAGTGATAGAGCAGAGGTTTGTTCTGCTGTGTTCATGACAGCATAACTGTGGTTTGCTTTTGCTGTAAACTGCAGGAATTATTTTACGTAAAGTAGTAGAAACTTCTTTTTAACTCTAGTCAGTCTTAATTTTATGGTTATTACATCTAAATCTATCACTTATGTGAAGCCTATCCAGAGAATATTTTTTATCCAAAAATAATTTCAGTATTTTTAATTATTACTTATTACAATGCATAGCAGACTGTCATAAGAATACAGGAGTTGCCCTGTCAGAGACAGAAGTCTCTCTAGTTGCATACCTAATCTGTTTTTAATTTTAAAACAAATCGTGTACAGCTGTGAAGAATTATGCATGTATCAAAGTTGTCATTTTCACAGTTTCCAGTGTTACTCTTGAACATGAATAGGTATTATACACTTACTATTTTTGTTCCCACTGAATATTACTGAAATAATAATTAAAAAAGAAAAAAAAAAAAAAAAGGAAAAAGTTTGAAAAAAGGAAAGCTAAAAAAAAACCTAACTAAATAAATATGTAGTGTTTTTCTGAATCTCACTAAATCAGTGTCAAACTTCTGGCAGGCATCAAAATCTGGAATAACTCTGTTAGGCTGTTTGGGCATTTTTTACATACCTGATGTTTATAACTAGTTCATCAAAAATAATAAATAATGACATTAAAATAAGATTTCTTTAAAGATGAGAAGTCTATCATATAGAATCAGAATCATAGAATCACCAAGGTTGATAAAGACCACTAAGATTATCCAGTCCAACCATCCACCTACCACTAGTATTTCCCACTAAACTATGCCCCTTAATACAACATCTAAATGCTTCCCGAACACCTCCAGGGCTGGTGATTCCACGGCCTCCCTGGGCAGCCCATTCCAGTACCTGACACCTCTTTCAGAGAAGTTTTTCCTAGCGTTCAACCTGAATCTTCCCTGCCACAAATTAAGGTCATTCCCTCTAGACTTATCGCTACTTACATGGGAAAAGAAGCCGATCCCTGCCTTGTCACAACCTCCCTTCAGGAAGTTGTAGAGAGCTATAACGTCTCCCCTGAGCCTCCTCTTCTCCAGACTGAGCAATCCTAGTTCCCCCAGACTCTCCTCATAACACTTGTGCTTCAGACTCCCCACCAGCTTCATTGCTCTTCTCTGAACATATTCCAGGGCTCCAGCATCTTTCTTGTAGTGGAGGGCCTAAAACTGTACACAGTACTCAAGGTGCAGCCTCACCAGTGTAATTGTCATTTTAAGGAGGGCAGATCAGATCAAATTTAACTTTTGGAATAAGTTCCCTGAACAATTTCTTCAAAATGAAGCAGTTCCCACACAAGAATTTGAGAAGATCCGCACACAACACTGAATGGCTGTATGTGGAGGAGGTACTCAGTTCTGAGTAAGGGAAAAAGCTGGGTGTAAGTATCTCCTTCCTGCCAATCATCTGGGCCATAGGAGTATCCAGAGGGCAATGCCTCTGACTTTGATCAATTAATCTGCCCTCAAACTGTAAAATATTAAACTGATGAAGGTTTAATTAAAGTTGGAGTTGAAAACACACACACACACACACACACACACACACACACACACACACAAACTGCTTAACTTTCAATTACTGAATAAATTTTAGTGAGAAATCCATTCTGACAAGATTTTTTTCTTTTTTATATCAAGCAGCATGAGATTCATTTTTTTTGGATCCAGAAAGAGCAGAGCATGTTGTAACCTGTGGTAACTGCAGGCTTCAGATTCATCTTTAAATGAGGCCAGCTGTTATGCACTGTTTTATGCAAACTGGATGAACTCAAGCTATAAACTATAATACTAAGGTAGTGCTATATTTGGAAAGCCTAGTCTCATAATAGATCTTACCTAATCTGATTTCTGTAAACCAAGGTATTGGGAAGTCACACGCACAATATATATTTCTTTCCATCAGCCATCTAATATTACTCAGTTGAAGTTAAAAAAAAAAAAAAAAAAAAAAAAAAAAAAAAAAAAAGAGAAGAAATCAGTTCCCTGCTTCAGAGTCCTACTGAGTTGAAAATGACAAATGACTTTTTATTGTGCACATCTCCACCATGGCTTCATGACGGTTTCAATTCACCTGAATAGTAACAGTCTTTAATCAACTTAGTGAAGATACTGGATTCAGTACAGCCTTCTGTGGATTCATATCATCACTCCACTTGTGGTTTTTCTTTTCTGACAGGCTTCAGTCACTTCATTTTCTCATATTTCTGGCTCAACAGTTCAGAATGAAGATGGGCTGATGTTGTAGGAATTGTTCAAGGTTTTTTCTATAAATTCAGTCTGCTTATACTCTACAGACTTCATATTTATAAGCACCAATGGTTATTCTTCTCCCTGCTTTTTTTGAAGTCATAGTATTTATACACAGGATTTTGCTTGTGAGGCTTCAAGGCAAGCATATTAAAATGTCTGCTATACACTGGATTTGTAGGTGTTTACAATTTGAACTAGGAGAAAAGTCTCTCTTGGAAAGCTGACAATTCTATACTGTAGTTCAATTCCTACTGTTTCCCTTTAATAGGCCATTTTTCAATATCATATCAAAGTCCCAAAGGTCATTTTTTTTTAATTTACCACAGCAAGAACATATCTCATTCATTCCACATTCTTTTAGAAGTACCCTATTTCAAGCAAATGGCAAAACTCTGCTATTCTACTTCTGAGAAACTGGTGTCTGACCTAGCTATTGTAATGAAGCGTAATACATTTGATTAGGACGCTATAATGATCAAGACTATTAATAGATCTTGTTATCTTTTCATATTTTATTACAGATAATTACTATATTTCAACAGAATGAGATATCCCAAATGAAACACTGATGTGACAGATCACCCAGTGAGAAGTAAACACAGTAGTCAGAACAGATAGAATTTGTTCTGGTGAGAAGGAAGTTATTTCCAGCTAAAGGCTCAAAAAATCATATTCATATTTTTTACTAAATCATCTAGTTCTGTTTACAGGAGTTAATGTAGATTTATCTTGTGTTATTTAGAAAGAATATAAGACGAACATATACAGACACATCTATACATACTGCTGATAATCAGGTGACAAACAGCACAGATATGTGATAAATTCCATCTGCCTTAGAGTTTATGTATCGATTTTTTTATAGCAGCCATAGCACTACCGAGTGTGAATTATACACGCAGCTTTGAAAACTCCACCTGCACTCTGCCCACTACTCCATTTCTTCCAAGATGACTTGTAACATGTCACACCTCTACACAGTGTGAAATGGTTGCCAGTTTTATTTCTAAAACCTATCTGTCTGCATAAGGATTTGTTTTTTTCCTCAATGAAAAGGCACCACAGACTACATTAAAAGCAAGAGCAGGAAGGAGTATTAGCTTGGACACCTTTCTATTCCTAGAAAGAGAACCCACATGCATTCTTATTAAGGGAGAAGCCTTTCTTCCAGTGGACAATCATCATTTCAGTTTGCGGGATCGGAGAATACTGTAATTTTGTTGTTCTCACTGTCTCTGTAGAGATATCTGAATTACCCAGTAGCTAGCTGGCAATGCTCAGCATGTGCTGTACAACAATTCTTAGCAAATAAAATGCTGACTTCAAGGACTTCCATGGAAATTGTTAATTATTCACATTACTCTTAGCCATGCAAAATAGGTTACTACTGATATAAATTACAGTATTAATTTTTTTAAGTAGAATGACCTTGGAGCTCAAGTGCTGCTTTACCATCTGCATGTTGCATTGAGATCAACTGTCCCTATATATACTCTATATTCTGACACTTGCAGAGCATTGTTTTACCATCTGCTTGGTTTGCCAATATTACAGACATATACATACACATTGCATGCCCAGGTTTAGCATTGTGAAAACACAGCTTTCCTTCTGTGGATGGTACTTACCAGGTCTACAGTGTAATGTTCAAAAACCCGGATCACTTCAGTTCATTGATTCCTACTAAATGTTAGGACATATAGTCTGTTATTATTACATGTTTCACTCAGGCACAGGAAGGCTTAGATATTCTACCCTAATTTCAATATCATTTCTGTCATTAGCATGAAACTGAAATACATTGCTTAATTTTCAAGACTAAAGATTGAATCCTGCTGCCCACCTTCCTTTGGAAAATAAATTATTTTCTCTCTAAATTCAGTGTCCAACTTGCTGCTGAGCATAGTACTTTAACTTACATAATTTCCATGCACTACATATAGAAGTTTATCTCTAAAGTGTGAATTCAATTCAGTGTTGCGTTTATGCCCACCTTCTTTGTTTATTACTAAAGTTGGTTTTAAGCTCATTCCTATGGAGAAATAAGAATTTGAATTTTGTTGTCACAGGGACCCAGACTAGACTCTCCAGTACTAACTGTCTTCATTTCAGAGAATGGCATTTGGCGGTTAGTCATTAATGAATATGTGATGCTACTGGGAAAGAACTGATGCTGTAAGTATGCAGGGGATCATTGCATCTACCTCCTGTCAACATCTCTCCCAAATGGCAAGGACACTTTGCTTTTATAGTTCCTGGCTGCAAGGATGAAGCACTTGGCAGAAATGCAGCTGTTATAAAAGGGAAGTAGTTCAGACAGGGCAGGGAAGCATAAAAGGAGATGCTGTCTCCAGCTTTTACTGGGAAGAGATTTAATTCCCCATTAATACCCTAGCTATTTGCAATGGCAATCTGGGATCTCACAGTGGCATCTGTGGCCAAATGTCAGTGCTTAAACCACGTGTACTCTGAAGTTCTTCTAACAGTTCTTTAAATATAACCTGACACAAGTAAAATTGTGCCAAGATGACACCAATGCTGTGCTACTGCAAAGGCTTCTACCTTTAAAAAAAAACAAACTTGCACTGCATTTTGGTGGCAGAAGATCCAATATTGCTTTCAGCTTTCAACTTGTAGGGAGTGAAAACAAACCCTCTCCATCCGTAGAGCGCACAGACACTGAACAGTTTTGTGTGCTCTCAAGGAGAACACATGCAGGCAGTCATCCAGTGATTATTCATTGGTGCATTCTTCCAGTTTTCAGCAGTTAGCAGCTGACCTGTTCTCACACACCAGCCTCAGACATGCTGCTGAGAAATGTGGAAACTTGATAGGAATGTATGGCATTTGTACTATCCAGGTCAGGCAATGGCCCTCCCATTGAGTGGGGACAAGAAGCTGCTGAATGACAGTATGTCATCCTTTGCATTCCCCAATTCACTCTTCTCATCTAGGCGCTGATCCTGCATCCTACCCTACCCATTCCATACCCCGGTAAATGCAACCCAATGCCAGCATATCACGACAGAGTCCCACTAAATTTACTAAGGCTTACATTTCTTCACTTCAGGGGCTAATGATGAAGAGGCTGAAGATGGTTTTATAAATACCCCACAAGTACTGTAGAATTACACTTCACTAAAAGTTGCTGTGAGTGAAGTAAGGAGTCCATTTTATGTTTTAAAGAGGTCTCGTCTAAAAAAATACAACTTACTAATAACAGCTTTGTTGATATGACTTTTATGATATGTTTGATTCTTACTGTACCTATTCATTTCTCATCTTAATGTGTACATACAGTTAAAGTGGCATAAAACAAATAATTCAAATTTATTTCCTATGCATAACTGTGGTGCAGTTAACATTGACATGAAACAGCTGAAAGAACTTTATAGCTCTTTCCAGCAGTAAAATGGTTCCTACAGACATTCCTCAACAGAAAGAAGCTTCCTGTCCAGTTCTGACGGATAACCAACTGCTCTGGAAATACGTATCAAGACTTTCAATGAAAATGGTAACTGTTAATTATATACATAATCAATTATTTTGTGTCAGAATAGTCACAACCATACACGTGTATTGCAAGTTTTTATTTCTGGAAGTAAATAACAGAATGCAGTCTAACAACCAAAAAAGGTCTGTTTTGAACTCAGACTACTTGCTGAATTGTCACGTTTTAATTTACTAAACAAGAATAACTGCTTATATATTCATTCACACACTGTATTTAAAATGACAAATAATTTGGTAAACTCATCTAATTTAACAGAGGCATAACTCACATTTATAGATTCTTAAATTAATATTTTTAGACTTTGGTGGTGGTGCCTATGATGCATTTTAAAAGCAGTGATTGAATAAGGAAGCAAACGTTTATTTTTCTGAGAGAGAAAAGCAATATCAATCTGGAGAAAAACTATCATAAATTTTGGGGATCTCAATCATTAATTTTCATAGAAAACAGCTGTTTTGTTGTTGTTGTTGTTGTGTTACTTTAGCATTATTTAAAAGCCAGAAAATGGAACCTCAGAATCAACTTCTACTGCCAAAACTCAACAATTCATGTAGAAAGCTTATTTCTTTGGAATAAAATGCCATGGAGGAATTGTCTGCCTTAAATAAATAAATAAATAAATAGATAAAATCAGAACATTTTGTTTGATTTCTTCCCTCTTTCTGCAAGGAGCAGTACTGGCAAAAAGATTCCATTAAATTTGAACTGGTTCACTAGAATTTCACCTGAAGTATGTTGTATCTGAAGAACAGCTCACTTAGATAAACCATTTGGTGTTTAAGTCAACACTGACAAGCAATGCCTTGATATGATAACATGTATAACAGAAATCATAGTAAGATTGTTTCATAATAATGGTTTTATAGATATCATCAACTGTATATAGGAAAGCACTGATTCAATTACTTGTTATTTTCTGTGGAGAATATTTCCTGTTCTTTGGCCTGGTACAAAAATTTCAGTCTAATCTATATTATTATTGTTCTTGAACTGGCAGTTGAGGATAGCAGACATCTATCTGTAAGGTTAAGCTACGCAGAAGGAGGAATATGTGTGGAGAAAGATGGACAATAATATTTTGTTAAAAAGGGAATACAGAAAAAATTACAAAGAAATACATTGCGATTTGTTGATTTATTTATAGTACATATATGCCCATTTGAAAAATAGAATGAACACATAAGAAACATAATCATTAAGAAAGATCAAGAAAGATCAAGAAAATTAGCCCTTCTATAAGTAAATGGAGAAGTATTACTGTCTACACATCTATCCCCCAAAATGATACTAAATGAGTAATACTGATGCCTGGCAGTATTTTTGTCTATCTGAAGCAGCCCAGGCAAACAATGCCAGACATGCATGTTCTTTTACTTTCAGACTGTATGCTAGATTTGAATAAAATATATACCATAGCTTACTTTCAAAGCATAGGCTGTTGTCTAGGAAACCTAAGCAACATTTATTTTTTCCTTTCAGCACACTAGAAATTAGTCAGAACCAGTGTGTTTGACATGCTGAAAGATTGCAGATAGGTCTCCTGTGACTCTTTTAGGGAAGATGCTATAATATGTGCTTTGTTGTTTCAGCACTGAAGAGACTGCTTAAATTCTCCATTGCTTATAGGTCAAAACGAGCACATTTCAAGCACAGATCTTATATCTCAAGTGAATGAGTAAAATATTGATTCTTCAATATATAAATTTCCCCAAATACTGCACTATTTTACATTCATGTGTTTTGAGGCAGATTGTTTCCCTCTCATCCCAGCAGTTTACAAAACAATAATTTCTGGTATATAATATTTTATTCTTAGCAAAATACATGATTACATTTCCCATATCTGCATCTATTTTTATTTTTCTGAAAGATAAGTGTGTGCTCCTGATGCTGAACAAGTGTACTTACAGGGGAGGAAAGAGGTGATGCTGGTATAATAGAATTGGATTGTTAAGGAGAACAGCATCTGGAAGTGAATATTATCCTTAAACCTCAAGAAGAAATTACAACTTCCCTATGTTTCTTTTAAGAACACTAAGGCCCACAAACATTTCAGTTCATTTCCAATTACAATATAAATGAAATAAACCCCAAAAACCTTATAATTTGAATTCAAAACTTATTCTGAGATCAGAATATGAGGGAAGGGTAGTAGGTTTTCTTATTGCCTCATATAATGCTATCACCATCCATAGATATCTCTGATACAAAATTCAGTAAGCAAGTTCTTTGTAACATGAAGTTACATTATGTTAATTTTTCAAGAAGAGAGTAATGATAATATTCCAAGTAGTACAAAAGTAATTATTTTTCTATTAATATCAGGGACTCATGAATGCAATTGTCTTTTAGGTTAACAGAACCTGAACATGTCATAGGCTAGGCCAGGATCTTACCATATTTTGATTTCTGAAAAAGAGTCAAGTTTTCATGTTTCACCTTAAGACTGATTGAGAACAACATTTGGCAGGATTTTGAAACACAGAAATGACATTTATAAAAGGAAAATGATAGATTTCCTCATTTTCTCAAATTTGCCATCACCCTCAGGAAGCAACTGCACAGATACCAGGCAAATGTGCTTTAGAGTTTTTCTCTTTGCCTGCAAACATTTTGCGTTTATCAGTGCTGAGTCACAGAGATTGCTGGGAAAAAAAAAAAAAAAAAAAAAAAAGATTTAAGATTTTCACTGTAGTAGATAACCGGTGAAAGTTAAATGCAGCTGATAAGGAAGAATGCCCTCTGATGTAAACAAATACACTGAAGTCAGCTGAGGTATCTGTGTATAAGTTGCAGTTCTGTAACACTTTCAGCAGTAATGGAATAGGATTTCAAACATTCAGAAAAAAAGAGGAGAAAGAGTGAATGCATGCTACAGCTCTTCCAGAGGCAGTCTCTATGGTGGAAAGACTAGCCTGCAACATTTGAGATACTGATAACTTTTATTTATTCTGTCTAACCATCCAAAAACTTGCAATCACAACATTCAACAACACTCATCAATATAATCTTATTCATAATTTATGTATTATAAATCATAATTTTTTTCTATTTCTGTACATCAAATGGTGCACACTTTAAGATATCTTCTGCCTGAAGTGTCCTCTCTGTTAACTGAATTCACTAGAATGCCTAACTAAGAATGAAGCTTGTGATAGCTGCTGATGCAAATTCACTTTTTTATTTTCTTTTTTTTGAGAGTATCAAAATACCCAGCACTGAACTAGGAAGTGACGTAAGGGTGATATCTATTAGAGTAAAGTGATTGTCAGAATATTGGGCCAATTTGTCCCAGCATTCTGCTGAACACAGACTGAAGAGGAGAATTAATGCTAATTGTTATAAATTATGTTCTCTTAATTATAGACAATGGGGGACTACTACCTGTCTAATAGGTAATAGCCATAAAAAACTATTCTAACTAACTATGTTTAAAACCTTAGGGTTAGATTTAAATGACTGCATATGTGACATGCTAGTGCTCCATCTACTGTACCATTTTTATGGTATTCACATTTCCATTCACAATTAATTTTGTGTCTGTATGGAATGTCATTTGGCTAAAGATGGGTAACAAAATTTTCTACTGTGTTGTAGGTTTTCATCAAGTTGACCTCGCATTAAGAAAGACAGAAAAGCAGGAAATGTGTTGTGTTTCTCTATGTCCTACTTTTCTTTCTTTCAGACATTCTATGCAGAAGGCAGCGCACTGAAACATGCAAGAATTATGAAATTATCCAAGTATAAAGGGCATAGTAATAATGTTGATATTACTTGCATAGTTCTATTCATATGAGAGAAAATTATAACCAAGAAAGAATATGTAGTCCACTTTTGTTGGACTGAAAAAAACTGCAGACACAGTAAAAAATACCCCAGATTTTTGTAATTGGAAAAATCATTTCCATTATGCTAATACATTCTTTAAATGTAGCCATGACTGTATATATTTTTTAAATCTTCTCAATCTCTTCTACCAAAGGAGTGTTTCTAAGAATTGCATTTGAAGTCCTTCACTGGGAAGACAAAATACTCTGAGAATTTTAGAAAAAAGACTTTTTGGTCAAATTTTTCTATTGAGACAGCACAGCAACGAGCTGCACTTGATGTCTCTAAAAATATGCCATCAGCACTGGAATATGTAGGAACCAAACTTCAGATATTCCTTCAAAATTTTCATCCAAAATATTAAATGATTTTTTTCAAAGTCAAGCAGCAGTGAGATGGTAGAAAGAATATAGAGCTTTGTTTCCCAACATCTTTATACTGGCAATGCAATAATAGTAAGGATAATTCAGAACAAAGGAAGACACAGATCATGATATCTGGAAAACAATAAACATAGCAGTACTACTTTTGAACATCAGTGGATCTCACTGTAATGAATATATGTGTGCAGAGGGAACTTGCAAAGTCCCATTAATTCTACTACACAGAGAAACTGTAGTCACATTGAGAGGTATCAATGATTTTAACTGGCTTTTCCATATCCTGTTTTGCTGACATGTATTTTAGCTATCTTCTGTACTGTTTCACTGCTGTGCTACATCTGTTCTTCATACATCACTATAACCTCCTATAATATGCTCCTTACCAGCAGATTTTAAACCCTTAAGAAACCTGAAACACATGCACCAGAAGTTCTCAAATACCATAAGATCTTTTAAGATATACAGTGACTTGGATGAAAACTACAGAAAGATTAAATTAAAAATAAGTTTTCTGTAAATAGCTTTACATTACGAACAATTATGAATGAAACTTTGAGAAACAGTAGATTGCCAAGTAGCACAGATATTTTATTTTCTCTAGTAATCTTTCTTACCAAAATAATTTTAATTTCTTCAACCAATTGTCTTCATCTCATTATGATTATCCCATTCCATTTTTTCCCGTTAATATTTCTCTCTGTTGATTTTGCCCCATAAATGGATGTTTTCTGATACCATTTTATCCTAAACACACACCAAAAGATTAATCATTTGAACTACTAGACTCAATAAAATGAAAGAAATGAATATATCTATGTAGCTTTTGGAATTAATATTCCTGATATTTATATGTAAGTGCTAGAAGTCTATGTGTCCACTGAGCACAGAACATGATAAGAACTGAGAGATTAGTTTATTAAAAATTCATATATTTGTGCTGAGAGTTGATACTTGGTTCACTTCAAATTCAAAAGACATTTTCAGTTAACTAAAATTCAGCTTCAGCTTTCAGCTTTTAAAGGTCTGCAACATTGTATAATTAGATTCTGGTTTTCCTCTTTTGTTACAGACAGTATCATTTCATGATTCAGATTCTTTTTCCTGTGGTCTAATTTTAAGAGAAATTCCACTATCTTAAGCTCAGGGCACATTTTTGAGTTTGCAGTTTAAAACAAAATTTAAGGAGCAGAAATCTACTGCAGGTGGTTTAGAAAGAGTCAAGTACAAGCAGGCACTATCACAGTTTCTTTAAATCTACTTTCTATTAATGTTTATCATTTTTGATTTACAGAGCAATGATACACTGAGAATATTTATACCCTGCTGAAGTTTCAGATAAAAGGATTCATGTGTTACTTTTTACAGTTTCTCATTTTTCAAATAGATTACTCACAGCACATTAACTATTTCCCAAAATCTGTTTCACATCCCCAGATAAACTTCGGCATTTGCAGAGGCCCATCTTTCCCACAGCAGTACTGAGATACAATGATGGAAGTAGCAACTCCTCAAAACAAGTGCAGGTAAAATGGGGATAGGGTAAGTATACCAAGAGCCTTGGCTGATGAGAATGTAAGAGACATAGCAATCAACAAATAAACAGAACAGAATTGAAATTCATTTCAGTGTTGGCATGTAAAGTAGGAAATGCCTGGAGAATGGCCTTATTGGGAAAGCTCTCAAACCTATACTGAGGAATCAGAATGGTTGGGTGGCTCTTTGAAATGACTCTACACATGCATATGCAGCATGGAATGTGCAGAATTACAAAGTGATAACTTCATTGTTATAATAAAAACATCATGGAATGGCTGACATGACTGGGATGCTGTGATGGAGGGCACCTAAGGAAAGGCACGGAAGGCAAGGATGGCAAGTCGATCTCTTATGTATGAGATGAGCTGGAATGGATGGAGCTCCTCCTTGGGATGGGGAAAGGATCAGTTGAGAGCTTTTGGATGAAGTTTAATAGGCAGACTGGCGTGGGCATCTGCTATAGACCTCCTGATAAGGAAGATGGGCGGCCTTCTTCAAACAACTGGATGAAGTCTCATGTTTGCATGAGGCCTTGGTCCTTATTGTGGCTTTAGCTAACCTGACATCCGCTGAGAGGACATTACAGCAGAGGTAAAAAAAAATCCAGATTTCTTGACTGCACCGATGACAGCTTCCCAGCACTGGTAATTGAGAAGTCAGCAAGAAAAAGTGCTCTGCTGGACCTGACACTTAAATATAAGAAAAGGAGGAACTGGGCAGTAACGTAAAAGTTTGGGGCAAGCTTGGCTACTGTGATCACGAAATGATGGAGTTCCAGATCCTAAGAGAAGGGAACAGGGCAAAAAGCAACATCACAACCCTGAATTTAAGGAGAAAAGATGTAAATAACTTCAGGAAGCTTCCCAGAAGAATTTCATGGGATACATCCCTGGAGAGAAGGTCCAAGAAAACTGAAGTATATTTAAGGATGACATTGTACAAACACAACAGACATCTACCTTGCCAAGCAAGAAATCAAATGATGGTGGCAGGAGGCCTTCATGGATGAATACAGTGTTTCTGGCTGAACTCATACATAAAAAGGAAGTGCACAAGAGGTAGACACATGGGCAGGCGACCAAAGAAGAGTCCAAAGATACTATACCCAGTCTTGCTGGGATAGAATTTGAAAAGCTAAGGCTAACTTGGAGTTCAATCTAGCAAAGGATGTGAAAGGCAACAAGGGAGGATTTTAAAAGCATATAAGAAGCAATAGGATGACTAGGGAAAATGTAGGCAATCTGCTGAGCTGGACAAGGCAAATTATGATAATTGACATGGAAAAGATTGAGGTACTGAAGGCCTCCTTTCCTCAGTCTTCACCAGCAAAACCATTGTTCAGGAGTCTCTGGTCCCTGAAATCAGAGGGAAATTATGGAGATCATTTTACACTACTTTTAAAATAATAGACTGATAGTATCAAAATGAAAATAAATATAATTTCACTCAATGAGCTGTTATGTGAGTAGGTTTAGAAACTAAGAAGAGAATAGTATGCTGAAAAACTGGTCCACTCACTTTGATGGCTTAAATTTTACTAAAAGGAAAAACCTCAAATTCTCAAGCTTTTATATAGTCCAATAACAGGCACTTTTTTTTTTTCTTCTTCTTTTTTTATTTTATTTTTTAATAGAATGGACAGAGTGAAAAAGAGGTAAAAAAAAAAAAAAAAAGTAAAATATAACATTTATTCTTTTCCATAGTTTGTCTTCACAAAAAATATTGTAATAATTGCCCTGTCCAGTAGTAGCAGTCAAGTTCTATCCTTCAATGAGGAGCATGTGATGAATTTAGAAAAATCTGGGATAATTATCCTAATGAAATGAATGAAGGACTTAGACTTATATGCAATTTTTTAAAAAAGTATGATAACACAGAATAGGAAAGCAATGCTAAAGAAACAGAAAGCAGTAAAGCATGGTAATGCTAGTATGAAAATGTAAATAGAAAAGCAAAATACATATAATAAAGAATCTCAACAGGTTTACTATGAAGACCCTGATCATCATCAGCTAAGAGTGGAAAACATCAGTGGAAAATGAATAAAATTAACTTTGAAGCAAAAGTGCTAATCTCCTACCTTAGTCCTTTCTTCAAAGCGTAGGATAATGAAGTCTAAACTGAATATGAAAGCATATCAAAAGCTCAGAATAAGATGGAGGAATTTCAAAACATGCCATAACTGCCAGGAATGCACAAAGGCAATTCAAAAGATATCAAGATTTTTGAAACATTTTCTGTTGAGAAATGCTCATTTACTGTCGTAAAAATGTTGTATGAGAATATGATAATCCAGGGAGGCTTGCTTTAAACACAAATCAAGATATTTTTATCTTGTTTGAGAAGAAGTTGGAGTTCTGTTTCGTAAATTGTTAATGCAAAATTAAAAAGCTGAAACAGAAGCTAAACACTCAGCTGAAAATTGAAGAATTTTAAGTAAGTCCTCTCATTCTATTTCTTATGAAGAAAACTTTTAATATTTATGAAAGAACAGAAATTCTGTATCCCTCACAGCTGTGGTAACAGGCATAGCAGAATTTCTAAGGAAGAATAGACAAATTCTTAACAGAGCCCATAACTCTGTTAAGATCAAAACTCATTTTAACTACATAAGAGCTAAAAGCAAGAACAGTTAGAACTATTTTACATGTGAACTTCAATAAACTTAATAGTATATATTAATATGGCCCAGCACATATAATACAAGAGATACATAAGCATCATACTGCAACTAAAATAATAATTCTCAAAATAATACTTCTGTTAGGGTTAAAAATTTGTTTCTATACGCAAGAGGGAAGCAAATAAGTTGTGCTAAGTTCTCATAAGTCAGCCATGTTCACTCTTTTAATAAAAAAAAATAAAAATAAAAATCATCCTACCTGTATAAAAATATATAAATATACACTTTAAATAAAAAGAGAGAAAGGAATTTGCAGTGCTTTA
The DNA here is from genome assembly GCA_030625065.1 of Alectoris magna. NCBI lineage: Eukaryota > Metazoa > Chordata > Aves > Galliformes > Phasianidae > Alectoris > Alectoris magna. Next base: position 61,777,339 of record CM060562.1, read on the forward strand.
GTAGTTTCTGTAAATATCTGTGTGTTTAGGCAAATGAAGAACTGTTACATGCTAGAAATTTTTACAGCTTGTTGGAATTGGATTCTTGAATATTCTATGTGAAAATCAATTCATTATATTTTGTTGCCAGTACAACTGACAGATCTCTATTTATAAAAGAAATTTAACATGAATTTGTTATCTTGTCAGATTTTTCAGCATCTCACAAAGAAGATGCACTGGTTGCAACTTTGCCAATGGAATTGTTAGCCACTGGCAAACACTGATTTGAAGAAATCAAGATATTTCATAGGAATTTTACCAGTTTCCACTGATAGATTTGAAGATAAGAAGGGAGACAAAATTGCCCTACCTTCTGGTGGGCATTTGAGATTCTCAGTTTCCATGTTCTGAATTACAGGGCTCACTATCTCAAGAACAAATAAATTTGAATTCTTGTCTACAGTGTGTAACAGTTTGTGCTTGAGTGATAAAGAGTATCACAATTTCTAAAGAACATATCACTGACAGATTTCTGTTTGGTATGGTGAGAGGTTTAGGGCTGCCTTTCCCAGGACAGAAGGAAAACTTGAAGTGTCCACCGTGGCAGGGTAATTTTTTTTTTTTTTTTTCCTTTTCAGAACCATCAAATAGATCCATCTTTTATTTTTTTTAAACTATTCGTTATAATGTGAAAGGTCGATGTGCTGCAACTTGAACTATTGTAAAGAAACAGCTCAATATTACTGGAAATGGAAAAGTAAAATAAAGAAAGTTGGGGAGAATTCAAATAGTGGAAAATAAACAATTTAGTCTCTGAGCAAGATACATAATTTCCCACCCTTTAAAATAGTAGCAACCATTTTAATCCTTGGGAGAAAAGTAGTGAGATGCAATTTAGTGAATAGGCAGATCTCTGACCACTAGCTATACAACCACATATCATTTGAAAATCATAGAGGAGCAGCATTCTTACAAGCCCATTTTTAATTTTGTTTTTCCCTAAAGGCTCTCTGTCTTTAACTAGCTCTTACATGGCAACTAGAAAATAAAATTGAGATAAAGTCATACAATTGTGCACACATTCACCTGCAAATCTGCAACTGAAGGGTTCACAAGACACCTTCCTCCTGAAGATAACGTTAAAGTTCAGTACAACCATAGAAGTGCTTCTACAAGTACAGAAAATTTGCTACTGTGGTACTGACCCTAAATCCTCTGATTCTCTGACGATTTTGACTAAATCCTCACATATTTTTTTGTTTTGTCCTGGGAGAGCCAAATCAGAGGGAGAGACTATGATTCGCATAAAACAGGATGCTCACAAAAAAGTAAGAACCAGTGCCAGAAATTGTGGGAAGGCAGACAGGCGGGCAATGCGGAAACTGCTCATGTGATGCTCTTCAGCTATACATTCATCATGCCTGATTATCCCAGTTCTGGTTTTCTTCTGCTGTTATTCTTGCCAAGTTGCATAATGTTTTTGTGATATGAATAGCTTTCAAATGTGAACTATGGACTGAAGCTGAAAATTAATTTTCTCTTGCATTCCAGGTTTTTGTTTGAAACCAGTAGCCTAGACACTGTACAGTTCATTTCGGAAGTATGCCAAATTCAAGATGTACCATGTGTTAGATCAAAGCTTTTTGAACATTTCTGTAGAAAGTCCTAGTATCTCCATAGTTCTAATCTAACAGTCAGTTATAGTTAGGCAAGATGGGAGGGGAAACTATAAGACAAATACCTTGTTAGAATTCTCAGTTGAGGTGTTCACCTCTTTAGTGAAACGTAAATAGGACAAAATTAGAAAATGTAGCAGTGATAAGAAAATGGAGCCTAGTTTCTTGCTTTGCTTCCCATTTTTATGATCACATGTGAGTATAAAGCAGACAAAAACCTGAAGTCATGCAGGGATTCCCCTGCTCTCCCCCTAGAAAATTGTAAGGCTCTGCCATAATATCATTATCTCTTGCATTTAGATAAATAAAGATAAAAGGAGTAGGAAAACATACAACAATTAGATCTGTTAAGATTTCTTAGACTAGACCAGTGTGTATTTTGCTATGTACTCTGGGAGCTTAACAAGACAGATGACAACATGAGGAATTTATGACTACAGTCATCCCGCACATTCCTTACTCTGTCTATACAGAACGTGACTCATTTTTGACACACTTTTGGTTTGCATCAGTCTACATCTCTAGATCCTGTAGAAAAATAGGAATAAAAATACTTCATATTCATTACTCCTACATGAAAAAATGGTCTGTGAAATGACAAACCCGTTAATCTGATTTGACTTTGAATTATTTTTTTTTTCTATTTTAGAAAGTGTATTTACTGAGATTCTCAAAGCTTAAGAGAAAGAGATTAAAGATAGAGCTGGTACACAGCTTTCAGTCATTAAAACAAATGAAAACAGAACAGTATTTGAAAAAAAGAAATGGTACCTAGTAGCAATGAGGAGGCTTAAACACATGGGAAAAAAGAACAAAAAAAACACAACACCCTAACAACCATATTTTTTAAAACATACTTGTTTTCTATGCCAAAACAAACAAACATGCAAATGAAAAATACAGTTTTCATTTTAAAATTCTAGTAAGAAACCATCATTTTAAAATTAACAATATAGATGTTAGATGTAACTTTTCTTAATTTTGGGAAGGCTTAAGGTAATTCTAAATTTTCTTTGCAACATAAAAAAAACATCTGTCTCAAATCAAATCTGACTCCACTAGTATTTTTGGCACATAGTTAGTCATAGCTGCAATGCCTGGATATCTTTGCCATGGACTTCTCAGATTCTAAAATGAAAACAATAAATTAAGTTTCCTTAGGCCCAGGAACAGAATCAAAAATGAAGATTTTCCATAGATGTTCTGGGGACATAAGTGTTATATTTATATGTTTCTTTACTGCCTAGGAAAACAACTGCAGATCTCGAAGGAATGATTTATGGACTAAAATAAATGAGTCACTTGAGTAGAATGCCAAGAGGATTCTGACAAACTCTGTAAATGCTATTTCATCTTAGATTTTTTTTTTAATTTGTTTTTTTTTTTTTTTTTAACAAGACTCCATGCTTAGTAATAATTTGAGTTCATATTTATGAAAAATAATTTTTTAAGTTACAAGCCCCTGCAATGGGTTGGAAAAACATCTTTTTTTTTTTTACACTTAATTATGGGATAGGTGTGGTGACTGATTAAGGAACAGCCATATTTAACTCACAAGTTACACAGACTTGCACTTTGAATTAGGAGTATCAGCGTGAGTGAGAACATTACCTTTTTGTTTCTAACTGTCATTAAATCCTCCTCAAGAAGTGTGCATCTGCCTTAAAAAGAAACAGGCAATAACATTTGCTTGTATTTTATTATTATATTGTTATATTATTATATGATTTTATATCACTGCATTATATTATAAATATAATATGCATATTATATATATTATGGTATTATATGTTATTATTACATTGTTATATTATTACATTATTAACCTGTGCAGGTGTTATCACACCCTTGTAGCACCACAATCCAGCCTAAGAGAATGTTTAATGCTGACATCAAGGGATCAAATCCACTACTGATCATTAAGATTAAACAGAAGTACCCCATCCATGGAGGCATTCAAGGCAAAGCTGGATTTGGCTCTGGGCAGCCTGGTCTAGAAGTTGGTGATCCTGCTCACGGCAGGAGGTTTAAAACCAGATGATCTTGGAGGTCCTTTTCAAGCCAGGCCATTCCATGATTCTACGAAAAAGAACCTAAAACTAAACATTTTAGCATCTGAGTATCTGCAATATCTGCAAGATAAACCTGGATTTCAACAAGGAAAAGCTGCTTTGCAAATATCCTCAAAAATATAAATGCAGTCAGTAAGCACAGTAGCTCTTTGAAGCTACTGGAAAGTTTTGTGCAACGGAAAGCTGGGATAACACAGAATTCAGTTATGTTGAGCTATTTTAACGAGAATATATAGAAAGTTCTTCAGCTTTGACCATAATCTTTTTCTGCCTGGAATTGGAACATATATATTTCTAACAATCTGTAATTGTAGCAGATCAAAGTCCTGTTTCCTCTGGGCATGCACAGGTGGCACTGAGGCTGTGCTTGTATTGCCATTTTGCTAGACGGATAGTGACAAATGCATTTTATATGAAATCCCAGAGGACTGAGGATTCTTTTATTTCATTCTGCGAGGGTTATAAATAAGCCATGTGGCACAAAACAGACTGCTGAATGAAACAAATGCACACACACAAAATAAATCAGAGAAACCTTAGTGGTTTACAAATGGACATTTTCAACAAGATCCAAAGAGAGAGACAGAGAGAGCTTTTTTTTTTTTTTTTTTTTTTTTTTTTTTTTTTTTTTTAAGCAAATGAAAGAACAGCTTTACTGCTTTCCACAGGCACTTCTGGGAAGAGGTGTCTATCAAATATTCATGGTAGCATCTTGTCTACACAAGTCTGGTTGATGGAGTAATAGTGCCGACTCACCTGGCACCAAAACTCAGCCATTTTCCCTTTCCCCATCCAGTAAATCTGTGGCTGTCAGTGATAGAAGCTGATGGGAAATGATAGCCTTATTGAGCTGCCTCATGAACTGTAACTCATTTGTTCTGAAGACCCAGACTGACAGCCTCTGCATTTCTCCCTTCCAGCAAAATCGAGTATAAATCACTTTATCATTTTTCCCAATGACAGTTTATCAGAATTCTGGAATTTTATATGAAGTCATAGAGGCTGGTGGTAGAAATAAGACTCACAGTTGATCTTGTTGTTGGAGGGCATCTTGCAAGGCTTAATGCTCCCATTAAAAATTACAGTCTGACTCACACTAACCAGACAAACACGTACATGTATACACACACACACTTGATACGGTGATAGAGTGGGAATACTGATCAAGTTCACTTCTACTGGACTTAAGTGCAAATAATATAAGGTTTTGAATCCACTGATCTTACAATTACTATTTACTTTCAGTTCATGGAACGTTCATTTCTCATTTTAACTTCTGAGTCTCCTAATATTTTCCCCGACCAAGAAAAACAGAAAACAAAGAAACCCCAAAGAAATCTTTCACTACACGGTACTGCTTCATTGAATAGGAACCCCCCCCGTTCTCATTTGTTTTCATTTTTAATAAACTGCAAAATGAAAAAAAATAGGGTAGGTACACTGGAAGTATTTATGGAGATTGCTGCTCTTAATGTTTAGTCTGATTTATGTATTTGTTATATACAAAAAAAAAACCCACCAAAAAACAAACCAACCACCACAACAACAACAACCCAAACCCACAACCAACAAAAATTGGAATTATTTGTATAGGATTTTTACTCACTTAGTGCAGGATAGCCAGTTAACCTACTGATTCACTTTCTTTCAAAGTTGCCTATGAACTGATATGCACTTTGTAAATATTATTCATTAATCCCAGCACTGAATAATTTCGTGCCCATAAGCAAATAATTGTCCCTATTAAAAATTTAAAAAGTATCAAGCTAGGCCCACAAAGTCTCACACTGAAGCAACAAAGTCTGCCCCTTGATCAAACTTAGAAACATATGTAAGCATGTACAAGAAAATGATATTTCTGACTTTACTCATTACAGCTACAAGGAGACCTGGAATTTGATTCTAGGGATGCAAATCACAATTAGGATTCAGTTTTTTGGTTTTTTTTTTTGCACTGAATAGAAACACTTCTCCATTTTATCTTCTTGATCCCTTTAGGTAGGTGGTCAAGCATGCAAAGCCTTCTAGCTAAGTGACAAGACAGGAGATAATAACTTCTACAGATGAATTATCTTATGGTAGTGTGAGTGGTATGGTTATGGTTATGGTGTGATCCAACATGTTCCCTGCATTCCTCCGGGCAAGATGCAGTTCTGTGGAGGTGGACCGCAATAGAGTTCCCTTCTTATCAGTTACAGAATCGTTGTCAGCATAGTCATGCTGATTATGGCAAAATTCAGAGTAGAAAATGTGCTGTAACAAAGAATAAAACAGAGACATAGAAGATAACATGGCTAAAAACTAACACCATTAAGTCATTTATGTTGATAACCATTAGGACACAACATAATGCATGGCTAAATGTTCATCAGGAGCAAAAAACTCATGCAGCCTACGAAACTGCTCAGGGGAGTGCTTAGAATGCATGCTAATACCAGTAAGTTACAAGTGAGAAAGTGTCTGAAATCCGATACTTGTAGCACAGCAGGTAATGAGCATATGTCTTATTTAATTATCCTAAATGACTGAATACTGACATCAGCTGCCTGTTTTCTACTCCCCTAGCACTGACTATTGTCATTCTTAACACTGACCTGGGTAGCAGAAAACCCCTACACCTCTTTTTATTAACTCCTCAAACATTAATTCATCTGATTTTCAGTCAAGGTGCATGTATCGTTAGACAGTAGTTACTTGCTTGCTACATTTTCACTGTTTATGACATGGACCAGTAGGCCAATTTTGTCCTGTAGATAATATTGGTAATCAAAAACATGCACGTAGCATGTGGAAAAAAACCCCCAAAACTTCTGATAACCTGAATTAAATCCAAAACCAAAAATACATATGAAGATCTTTGGGAGGTCAAAATTAGGGCAATAAGAAATTCCTTAGTAAATTTAATCCTAAAGGCACTGAGAAACCATTTTACATCCATAGTATGAAACATACTAATAATTTGCAGAAGAAAAATGCGTGTAAAAGTGCCTGTTTTGCTGTTGTTTTGCACTGTAAAAATTAAAACACAGGGAGCAGCTGTAGTCAAATACTTTACTTTTCAGAACTTATTGAAGTGCAATTTGTTAAAATAATCCTGATAAAATGTCTCCTCTTATGGAAAATAATGTATGAGGCACACAACCTCATGCAGACATTGGAGCAGTAGAAAGAAACAATTTCAGAAAGGCAGCTGGACCAATATTTGTAAGAAATGATTAAGAAATGATACTGTGGGACAAAAGAAAAGAAGATATAGACTGAAATGGATTTTCTTTTTGTCAGTGGTTTACGGGCTGGTTCGAGCTGGTTCTGTGACTAGCAAGGTGGAGGGACTTGAGAATCTGCACCTCTGGAAAAGGGGAAACGGAGGACCCCAAAATAATTAAAAACAGCAGCAACAACCCAGGGAGAAACAAACTAATTTACTAGATAAGGTATTGGAATGTAAGATAACACACTATAATACAATATAATTAGAATTGACGCTAATAAATCAAATAATATTGAGAGAGAAAGTGCCCGAAAGGTGGAAAGGCCTCATCATAACTCTAAAGTGAGACATGCAGTCAGGTTGAGCAGCAGGGAGGAGAGCCAAAAAAGGGCAGATCTCATGACCTTGCCAGGGGTTATATCTCCTCTCTGAACGCAAAGTCCTCTGGGGAGAGTAGTTCTTCTTCTCCTGTGGACAGGTGTCCAGAACTGGAGCATTCACTCTTCAACTCCTAGTGCACTACATGATGTTATAATGTGGAATACCAGTAACCAAAAATCATAAACCCATGATACTTTTATATTCATAAAAACCTAGTCTACATAGAGAAAATACTATTAATACGAAAATTCATTACATTTACATAGTTTTCTTCTTAATCTTTGTTTTAAATTATTTTTTAAGCTATTGTAAGGCTCCTACGGGAAAAAGAAAAACTAAACAAAAACAAAAAAAACAAACCAGTTTTGAAGTCTATTTCTGCCTTTAACTTTTTTCAAATATGCTGACATTGTACATTACCCTTAGGTTAAAAAAAAAAATCAAGTGATCAAATGTCCAGAAAATGCACTGCCCTGCAACTGTCACAAGGTTATTGCTGTTTTCATGTGGAGAGTTTTAAAGGCTATTGAGATGAAAAGGAATTATAGCCAAGTCACTTAGAGTCATGAATTTTCCACTGCGCTTCAGGCATGCTTTTGGGGAGCTTGTGTGTATCTTGCTAATAGCTTGACCTTCATGGATTATTAAAATGGAATTTTATACAATGGAAATGCTGATAAATTTGAGCTAAACGGCACACTTTGAAAGGGCTATGTTTAGAGATGCTAATTGCAGCAGTTTTGTAAAGTAAAATGGTATCATAATTGCAGAGCAGATTGAGACGATGGGTATCACACAATGGTACGCAGGCAAGTCTGTGTTCGCATTTTGTGGGAGGATTTTCTGCCTATGGGTAGATGATATTCTTCAGTATTTATTTATGGACTGGAGAACACACAAGTGAAATGAAAAGTGTCTTTCTTCAGGCACTTGTCTGCTCCCACCCTAAAATGAGTCAGAAGAATAACATTTCCAAGCATATTAATCAGACTGATAATTTCTTTCATGTACATTCAAGAAAGAAATATGTATATTACAAGCACAGTTTCCCTGCTGGTGAAATGATTGCCCTGAAGGACAGCACAAGTACCAAAAAAAAAAAAAAAAAAAAAAAAAGGAGGCAGATAAGTGACAACTAGACAGATTCATCTTTGTTGCTTTAGATATATTGTAGGCGCTTGAAGAGGGTCACAGGTTGTGATCAATGAAAAGGACTGTGAAATATCTGAGCCAAACCACTGCAATTCAGCTGTATGAGAAAGGCAGTTTGATATGGAGGAAGAGATGAATTGTAAAATGTCTTCTGTGAAAGAAAAAACAGATCATTTTAAAAACAGAAAATCCAAAGAGATTTTGGAAAGATTAAGATGGTGAGTGGGAAAAACAGACTGTCATTAAAGACGGTTTTCAAGAAAATTTGCAGTTCAAAAACAGAGGATGTAGATGGTACCAACATATATAATATGTTATATGTATATAACATCTATACATAAATAATCTAGGCAGAAATGTATCACTAGTTGCACATTTCATTTATTTGTTACTTTTGTTTGTTGCATTTTACGGGCACCAAACCATAGATAAATGTAAACAACTAATTATAGCAATTCCTAACACACTGTTCTCTCACGATAGATCACTTACAGAATTGAAATGCATTGGTCTTTTTTTGGCCTCTTCTTCTGTATTTGATGATACAGTGATGGGACAATATACAAAGAACATGAGAGATCAGAATCTCCTCCTGCCTGATTTAGACTCTACTGTCATTCAGATATCTGCCATCTTTAGTCAGCAATAAAATGTTCTGAAACACACATCTCTCAGCATTGCCTGTTGAAATCTGGGGTAGATAGAGCAGCAGGATATACTTGTAAGTCCATACTGGGATGCTATTCCAGTACATAAAATTACAAGATATTTACTAAGCCAGAAATGAAAGTGGGAGTGACTTCCTTAATCCTGTGGTTTGGCCTCCCATATTATCAGAGAGCATGTTCATTCTCATCTCTCCTTAGCCCTCTGATTGGAGCCTCTCCTGGGCTTCACTGTTATTTCAGCAATGTCAGATGGGAAATTTGGGTGGGGTTTTTTTTTGTTTGTTTGGTTGTTTTTTTTCCTTATAGTGAGAGGCTTGTATATTTCCCATGATTCTTTCATGGCTTTGAACTGACATATTTATAGAGGGTCTCTTTCCAGTTTCTTTGAAATGTACTCAATTACCCCTTCAAAGAAAGTCTGCTCTTTTTTTCCCTTTTCTTTTCTTTTGGTAGGATTGTTTTTGCTTTTGCTTTTTCCCACAATTGATGCACTAGAAAAAAAATGAGTTACAGAGCTCTGATACATCTTCCTTCGGGACACCTTGGCTGCATACATATATCTGAGATATTAGGACTGTTAGGACTCTCATACTGAGATATACTGTCTATGCACTGCAAATATAGCTCCACATCTAGTCCTGGGTTCATGCTGACTTAACGTAATTATATCCATCAAATACTAAGTCTTCTTGGAAGGAGATTTGAACAGAAAATAGTTAATTTACATGTGGATGCTGGTATTGATAAGAAGGACTTTTCATTTGTATTTCTTTAAATTGTGATCTTGTCAGATCTCATAAATGAAGCAGAATCTGGCTTGCATAATAATTGTTTGGGAACTTACCAAAGAAAATCCCAGGTGCTAAAGAAAGTAGCACTAGCGATTCAGTGTTTGGCAATCTTCCCTCTGCTCAGTAGCAGACCAATGTCTGAGCATAATACTGAAAAACCATTCAGTAGCTCAGTATGCCAGCTTCTAGAGGAGACACACAATCAGTGCAGATAAGACTTGCAGTTACTGAAATATCTAGGGACCTTCTTGAAATGTGAGAAGGCAAAATTGCATTTTGGGATATAAACCCCAAATTTTGCATCTGGAGTAAACCACTGAGGTAGCTGAGGATTTGGTACATGCCATCCTAAAGATTATTTCAGAGCACTGAATGAACAATAGGGTCACATGTGCTTATGTGAATTACTTGGAGAAAATTCATGATAAAACTGCTCTGGACTATTTTTACTACTGTTGACATTCTTCCTAGAAAGATAGGCCAGAGCTATTAGACGCAGTGCAATTGAATTATGAGGCATTCCTAAAATCAGTAATTAGGATAAAAGGAACAGCTCCGATCAAATTAAAGGATAGCTGGGGAGCTGAAATTCACCTTCCTGTTTAATACTCTGCCATTGGTAAGCTAATTCTAAAGAAAACTTGACTTGCCTTATCTGGATAAGTTTGCACAACTATTTCTAATCTATGTGATTTCTCATCTTTTGTTCTGTTTTGTTTTTTAACCTCAGCACATATTATTTACTGACATATTATCAGTTTTAATGCATAATTACAATATTGTTTGAAAATGCAAGTTTGTTTAAAAAAAAAAGTCCGTAAGAGGTCTAAGCACTACACATACTCTTTTTGTAAAAGCAGTGACTTTCTAAAGGAAAACTGAAGCAGTTATAATGGCAGCCTGCCAGAGAGTACTGTTCTTACTCTGTGCAGACTGGGTAATGACTAACAATTAAGTCATGCCACAAACTGTGTTACTGTTTTAGACCATATCCAGAACATGGTGACATAAAGACATATTTAAGACATTAATTATCATTAGACACATGAATTCATCACTTCTCTAATTTCATTTGTCGAGGAACAAGATAAATGTAAATATATTATAGAAGTAATTCTTCAGGGAGAAGCAAATCAAATATAAATGTAACCTTCCCATACTCTATGATTCTTATGTTACATGCATACTGAGCAATGTAGCTAAGAGCTACCTCACATATTTCTTTTATCAGCTGCACCTAAAGAAGAGGAGTATGGGAGATATTTGCAGTGTAGTGTCATGTTTTCAAAGCATTATTGCTGATATTTTTATAAAGGATCATTTTATGTTCATTTCCTGAAAATACATATTGCCATGGATTTATATTAAGGGGAAAAAAAAAGACGTACAGTCTTTACAGATAGAATTGCTGTAATTTTTACAGTTCTTACAGAAGTTCATTCAAATTCCTTCCTTTTGTGAACAATAACGATATTCTCTCAGTTCTGCCAGAAAACAAACAACAACAACAAAAAACAACCCCCAAAAACAAGAGATAGCAATTAAACAAGATTGCCAATTTACTCAAATCAAAGAAAAAAAAATGAATAATAAATTGCTTTCCTTGGTACAATTTTTTCCTGGAACTATCGCATTTTCAGAATGTTAAGCTGCGTATAGGACATGGAATGTCATATTCAAGAAATTCCATCTAAGAATTTGAAAAATAAGAAGTGTTCCAGGAGAACACGGAGCCCTTCTCAAACATGACTCTTCTTTCTTTCTGCTCTTGCTTTCCACTGTACTTGAAAACTAAAACTACATGCAATTAATTCCTCTCTTCCATGCAAGATTCAGTAAAAGAAACAAGCCTTTATCATTATAAATTTTCTTTGGAAATTGTCTTTTTATTCAAGATAAGCAGTAAGGGTGTTTCACTTTTACACTTCCCATTCCCAAGTGAATTATAATTCACTCTATGATATAAAAATTGAGCAAAGGATGGTAAAACTAATTCCAAGAGCTGGATCCTAAACAGAATAAAAGCATGGAAAAGAATAAAAGCAAGAAAAAAAAAAAAAAAAGTTAACTTTTCACCAGAAAAAAAACCTGCTTGTTGATTTGATGATTTTTTCCTACTGTTTGCCATCTGTCATTTCTTTTTCTACTCTCTGTGTTTTTATTCTGTTCATCCCTCACAACTGAATTTTTCTATCCTTGAATATGGAGCCAAGAAATACAATTAGCTTTTACCTTTCATCTGAAATGATTAAACAGATATGAGTATGAAAGAAAGGTATGTCAGTCAACTAGGTTTCAGCTTCCTCAAATCCATCCTGTCATAACTCTGTCAATTGTCTAAAATATAATCTGAATAATCAGTTTCTTAGTCAGGAAAATAGGGTACAAGACGTTTTTCTTTGCAGATCTTTACAGAATAATGTAAGTTTGACTATACAAATAACATTAGTTACTTCAAAATACGCCAGCACAATACCTCTTTGAAGTTGTTCCACTTACATCATTTCTACTTAACATTTTGTGGAAAATTTTATAATTACTATATTTTTTAATACATCTATTCATCGTTTTTTTGATACAACCAAAAAACATCAGACTTGTGAAAAACAAGTTACTTCAGAAAGACTAACTTCACATAGAAGAATCTTAAGTTCAAGAATCTTTTGTCTCTTTTCTATATTGACACATGACAGATCATCCGTGATTACTCCTCTGCTGCTGACACTAGCTGTAAATTACCACTCACACCTATGTCTTATTACAGTGCCAAAACCTTTAAGTTAAGATCTTGATGAGTCCTTTGTATTTACATTAAAAATGCTTTCCTATTTTTAAAATGTATAAAAAAGGGAAGGAAATAAAAATATTGATAAAGAATGCATTATTTTCAGCTTCATTTGAAATTGAGAAATAACTAAAATAAAGGAAGAAGAGAGGACTGAGACCACTGTGATGTGAAGCTTATTTCCTCAGTTAATTAGCTTAAAAAGCAAATTAAAAAAAAAATATATATATATATATATATATATGGACTTTTATATCATCAGTGATGTACCAGGGAATGTTGCACAATCTTTTTGTTTCTTTTTAATTTTTGTGTCTTATTTTCCCAGTGTCAGACACTAATGGCTCTGTAGAGTCCAAATATGCATCTGATTGTTTCAAAGATATCATCAAGAGTGTTGCAATTAAAAGACACTCTAAATACAAGTGGTATGTTAGCAGTTTTCCAAGTATTACATCTAACGTTGAGAACCTCAGTTAAAACAATCATTTTATGAAACTCCTTAGATACAGCCTTACGAACTTATGAAATCATAACTAAAACTCCATTTAAACATGGACATCTTTTCAAATTACACAGCATTACAACAAGTTTGCAACAGAATCTATTGACAATATGGTAAACGGGAACCGAAGTTGCTTATATTGCTTATGTAACAAGCAGGGTGATATGGCATACAGTAATAAAATTTATTCAAGCAGCTTCAATGGAGAACAAAGGTGTACATTTCCAGCTGATAAAAACTGAATCAAGTTCTATGATTTTGCCCAGAATGAGACTGTGTTTAAACTTTCATGCTAAATAGCTGCCTCCAAAACATGAAATTGCCCATTTGAAATGCAGAGCACACTGAACACAATGTCAGACAGTACATGGATGTCTACTGTTAAGGATTCACAACTTCTGACCACAAGTAAGAAAATAATAAGTGCTCTTGAAAGTTTGGTGTATCCCAGAGACTAATTCTGGAAGGAAGATGAACAAAATCTATAAATAGAACAGGCAAGTAGGTTTCAGATAAAAGTATGAATTAATTTGAAACTTTCTAATGGCTGATCGCTATGATACACTTATTTTAAAAGGTTGAGATTCAAGGAGTTTTAGTCTCTTTATAATTTTTAAAATAATTTTCTTTGCCCTTTTTAATTAGTGGATTAGAGAAAAACTGTGTATCGCATTCAGAAAGTTGCATGTATATGTGCATGAACATGGGCCAGCAGTTGCTCAAAGTAGTATCTGCTATGTGACATAATATGCAAATCACATTTTACATTCTCCAAAATTCATTTATGCCTCTCATATATTTTAATAGTATTTCTATTAATCTGGATAATCAAATAGATTCTGCTTCTACTTTTCATTTTTCACACAGTAACCAGAATCACTGTACCTTATTTTCAATCCTGTACATTCAGAAGTTTGCTAATTTAAAATGAATTGCAACCTGTGTTGCAACCTGTGGGGGGGGGGGGGAGGGGGGGGGAGGAAAGACTTCCAGTATAATATATTTGCTGGCACATTTCAAGAGCACTTTGTCTTCAAACTATTCTTTTAAAATCAGGATACCAACAAAATGTGTACCTGATTAGATCTGATTAGATGGGAAAATAACTAAAACTCAAATTTACTCTCTTTGTATGTGCTAACCTCATTTACTGCAAAAGAGAAGGCTGTGTTTCTAAACTGGAGAAGCATTTCTTCTTCCTAAAAGTGCAAAACTGAAAGGCAGTAACCAGGATGGTACACTAGATTTTTTTTCCAAAGTTATTTTTGTTTGTTATTATTCCTGTTTGTGACTATTTTCCGTTTTTTTTGGGTTTTTTTGTTTGTTTGTTTGGTTGGTTGGTTTTGGGTTTTTTTCAGTGGGACTGAAAAGGGCACCCCTTGTTGCATTCATTTTTGGCAGCGTCATGTAATTACTGTAGTTCTGCAGGGGTCAAAAGTCAAAGCAAAATGGTATTGCCATATCAGGATGAAGGTGATTGCTCAGCTCCCGTGAAATTCATGGCTGCAGCAAGGCATTTAAGATAGCATTATCTAACAAAACTGCCTCACCCTATTTGAGGATCTGGCCTTGAGATAGTAATTGCAGAAAGCAGATTAACAACTGAAGGTCCAGAATAAGTCAACGTACTGCATCGCCTTTTCTAGATATGTTTAAGACAGCCAGCTCCTTTGTCATTGAAAGCAACACATTTCTATACAGTGATCTTCATCCATCTTCAAGAATTCTCCAGGGTATACATTCTCTGATGTTCTGCCATAACAGACAGTACAGGGATAATAATACTGAATGGTTGCAGAGGTTTTAAAAACATCCTACTGAAAGATATAGTATCTGAGATATGGGTTGACTTCATGGTGCAGAGAAGAGTTTAAGGGCTGTATCCTTTACAGAAACATCAACATGCACACTGTGAAGTGAAAAGCAAGCAACGTTCAACCTTTTCATCTGTACTGCAGGTACTCCGTTCTTCGTAAAACATCCTGTTCTGTGACCTACAAATCTGAATCCTTTTCAAGGACATATTAAACAAAATCACACTTCCAATTCTGCATGGAGATCTAAGGTAATGTTTATAAAGGAAAAAGTCTTGTGATTATCTATTGTAACATGTTTTAGAGGGTTGGCAAGATGACCTAAATAATAACAGCCTGGTTAGCTGACCAACAGTTCTGGACAAAGTCACAGAAAAGCTGATACAACATATAAGTAATAAAGAATTAAGGGTGGCAGTGTAATTAGTGCCAGTCAGCATAGTTTTATGGAAAACAGGTCTTGTCAAAACTTCTGATGAGGTGAAAAGTTCAGTTCATAGAGGAAAATGTGTTGACATATCGTAAGTTCTGTAAAAGTGTTTGTCTTCCCAACATTCAAAGATTATAACTATACAAAATTCCTTGTAGCACGTATTAATGATTTGAGAAATTCACTGTCAATTGAAAAGTTCACTGACAAGTATTAGAAAACAGCAGTCAATTGGGAAAAATAGTGCAAAGAGGAATTTCTAATCGGCTATTACAAAGATCTTGTCACAGTACTATCCATAAGAAACTGCATTTTCATGCTGGTAAAAACATATGACATAAAAATAGTTGAATGAACTGTACAAAAGAATATATAATGTTACATATATATTTGAATTACAGAGTAAGTTGAAATATATTTTAACATAGATACATGCTACATATTATGATAAAGAACTAGGAGCTCAGCTCACAGATTATTTAATGGATACCTGTGTTTTGCAAAAAATAACTCTCATAAAGGATTTTGAGATCAATATAACAAAATAGAATTCCCAGAGTAATATCAGGGAGAAGAGAATAGACAAAATTCCTGAACATATGTGGGGAACTGTGTGTTTAAACTGGAGATGATTCTGTTCTTGACACTGTTAAAACCATTACTGAGAAACAGGTCTCATGCCCACTTTCAAATGGATGCTGAAACAAGGGAAGAGCTCAAATACTTGTTTTGGGTCAGGGAAGCATGAATCAATATGTGAGATTTGAGACATAATTTTCTTAAGATAACCTAATAGTTGAATAGTATTCCTACTGATCGTTTAGGCTTGGTAAAGAAAACATAATATGAGCAGTGCAAGAGTAAAGACAATATAAATATGAAGAAAAGATTTCTGATCACAGAAGATTCTAAATTTAGCATAGAAAGTTATAAAAAATAAACAATGTGGAAGTAGACACTAAAAGTCAGGTGAGAAGAGAACTTTTTTTTTTTTTTTTTAACACTAGAGACGGCTACTCAGTAGAATGAGTTATTTAGAACAGTGGATTTTCCGACAAATTGTCCATCAACAAGTCCAAAACTTTGGACTTGATGATCTTGAAGGTCTTTTCCAACCTGAACAATTCTATGATTCCATGATTCTAAGTCTTTAAGACTCAGGTAAGCTTCATTCCATAAGATAAGAAGTACCATCAGAATTAAAAAGATTAGTGACATTCAAAGGACTGTGTTATTCAAAAGATCAAACAAGAGGATCTTAGTAAGTTCTCAGTCTTAAAAGTGATTACTTACATCTCAGGTCACAAGTATGTAAGTTTCAACAAAAAAGCACATACTAACTGTAAAGGATAAATTGTCTTAACACTTCTGAAAAACCTTTTGACCTTTTTACTTTCCCCCCACAAAATATGGACCTATTCTCTCTCCCAGGAGGAATTACCATTTTAATGGCTTCTGAATCTGAGGCAAAAGATTTTCCCATTATAAAGCAGAAAAAATTCATGAATATCATAGTTCTGGTAAGACAGGTCACATTATTTTAAAACTAGGTTACTTAAATATCTTATCTTTGCAATAACAACAAAAAGCTACATCATTCTAATCTTAAAATATTTTATAGCTTTTACTTTACAACATCCAATCTCTCTTGCAACACTTCCTACTCCTACATTCTTTCCTTTTCACATGCTAGAATTTTCACAGGCTGGTGCATACTTACAGTACTGTTACATTTTTTACACATATTAGAAGATACTACAACATACATAATTAGTAGCATCATTTTATAATTATTGATGATATCCTGTCAGCAACTCATTTTTTGAAATGTATAAAACAAAGAAGTATTGTCATTATCTAACGATCACAATCAATAATCATACATTTAATCCTCTTAAACAATAAATGTACTTCTCACTCTGGCGAAAACCATATTGGTTTCTATGATCCACAAGTTAAAAGAAAGATGTTAGAGTATTTCAGCAAAATGACTTGCTATGAAACATATTAATACACTACAACCTCACAGCTCTTATAATGTTGTCATAGAATTACAAAGGAGTTTAAATACAGGGCTCCAATTTCAATTTTCCAAAATGGTCTCCAGGTGAAAGAACAAAGCACCCCCACATCCAGTACAGGATCTGAAATTAAACTGTTGCTTTTTTTTTCACCATGCCACTACCCATACAAAGATGTGCTACGATAATTTATGTCCCACATAGATCTTAATTCTTAGTAAATTTTCTCTCAAGAATTGTGTCTAATCACTTTCAAAGGCTTTGAAAAGTGCAGCTCATTAAGTAATGGTAGTCATTAAACACTTGCTCATATTTGCATTAACTTTGTAATCATCAGGCAATAAAAAGAAAAATACATTTATTTTGTCAATAAAGAAGAAATGGCTCAAAATGTCAAAGTTGTTCAAGAAAAACATTTTTTTTTAATACTAATTATCTTCTGCATTGAATCAATTTTACAATAGTTTTTTATTATCTAGATTCTGTAACCTGCATAATGTTAGTGGTGGTGTGTGCCCATCATAAAAACACTCCATTCAGAACACCTCAAAATTCTCACACATAGGTACAGTACTCAAGCAATCTCTAGAGAAGTTTTTCCACTGGGCCCTGAAAAACAAGCAACCCCTCCAAATACCATACCCATTACTTAATGACTTAGAATGATTTTTGCTTTAAGCAAAGAGAGGAAATTTATACAAACTCCTCATTAGAGGACTTCTTCAAAAAAACTTTGACTAATTCCACTGAGCTTTCTCCATCTTTTCAGTTTGGTGATGGAGATATAACTTTGGGTGAAATAAAATCTTCCCTAAACATTTTTTTGGACTTTTAGGCTTACTAATCTGAAAGTAAAATCACCTGATATTTCATCTACATGGAAATATATTAAATAG
Source organism: Alectoris magna (assembly GCA_030625065.1). Classification (NCBI taxonomy): domain Eukaryota; kingdom Metazoa; phylum Chordata; class Aves; order Galliformes; family Phasianidae; genus Alectoris; species Alectoris magna. The sequence goes on from CM060562.1 coordinate 61,795,723, forward strand.
ATTTACAAACATTCTGCATTTTTATTGCCACAAGTATTATTTTTGTCTAAAGTGCTAAAAACTTTCACTCTGTGAAAAGGAACATTTCAGTGTTAGTAATCAAATAATTTCTCAAAAAATATTAACATAATTTTTAGTTTTGCAGCATTAATGTGGAAATGTTTTATTCTTCTATTTTGCATATGTCATGAAAATTTCTAGCAGTCCAACAAATTACTAACAATTACCACTAAGATGCAGACAGTTTCTCCAGAAACTGCAGCACTTAAATGTTATAGCCTAAATCAGCGGAGGAGGAATCATTTTATCTTCTGCCATCATAAGGGCATTTCATATTGCAGAGTCGGAACAAAGCCATGAAATAGACTATTCTAAGCCAAGTAATGTAAATGCATTTTTTTGATGGCTTTCTATATAAGGTGGCTAAAAAAAATTACAACATTTTAACATCAAATTCAAGGTCTTATTAATCATTACTGGTACCTTTTTGCAAATCGTAAAACAGACATTTTCTTCAGAAAAACACAGTAGTGTGATTTATTAGGATTCTCCTCTCCTTGCTTAGTGTTTATTTTAAATGTATTAAATGTATTGCCTACCATTTAATGCCTACTGTGTACTTCATCTCAAGGCAATGAATGCAGAAAATATCCTTAATTTTAGCCTTTTCGGAATTTTACCCTAGCTAGTTCTTCCTTTTTTTTTTTTTTTTCTTTAAAAACAAACAAACAAATAACAAACAAACAAAATCGATGGAATTATAGATAGATAGACAGATAGATAGATAGAAAAGATTTCTCCTTAAACAGCCTACAGTATGTATAGCCTAAGTATTTGATACATTAGATATCACTAGAGAAGATACATAAGAAACTGGTAAAGGGAAAGTCTATATTCCCAGCAATCCTGCAACATGCAGGCTGACTACTCTCTATCAGTCTTGTCTATCATTCTCTCATCTTCTCCACCAGATTGTTTATCAGTGATATCCATGCAACATGGATGTATTTTCTCAGTCTGTGATCCCATGTTTGCAAAAGCAGAACTGCACAAAATAAAACCTGAAAAGGAAATGAAATTTAATTATGCAATGACTTCTTCCTTCAAATGTTTCAGTGTTGAGATCAGATATGGCAATAAACCCTATTAATGATTACTAAGACAAACAATCTTCAAGTATGAGCAAGCATGCTGCAATCTATTGGCATCAATTCACTGGACATCATCTTACAATGGTGCTTTATGGTACATATAATTCTGCTCAGAGCAAGGCTTAAAAAAATCAACAGTGTATTCAGTCTCTGTCAGAGAAATGGGGACGAAGAGAACTATTTTCATATCAGGTAGCTGGACATGTCCATTGCAAAGGGAGCACTCATTTCTAACATAAAGTACTCAAATTCAAATTATTCTTACAATAACACTCGGTAGTTGAAATATCTAGCAGTAAATGTGATAGCGGGTTCTTTTTGTTCTTTGTTCCTGATGATCCTCTGCAGCCTTCTGCCTGGCCATTAGGACAAGACTAAGGAGAGTATGTAACAGTGTAGTGAAAATGAAATAAAATATCAAACATCCATAAATGTATACTACCCATGTTTGATTACTTTCTGTGCTGGTATATCAAAGAACCAGAAAACAATTATGCTTTGCTCTTCCTTTATTATTTAAATTTAATATTGTTTTAATTCAGTGTTAGAATAGCGTATTCTACACAGACTGAAGTAATTCCAGGCAATAGAACTGTTAAAACATAAACTTGACATATCTGGAAAAAGGGAGTTAAAACAGCTCATAATCATCAAATTGATTTCTTCTTTCAAGCATGCTTTAGTTATTACATTTTCACTATGGCAAGAAATAAACCTGAATTCTCACAACATTTTTAAATGCTTATAGATCTGGGGAGGAAATGCAAAATACTCTTTCATTTGCCTTTCTTGAAAATTTAGTATGACTTCTAAAGGACTGGTTTTAATGATATTGAAATGTCTAAAGAAATTATAGGAAACCACTAAAAGGAGAGATGTTTCACTTGGAATATTATACCCTGTGTGTTATTGGTAGATATGTTTATTAAGATTTTATGGTGGTTGTAATGCTGATCATTACAGATGTTCCATCTGGTTTAGAACATTAAGTTGCCTAAAAGTGTGTCATTTCTTACGAAGACAAAGTGCGTGTTACTAACTCAGTTCAGATTTAAAAAAAGTTCACAGATTCAGAGTTTTTACTTCAGAGTTTACACTACTAGTGAACAAAACAATTATGTATGTTCACAGTGACTGCAGTAGAACAATGTTCTTTCCTATAAAAAACAGTTTCTGGTTAACTTGATTAAAGCTGTTGTTTTAGCTCTCCCACAGAACAAAAAGTATGGACACTACCATTAATACAACAAGGCTCTGAATTAGTTAACGTGCATGCAAATAATCTCACTGCTTTAGTGAAGTTTCACTGTGCTAATCCCCTTGGAATGCAGCATTTATCACCTACCAAACAAGTGTAAAATATTTCAGTCCAAGAGGATTATCGCTGCTGTTTTCCTCTCTGCTCTACTGGAGCAGAAGAGGAGAGGGAGAAGGTAGGCACGGTGATTCAACAACTACAAAAGCAAAAACAAGTTAATACAAGACACATTCTAAATAATTTTGGCCAGATGTCTTTGTCCTTCAGGGTTTTGTATGTTTCTTTTTTTTCTCTCTTTCTTTCTTTCTTTCTTTTTTTTTTTTTTTTTTTTTGGTCTGTTTTTTAATTCTTGCTGTTAAGAGGAAAATATTTACAAGCAACAAACTAAAACATGCTAAATTTCCTGAAAACAAGAGAACAGGGGAGTCATAGCCTACACAAAACCTGCAGCCCTGAGACTCAGTGTTAAAGAGATGCTGGAGGAAAATACTCCTTGTTCCATGAAGCAGTGACAGTCAACACCCACACAACTATTCACTCATTTCTATTCCTTTCTCTTGAACTATTTTATTACTTTTGCTACTGATTAATAGAACTGAACAAAGCAGTGAATTCTGGTCTGCACCATGTTTTTTGAAAGTTGAATAATGTTATTCCTTACTTGGTGTTCTTCTTTCGTAGCAGATCAAAAAATTGTTTTCTAGTGTTGAGTTGATGCTTTTTGAGTCCTAACCACATAGTAGATCTTCTGGTTTTTTTTTTTTTTAATTGGTAAGAACTAACTTAAGACTATCTTGGTGTGTTTATCAAGGTGGAATTGTACTATAAGTGTACATTATTCTTAACATTGTTCAATTTATTCTCCAAGATTACTGTTCGATGTTCCAAGATTTGCCTGCTATTGTATCCAGTCTCTCTTAACTTTCACTAACTTGAACCACTCCATACGTTTAGCTGTTGCTCTCACCTCACTTTACTCATTGCTTTTGCTTGACCAACACTGAATATTTTGCTGGAGCAAAGACTATGGAACAAATCCTCCTACGACCAGTTGGCAAGTTCATCCCACGTGAAAATTATCATAGAATGGCTTGGGTTGGAAGGGACCTTTAAGATCACCTAGATCTGACCCACCTGCTATAGCCAGGGACACCACCCACAAGATCAGTTTGTTCAAAACCCCATCCAGCCTGGCCTTGAAAGCATCCAGGGAGAGGGCATTCACAGCCTTTCTGGGCAACCTGTTCCAGTGTCTCAACACCCTCACAGTAAAGAACTTCTTCCTAATATCTAGTCTAAATCTACCCTCAACCAGCTTAAAACCATCTCCCCTCTTCCGGTTGTAAATGCCCTTATAAAAAGTCCCTCCCCAGCTTTCCTGTAGGCCCATTTTGGGTACCGCCAGGCTGCTGTAAGGTCCCCCTGGAGCCTTCTCCAGGCCTAAGAGCCCCAATTCTTTCAGGCTGTCTCTCAAGCAGAAATGCTCCAGCCAAATCCTTCTCAGGTCTGCACTCAAGCTATTTTCTGCCCAGTCTGTGTTTGTGTTTGGGATTGTTCCGACCCAGATGCACTTGCACCCAGCCTTGTTGAACTTCATGAGGTTGCCATGGGAACACCTCTCAAGTCTGTCCAGGTCCCTTTGGATTGGCTCCCTTCCCTCTAGTGAGTCACCTGCACCGCTCAGCTTGGTGTCGTCATCAAACTTGCTGAGGGTGCATTTGATTCTACTATCTATGCCATATACAAAGATTTATATAACACAGAGCCCAGAACTGATCTGTGAGGAACACCACTCACCACCAGCCTCCATTTGGACACTGAGTCATTGACTGTAACTCTTTGAGTGCTACCATCCAGGTCCAAATAGATGACATCAGTTGCTCTTCCTTTATGCACTGACTCTGTAACTCCATCATAAAAGGCCACCAAGTTTGCTAAGCATGATTTGCCCTTGGTGAAGCCATGCTGGCTACTACCCATAACCAATTTATTTTCCAGGTGTTTCAGTAGGGCCTTCAGGAGGATCTGATCCATGATCTTGCCAGGTACAGAGGTGAGACCAACTGGCCTGTAGTTCTCTGGATCTTTTTTTTTTCCCCTTCTTGAAAACTGAAGTTGTTTCCTTATTTACAGTCAGTGGGAACTTCACCAGACTGCCATGACCTTTCAAATACGATGGATAACAGCTTGACAACTTTATCCACCATTTCCCTCAGCACCTACAAATAGATCTCGTCAGGTCCCATGAGCTTGTGTCCCTTGATATTCTATAGATGGCCTCAAACCTAACCTTCACTTACAGAGGACAGATTATCTTTTTTGTTTTATACCTTTTGTTCCATATATGCTTACTACTATTTAGTAATATATCACTTGTGTGTGCCCCATCTCTGGAGGCATCCAATACCAACTTTAAATGGGGTCCCAGGCAGCTTTATCTGGTGGGTGGCAACCCTATCTACAGCCAAGCAAGTGATCTTTAAGGTCCCTTCCAACCTAAGCCATTGTATGATATTTTACATTCAATTATTACACTTCCATGATTCCATAAAAAGTGAAATTAAATATAGCCAGAAGTGTTAACATAGGTTTCGAAAACATACCTCTTTTCTTTCATAATCTAAACCATTAACCACTATGCCAGTATATGAAAGAGGAGGTAAAATATCTGCTATAAAGGTGGAAGTAAGAGTCTGCATAGAAATATATTTTTGAAAGATAATAAGTATTATTCCAACCTAAGCCATTCTGTGATTCTATGAAAACAATTACAATTGTCCTAAGTTAATACAGAACAGCTTAAATTGCTGATCTGTTCTTTGAATCTGTTCTCCATAGTTACTCACCCAAAGCCCTAAAGAAAGAAATCATTACAAGGGTTCTCCAACACATCTCCCAGCAAAATTTTTCAATGGCTGTGGTATTAGTGACCAAGTAAACATCATTTTAAAAAATATAGGTACATAAATTGGTAAAACCCCGAAATAGCTTTATTTTTTATCAGTGATTTTTCAGGACAGTTCTTCTTTCAAATGACACAGAAAGAAGTCAAAGGGAACAATCTAAGTGAGCAATCTTATTTTTTATTTCCCCTTATCTTTTAGGTTACTCTTACGAGCTTTTTAAATAAAGCAAATGCCCCTCAGCTTGGAAAATTCAATATGACAAATAAATAGACTCATCAAATTCAATTATACTCAATCAATAAAAAGAAAAATATATTTGGACCAAATGGACTGTCAGTCATTTGGTGGTGAAGAGTTTCCAATGAGAGAATAACCTAGAAGAGAGATTTTATCTTTCCCAAAAAATTACACAAACCATTTGAACATGAGTATAATAACTGTAGTAATCAACAAAAGTTAGCAGTAGAAATGTTTTAACTACTTGCCTTGTTAGCAATTGGATATATTTTCACTGAGGCAAGGAACAATTCATACACGAGAAAACCTAATGGGGCTCATTTATATGAGCTAGGCTTCAATCCAGCAACACAAACGTGTCTAGACATGGTGAATCACCAGAATAAGATGTCTCAAGTCACACTGCATGGCCCTCAAGATATCCTGAGCTGTACTTCACTGTGGTACTATCCTCATGCAAGCGGCTACAATCATCTTTGTTTAATAGTAGCAAGAACTGAGAGCTGGTTGAGACAGAAGGTTCAATTTCCAGTTAATCAGCATCAGAGCTGAAAAATGGACTAAAATTTTCCAATGTTAAGTCCAGTGATTTGTACTACAACATCCTGTTCCTCTTCTGCAGATGAATAGATGGCTTATTCAGTGAGCAGATGATATTTAATAGATTAATGTTTTATTTTTCATGTACAGATTCAGATCCCCTAACATTTGCACATCTTTTATAAGTTCACTGAAATCTGAAAGCCAAAAAGCAAAATAGAACTCGTACTATTACTCACATATTTATCAATGTTTTGTGATGATAAATACCAGTATGTCTTTTTTTTTTCTTTCTAAAATTAACAATGTTTTCGATGTTAAATGGAGGATCAAAATTATCTATGCATGCCTTACACTGACGGTTTAGACACTGAATGCTTGCAGGGTGCATGCTACATAACATGATTACCATATCAATGAAACTGAAATCTACTATTATACAATTGTTTTTGATGTGTAGAATTTTCAAGACATCATCATGCTTTTAGGGATAAGACTTGACACTTTGAGAAACCCTTGAAAAGTCTCTGTCAGCTTCTGGCCTCATTTTACTCAGTGGAATAAAAAGCCCCATGCATTGACTTCAGTCAGTACACAACTTCACCTGAAATTTCTCCCCCTTCTTCTTAGATGAATTAATTAAAAAGCTGAAAGAAAAACCACAGAAATCAGAAAGACAGCTAGACTTTTTTGTTTGTTTATTTTAGACTAATAACTCTGTTTTTATTCCTGAGGTTCTGTGACAAAATTACTAATTATCAATCCCTGTGTTCTTCTGAAATAACAATAACATTATATGAGCTTACCAGTTCATAATAAAACAAATTTCCTCCTTCACATGTGACAGATGAATTGGCCATGGTTATTTTGTGCAAGCAGATTAGTAGGTAGGACATATGCGACTTTATTCTGTGTTTTACCACTTGGCCATGTGTTAGAATCACTTAGATACAATCTAAAATAGTATATAATGGATGTTAAACTGTTAAGCTGAGAAGTGGTTTGAAGTCGAAGGGGGATATACATTCCACATCCAGCTCAATATTTTCAACAATGATTTGGGTGACTTTTCTCCATGATTTATACCATGGAAAAAAAGAATAACAAACTCTGCAGAGGGCAGGACTGGAATCCAAATGTTCTTAACAAAATGAAGAGATGAACCAAGAACAACAAGGCAAATTAAATAAAGAGCAACATACTATCTGTAGGCAGAAGGAATCAGACATTGAAAGCAAGTAACATTTGGCAAGGAAGCAAAATATGGCAAAAAGAATGGCAAGAAGTTTACAAAGTGTGTCAAAAGTAAAAATCAGCACTGTAGTGCTAGGTAAAAACCAGGAAATCTAATTCAAAATAGATGAAGTTTTTGTGGCAGCTTTATAAGTAAAATACTCAAGGTTGCACTGGTCTCTTGTTGCTGCTGAGGTCTCAACTGGAATTTCTTTTGAATGGCAAAAAACCCACAGAGTTTGTGGGAAGAATCTTGAGAATAACCATAAGCAACAGAAAATATGAGCAATAAGGAAGTGTATAGAAATGTGTCTGTTTTAACTAAAAAAAGAGAAAAAAATGAAGAGTCTGCATGATAAAAGTTTTTCAGCGTGTAGATGGTATAATGTTTATTGTGACTGTTTGGAAAAGTTCAGGAAAATACTTTTGGTTAAATATCGGGGAAAATATTCTGCATGCACAAATAAGCTACTTGATATACATGCTATAATACAGCATCTATTTTGTGATATTTTGAAGTACTATTTAGCTAACCAAGTGTTAAGGATGGATTAAATATTATTTATCTCTATGCGCAATAAATATTAGAATAGAAATAATACTAAAAACTGGAAAGCTCTTGTATAATTCTGCTGTAGGTAACTGAGCACCGTCTAAGTAGAGGAGGAAAAGAGAAAGAACATTCTAGACTCATGGGTATATTCTAAATACATCCAACAAGATATGAATATGGAATCTGCTTTTTTTTTTTTGTTTTTGTTTTAGTTATAATAGTAAGTAAACCATCTTCCTAAAGCACTTCAAACATAACATAGCACTGCCTGGCTTCCTATGTATAAAATACAAGAGTTTTATGTTTCTACAGCTTAATATCTAACTCTAAAAAGTAAAGGACTTCAAGAGTTTTCCTTTTCCCTATTTCTTTTTCCCTTATCTAATATGTTCTATAAAGCCCATTATAAAGAAGTACTGCAGAAAAGAAAAAATCATTAATAAAAATATACCCCATACCATATAATTTGTAAGTAGGCTGAAAAAATAACCTCCACTCACCACTGGAGATTTTCAGATCAGATGTTATGCTTTGAATTTTTCATGCAGTCTTTTTATTTTTCTTATTATGAGTGTTTTCTGTAGTACCAATCAATATAGAGGCATAAATTCTTGACACTGCTCTTTGCTTTGAAGCATGCACTTACTTCATTTGTCTTTTAAAGTGTCTATTCAATGCTCTGAGCTGAAAATCTAAATGTTTATTATTCATTTGCATGTTGGTATGACTTTTTGCATAAGATTTTCAAAACTGACACTCATTGTTTCATGGACATGGTAGGAAGGTTTTCAATTTATTTCATGCACAGCATCACTGCCTTACTCTGAAACAAAATGATAATCAATGAAGGAGGAGAATCAAATACACTATGTGACCTCCAACTGAAAATATAGTTTTTCTGTATGTTTATAAATGAAAACTCTACCGTTGTAATTATTTTTCCTTTTCTTGAAAACAAATCTGTTGAAAATGAATAAATTCAGGATTTTCTACTAAAGCAAAAGGAATTTTTGTTACTAGAATGTAAATCCCATTTTCAGAAATGACTAAGAAACTTAGTCTATCTAGTAGTCTAGGCAGGGAAGTGGGGATCTCCAGAGTGTTTTAGTCCATTATCAGTTACGTATTTAGGAAAACAGGGGAAGTGTGAAAGAGAAAAAAAAAAAAAGATGCAATATATTATGTGAAAAGGGGCATTCCACATAGGCATGGGAGGATGGTAGAACACTGTGCTGTGTTCTTCTGAGAAGGAGCAGGAATCACATCATCAGTCTTGGAATCCAGAGTGGCTTGCTTGTTTCCCTGAGCCCCCTATGTCTGTAACTGACCATGGTTCCAGTGACCGGAAGGAAAAGCTAAAACAAGGAAGATGTACTACTGGTGGAAGAGGTTAGGGACCAGGAATACCTATGCAAAATACCTGTCTACAGGCTCTGATGGAACACACCCACAATTCCCAAGGGAGCTGGCAGATGTCATTACAAGGCCACCCTTGATAAACTTTCATTGATTGTGGCAATTGGGAGAAGCGTTTGAAGACTAAAGGAAAGGAAACACGAGTCTTATATTCAAAAAGGAGGACATGGAGACTTACAGCCTGGACATAGGCCTAGGCAAGTGGCTCTAAGTGTCCCTACTTAAGAGGGAGAGTTCAACCAGATTACCTCCAAACTCACTTATTCTACAATTTTGTGATCTTAAGTAAATACAAAATTGTCAGAATATTATTTGAAGAGAAATTCATTTTCAGTGTGTGAATTATCTTAGACTTGAGTTCTATGTGACGTAACATTAATTATATGTAAATTGCAACTTATATTTGTAATATTTTGCACTATCTTTGTATGAGATAGATAGGAAAGAGATAGTATTCGATTCTTAGAAACTTTGCATATTGTTTCTTTATAACACAAAACACGGGAGTGTCATCTTACACAATTATTTTACTTTTTATATGCTCTTTTACCAGACACAGTTAAAAAATAGAACTGAAAACACTGCTTAAAGATAAGCAGAATGGGTACAGGAATCAGACATTTTCCATGTAAATTCTTTCAGTAAACTTCAGTCTTCAGTGACTTTTCATATAGAGGTAATACTGCTCTGCAGAATCATTAATGCTACATACTGTGATACAAACACCCCCTAATGATAAGTTAGAGATTGCTACACTCATTTTCACTTGAAGCCCTGAATCAAGATAAGTACCATTATCTCCTGAAGACGCCTTGCCGGAAATGTAACATCAAAATTAAGTCTCCGTAGTCTGTTACAAGCTCCTAGTTTCACTATGCAGAGAGAGACGTTTCTTTAAGAATCCCAATTACTTCAGATTTGTACTTTACACTATCTCCAAGTGTGAAAACCCAAGAGTCTAGCAATTATCATTATATTCTCATTCCTGTAGCAGGTTGCATATGCTAATGAAGAGAAAAAAACCTAATTATATAGTATCATAGTCTGTTGTTACTAAGCACTTCTGTAACCTCTTCTTCCAAACAGCTGTCTGAGCTCATAACTTTTTCCTTTATTAAAAATTAAAATAGTATTCAGGAAGGCAAACCCTGCAAACAGAAGTCATAGTTTGGGGAAACATCAAGAAATGTGATTTTTTGCCAACCATGAAAAATAAACAGCCAGAAACCCAAAAGCTTCCCAATTCTACAAAAAAAATACGCTATTATATATATGCTTGTACTGAGTTGAAAATACTTATTTGATAGAAATACTTTACCCCATTCACTAAGGCACGGACAGTATTTGGCAAGTAGGAACTACTCAACTACTCAAGACAGGATAACTAAAAGAAGTTGGGATGTGTTTGTACAACGTAAACAAAGGCTACAGCGCCATGAGCAGCACTTGCTCTTTTTATTTTTTTCCTCCATACAATTTATGCTCAGAGGATGATAAAGAAATCAAAAAACAGTACAAAAGAAAAAGAACCAGATGCAGAAAGGCACTGCTAAATGAAAGGAACACTGTGATCGTGTTTATAAATATATATGTGTGTGCATGTTGGTTTTTTTTTTTTTAGCAATTGAAGTGAGTGGTCTCCTCCCTAGGCTTAGGAACAAGTTTTTCCAATGCAGGAATTTATTTCGGTATTGCCCATAGCAGTGTGCCTTGAATGGCCTTTTGAACATCTGGTATGAATTACAGTTGGGTAAAGGAAAATGTTTTCAAGGAAGACTTTTGTGTAACTTAAGGTACAATTTTTACATTATTCTTAGGAAAATAGTTACATATATAGTTTACGTATATAGCATGGGGCTTTGAACAACATGGTCTAGAGGGAGGTGTCCCTGCCTATAGTGGGGGAAGGGATTGGAACTAGATGATCTTAAGGGTCCCATCCAACCCAAACCATTCTATGATTATGTATTGTGTCTTTGCTATGAACAACATATGAAAGAACAAACACACCTACACAAACATGATTTTGAATATCCTATTAAAAAAAAAAAAAAAAGAAAAAAAAAAAGAGAAGCTTAAAAATGCACAAAAGTCCAATCTTAAAATAAACAAAAATGTTCCAACTGCCCCATTTCACCTAATGCAAAGTAATCCCCATCATTGCTGATGTAAGACAGGTGTCTTGTACTTGGGTTTTAAGAACATCTGTGGGAACGAGTGGAAAAACAACATGAGTAAGGTGCATGTGTTTACAAAGGGTAGTGAATTTCAGTATTACAACATTTGGTGTATTCTGTAAGTGGCACTTAAAAAGAAATACCTAAATGAAATTGCACTCTAATACAGAGTTTCCCCATTTCCAAAGCAAAATAAAACCTGTAATTTTAGCCTCAAACAGCCAGAGTACATTTGTATGCAAGAACAACTCTAGAGGAATGGACCAGTGGCAAACAATGCCAAGGTTAAAAAATAAAAATAATAATAATAAAAAAATTCAGCTTGAACAAGCTGACAGAGAAAAGAAGAGTGAAAAATATAAAATTGCAAAGAGGAAAAAAGGGAGGCAGAGAGTGCTATTTTGCATTTGATTGTAAGAAGCATGTGGAACTCTTAAATAGACAGGGAGTGCCCTTTATTTTAAAGATGGGGTGAAAGCCTGACAAATTCAACTTCTTTTTTCATCTAACTTGTAAGGCACATCTCAATTATCTGCAGAGAAGAATCCATTCTTTTGTCTAGTTTTGAGTTTAGATGAGCATTCTGATCATTGCCCTCCCTCTATGTTACAAACAGCAGTTTTTCTATAAAAGGGTTCATTGGCAGTTTAAAGATACCGGTGAGATACTCAGCCACAGCACGTTACTGATCACCTCATTATCGCTGAATTAGCTAGCTATCGTAGAGTGGAAGAAAAATAGCCTGAGTTACACTGTGGCCTGCTGAAGAATAGACTTTTTAAAGAAACCCACAATAAACCACGCTTTTGTTCAATCCATGTGGTTACTTAATCAATCAAATCCTAACCTCAAAATGCAGAATCCAATTCCTATCCAAATAGGTTTTTGTGGTGGTCTGATAAGTGGGATATAATGCCAGAGTACAACAGTTTATTCTTGAATAGATAGGATGCACCTTAAAATTAATGTCAGCACAAGAGTGAACTCAGGCTTCAAGGATAAATTCACAGAGGTAATCATCCAGTTTTGTGGATTACCAGGAAAGGAAAACAAATATTTTTCATACCTACCCCTTTATTTTGAGCATATGGAGTCAACAAAACAAGCTGGGAGCATGCTGTCAGCTGCTATGTGACAACACTGAAGTTGATGATGTTTTGCCAGAAAATAATTTTTCTAATTTATTATGGGCAATTAATAAAAATTCATCATAAAATCCTACAGAGTCATCTAAGTTAATGTTAGCTAATTCACTTATCCATATACTGCAGATCACTGTCTTTCAATAGCAGTTTTGAAAAGGCTTATTTCATTGGAACAATAAACAAAAATAACAGGAAGACACTGATAATATCCAAGATGAACTAAAAAAGTTTTGATGTTGCAAATTCTGCAGGAGGAAAAAAGAATTTCTGTTGTATATCAATTAGCCATATTGCACTACGTTGCTGGAAATATCTTTTTAATGATGTGTTTAAATGTTTTAGGAGATTTAACAAATGAGAGTAGATTCTCTTGAGGTACAGAATAAGCAGCATGATTCTATGACTAAGGCACTGCAGACATTTACTATGAAACATCTGATACAGCTTAAATGTATTGTTGCTTCCTGATCTTTTATTAGTGTCTTCTATAGGAGCTACTTATCTTCAGTGGAAAGTTGAGTGTCTGTGGGTGAACAAATTTTAAATGGCTTCTAGGTGTAGCTTAAGACACTGTCATGTCTCACAAAACATCTGCATAATTTTGCCCAGAGATAGATCAGAAATGTTCAAATGCTTGTGTGCTCTGGCAGGGCTGTGGAAGTGGGGACCTCCAGCAGAAGGGAACAGCAATTGTGGAACATTATCAGATTATGGACCACTATGAGATGGCCAGCCACTGCAACCTTTTTAAGCATATGGTCTTACAGTCTGCGAACTCACTGCTAGCACCACCACAGTGAGAATGGAGTGTACTCAAAATGACCCTGTACTGCTTGGCTGCACACACACTGTTCTGTGGGATGGGCTCAATATCAAACAGAATCAAAAAAAGGAGAGTATTTTACTGCTCATGTTGTTTTCCTAGGTTCAATAGATGCTTATTCATATGTGAAAAGATGCTGAAGGCAATACAGAATTTTTATTTCCTACTGGATTACCAGAGGAATAAATTTAAGTAGCTGTCAGTAACAGAAGGTTTAGGATGATTTCCTTCTGAAATTCCAAGTGATGCAAAAGTTCCCAGAGTGTCGGCTTAGAGTTTCCTTGATGATTGTGGTAGGTCCTGGCTCACAAGGTGGAGCTTATCCAATATAGTGGGAAAGATGATTATTTATTTATATTAGAGAGAGTAAAGATGTAGACAAAGTGTATTCTAGCCATTGCTACATTCAAAGCAACAATAGTTAAGGACTCTTTTAAAGCATTGCATAGCACTTAAGAAGAATAATTAATGTAAGAAAGAAAATACCACAAACAGTGAAACATAACAACTTTAAAGAGCAGAACATATTTCCATGTTTTCATACATTCACAGAAGACAAGTAAGTGCTCTGGCAGAGTCCCTAGGTTTCCACTAAATAACTCTTTAGCAATCATTCTTAGCTACTTCTATAGACAGGACCCTCCCCACAGATTAGGCTACATGAAGCAGACAGCTCCCCAGAAGAGTTGTTATGGCAAACATGCATTCAGTAAATGTGATTCAAGAAATAAATTCTTGTTGTTTTTTTTTTTTTTTTTTCTTCTTCGTTTTCTGTAAGATTAAGAGATTTTCACCCATTACCATTTCACCACAGTTGGCGAAATGCTATCAGTAGTGCACTATAGCATTCAAAAGTGAGAATGAAGAAGTGAGAAAAGTGAAGGAGATCAGAAAATGCCACTCGTTCATGAGAAGAACCAGCCCTATTTATATTACATGTATTATGTAACGCTCATAGCATAATGTCACCCTGACATCAAACAGGGGCCACTAGATGGTACTGCATTATAATTAATAAATATTAAAAGGTAATCTCATAAATACATGTGGTGATTCTTTTTTTTCTTAATGCAACATCTTGACTGTATCATTTGAAAGATTTGTAGCAATCTGCATGGTGTTATCTTTACAGACAAAAAACTCCTATAACTGGAATATATATAGATATGTGTATAATATGTACACACACATTTGTAAATTATCATATAGAATAATCATTTTATCATTCGCTACACTCAATCAATTTCATATGATCCTGTACTTCACACAGTAACTATTAGCTATATGGGAAATGCACATATGTGTAAATCAGTATGCGTATGTATGATTTTTCATGAACTCAAAAAACACACACCAAATTTTAAAATATAAACATTGCACAATAATAAAAAAAATCTGGACAATCGTATTTCATATTTTTCTATACTTCAAGTAGTTTTCAATCACAATTTGTTTCACCATAAAGGAGATGAAAAATTCACTCTCATCTGTGTGTTTTCTTAAATGTTATCTCTACAGTAATAAGCACTTTAAATTTTATAATCAGTTACCCTCTAGCTGGTAAAGATCTTGAGGTTTAAAAATTGCTGCAAAACTAAATTATCTGAAACCATAAGCATACTTAATAGTATCTACCCATGAAACTACCCTCAGAATATCCTAACACTGTTGGTTGCCAGCTCTATTTTCAATTTTCATCTGTTAGATATATGATCAAGCATGTCAAATCTGCCCTGAGTAATAGAAGTGAAAAAATAAAGTCATTTACTTAAAACATTCTGATAGCTATTTATCTGAAAACCCCGGTCAGATTTACCGCTCAGAGGCATTTACCTACAAAGTTAACCAGATGCTTTGAGTTGAAAACTAATTTAATTTCTCTGTTATCTTAACAGGACATCTGTTAAAACAACATCCAAGGAAGGTAATATGTTCAAAATTAAACATCCCGCAGGTTGTTTTAGTAGAGTATGTGCAACATTGACATTTAACTGTTAACGACCGCTGCCTTACAAAAATAATTAGTAAATGTGAAATCAAAGCAGTATAACAATTACACTAATCGACATAAAGTAACGTCATACGAATTTCTAACTAGTGAATGTTTGACCTTGTCGCCAAGTTCACTGCTTTGCTACAGCTGAGTTACGCTGAAGATGAATGACCCATTTCTTTTGTTTCTTTCCTTAGCTTCACCAAGGCTACAAACTGTCTCTTTAAACTCACAGTATACTAGCTGCTTAAAGTGCTCAGCACTCATAGCCAACATGTTTTTTAAGCAGCATGAGTGACAAGCTATGCAAATCATATCCTGAAGTAATTTGCATTATTGAAGTTAATTTGCATATGTATATAAACTGCACTTCAGAGCTCCTGAGTATCAATCTAAGCAGTGGCATATGAAAGTCAGACAGATAGGCGGAAGAGATCTTGCCAATGTTTGGATGCTGAAATAGAAAAATACTAGCAGGTACCTACTTTGCTGGAAAAGATGGTGGGGGCAAATGGACTACTGGAAGGAAATATGGGTACCATATTTCCTCTCCCCTTTTCCATTTATCCCTACTAGCAATATAGGACTGTTGCCATTTCTCTGGCAGGAACCGCAACAAGCATTGAAACCTCTGGTATTATTTCTCCTAGTTAATAAGGATAACTTATCTTTCTGCATTTTCCTTAATATTCTATAGCTTTATATATATACATCAATGTATATATATTAAGACCCTTCAATTTTCTTCCATAATAAAGCACGTGAAATTGTGAAAAGTGAACAGATTATTTATGACATGATAATTAGTTTTTTTTTTCCTTATGAAGTGCATCAATATGTAGGGCTAGAAATATGAATTCATATACAGAACAGTCAAAAATAAACCTGTAGTACTTAATTTCAGTTGAAAGCAAAAGAGAGGAGCGTGAGCAGGAGCAGAAATCTTCTCAGAGGTACAGTGAAAGGACAAGAGGCAATATCACAGACTGTAGAAACAAAAATTTAAGCTGCATATCAGGGGAAGATATTTCACAATGTAAACAGTTAATATCTAAGAGACTAAAATTTCCAGCCTCAGAATTTTTTAAAACTTGTCAAATCTCTGAGCAACCTGACCTAACTTTGAATTTGGTACTGTCCTGAACATGAGGTTGAATCAACTGACCTGAGGACTCCTCCAACATGAATTAGCCTGGAAATCTGTGGCGTAAGTTATCTTCTACCTAGGTCCCTCTGAAAGTAAACCCTCCTACCTATTTCCATGGAAATTACAATAGATGCAAAGAGCACCATTTGATGAAGAAAATCCTCAGCTACAAAACACTAGTTTTTCAAGTCATCATCACTAGTTATGCCTTAATGAATGAAAGCCTGCATGCCGCTTTCCTAAAAATCTGCAGCGGAGGTGACCCACTGTTGCTGTCACCACTGCTTAAATGCACCACCCACTCACTGTGCTCACATCCACTGTTTGGTCTCCATAAACGTTCAGCAAGAGTCGATGAAAGTCAGTGAGTATAATTTGTTCCACATGGAGGAATTCAATTCTACACCTTTGCTTCATATGCACTTTCATGTCAGATGCCATTTTGTCAGATGGCCCCTCTGTGGCCATCTGTCACACAGCAGCAAAATGTAGTGGAATATTGGTGGGAAGGTTCAACCTCTACTGCCACACAACCAACATCCACCTCTGATGTCACGGGCCACCATAACAAAAGAAAAGGCACTACTTTTGGAGCAGCCCTCACATTTAGGGTGGGTAGGAGAAAATATGTTCAGAAACATTTGATTTCCCTTAAAATTTCTAGCAGAAAACAAGCTAATTACATATATTAATTTAGTTTACATTTTAATACCTACAATCCCTTCAGTACTTTGTATCATACTTAAAAGTGAAATTCAGAAATAAGTGGGGATTTTTTTTGTTTTGTTTTTTAATCTTTACTATTTCTTCATGCTCCTGATCAACTCTGTGGAACTCAGGGAATGAGAGCAAAGGAAGTAATTTCAGTTGAATGCAAATTAGTATTCATCTAAAATAAATATACTAACTTGCAACTGGGATCGATAGAACAAGTGCTAAAATCAGGCTTTGTGTAAATGTGATGGGCTACGTAAACATTATCATAATTGTGATCAGGGTTTCCAGGTGCATACATTCATTCTACACACATTCTGTATGCAAGCTTTCATAACATTCAATATGTTTTCAGAGCAGAGTCAAAAAGCAGGATTTACTTTCTTGGAATACAGAAATGAATTACATACTGACCACTGAGAAGAAAAAATACGTAATTGCTGTACACTGTAAGAAAAGCATAACGTATTTATTTCCTGTCTCTTTATTTAGCTTCACCTAACTACTGCAAATCCATGGAGTGTGATGTTGTATGGCAACATCGCTTAATTCCCAAACCCAGTTCACCTCTAATATAGGCCAAGCTTTACAGAGATTAAGAAAATTAAGAGCTATATAAAAAATAAATGTACAGAGAGAGCTAAATTATGGTTATGCAAGCAACCTTAATTCTGGCATTTCTTCATAGTGTAGCGTATGAATTTCACTTAACTTTTCTGTTAGAAAACATAAGTACTTATGACCTTATGTTTTAATACTTTAAATGTAATCTTTCAATATTACTCAGAAAAAGTAAGGGACGTGTCAAGAAACCCAAACAGAAACTATGTCAACTGCAAGAGTGAAAGCTCTTTTTGTTGTCGTTGTTGAAAAAAACCCAAACAAACACACACACACTGTGGTTTTGGTCACATTTGCATAGAATCATGGAGACTACAGTAGCAGGAGAGCTCCTGCGTCTGGTCACACAGGTGAGGTCACACACAAGAAGAGTCCTAAGTGCTGGGATGAGGTTGAGAGCATGTGCATAAGGGCTGCTCTGGACCCTGATCCTAACTGATTCCCCTTATCCAGCACCATGAGTCCAGCCTCTGTCTTGGCTCCCAGTAACTGGCAGCAGCAGCAGCACCTCTACCCATCCTCACTTCCAACTTTAGCCATGCATTTTTTTTTTGGCAGAAAAGAAATCCACACACTTCTAAACTAAGAATGGGAGTTCAATAGTTCTTATTCTGCTTCTTTGCTGCTTGTGGGATCCACAGGCATCATTAGTGGAAGCTTTTAAAAGCCTTGAAGCAAACGGTGCTCTTTCTTCATTAGGTGACCATTTGCAGCACTCTCTATTGAGGGTCTTTATTCAGAGGTTGCAGCTTAGTCACACAGAGGCAAATGGGACTTCTGCCTGAAGAAGGTCAAAAGTGCTGGGCAGACTGTTAACTTTTTAGTTTGTTTTTTATGTTTTTTATTTTTCTTCCAAGACAGCCGAATCTAGTTCCTTGTTTTCTTTCCTGGTATATTTAAACAAGTCATCGAATCACCACAGTTTCTCATACATGCCTTCTATTATTTTTCCTTTTTTTCATTTCACTACTGTTCTTCAGATTTGTTTCATTTAAGATGAAAGGTTACGCTTCTCATATGCTACACTGACTTAGCCACAGGCCAAAATAAATATGACTAGTTAGAGATCCCGAAAGCTTAAAGTCTTACTTATACTGAGAATGGCACTCACCAAAAATCATAGCAACACATAGAATAATTAAATATTATTGAAGTGCGATACTGAAAAGAAAGTCTCAGAAGTGGGTTCTCTAGTTATTCATTCACAGATCCACATAATAATCAAGGTTAAGAACAACTGATTACATTTTCTTTGTTAAAAACCTTCTCAGACATAAATATTCCAGCTTGCTGTGAAACAGTATCAGCAAAGGCATTAACCATGCCTGAAAGATAGCAAATACTTAGAGTGCAATGCCATTTTCCACAGCATATACATGTCTGTAATGGTGTAGCATGCAAACAGATTTGCATGGCTGTTCACTAATGAGCCTTGAGCCTTCTCAGCTTCTTCAGACAATACTATCTTATAGTTCTAAAAATTTCTAAGTTCTACAGGCCCATTTCATTATAATAAGGGAAAGTCATAAAAATGTCATGACCTCCTGTCTGCACAACTTGTTTAAAAAGGGATGAAGGAAGTGTATTTTAATAAGGTATATTAACAATTTAAGTACGATTTCTCCATTGTATCAGTAGATAATGGTGGAAAAAATTGTATACGTACATATAGAATATAAGCTGTTCTCAAAACTTAGGGAAAAAGAAGCTTTTCTTTTCCTTGGCAGAAATCTATAAATTATACATATAAAAATATACTATACCCAGTTGAACTATTATTAGGCTGTAATTTTAACCTATCAATTCCTAAAACCATGCTGTGCAGGCTCCTCTCTTATGGTTTACAGCCTCAGAGGCATCCCTCTGGTACTTACTTAAAGGTTATTTTTTATTCTCTATTTAGAACCATTTCAGACCTAGAGCTTTTTCCAAGGTTCTATGTGCCATTTCAAACAGGAAAAAAAATAAAATACATGGAAGTACCATTACAGATTTTAAGCTGCAGTTATTCCCAAATGGAAATATAAAGAAGATTCAGTGCAAGACCTGTGAGTATAACTGAGAAACATAAAGATAAAAACGATCAGTTTTGTTAGATGTCTGCTTATATTAAACAGTTGGAGCCTTTTAAAGATCTAGAATATGAGGATAAGTTTTGTCTGTGCAAATAATTGGGTGTCCTTCTGTTGTACACATGTTTTCTAGGCCATAGATCTTGCAAAAGATTTGACTATCTGGAGAAATTTTGGTGTACCACACACAGCTGGAAAGGAGAAGAGAAAGTTGTTTCACATGTGAATTAGGGCTTCTGTAGACAATGATACAATCTATAACCATTTCCTAAATCCGTTTTTGCTTCTCTTCCTCTCTTCAGTAATGCTATTGGCCTGAAAACTGGCTGAAGTGGAGAAATGTACTTGAGTGGATATTTTCAGGCAGATCACATCAAAGTAATGCTTCTATAGACCAAATAAACAGTTTAACTGCAGCCAAATATATCCCTGAAGCACATGGTTGTTTGAGAAAGACCAGATTATACAGTTCATGTCTTCAGAAGAAAATAGTTCCAGGTGTAGGCATTGTTGTCTGGCCTGACTTTATTCCAAGCAGCACTTACCAGTGTTTTTAAACTAATTTTATTCTAATTAAAATACCGTCAAACAGGTGTTTTTAGTTTCTCCTTTCCATCCCACCCCCTTTCACATCCCAAGACATTACGAGCATCCCAACACTTATAAGTTAAACAATGCAGGTGGTTGAAATGAGCAGATGGAGAAGATGGGTTGAGTGTAACTGTACAACAGGTGCTAGGTTTATTACAAACATCAGTTCACTTAGCAATAAAGAAAACATTTTGAGCCAATAAAAGACACCATGGGCAAATTCTTGTATTTACTATATTATCGCCAAGATCTTAATGAAACAGCACTTATCTGAAGGTATAAAAAGTGTAACACTGGTTTACCTGCAGAAAATTATTTCATACCCTCAGGAAATGGCTTTCTTTTGAAGACACAGAAGACATGAGTCTGAATGATCCCAGTTCCTAGCATTGCTTACAATTTGGAGATGATTTGATAGAAAATATAAGTATGGAAGTATCTTTACCTCATTGATCCTTCCTATAAAAGTATTAACTGCATCATAAGACATCAGTAACTCACAAAGGATCAGAGAATTACATCTGTAATTTACAGTTAGGCTAAACTCCCTTTACTAAGAAAAGGCAATTAAATATGTGAGTTGAGAGAAGAACGTAGTTTCTTTCACAAGTAGGATTTTCCTTGATGGTCGGTTCACACCACTGTGAGTATAACTCAGCATGAGCTGTAATATTTAGACTAAGTCAAAGCTTATTACCACTGCTTATACTTTATCCCACCATTTGCCAGCCCTCTGGGCTCACTTTAGAAAGTGAGCATTTTGATTTGAGATGCTGGTTTGAGTGCACTAACAATTAGCACTTTACATATTATAACTTACAGTATCCACAAAGCCCGATAAACATGTCATTTGTAAAATAATAATAATAATAATACGTTTTTCTTGCAGGTTGTTTTTTTTTTTTTTTTACTGTATTGAAGTCTTCAGTCATAACATTTGTACAAAAAGTACAAAGTTAAAAAAACATTGCTAGAGCCAAATAATGAAATATTCTAGCACTTCAGTTTACATTTTAATGATACATAATACTTTATTTTATAATTACTGCACTGTGGCACAAGACCTCTGGAAGGAATCCAGCTAAGTAAAATCGAGTCAAATAGTAAAAAATTAAAAAAAAAAAAAAATTGTTTACTCTTGAGATAATAATCTTTTGTGTTTGTGAAATCACTAATTTGTGTCTCTCATCCAGATGAAATTTGTGTTGCAAACTGTATTTCAAACAAGGAAGGAAAACAAGTGAGGTAATTTTTCTCTAAAAGACACAAGCCATCGTTGTTGTGAGCATCTGGAGGTGTCTACGACTGAGGTTTCAAGCATATCCAGAATACTCTAAATTTCTATCATACTACCCCAGTGATTAATACAGAAGACACCCTTTGAACTAAAGCATGTTAACACAGTACCCATGGCTTAAATGTATCTGATAGTAAATTACCTTTGAAAGGTCTCCAGCCTCCAAATAGAAGCAGATAACAAACACGTTCCATGAAACCCAAAGGATCAGCCAGACAGCATACTGGAGAAGAGGAAGAGAGAAATGATGCATTAGTTATTTTACAGACAGCAGAATTAACAGTATTTTGTTAGACCCTCAATTCAATCCATCTCAAAAACGGACAGTAGATACTGTGCATATGAATAAAATATGACATACATAAAAGAGAATCAAGAATAAATTCTTGTCTTCCACAGACACAGTCTAGCATGAGTTAATGAGTACTTGGTCACATCAGAAAATCTGTATCAGAGAAAACAGATTGTAGACCTAATGTTCAAACTTGAGACTAATCTCAGTCTCTTCTTGTTCTGCTCTCTGTGACGGTGCCAAGGGAACAACATGGAATTGTGTCAGGGGAGGGGCAAGTGGGGGGGTTAGGGAAAGGCTCTACCTCAGAGAGCAGTGGGAATGGCCCCAAGCTGCTGGAGTTCATGGAGTGTTGGGACAATGCTCTCAGACATAGGGTTTGGATTGTTGGTGGTCCTATGTGGAGCTAGGGGTTGGACTTGATGAGCCTTCTGGGTCCCTGCCAACTTGAGATATTCTATGAATGTTGCTCAAAAGTGGAATTCCAAGACAGGCATGTAATGTCAATTGTATGTGACAAGCGCAGAGCTGTTTATTAAACAGCTATACAAATCTAACTTAGAAAAAAAACAGTGTATTGTTGAAGTACTTATCATACTTCACAACACTTCAGTTTTATTCTCAAGAATATTTACATATGTTTTGGTTATTTCTATAAAATGTGTAGAGATTTTCCTCAGTTGTGACAGCTGCATGTATAAACACATTTTGTGATATTCCAAACCACAATTCAAAATTATTCAACACCCTCAGGAGCAAACTGTGTTTTAAATTGCCATTTTCTTTTTTGTTGCTTTTATTTTTATCTACCATGTATAGCATGAGTATTCATGCTCAAAATTTGTTCACTGGTGGTTACTGAAATTCTTATTTGTGTATATTGATGTGAGTAATGAAGTATATTTTTTTTCCGTTGGTCCAATTCTTTAATACTATTTTGTATTCAGAAGGCCTTATGTGCTGGGACTGGAAACTATATTTCCACTCCATACTACTGGAGGATCATGGGGAACAAAGTCTGTGCTGCTATTGCCCTTAATAGTACCAACAACTTTAACAACCTTTGGATGTACAGCTGTTTTTCTAACGACTGTTGTTACTATCCTCTAGTTATTTATAATTCAACTCTGCATGTTTTCTAATTTCATTACATTCATAGTACTGCTTATGCGTGAAATATAATGACAAAGATGTGACCCTATTCCCTACCTGTTACAGCTGAAGGTTATTTCCTCATTTTATATTAGCAACCCATTTCTGTCAAGTATGTATAGAATTAATGTTTGGTAGTCTTCTCCAAAATGACCTGGTTAAATTTTGCTAAGCTACTGTTCCCAATTATGTGTAGCATTATTGGGATTTTTCTGCTCTCCTTTGTCTTACATCACCATCTGAATAAGCAGACAACACTTCAGACTGTATAATTTTGTAAGATGTATATGTAACCATTGTTTGTCATGAATGATGATCTCATTCTCTAAATTCAGCAACAACTTATGAGGGATTCATCTTGCATTTCTCTTTGAAGTGCCATTTTACATCAGATTCAATGCCTTTAATGCCTCAGATTTGTTTTTGTATGTTTGTTTGTTTGTTTTTAAAAGAAATGTTAAGTCCATTAATTTGAATTGTTACTATGTTTCAAAGTCCATTAATAGCAAAACTTGATCATGCCATTTTTCACTTGATTCTAAACACTGTGAAAGTGATACCATTTTGTCCTTTCTCAGGAGATCTAAAATGAGGCTTTGTCCAAAAGGAAACTGACACAGTTTTAAAGGTTGCAATTGTTTTACACAGAAGTAATTTCAGGTAATTTAAAAGAACAAAGCTTACACAATTTTTTAGGGCAGCTCATTCTGATCCACAGGTCTGGTCTGTGATTTGTTTACATCAAGTGAGACCCACTGGAGGTCACCTGGTCCAAATTTCTGCTCAAAACCAGTTGGCATAGATTAAGTTGTGCAGGAACATGTTAAGTGAAAGTCTGAATATCTCCAGGGATGGAGATCCAGCCTAACACACCTCTAGTATTAAAAGACAGGACATGAATGGACTTTGAAACACAGTAACTTAATTCAGATTCATGGACTTAACATTTCTTTAAAAAAAAAAAAAAAAAAAGAACAAAAACAAAACCCAAACAAATCTAAGGCGTTAAAGGCATTGAGCACTTTGTCTTCTTGTGGCTTGCCCATAGTACACCTGACTTTTCACATACAGTGTCATAATTACTGGAACAAAGGAAAACTTGAATTAGATTCAATAATCTTAAGCTAGCATTTTCGTAACTTCTCTGCATTTTAACTTACCATTTTTGCTGATTATTTTAACACATATATAGATATTTATAACTGAAAGTCTGAGGAAAAGAAATCTACAAATGGTGAGGAAAAAAATCTATTAAGGACTTCATACAGAAACAGTCTTAGAAGATTTTATCAGTTGACACAAAGGGGAAAAAAAAACAAAACAAAACATGGGAGAGAGCCACTAATTAGATCAGCTGTTCATGGCATAACTTGACAAATTTCAAGTAAGAAACAGCTGATTAAAAAGCCCCTATGCACAGCACACTTAGCAGAAAATTCCAAAGCACTTTGGAGCTGCTTCTCCTAGCAAACAGTCATATGTTTATATGAAGAAATGAAAGTTCTCTTTGCTGTTACATAGCCTATTTCCTGTTGCAACCACATCCCCATCCTCTCTAAAAGGAAAATTTATCTGTCTTTTAGATATACTTTTTTAATAATCATCTGCTATAATTGGACTACAGATGAGGTTTAAAAATATCTTTTAACTGTATTTTTTAAATTGCTTCCTTTTAAAATGTTATATAAGCGTTTGCTGCCTGAATTCTGCGGATAAACTCTGAATATAATTATCTTGAAATACAAGGATGCTTCTGCTTCCCACTGCTTCTTTTTTCAGGTGCTTCAGATCTAACCTATCTCTTATCTCTCTGGATCACATACAGTCACAAATGTCTCTTGTTGTCTATGTGCTTCAGCAAACTGTTACAGAAATTCAGCTCTGAAGGTCTGTGACAATGAACAAATCCCTCTGGTACTCTCTATTATGTGTATCTAATTAGAAACACATTTTTTATAAGGGTTCTTCAGAGGGCTATAGATGTATTTTTTTTTCCCCTCATACGTGAGAGCTCAAGACAGCTGCATTATCTGACAGAAGCCACCAGGATGTTACAGCAGTCATATTTCAAGACAAGAGCCTTGATGAACACACTTGACCAAGCATGAGACACTGACAAGAGGTATAGGAATTACAACACTGCTTATTATCTTTATGGAAATCCATGCTTCAAAGTGGTATAGCTGGAATGCTAAAGCTGAAGATTTAAATGTTTCCTCTTTAAGCAAAGTTGTAGCTAATTCATAAAGGGTATTTCTTTTCATAAAAGAAATTATATACAGAAAGCTCTCAATATTAGAATAATTTACCATTCAGTAAAAATAAATAAATAAATTTGTAACAATCTACGAGGGATTATGAGAAGAACTACTTAGTGTTTTATTGATATGATGTAACTCTTAAGTTTGAAAATTTGCTGTTAATTATCACAAAATAACCTAAGATGCCTTTTCACTCTTCTTGGTGAGAGGAGATATGAAGTATTAAAATACTTGTATTAGTACTAATGCATTTAACTCTCTTCACATTTCAAAGTTGGCTAAGGTTTACTATCTCCAGTTTACTAAAAGGGAAAGTGATAGCCAAAGAAATTAAATAACTAACTATAATTAATTTCATAAACCAAAAGGAAAAAATGGCTTTGAGGACACCAGAACTAAAGTTCAAGAGAACCCACTACTGCCTTGAGATCTGGTGACCTAGTCACCAGAACTCACGTGTAATACCGTGGTTACTTTGGCTGAAGGAGAAATACATCACATACTTCCCAAGTACGGACTGTAAGCAATGCTGATAGCTATGAGCTAATTTAAATTTAAACATTCTTTTCACCAATCTTCACATTACATTTTTCTTACTCTCCAATTGTTTTTGGATATGCGAGTCAATTTCAATCGCATTTGAGTGAAAGATACAAGGGCTCTAGACCTAGAAGATGTCCCTTTATGCAATTCAAAGGCAGCAGTAAACTGAATCATTATTGTGATTAGTGATTTGCCAGTTACTTTCTTTCTACAAATGTATATAACTTTAGTTTTTGGTTCCTTCGGAGCTGAAAATACAATGCCTCAGACCCTTTCATGTTTAATTCAAGAAAAAACCAAAAAACAAAACCAAAGAATAAAGCCCTAGGAGCATTTCTAAAACGAAATGACATTTACTGTAGGAATTAAAAGATTGGATTATTTTTGCTACCTAGGCAACAGTACTTGAGTTGTTCAAAGATCAACCTGAACCCAGCATCTCTTCCCAGTAACACAGTAACAATTGTCTGCAATTATCATTATCTTTGCTTCTGAAGTTATTCTCCTTTATTTTCCCCTGGCTAGGAAGATTTATCACTTAAAAACACAGTTTTCAAACTTATCTTTTTTTTCCCATCACATCTGATAACAAGTGGAATTCTTGTCATCAACATGCTATCTAAAGTTAACAACAACAGTTGGTTCATTTGATTAATCTCTGAGGTGCCTACATCTTTGCGTATCTTTGAGAGGTCCCTCTGAAACAGAAAAAGCTAATATTTGGTAGAGGCATTTCTAAGCAGAAAACCCCCTTTTTAATTAACATAAACTTTTATGGTGTCGTCTAAACCTCTTTAGAATCAAAAAGCAAAAGTTCCATTTTTCTTGTTTCTACTTTCCCTAGATGACTAAAAGACCTCACCCAGTCTACCTCAGGAGAAACCCATTCAAGCAGGCAATCACAGCGGCCTGTAGGATGACTTCACGTGGCCACTTGGTAGGCATCACTAACTTAATCTGCACCTTGTTCTGCTGTTTCTTTTCCACTGCCAAAGTCTTTACCCTGAGAAACTACGTAGAAGGTAAGGGTGCAGGCACTGTGGCTCCGCAGTGAGTCCAGACCTGGTGGCTGGCAGGAAGCAGTATTCAGTGAGAAGCTTCCAGTGGAGAGAAAAGTTAGGAACCACTGTGTCTCCGGATAGTCATGAGGAATAAAATCTGCACCCAAGAGAGATTCAGTTATTGAATACATCTCTGCTTAAAGCAAAACCATTGCTCTCAGCAACCAAACACAAATAGCAACCACGTTCAGCTTTTAATGATCTAGATGAAAGTCTTTCCTGAACAGCAGTTATCTACAGTCCGCAATGAACAAGAGCTCAAGGCCAAAGCCAGTAGCCTTGACAACAAATAACAATGTTCCTGGCAGCAGAGGGATTAATGCAACCAGGCCAACTTCAACATCATTCTCTTCCTTGAACGAACTAAGAAGATCTTGTGGAATGACATAACTCTGAATTTTTTCACGGCCTGTTAGTTGCCAAGGCTTGTAGCTTGCACTAGTTTTGCTTGACTGAATTCTTCATATCATCAGGACTCAGATTTTTCTTGCTCTTTTTCATAATTTTATTCATGGTTATATTGTCAGAGCAGTGTCCATCTTTACGAGTTTCTGTTGGTAACCAAATATGCATTGATTTTGTAGGATACGTTTTTGAATAGTTGGAGTTTTCCTACTCAAATTACAATGACAGTCTAGTTTGTGTACTTGAGTTTATCAAGGAACATTTTAACCCTCCAGCATTACTAGGTTTTGGCTTTTCACCCTTCCATCACTAATAAATGAATATGCATTTTCACCTTCCCTTTGCTCGATCTGGTTAAAAAAAAGAAAAAAAAAAAAAAAAAGATGTTTTACTTCATTTACATTACACTTTAATAATTACTGTCCTCTGCCAAAACCAACTGACAGCTGCTGAACTGTCAAGTACATCAGAACTGGTCAACACCAAAAGGAAAATTACTGTTGGATTGGCTTTTCACTCCTAAGCAACCACTGCTTGCAGATATAGAGCAAGTGCTGCTTAAAATTTCTTCCTTGAGGCTTCTATACATCCACTGGCTATCTTTAAAAATTCAAGCTCCTTAGACTCAATTATAAGCTCAGATTTTATATAGGGATGTATTAATTCTATTTTCACTTAAATGTGTGTGGGAAGGATTTAGAAGCATAAAAGGCAAGAAGAAAGCTGAGGCACGCTCTGGTCAGGTTACAAACAGATGAAGGGACAGTCCAAGGCTCAGCAAAGTGCTGTGACGTGCACTCACCCCTCTGTTTACTGTCAGCTAAGGAGTAATCACTTGGGTGGGACTCACTGGGTTTCTTTTATTGTCTTCTATTTTATTTTCATTTTCTGATGCACCAGAAAGATAGAATGCATAGCAAAGAGTTACTTTTTTTCTGAAGACATAGTTCCAATTCTTGCATAAGAGAAGCTGAGTTTCTACGGAGCACATTACTGCCGGTGGCACCATCTGCCCACATTTAGATGTCTGCAGTGCAGATGTCCTCCTCTGAGCAATGTCTAGATTCCCATTACAGTCAATTGAGAGGAAAGGCACTTCCAGGGCTGAGTTCATTTCTCAGCATCTGACACAGATCATTCCACCCCTGCTGTCTGGAAAGCTGAAGTCCTCTGAGGCAAAATTCCCAGTGTCACAGAAGCCCATTAAAAATCTCAAACCTGTGACATCAGAAATGAAACGGTATCACAGCGTGCTATGCAGACATTCACTGCCTTTCTTCCACACAAACAAAAAGAACAAACAATTTAAATGTCAACAGTTTAAAATATCCACAAAGGACTTCTGAAGTGACATCTTCTAAGAACCACTGCTCTTTGTATCCTAAGCATACTGATGCTCCATTACAGCTTTAACTTGACTCATTCATCAGTCCATTTTCTGTTTCTTAGATTCAAAGCTCTTCAGGTTTTAGTGGAAAACCTTGAGAATAATATGGCACCTACTTTTGGGTACTGCATTGTTTTTTGTTTTTCAACTTCTGTTTCAACATTCAACTGTACAATCTTAAAATATAACTTTACACACAAAATGTAAAACTTCCATTCAAAGAACCCATGAAAAACTTAAAAGATGTATCTGCCCATTCATAAAACCTTCATGAGAAAGGCACACAGCATTGTCCCAGTGCCATCACCCTGTTCTTCATGTTTACTTTTTGTACAGTGCTCAAGGGATGAATGCCCAAAACATAAAAATAAGCCCACAGAAATACATAAATTACCATTTTCTACTGTTCAGTCAGGCCAGGATGCTACAAATATTCTAGATCCCCAAACAAATTTATCCTGTAACTAAACAGCAAAAAAACCCCAAACCAAACCAACAAACAACAACACCACCACCTACTAACTGGCACAGAAACGTTCTTCTTGTTTTGTTTGTTTTTGTTTGCTTGTTTCTTCTCAACCCACGTATTAAACCTCATGGCCCTCTTCAAATGTATTTCATGGATTGAAAAAAGTAAGGTGGGGCAGAAATTTTAACAGGATGTGCTTATTTTATCTTTCTGACTTAGAAGTACAGATTTAATAGGTTTTGCTACAATTATTCAATTCCTATATTTCTTTTGATCAGATCTTTGTTTTGAAACATACACCAGCAGGAAGAAATTTCAAATATCCATAAACTCAACTTACTGCAACTCAGTACATATCCACCCAGCTGCATACACATCGCACATATATTCAGAGATGGACAGATATGTAACTCACCTATTTTTGTGTTTTTTATTTTTTTTTAAACCATTCTTTTATTTGCTCGTGCGGTAGAGATTAAATCTCTCTCAAAACAGGAATGATTAATTAAATGAGAGTAACAGGAATATAATATACAAATACTTTTCACTTAAATAGAGCTAGAAATGGTTGCTTTAAATCAGAATTATAGTAAAATATCTGCTTTTCAAAACATAGCTTGAGTTGGTCAGGTGATACTAAACCCTAACATTAGGCTGTTCTGTTCCTCTTCCACCCTTCTGGCTCAATTTCAACATGAATCTGCCAGGGTCTACCTCAAGAGCCCCTCGCAGTAGAAATCAATGCTGTAAAAGGTCTAAAAACCTGTAATCCTAGATTAATATTTCATACCACTTCAAAGCTATCTCAAGCAGCTTATCTTATTTATTTGAGCAGTTCTTACCAACTCTTAAATTCATGGTATAGTCAAAACAGAAAGAAAAAAGGAAACTAAAATTACGTGATTTTTGAGTCTGTTTGGTTTCCCATTACCAGGGCTAAAATTATTTTGGCAAAAACTTCTGAAACTCTGCTTTTTCATCCATTCTTAAGATACTATTTGAAGCCCTGGATTTTCTCAGAGTCTGTGTGTGTGACACAGTGATCAGTGAAGTCGTTTCCACCAGAATTAGGTAGAACTCACTCACTCTGCTGAGCAACCAGACCTTGGTGGGAGGAAAAAACATTGTTTTCCTCTCCTGCTTGAGCTATGCAAGGTGCAATCACAGGAAGGCAGTGAGGTTTTGCCTAGATAAAATAAACATGAGAAATATATTCTTGCTGTAACCTAATGAAAAGTGCTTCTCGCTGGAAAGGTGGGAGTCCTGGATGCTGGCCCCTGTAATTTGCTTCTGACGTCAACATATCTGTAGAGTTATAAGTAAACTGAGTTCTTCCTTGGTGTCTCTGGCTCTTTCAGAAATACTTAAAATGAAAAACTGTGATAATTCAGACATAGAACAGTTTATTTTAATGGAGGCTTAAGCAGCTGTGTGCATTTAAGCTCCTTATTAAAAATACAAATCAGTACACTCAGAATTCCTCCAGTGTTCAGTTTTAACAGAATGCAAAAAATAAAATCAATAGATACTGTTGCTAGGAAGAGGACTCCACTGACATTTATCTAGATTCTTTTATTGATGTCCCAGTATTTGAGTGCCAACTGCAACTATTTATAAAGAGAATCCATCTCCCTCAGTGAATACATCAAAATTCTTGCTAAAACTAAGCAATGTACAAGATCTTTTTTGATAAAATAAGAGGCTCATACACAGCTATCCATTTATTTTTCTTTCCCCTTCAGCTTTCTTTGACTGAACACTTTAACACTCAAAGCTAAGGGAGTGTTGCCACCGAGTTCACATGCTTTTAATTTAATCACTGATGCTCATAAGCCAAGGCATATTTAATCAGGGAAAAAAAAAAAAAAAAAAGTGCTTTCTTACCTCTCTCTGATTTTTTTCCTAAAATGTAAATTTTCAAAAATTCCTAAGATCACTCCAAAATCCTGGAAAAATATTGGGAGCTGGCTCAGAAGCTTAGGAGAGATTGTGGTTCAGGGTTGGGGAAAGAAACACAAAGACTTCAAAATCACTGGCTGACAGCTCTGTTTTGGGAGGCTGTTGGCTGTTACCAAAGTGCCAGTCAACTGCAAAGGTCACGTTCCATCCTTTGGAGAAAGCAAACATACAGTAGTAGGCTCTACAAAGTGTTCAGCTTTAAAGGGACCCCCAGCTAGCACAGCTGTTGAGAACTAATTGTACTGTGGAGCCTGAAATTTATTCCCTATTTTAGGAGGCTAAGACAGATGGAGTGGATGAAGCCAAATTCTGAAGCCACAAAAAGCTAGCTTCCTAAAATTGTATGCTGAGCACAGGGTTAGATGCTTCCTTGTGTATGGAGTGAATACCTGTGTGATTGCCACTGTACTACAGGGTCTGTGACTGCCTTACTGAGCAACTCTAGTGAGATATATGGAGGGGAGACAGTAGGGTAAGGATGGCTCAATTCCTTGTTTCTTTCTGGTACACCTGATTGGCAAAACTGTCTGATTTGCATATTAACATTGCAACATGTTTTAAATCAGAATGGCTTTTTAAAATCTTGATTAAATTCAATGAGATGAAGAAGGAATCACTCATTCTTATAGAATATACAACGCAAAATGGACTTCTTTTTCTAACTTATTTGGTAAAATTTAATACTGTGTTTTAGTATTGGCCTACCTTAGGGAGATTCCTTTCAATCACTTTCAATTTGTACAATAAATAAATAAATAACAGCTAAAGATATTGCATGTATTAGCTTCTTCCAGTTCTGAGAATACACTAGTGATAGAACCAAGTAATTCTGCAGTGCAGCCTTGTTAATATATATAGACTGGCCGAATTACTTTTTATAAAGGTAGGTACTATCAAAGATCAGCACAACATTCCTTATGACTTCAGGTCTCTTTCACTCATGTCATAGCCACCAAGCCTTTCTTTTTTGGCTAAAATTATGTTCATCACATTTCTCTGACTGTATCCGATTTTCTTTTTCTGGAAGAACACGTTACTTCACTGTGCATCTCAAATACCCTTAGCGATATTTCCTCTCTCTTTCCTCTGGAACTCCAGTGTTCATCTCTGTTTTGTGTGAGATTATGTGCTTGTTTTGGTCTGGGAAAGATTTCTTCTTTTTCCTTTGCTTTTAGCCTTCTTGTCTCAAGTCTTCAAGATCAGGTATTCTCAAAAGGTTATTTATAATTTAAAAGAGTAGAGATTTTCAAAGATCATCCAGGAGCAAGGCTGGCATGTCTGTAACTACAGATGCAAAAAAAAATAATCAGGACATTTAATCGTTAAGACATCACTGACTGGGAAGCCTGCCACCAACATCCACACTTGATGCACATACATTGTCTTTTGGCTATCTACAGCAATGCCCATCTGCTTCAATGGCACGGTGCCCACTTATCAGCTAGTTGGACACTTTCA
Organism: Alectoris magna; assembly: GCA_030625065.1. Taxonomy (NCBI): domain Eukaryota; kingdom Metazoa; phylum Chordata; class Aves; order Galliformes; family Phasianidae; genus Alectoris; species Alectoris magna. The sequence continues at coordinate 61,828,584 of CM060562.1, forward strand.
GTATGCAAAAGTGCCAAATAAAGGTTTTGCATCAGTACCCTGCATAACCCTGAAAGGGCCATTTATTTTGTGGAAGGAAGCGATAGTGCTGAGATACTAATAGATACTAATATGTCTTTGTGCAATTTTTTGCACTGACTGAAGATGGGTTTGCCAAAACTATTTTTATATCTCTTTCAGGAAGAAATGATACTGGTAGTCAAAGGAATGGCAGCAGTATCTACAAGGAAGACATTGATGAGCAAATCCACTACAAGACAAATCCCAGCATAAAATAAAGGTCTAAAAGTCGATCTTAAAATAAATGTCACAGAGTATGCTATAATTAGAATATATTTTTGGTATTGTGAACTAAGTTACTCTACATACCACTAAAACAAAGGATGAAAAAGCCTTGCAAAAATACAACTTCATCTTATTTTGCCCGCTTCAGAACACTCAAAACAAAGAATGTCTGCAAATGCAGGACCTGGACCACGCTGAAAGTAAATCAGAATTCAAACAGATTACTTTAAGGCAACATACAGCTTAGAGGAATGACACCTCACGCTCACAGAAATGTAATACTTTTTCAGTTTCTTACATGATTTTACTCAACCTTTCAAAAGAAATTAAGATTTTCCTCCTAGTCACATGTTGCAGGATCACAAACTTCCCTTGAGACCTTAACTGCATCAGAACTAACAGCTACAATAGGATAATATTGGGTCTAGATATAAAGGTAAAGGAAGAAGTTGTAGCTGTTTAGAATGTGGTTTTTTTTTTCCCCCAAATTAGTAGTTTGTAGTAAAATATTCTTTTATTTATTTATGCATTAAAAAAAATATTTTGCCTGAATATGAATTTAATGAAAAATAGTTCATGGAAATATCTACCATCGGTGCTGAAACAACAACAAAAAAGTATATAGTACTAATCATTAGGTGAGAGCAGCCAGTCAAAATAGCTTTGACAAGAAATATTTACAACATTAGCTGATCATTTTCAACAAATCAGAATAATAATTAAAAAAAAAGCAACTAGTGATAAATCAAAGATCTGAATTCTGGGGATCATTGCTGATAAAAAAATAGTATAATAAACAGAAGAATAAAGTTCTGGAGCTCTAAGTCTATTATTAATCTACGTGGAGAGTGCAGAAGTCAGATTTGGTTTTGGATCTGCCTACATACTAATACAATATAGTAAATATTCCATAGCAGTCTTTAGCCTTTAAATGAAGTAAGTCATCATGAAGGAGTTAAACTTCAAGTGTAATCTGCACCTCAAAAACTCTGTGCAGTTTTGGTCGCTACAATATGTGAAGGATATAGAACTTTTAGGGAGCATCCAAAGGAGGGCTATAAAGATGGTGAAGGAGTTAGAAGACAAAGTATATGAGGAGCAGCTGAGGCCACGTGGTTTGTTCAGCCCAGAGCAGGGGAGGCTGAGGGTGGCCTACAGCTCCTCACAAAGGGAGCAGAGGGGCTTTGCTTAGCTTTGAGGGAGGTGTTGGGTCTGATGTTCTTTAGGGATTCCTCCCACCCCAGCTTTTTTTCCTGATTTTTTGATTGCTACAGATCTTTCTTGTCATCATGACACTATACACAGTTTAGATGGAAAATCATATCCATTCTGTTCATAAACAAGTGTGACACAGACCCTTTCTGAGTACTTCTCAAAAAAAAAAAAAAAAAAAGTTGTTGAAAGGATGATAACTCAATAAATTATAAGGAGGTAAGAAAGGTCAACAGTGAGGGAATAAACAGCTGAAACTTCAAATGGAGTAGGAATATATCTAGATGCGAAGATGGTATTTGATGACATTAGCAAGGAAAAGCATGGTAGCTTCCACAATGTGGTAAAAGAGCCATGCAACTTTCATTGCAGTTACTCAACCTGCCATCCAAAAATCAGAGCACCACTGAGCCAAGAATCTTCACTAGTCCCCCTAGCACTGCCACATTAGAGAGTCTGTGATGACAGTTTTATGACAGGAGACAACAGCATGACAAACTGATAACTTCAACTGGAAAAGCAATCATTTTTTTTTAAGAGCCTGGATTGAATTATTCTAAATTCTGTGAAGTATAACAAAAATTGAATAAGTTTCACCTCCTTTCCAATTCTACCTCAAAGGTCCAGATAAAGTACATAGTCCTGATATCCAGAAATAAGCACTGAAACACTCAGAAGAGTACTGTCATTTTTTTTATTCTTCTTGCCTTTGGCTTAACGGGATAACATTGCAGCTATTAGAAGGGAAGGAAAAAAGTAACTATGCAAGTTAAAATTCATGCTTATATTTCAAGCTTAAATTAAATTAGAATACACTACTGGCCTGATTGCCTGGATTTCAAAAAATATTTCCTGTCCAAATATAATAATTTCACATAACACAAAAAAATGCTTCCATGTATCCAGAGGAAGTTTAAGAACACTGAAAAATTAGGAGAAGTGAGAATGAGAGGTTATCTATGCTGTTATATGAACATCCAATAGTTAATTATTTTTTACGTAGCACAAGCAGATGAGGTTCACTGGATGCTGCTGTTCAATATTTCTTTTTCACTTTCATCACTCAGTTCAGCCTTGGACTTTATTTACTATCATTCACATTAAGTTTATTGTCATATTTTCTTAGGCTAGTTCATAGAATGGCCTGTGTTGAAAAGAACCCCAAAGGTCATCTAGTTTCAACAACCCTGCTATCTACACGGTCACCAACCACTAGACCAGGCTGCCCAGAGCCACATCCAGCCTGGCTTTGAATGCCACTGGGGATGGGACATCCACAACCTCCTTGGGCAACCTGTTCCAGTGCATCTCCACCCTCTGAGTGAAAAACTTCATTCTAATATCTAACCTAACCCAACCCATCTCAGTTTAAAACCATTCCCCCTTGTCCTATCACTATTCATCCTTGTAAACAGTCATACCCCCTCCCATTTATATTATCAAATATTGGAAGGAAGTTCACCTCTTACAGCTTCTGAATATTTCTTAAGCGTGGACTACCTTCTTATGAGCATAGCATAGTAAGGTAACAGTTATGAGTTCCATGTTAGAGATGAGAAATTCTGCCACAAATAAGTCTGGAGCATTGAAGACCACCACATTATTCATTACCAGTGAGAGAAATCCATGCTGTGCACTAATACCGAGTTGCTTGCTTTGACCATGTAATTTAAGGCTGCAGCATAATTCAAAAACACAAATAACTAAATAAAGATTACAGAAGCAGCTTAAATTCTGGATTTTTCTCTGTTCTGAGTGTTGCAGTTGCAGCTTTAATAAGCTTTTGTTCCTGTGTACGTATAATTGAGTGTGAAGATATTTTCACAATTGTATTTATACTATGAGTAGAGAGCATTAGAAAGGCAGGCAGCCACGGTTAATGTGTGATGAGCAGTGTCCACTGCATGAGCTCACGACAACAGGAGGATAATACTCTTTTAGCTCCCAGATAAGTCTTCTTTTAATACATAAGTATAAATGCTTCCATTTTGTTTAAAGGAGACACTGAAGACAACTATAACACCATTAGAGTGATGTTGGCATACACAAACTGTTAGAGACCCTAAACCTCCCATAACAGATTTGTGCTACTCAAGACAACAAAACCACGGGAGTAGAAACTAGCCACAAATACATGCGATCCTGTAGGCTGCCTCTGTATCTTCCCCTGAAGCAAATAATGGCTTCTTATCTCTTCTCTGTACGGTTCATGTGTAGAAAGGATGGTCTCTCTCAGTCCTGCGTGGGTGTCAGATGCGCAAGCCAGAAAAGAGCAGATTGAGGGCCCATGGGCCCCAGAATTAGCACCCTTTGGGCAGCAGCTCAGCCATGGGATGCATGGCTGCACACTGGCACCCTTACAGAGAATTTTTTTTCAATCACAGAATGGCTTGAATGGGAAGGAACCTTAAAAAAAAACCTAGTTACAACTCCCTTAATTTGAAATCACTATCCACTGAAACAAAGCTAGAGGGATTTGCAGTGAGGACAAGGTTTAGCCTGAAATGATGCCCTGCAGCATCTGTTCCCTCTTTCTTTCAATGTCACACCTCACACTGACATTGAAAGGAAGAATAATTTGAAATTATTAGTGTAATAGCTACTAAGAAATATTTTTTCATTGATTTTTAGTAAAAAAAAATATTCCATTGATATAGAAAATCATGCTGAATTGCTTTAACTCTAAAATAACAAATAGCCACAGGCATAACTAGTTGGAAGACTCAGCTGTAGTCAGCTCAGGATATAAAAATTTTTTTCATATCAAGGTCCTGAAACAGAAAATGCCAGACAACTTCATATGTAAAGACTTATTCCCAAACCTGACAATCATTATGTAAATCAATAAGTAGATCCAGTCGTTTCTTTCTCCCCTTTCTTCTTTAGAACTTCAGTCACCGAGTAAATGCACTGCTGGGACTTGAGCAATATTCAACAGATATGCTCCTATTCTTTGATGATACTTCAAAAGAAACAGAGTCCCACAGAAAAGCTTTGCTGTCCTTTCATATACAAGAATTTCACTGGATTATCTGCTTCTTGACGATCATCTCTCCTTACCAATATAAATTCTTATGCCCTCATTATACCTTCATTACAGACACTCCCTAAAAGCAGTAATACAGAGAATAAACAGGAAAGTTTCCAAAGCAAAGAGGATAAGGAAGATTGAAATATAAATATCAAGAGACTGTTTCAAAACTTCTTGTCTAACTGTAAGTAATGAACGAAAGGTGAAGTAAATAGGATCCATGCCTCACATAAGCACAATTCAGAAAGAGAAATATAAATTTTTACAGGGAAAACATAAATAAAACTGTCAGGATATCATTATCAGGCCAGTGGCAATCAGCAAGAAATTAGAGCATTAAGAAAACACAATGGCATTTAGATTCTGTCCTAGAACACTAACGAAATCTCAAGAAAGATAAAAGAACAATTAGCTTATGTTTGTAATGTCTTAGTTGCTGGATCATAATTCCATAGAAAAGCAATGAAAGTAACGTTTGAAATAAAATAAAAGATCAAAACCTGGGACACCCATGGACTTGTTGCATACATCTAGCTACAAAATTAGAAAACCAGCTGTCCCCTGACAAACTGAATTGTTCCAAAAGAATTGGAGAGTGCAACATTTTTATAGGTAAAAGAAAGATAAGGGAACATCTGCCTAACTAAAGTAGTATCTCAGAAAACATGTTAGTCAGCTACATTTTTTACTCTGGCATGACTTGCCCTGTTCAGATTTCCTCCTCAGAATGATCTGCAGTCAGCATGTATAAAGCACTGCTATGACAGACTGAGTGAGAATATATGTTCAGCATGGCAAGTATGCAGTTCCTTTCCATCTGCCTCTTCATATCCAAACTATTCCAGATCTTATGAATTTGGCATAAAAATAACATGATCACAGGAAAGGAAAAGAGACAATCTGCAGCTGACCAGAAATTTCATAACCTTTAGAATGATTAGTTCTCTTCCCCTGCTCTCTACATGCTAGGAAGTAAGAAAGCAACGGACCCTAAACTGAGTAAGTGAAGTATAAAATACCTCAGACACAGAGGTTTAATTCCATGAACATTGTTGAAAGTTAACATTATGGCTGATTTTCACAGAATCATAGAATTACTCAGGTTGGAAAAGACCTCAAGGATCATCAAGTCCAACCGCAGCCTAACCATAGTACCCTAACTCTAACAACCCTCTGCTAAATCATATCTCCAAGCACCACATCCAAACGGCTCTTAAAAACAAACATTCAGGGATGGTGACTCAACCACCTCCCTGGGGAGCCTATTCCAATGTTTAACTACCTTTTCTGTAAGGAAGTGTTTCCTAACATCCAACCTAATCTTACCTTGGCACAACTTGAGGTATTTCCCCTCGTCCTGTCACCTGTCACCAATGAGAAGAGACTTGCCCTGCTCTCACTGTAAGAACCTTTCAGATACTGGAAGAGAGCAATAAGGTCTCCCCTCAGCCTCCTCTTCCCCAGACTAAACAGCCCCAGCTCCCTCAGCGTCTCCTCGTAGGACTGATTTTCCAAGCCCTTCACAAGCCTCGTTGCCCTTCTCTGGACCCGTTCCAGTACCTCCATGTCCTTTTTGTACTGAGGCGCCCCAAAATTTTTCTCATTTTATAGCAATTCCTAGGAATCAGAAAGCACCCCCCCCCCCCCCCCAAAAAAAAAACGAAAAAAAAAACAACCTTGTGTTCATTTAGTTTCATATCTGAAAAACAACAAGAGTATTAGCCACATAGCTATATTTTTTCCAAGATGAGTTTCTGTGTATCACAAAGGTTGTGGCACTTCCACATACAAACATTTATTACAGAACAGCGCCATAAAAACAGTGCTTGAGCTGGGAACAGCTATGACATCCACTGTACTTCTAAATGGTAGTTTGTCAAGTCAGAACTTGTGTATAGAGGTAAAACTTCCCCAAACAATGCAGACAAGACCTACTCTTACCCTTTCAGTCATGGGCACCTAACAAGAACATATTATGTGATACAAATAACACTTATGATTCTGTACTAAGGATCAGTTTTGAAGGATACGTAAAAGATCAGATGTCTAAGTGTTTAAAAAGCACTTGTTTAAGGTTAACTACCTTAAGCCTACTTGATTAAGGTTAATTACCTTACAGATAAGATCACTCCTATTGCAGGAAAGACACAAAGGAAGATTATATCTGGAGGGATATGAATCTTATGCAATAGATTCTATAATTCTGAAGATCTAACCAAGGTAAAAAAAATAAATAAAAAAAAATCAAAGGTAAAGCAAAGCAAAAAATGTGCTGTGGATAGAGATCAGTGGCTGTTTTTTATTTGTTGTTTTGTTTTTTAAAAAAGTACATTTCTACTCATGCTTGTTACATATTATCCTCAAGTGAGAAACCTGCACAGCCAATTAAGATGCCTCCAGAGGAAAATATATGCTGTTTTACAGAAATAAAAAAACCCTCACATGATGACATTTAAGCTGTGATCAGCATTTTCCAGCCAGAACAAACTTTAAAACATTACATTCTAAATATGTTACAGCAAGAATAAAATGAGAAAAACAGTTCTTTCTAATAGTAGCCAAGGTCTTTAGCTCTACTTTTCAAATAAAGTTTACCTATGTTCTTGGTGATAATATTTGACCCCACCAAGGGGAAAACATATCTAACTGCATTTACATGACTGCTATTAGGCCCTATTAGACCATCAGTATAAATGCTACCTCATTACTACGTTATCTTTCTTTAAAGTTAATTTGAAGAAAAAGAAAAAAACTGCACCTATTCCCATGTTACTTATAAGGATTCATTTGATTTAGATCAGCTTTCTTTTGAAAGATGTGATAAAAATCATGCAAATATCTGGGTAAGTCATTCATGTGGGCAGTGAAATTCAAATATTAGCCTAAATTTCCATCCAAAGCTGAGACTTCACAAGAGAACTCATGCCTTTAATCTTTTGATTCTGTTGTCAGACATACTGTTGAAATTATTATTATTTTTTTTAAGCTTGTTTGTAGCTTTGCTGTACTCCAAGAATAGCTTTACACTTGTCAGTTGCTTCTGGCATATTTAGAGATTTCCCAATAGTATGAGGTTTTCTGCCTTGTGTTGCTACCCTCAGACAGATCAGGTAAGCAGCCTTCAATGCTTTCCCTGGCATAACTACCACCTTTTTCGCCCATCCCACAAATGGTATCTACTTACTTTCCTTCTGCAATTCCCTCATAAAAAAAAAATTATATCTATCTATCTATAGTCTAATCTTTAAACACCTATTGCTTTGTGGTCAAGCATTCAAGATTTGATGACTTTATTGATTCATCTGCAAGCACAAGAATCAGAAAAAATAAAAATAAAAATGGGGCTGAAACTTCCCACAGATTCTAGAAATTATAAATAAAGGTAAAATAAAAACACCTCAACATCACCTTATCATATTTCCCGGTACTAATTCAAAAGTCTTTTCTAAAGCCAAAGGTTACTGACCTGGAAGTATTTTTCTGATGAACTTTAAATGCTCATTGTTATTTCACCCACAATATTTATTACCATTGTATTAACTCAGGGGCCACGAACTTCAGTTCATATATTTGTTCCACCCCTACAGTAAGAAGATCTAAGAAAATACCAGACTCTTAGGCATGAAAGATGAAGTAACTCAGCTATATTTATCTCTGAAAGTAAAGCTGAATAGCTGTAGACTGCGAACACCATCACATTTTTTTCCCTATGCACGTATTTATCTTCCTCCTTTCACTTTTAGCAATATTGTCACATATTGGCTGACTTCCTGTGGATATTTTAAATGTCTCTGGAAACAGCTCTTTCTGCATCTGTGATGACTGTTTCTACCTTCATTACAGAAACATTACTGTTTCTCACCACCCACACAGTCATTTGTTTTGTTTAATTTTTTAGCCCTCAGTATTTTCCCCTTTGCCACCCAAACATTAATAATTCAACCTGACTCTCTTCACTGGTTTCTAGGGCTAAAAATTAGAGAAAAAAAAAAAAAAAAAGTGTTAGAATTTAGCATGACTTCCCCACAAAGCTCACATTTCTTAATGACTTGTGCTGTGGTTTCTGCAAAACCTGTTTACTCATGTTTACAGTTTCTGCGTGCATGCCGTACATTATTCCTGCATGTCCATTTGTGTTTGCCCTTTAGCAAACTCTACACAGTGCAAAATAAGAGAGTACATTCACCATGTGACAAGTGGGAAAATATTTGCCTAGCACTGAAAACATTTACACAGCTTACTCAAGAATTTCACATTGCATTCTAGATCCAGATCTTAACCTGGTAAGACTTCAAGAAGACAGATCAAAGCTACTTTAACCATTCCTCATCTGTGATAGGATCAACTAACTGAACTTCAGTTATTAGCAGTAAATGAAGGAATCCTGATGTCCACATTAGGTAATATGGACCACATAAGCAAAAATCTTCCACAGTACTTTGAGATAAAACTCTCTAATTTAACATGATTAATTTAATACATGTTCAAAAAAAAAAAAAAAAAAAAAAAAGGTGTGTATATTCACTCAATTTTGAGCAAAGTCCACTGGAGTCAATGAAACACAATGAGCATGGGATTATCTGGGTGAACAAAGTACAGCATTAAATTTAACCTTACTGAAGAACAATCTTCAGACTTTGGTTTTGTTAAGCGTTCTGCATACCTAGGGGACACTACTCATCAAAAGTGAATTGTCTTGTCACTGCTTGCAATGATTTCACCGAATCTCCTCTATAAAAATAACAGCCTAGAAAGAAGAAAAAAGGAAAGAAAAACAGAAAGAAAAACAATGAGATGAGCAGGAGGAAATAATGAGGTTAAAAAATTACTAGGGCAACAAATAATATCAAAAGAGAGGATTTATCTTTACATCTATATTTTTAGAAATATAACCTTCTCGTTTTTAAAATTCTAATATTTTAAAACATTTGTCAGGCACTTGGGAACTGCAGTGAAGAGTGTTGAAAAACACCTATTTTGGTTAGATTATATTTGGCAGACGCACCAAAGACTGAAATATTTAGTCATAGAAAATTGACATACATTAATATTAGAAATAAACTTCACTTATTAGCCTAGGATGAGGTACACAACAGGCCACAGATGCTAATCCAGATGTCATCTACTGTACACTGGTATCTGTTCAGTGGATAAAAAAAAAAAAACAACATTGCTATATTTTCTGATGTTATCAAGCTGCCTCTTTCTGTTAGACTTAAATTTATGTAATAAAAACAAAAACGCAAGACCTCCCCTAAGTTCCTCATCTAGAATATCATATAATTTTTGGAAGGGAGGAAGGGAGTTGATAGAATTGCTACTGATTGCTTTCAGCAACTGATATGTTTTCTTACAGTTTTCTGCTTTGTTATTACTTTTGTTTTTCATTTACCATAGGGGATAAAAGCATCTTATCAGTTCTACTTTCCATCCTTAACACTAAATTCTTAGAAAACATATTCCACAGAGTTTCAGTAAATGCAATGGCACGCCAGGTATTTACTCTAGGGTTATAATTCAAGCAAGGATTTTAAATCCCCATGTCTGCAGGCCTATGATAACTGTGTGATATTTTTGCGATGTTCAATATCACAGACATTTAATAAGTTGTATGGTATCTAACATGTCATCTTGTTAGAAAAGGAGACTAAGCTGAAAAGACATGCATCTGTAAGCTCTTACTTTAAGATAATCAATAAATTCTTTCACAATAATTGTACTGTGGCAGCATTCAAAGAGCATACACCAGACTACAGAAAATCAGAGCCTCCATGACTTATCTCTGTCTTCCTCAAAAAAATGAGGAAAAGAAAACACTTTAGAGGGACACAGACGACAATGGTCATAAATACATTTTTAAAATTGCAAATACATAAAGTTGTGAAAATAGTCCAAAATATTTAAATAAGAATATTTTTACTCAAAACTGCAACTCTAACAACATATAAGAGCGCTCCAATTTCAGCTAAGGTAGTTTTGATAATACACTAATGTTAGATTGCTACTAACTGAAGCACAGAATGTCAGGGATTGGAAGGGACCTTGAAAGATCACCTACTCCAATCACCCTGCTGGGACAGAAACACCTAGATTAGGTCACACAGAAATGTATCCAGGTGGGTTTTGAATATCTCCAGAAAAGGAGACCCTCCAGGCAGCCCATTCCAATGTTATGTTACCCTCCCCATGAAGAAGTTTTTTCTCATATTCATGTGGAATCTCCTATCATCCAGCTTGTACCTGATGACTCCTTGTCCTATCATTGGATGTCACTGAGAAAAGCCCGGCTCCAACCTCTTGACGCTCATCCTTTACATATTTATAAACACTAATGAGGTTAGCCCTCTTCTTCTCCAAGATAAAGAGACCCAGCTACTTCAGCCTCTCCTCATAAGGAAGATGCTCCACTCCCTCAATCATCTTTGCAGCTCTGCACTAGGCTCTCTTGAGCGGTTTCCTGTTCTTCTTGAACTGAGGGGCCCAAAACCCTCATCTAAGTCACTGATGAATATACCAAATAGCACTGGTTCCAGTACCAACCCTTCAGGGACTCTTCTAGATACAAGCCTCCAAATAGGCTCTGTCCCATTGACCACAACTCTCTGGCTTATTCCCATCAGCCAGTTCACTGTCCACCTCACTACCCGATCACCCAGATTGCACTTCCTCAGTTTAGCTACGAGGAAGCTGATAGGAGTGAGACAGGACATGTGGAAGAATATAAAGCCATGGGAAGCTGGCAGGAGGCTGGTGCTGTTTGGGGATTAGCTAGGCATCAGTCAGTGGAGGGGTGAGACATAGCATTGCTGGTAGGGCGTCAGCAGGTAGCAAGAATCATAGAATCACCAAGGTTGGAAAAGACCTACAAGATCATCCAGTCCAACCGTTCACCTATCACCAATAGCTCCCACTAAACCATGTCCCTCAACACAACATCCAATCGTTCCTTCAACACCCCCAGGGTCAGTGACTCCACCACCTCCCCGGGAAGTCCATTCCAGTGCCTGACCATTTATATATAAATATATATAGAAAGATACATAGCTATGATCACATTATTTCAATTTTTGTTCCTTTCCTTTTCATTTCTTTTTTAGTAAGTAGCTCTCATCTCAGCCTGTGAGTTCTATTTCATTTCTAGTACCCTCCCTCATTTCCACCTGGGAGAGAGTTAGTGAACAGCTGTGCGGTGCTGAGCCACTTGACAGATTCAGCCACAAGAAAGAGAAATTATTGACACATTTGTTACTAGATAGTAACTTCATCTGTAATATTTTGATCTTCTGTTTGTTCAGTGAAGATAACACATTTCTTTTGCTTCAGCTTGCTTTATAGATCATATAAAATTACATGTGTATAGCTGTCTGTTTACTTCATAACCTGATATTCATAGTGAACTATGAATATCAGGCATTAATGTAGTTAATTTGCATTCAACTTTGACAAGTACTCAAATGCACAAGATAACAACTGCTGTTTGTTTTTCTTTTCTTTCACAATCTCCAAGTTTCAAGCTTCTGAAGTTCATTTATAAGAACACCACTAGGATGGAAAGAGACGAGAAGCAATACAATTTGATGCGTAAATTCTTTTCAAAATGTTTTGCTAGGTTGACCAGCCATATTTATTTGGTAAGATGTTTTCAAAATTCATGTTGCAAGTATACCCCCTTCATAGACCTGAAATGCCAAGTCATCCTTCTGTTTAAGAGGGGTTAGAAAATTAACTATGTAAAAATAACTTCCTATCGTATATTTGAGTTACAATTTGATTTAGTTTAGAGAAGACTATTTTTGATATACTGTTTTATTTCTGGATCAAATTATTTTCATTCAATCATATTGTAGATCAGGATTTATAACAACTATTCCCCAGTTGCGTTCAACAAAGCCTAAGTTGTCCCACTAAGTTCAATATTTAATTGATATGTAAAATGTTAAAACAGATACATAGATGTATGTAGGATTAGTTCCTCTGTTGTCTAAATGCCTTTGTTCATTATAGCAAGTCTCTCATGACTTCACACAGCTGTCTGTTCAGGGAAAAATCAAAGTATAGGTAGTTCAACCACTTTCATGAATAAGTGAAATGGAAAATGTCTAATTAGACTCCGCATTAGTATCAATGTTAGCCTTTTGTACTCCTAACATTTTCAGTAACTTTTTACAGTATCTGCAATACTTGCTAAAGTCTCTGTACAAAGAGATTAGAGATATTCTATACCTATTCCTGAATTCAAACAGGCCTTAAATGTTCAAAAAAGTTAGCAAAGAGCATTAATCCTAGCATTCTGCAAGTTGCAATTTTTATTGTAATTAAATAAAAAATTCATATATAAATTTAGTTGCATAAAAAACTTCCTCATTTGATGAAGCAAGTGGACAAGTGTTTGTGGGAGGAAATGTGGAATTGCAAGAACTACAAGAGAAAACCTACAATTAGAAAAGCATTTTTAAAAACAAGTAGTGAGACAAAATGCTGCATTTATATAGCATGTTTTTAAAATGCAGTTTATTTCTTGGTATACTGGAAGGAAAGACAGACTTTCAATTACAAGTATTGTCTGTTATGTATATTAAAAGCTTTCCACTTTCATCGGTGACAACCACAGCATGCACACAGCTATTGACTAAAAGCCTTCCATGAAGAATGGATTAATAGTGTTTCTCTCTGATAGCTATAAATATTTCATCTACAGTGCAGGAAAATATCAAATAGGTAAACTTAACAATACTATTCTTGTACCATTCCATTCCTCCCTGAAGTTTTACAGCAGGTAAACCTTACGATGACAAAATACAGTTCTCAGCGCAGCATTGCGCATTCCTTATAATGCCTTCAATTTCTTAATTTCTATGGTTTTCCTGTTCTTGGTAAATCAGATTAGAATTATAACTGAAAACAGCCTATCTTCAAACAGAGGTGTATCAGGATGGATTCCACATGGCCATGCGATCCGGCTCTCTCTGCTTTATCTTCTACAGTCCTATTATTATGAGTGCAACCCCTTTTGTATTAGGCTTGGTATCATAATCCTCTAAAAACACTTTGAATGGAGCTCTGAATTTTGGCATTAAAATTAAAGTCAAATAACATCAATCTCTGAAAGCTTTCAAGACCTAGTTGTTGTAACTTGGTATAAATTCAATGCTGAACATGCCTTGAGAAAGTTGGACTGCAGACATTCTGAGATCCCCTGCATCTATAATACCTCTGTGCTATTCTGGTCTCTGATTACTCTATCATGATGACTTCTGCATCTTCCAGTTCACAGGCCTGTGTTCATACTTGCCTCTACAGGATGTTTCCTGTTGTAGATATTTTTCTATAGAAAGTGGTAATAGTCTTCTCTCATCTCCTCTCCATCAACATAGAAGCCTCTAGCATACACTAGCATACAACTATTCAAATGTAAGAAACCTCCAAATGTCTATTCCAGAAGAATTTGGAGCTTTAAAACAAGCGTGGACTGCAAATTAATTATGTAACTGCATTTAAATTGGTACTCACTTCCTAAATTGGTGTAGGAATGAAGTGTACTTTGTTTTCAGAATTCTACTGAGCCTTTAGCCAGTAAAATACAGCAATTTAAGGCATTCAGGTAGTAAGAAAGAAAAAGGAGGGAAATCATGCCTCACTTCTAACTTGCACTGGAAGACTTTGAGTCCGCATGGTTTCAAGGAAACGTTTATTTCACCCCCAAGCAATTATAACAGGGATGCAATATTATGTTCCTACCTTATGTGCCGTTGGCTAAGACAATGATATGACTTCCCCATGCTTAGCCAACAAACTAACCAGTTTGAATGGGTACCGGAGCTTTGAACATTGACAAAGGTACAAATAATAATCTACAAAACAATATTTCTCAAGATTACCTTTGCCTTCTATGTAACTTCACGAATTCATGAGTGCAAATGTTTCCTAACAAGTGAATAGAAGCAGCTCCAAATAGTAGATAAAATAAAGAAAACTTGTTCACAATCATATTCATGAATATTCCTGCCTGGCTTAACACCGCTATCATCAACATTCAGTACTCATCACTTACCATGGAGCTTCAAATAGATTATATAAAATAGTCAGAGAAACAGATGATAGGTTACTCATTGAGTGTCAACCCCTACAGGGAAAGGGCTTACATATCTCTGATTTTTGTACTCCCTCATGAAAAAGGTTATACTATAAAGAAACTCAAACCATCCTCCCATTCAAGTAACAGCAGAGTCTGACTGTGACTACTTTAATAGATTTAAATTCTTCACAGATATTTGATAGAAATGCCCAGATAAGTTTCCCCATTATGAAAAATAACAAATTTTATTTTGTAGCTGTTTTCTAAGTGTAGTGGGAAAAAAAAATAGACAAACAAACAAAAAAAACCCAACAGACTACACACCAAATAAATCACTTATGATTGTTGAAAAGAAATCCCCACTTTATCAACTACCCAGGCTTAGCTGAATAGTGAACATTCATGTTGTGCATACACAGAAACATACTGATATATTTTGTTATTCAAACATTGGGAAAATACATACTACCATGCAACTTGTTCAAAACACAGTTCAAAGTAAACTAGCAGGGAATTACCTATTCATAGGAAGTAGTAATGACATCAAAGAAATAGCCAAATTAAGAAAAAAACCCACAGTTTTTAAGTTACCTGACATACAGACTTATTCTTCAGAGTTCCAAAAAGATACCAATGGCTGTGCTTCAGACACTGCAGTCACATTATTTATTATAACATCAAGCTTAATTATTATTTTTCACATCATGCTTAAGACAGAGGAATTATATTTGTTTAAATTAATCACAACTGGACAAATTTACTTAAACAGTAGTGTGATTACTGTACTTTTGTGAGAGAGTGCTCTGCAATGCCTCCGAAAAATATATGAAATATTGCTTATTTATCTGCTTATCTACATCTGAGACGCAATGTATAGATCATTGAGCAACAATCATTTTCAGACTTTTTGTGGGCATGAATCAAACTGTGCATCTTACAGAATCAGTTATGACGGAACAGGTTAGAAGTCAACATCAACCAAAAAGCACATCTGACACAAAAACAGCTATGTGTCTTAGAAAGAGATATATATCACAAAAGGCTACTTATTCACATCATCTATACAAACTTTAAAATTAACAGTAACATATTTATGAACTTAGAGACCTTTCAATCAACCTAATGCATACAAGTGAAAGCCTTAATATTGCTAGTAATTAAACTAATAATAGTGGTAAGTCTCACAGGACAGAAATGGGATTTGAATTTTTACTAAATAGAGCACATGAAGATAAATTTTAAAATATATTTAACTATCATGGTAAGTTATATAGAACCAATAAAGCCTTTGCCTTTTTTTTAATCACCAAGAAACTTTTTCAAATTCAGAAATAAGTACTTCAGCAAGACTAGTGACAGAAACTGTATCTTATTTCACAAAATAATGGTATCACACAGTAAAACCAAACTCATAAACATCAGCAGGGACAAGTATTTTTTTAAACATTAAACTTGAAACAGCAGCTTACTCTTCAGGAAAATGCATTATTCAGGTGAAATACTCAGTGTTTCCAGTGCAACATGTTAGAAGTAACATCCTCATTTTTATACACGGTTGGTCCTTGGAAGCAATGAAACTACTTCTGATAAGTTCTTTGAGATGTCAAGCAAAGTATCATTAAGAACATCAATAACCATATACAGAAAAAAGTTAACTCACTCAAAAGATAATAAGAACTTTAGATACAGAACATTCATCATCAGGAGAAGGCCATCATCCCCAACACATCCTCCTTTTGGAGGCTAGCCCTTAAATGAGCCCAGGAAGGGGTGGACCCAGCATCCTTCCAATCACCTGGGAAGCACTGGAGAATTGCTTGCACCTGTGATTCCTGGGCCAGCTACCCCCTTCACCAGATGCTCAATCAGTTCAGGCCATGACATAACAGTTCCCCTACATACATGATAGAAAATGTTTGAAGATTACTACACTTCTAGACTAGAAATTCATAAGTGCTTGAAACTAAACAATTAAATAAAAGACACTACATCAAAATTTATGATTTATTCAGATTTATCACTTATTCAATACATTTAAGAAAAAATGGCTACAAAAATTGTCATTGTTTGTGCATTACTTAAAGAATGCTACTCTTTTAACAAAAATCTTACAAGGACCAACATCCAGGCTCTCACTAAAGTTGGTGACTAAGAGACTTGGAAATCTCTGTAATTATTTCTAATAAGCATTATATTTTGAGTTGGACAGCCAACTCATCACGGCCAAATATTAATTTTTGTTTTGTCCATAAAGAAAAGAAAAGCAAACAACATTCATTAGTTTCAGACGAGAAGCACCAAAAAAATCTCTCAGTTGTTTAGTAGCTGAATATAAAAGCATGAAGACCAAAGATGGGCATTTCTGCACTCACACAAAATTGATACTGGAATCAAAACAGCTGAAGAGCTGCATGGAAAATAAATTAATAAATCTTACCAGAAGTACAGTTGGAAATAGGTGAGAGACTGGGAACTAAGCTGAGCAGCAGCACTAGTGATATCTCAAAATGGAGAATCTTTGTGTTTACTATATTAGGGTTGTTTAGAAGTAAAATTTATATCGATATGTAAAACACTATCCTTAGAGGCGTTTATAACTCAAATTTTATCTGCTGAGCTCCTAGTATGCAAAATGATACTTTTCTACAATCTTTATTATTTGAAATTTATTTTATACTTAAATTTATCCAACATGAACGTATGTGACACTAACATCTATGCTCAAATATACATAATAACACATAAAACCAAACTGCAAATACATAGTGCCCTGGACAGCTAAATTATGGAAATAAAGAGCAGTGTAAATTCTAGAGCATCTTTAGTAGTGAATTTTACAGATCTGCTCATTGTTTATTTTGCCTTTCAGAGTCAGACAGAAAATGTATCTTCACTGGTAATGGTACTCCTGACAACAGGCAAAGCTTGACAAAATATTGAGTCCCTTTTCTTGAGGAGTTTCAGGAGCTGAAAATCACTATGAAAACATTAAAAATTTAAGAAGATACATACAGATGGGAAGTGAGAAACATTTCTGAAGTTCTGCAATGAAGATTCATGATAAGAAGCTCTATAGAAAGATTTTTAAGAAGGTTCTTTTTTGGAATGCAAAAAAGGCTACATTTGGAATAGGATTACAGGACTACCTTTATATTCTCTTAAAATTGAAAGTGCTGATTTGTAAATGAATAGGAAAGTACAGCTCAGAGTGAATCTCAGTGCATCCTTCCTGAAGCATAACCTCAGGGTGACAATGAAACTCACAGAAGAAGAGAAATCAGTCGCAGTGCCTAGAAAAACCTCTTAGAAAAAAAGGATACAAAAGGACTTCACGTACTCGCAGGTGATCCTCTGAAGGGATCAGAAATTACTATGACTAAAGTCAGCTGTACTTGAATGACTGATATTACCTAAAACGATCAAATCAAATTACCTAAATCTTAACCACGTGGCCAAAAGAAGAATTGGCTTTCAATGCAATATACTGGTAAGCAGTGTTATGCAGACTTCAAGTAGAAAAATAAAAGCTTAGTTTTAGCTTCACGTTGTACAATAACATTTTAAGTATACATGTGGAGATTAGTGACTGAACCGAGGTGAAAAGAATAGAGGAAGAGGTAGACAGGAGTACAGAAGGTGCTGGTATAGAGAGAGGAAGCAGCAGCAGATCTGCTGTTACAGACCTATAGCAAGCCCCAAATCTACAGCCTGTTGCAAGGAAAGACAGCAGAGTAGAAGAATTTGAGACTTGGATAGGTGGTTTGAACCAGAGGCAATGTTTCCATTTCTTTTCTAATGCTTATCTTACTGTGGCATAAGCTGTTCATTAAAATATATTAATCTCTTCCTGGAAGGAGTGCAGTTACAGATCCCAGGTGTGATCACAGTAGCAACCGAGTCTAACAAAAGAGTTATCACAGAAAGCTTGAGGCAGCAGTCTTTTTCCCTGGTAGCAGATATATCGTCCAAAGATTGTTTAAGGTTCTTTTTCTTACAGAAGTGCTCCATGCTGTTAAGTAGCTGTGATCCAAATCTATATTCCTAGACTTTGTAGAGGGTTTGGGGCATCTCTCTGTTTTCAGGATGCACTGAGACTTGAAAAATAAAAGGATTCACCTGTTGATGTGCCACAAACTTTCCTCTGGTAGTGAGAAAATCCCTGTCTTTATCTGCTTCAGCTCCAGTTCTGTAAAGTAGCTGGGATAAGTACTTCTCTGCTTCAGTAGTGTAGCACAAGGACAGAGATGTCAAAAGTTCTGAGGTGGGCAGGTACTTCGAGGAAGGCATGATGTAAACATATGCAAGTAAAAAAGCCTGAGGTATTGTCTCATACAAAAGAGAAAGTCATCAGTAACTGTATATATCAGCTAGAAAAAATAGTAAATAAACTATGCAGTAATAGCAACAACTGTAGAAACTATAGCAACACTGCTTACTTTTACATACAGAGAAATATTTAGCACTAAACTACAGAGGTAATTTCAGAGCAGTGGAAACATTACCTTATACCTGTTTGATTTTTAATTACCTTTAGTTGTCCAGAGTTATTGGCTGTTTGAGGCAATTTTAATGCTTTCAACTGCAGTTTAGATAACAGTAGCAAAAGCCATGGATTTTCTCTCTAATCTCTTCCTCTGTGTATCTACTAAATACATAATCAGCTAAGTTGTTCTTTCTTCATGCCTTTTATAGTATTTTGACTACTAAGTGCCAATTACACATTAGTTCAACAGAAAGCACTGCTTCTTCTTAAAAAAATAAAATTAAAAATATACCTGTAGAGTAAATCCCACTTGTTATTATACTAACAATCCAGAGGATCGATTCTAAAGAAAGAAAAAATGAAATGTAGAGGAACTTCATGCTTTGGCGTCTTTCCAGGGATGCTGTTAGTGAGCTCCCTGGTTTGAATTAAAAGAAAAAATTACATCTTTGTTTTATATTACTAGCAGTTCTACACAAAACTGGTCTCCTTAATGTCTGCTCCCTAGAAAGACATTTTTTCCTTTGCATTGGATGAGAGTGAGAGATCGCTCTTATCAGGTCACCTCACAGAAGAGAAACCTGTGAGGTGACCTGATAACGACCTGTCAGATCTAAAGGGGAGCTACAGGAAAGAAGGGGACAGACTCTTTAGCAAGGTCTGTGGTGATAGAACAAGGGGAAATGGCATCAAGCTCAAAGAGAGTAGATTACGGTTAGATATAAGGAAAAAATATTTTACAGTGAGAGTGGTGAAGCACAGGAACAGGTTGCCTAGTGATGTGGTTGTTGCCCTGTCCCTGGAGACTTTCAAGGAGAGGTTGGAGGCTGGTGTGCACCCTCAGCAAGTTTGCAGACCACACCAAGCTGAGTGGTGCAGTCAATACAATGGAGAGAGGGGAAACCATCCTGAGGGACCTAGACAGGCTGGAGAAGTGGGATCGTGTGAACTTAATGAGGTTCGACAAGGCCAAGTGCAAGGTGTTGCACTTGGGCCAAAGCAATCTCAGGTGTTTATAGAGACTGGGCAAAGAACCCCTTGTGAGCAGCCTGCCTGAGAAGGACTTGGGGCTCCTGGTAGATGAGAAGCTGGACATGAGCAAGCAGTATGCACTTGCAGCCTGGAAGACCAACTGTGTTCTGGGTTGCATTAAAAAAGGGGTGGCCAGCAGTTAGAGGGAGGTGATTGTACCCCTCTACTCAGCTTTTGTGAGGCCCCATCTGGAGTACTGCACCCAGGTCTGGGGCCCCCTGTACAACAAAGATGCAGAGCTCTTGGAACAAGTCCAGACAAGAACCACTAAGATGATCAGAGGGCTGGAGCACCTCTCCTATGAAGGAAGGTTGAGGGAACTGGGCTTGTTTAGCTTGGCAAAGAGAAGGCTCCAGGGAGGCCTCATTGTGGCCTTCCAGTACTTGAAGGGAGAATATAAACAGGAGGGGGAATGGCTGTTTACGAGGGTGGGAAGTGATAGGACAAGGGGGAATAGTTTTAAACTGAGACGGGGAGGGTGTAGGTTAGATATTAGGAGGAAGTTTTTCACTCAGAGGGTGGTGACACACTGGAAAAGGTTGCCTGAGGATGCCCTATCCCTGGAGGCTTTCAAGGCAAGGCTGGATGCAGCTCTGGGCAGCCTGGTCTAGTGGTAGATAGCAGGGTTGTTGAGACTAGATGATCTTTGAGGTCCTTTTCAACCCAGGCCATTCTATGATTCTATAATTAAAATTATTGGACAGCATCATGAACACGTTCTGCCTAAAATTTACTGGAAGTAAACAATGTACTTCATTGTGTGATATAAATTATAACTTCTAATCCTCTGTACACATATCAGCTCAAATACAGTATTAGAAAAGTATCTTTAAATTGAAATTCTATGCATTTTTTATGGAAAACTAAAAATAGACTCTGAAAATTAATATAAATCCATCTTGGCCTGAAAGAAAAGAAAACCCTGAGCAGAATATTGTGAAATAAGGTCTGTCCTGGAGTTTTTCCAGAGTGTTTCTTACAAAAGTTTCTGAAAAAGAATCCCAAATTCATTTTCAAGATTCGGTGGATTCAGGTTCTTTAGGAACCTGATAGATGTCTCTTGCTCCACTGAATGAGAGGAATTTATTGTATTTTCAAAATGTTAACTATTTGAAGGCCACTTGAAGTCTGAGAGTTTCTCATTTCATTATTTACCATACATTTTCAGAGGCCTGGTACACTTTTTCTCTTTAGAACTTTGTTTTTTGTCAGGTAGGGGCCTTCTTGAAAGAGTGATATCCTATACAAAATTAGAGGAATCAGATATTTAGGAACTCTTACCTCAGTTTTCCCTTTTTATGACTCGATGTCACTTGACTAGTTGTGTGATAAACAGATTTTTTTTTTTTCCTATTGTGCTTTGCCGAAGAGATCAGACTACTGACATTTAATCTTGAAAGAATATTTTACACTTTCTTAAGGAGTAGGGGCAGGTTTTCTGATCAGAGAAGAAATTTCCCGTTCATAATTTTCTTTAGATTAATTCTGTACCTGGGTACCTGATGCGTAATTATGTTTCAGTAAAGAGAACAGATGAAAGTAATCAAATCATACACTAAAAATTCTCTGTCTATGAAATATATATATATATAGTGTAGATTCTTTTTCTAAATGCTATGAAAATTTTAAAGGCTATATTCAAAAAAGGTAGATAATGCCAGAGACACTTAATGGAGGCAGTCTTCTTCCATCTACTTCCATACAGTCAAGACTGCTGTGCTCTGTATAGTATTACA
Source organism: Alectoris magna (assembly GCA_030625065.1). Lineage (NCBI taxonomy): Eukaryota > Metazoa > Chordata > Aves > Galliformes > Phasianidae > Alectoris > Alectoris magna. The sequence goes on from CM060562.1 coordinate 61,850,438, forward strand.
TTGGAAGACATACTTGCTCAAGGATCAGCTAAATTTAAGAGGCTGGAGAATCTGAGATCTGTTGAGATCTCTTGCAAGTTATCAAAAATATTTCTAAAAATGTAATCAAAATAAAATCCTAATGTAATCTAAGCCTAGAATATTTTATGAGAATATCAAGTAAAAAAAATAAAATAAAATAGACAATATGTTTCAAACTGATAATCAACGACCCATCAATAAACCAACCAATAAACAAAGAAGGAACGACTTTTGTCCACTGGAATCCTTATGCTTTATTTTGTCTAAGTTATGTATGCTCACAAATCACACTCACAATTTGGATAGCTAAAATACAGTGATGACACTGACAAGGTATTCTCTACATTCTACTCCCTTCACACTCCTACCCCCACTATGAAGTAGGCTAGAGTCAATTTCAAAAGTAAACTTTGGAGCCTATCCCTTTAAATAAAAATGAAAGCACATTTAAGCCCACAACATAATAAAATCCAATCTTTTAACACAACAGCCACAAAAAGCACTCTATTACATGTACTTCCCTGTGAATTGAAATCTCTTTCAGCAAATGTTGTTTAAAGTCCAAAGGGCAATCTTCTACTTACATCCCTACTGATTTTTCACAGCATCTGCCAAAGTGAGCAAAACCCTCCAATAAAACAGCAGTTAGCAAAGTTTACAAAGATCAAGAACTTCTTGATCTTTGTATCCAGTAATGAAAGGACGAAATACAAAAAGAATCCTCAAACTCCACTCTTTCATAACATCTAAATTCCCATCTGCAATCTTTCATAAGAATTTTAAGAGAAAAAAATTAAGAGAATAATGAAGATATTTCAGAAAACTATGATGAGGCTTGAAGGAGGACTCCTGAAAAGGGGACCATGACAAAGGATCTTTTTAGCAAGCTGGGACACTATGAACTACAAGTATCCCTCAAAATATTTAATATACTCTCTGTAATGCAAAGAATGTTAAAAATATTGAAGATTTATTGCAGAAGGGCTAAGGAGAATTCGAGTTGCTATGCATGACATGGAAAGCATTTTAGGAAAGTGCACCTATGCAGTAATTACTATGTCGTAAAATACCGGTGCTTCATTTAGCATCAATTTATCCAGCATAATGAAAATGAAACCATGAATGAAATTCAGGGTTAATTTGGGGTTGAAGTGGATTCTCCAGCACTGTAATAGTCTTAGCTCATATTATGATTTTGAGATTTTCTTGGAGTGCCCCAGAAATGCTTCTGCAATACTCATTTTGTACATTTACTTTTTTAACTTTTCAATTTTTATTCTGCTCTTTTTGTGTTTTGTCTTCATAGTCTTGCTCATACTGTGTACTCTTCAAAACGTTTCTTACTCTTCCACAATTCTGTGCTGTCTTATAATTTTGGTAATTTTCTTTTTTTAGTTTACTTCATCAGATAAACTCCCAAGAAACAATTATCTTAGTTAACAATCTCTGTTAACTAGCAAGAAGACTACACTTTTTCTCATTTGCTTTCTCTTTTTCAGTTTGTGAGCCTCTGGAATTCCTAACCTGTAATATTTGTTTTATTTTCCTTTCTCAACAGGATGCAAATTAGCAATAAATGCTCGATTCTTGTTATTTCATGAGTAACAGTGACCACTAACTTCAAAAGTTGCTCTAATTTAATGATTCAGAGATAATAATTATTATTTTTTTAACAGACTCATTTGATTTACTCTCAACTGATCTTTCTGTGTGAACAATTTTTAATTAACAATCCCATGAATAAATTGAGTAAGCAATGAAACAATTATTCAGTGGAGTTTGACCTGACATAGTATTTGTTCTATTTAAGGTGCAGACAGAGCTTTCCATAATGACCACTTTCTGAATGCTGTTACCTACTTGCTCTGATATACTTGGTATCTTCTGAATCTTTCTGATCTTCATTTAAAATATAATGATGCGGTACGTAGATTATTTGAAATTGAGAGTACTGGAATAATACTGCAAATTATTTTTTGTTTGCATGAACTTCACAAATAAAATATCAATTCTGTCCTTCCATATTCACTGTGCAGTACTTAATTCCTGAAATTCTACCAATTTTTGGCAATTATTGTTTTGTCATTTTTCTCTTTTATTGTTTGTCATTGAAATACCTCAGATTCCTCTCCCTTTATTTTTCCTCTTTCTCAGCTTCTACAGTAGGTATTTATATATTTCAAATAACTAGAATAACTTTTAAGTGACAAGATTTTTCCACTAAGATGAAAAACAACCCCTGTTGTCATATACTTCCTTGGTTTGATCTGGCCTTTAAGTGGTAAAACACAAATCAAATAACTTGCCTCATGACATTTTCAACTTGCCTGAAATCAATAAACCCTGGAAATTTTACAATGAGCGCAGCATAGATAAAAAAAAAAAAAAAGTTTCAAAAAAATTCTATTCCCAATTTTATGTGTATTTACTTCAGTCCAGTTCAACTTGTTTTCTGATTTGCATTCAGCAAATATTTTAGTAAATATAGTGACCAAAGATCCTAAGAAATATTCCTTCTGCTGATGGTATTAATGCAGAAAATATATATGTATTTTTTTTCTCAAACACCTTTGTGCCAGAAAAGGTAGTTTAAGAGACTGGTCTATTTAGAAAGATTGACCAGATGTTTATTTATTTACATAGCTATTTTGTTACTTAATTCGGAACTAAAATTATCGGAAATCTATTCTGAATATTGACAATGTTGTATTCAGTAATGCAACACACTGAAAGTGCATAGGTAACTCCTAAAAAAGAACAGTGAGCACTTATTTATTATCCATGGCAAGCTACAGAATCAAGGAACACACTGAAGAATATCATCGTATATCCTTGAATGACATGTTAGTAAACAAAACATCTTGTCAATGGCACATTTTGAAACAGAATAACTATTCTGATCCACAGACTCCTGTGACTCCAACAGATGAAGTTGGTACTAAAATGCTCAAGGTCTGCATTTCCTTAGTTTAACATAGCATTATTGAGCATTAGCACAAAATGATTACACAGAAGATGATTACTTACGTCCAGAAATCATCACTGGCTCAGAAAAGCTGGGCAAAGTATTTTGTATACTCCTTCATGACTATCTTCTTCTATCAAGAAATAGATCTCTATATAAAATTCCTACATACACTTTCTTATTTTAAATAAAAGAAGTAAACAAGTATCTTGAAGAAGAACTGGATTGGGTCAATAAGGTAAATTAATTTCAGATTTGTGTTGTTACAGGTATTAAACACAAGACTGTCCTTTTTAAATTATGGTAAGTAACTTTTTCATTGGGAAAAATAAAAAGAAAGAAATCTGATTCTCTTACAACATTCAGCATCCTGAAATGTTATTTCACCAAAGAATCTAACCAATAATTAACTATACTAAGCCTGTCTCTAAATTTCAAAAAAGCAACTGAGAGAACATGGCTCCAGAATTGCAGCTTCCCTGCCGTTCCTTGCTTTATACTTTTCTGTAACATGGTTGATGTTGTTTGATAGTATCCTGACATGTACTTTGAAGAGATGAACTGCTGTACACTTACATGTACTGCTTTGAACATTTGAAAACATAAAAGATACTAAGCTGCAATATACAAGACAGGAAACTACGAACATACCTGATGGATTTAGGGATACCTGTCATTAAGTAGATCCCACTAAGGGTGTTGAAGTCATTGGCTATGACCAGTCTTTAAAAAGACATAAATTAGCTCAGTTATACGCTTTGGGGTTCAGTGGTTTTACAGACTGATGATGCTGCAAGAAGTCCCAGACAAATAATTCCCTCTTTTTTAATATGTATCAGCAATAATGTGTTAAGTAATGTACCAGTAATAATCCATCCTTTTTTTTTTTTTTTTTTTTTTCCCCCCAGATTTAACATGACCAAGTATTGTCTTGTACTAAATTATTTTTGTTCTTAAAGTTTACAAGTGTGCTCTGTGTCAAGCTGAGATCCTTATAGTCTTTTCCTAGTATTCTGTGGTATGTATTAGTTTCTCAAAAGTCTTTATGACATTCACTATTCTTAGGGTTTTGGAGTTTTCTTTACTATTATGTCTAAGAGAAAGAAATGTTAGAATAGAATGCATTATTCCCTGGGAGAATGTTAGTAATGCTGTTGTCCACACTATAATCTTGCTACATACACAACCAAAGTCCACTTTAACTTTACAATGAAACCACTTTGTTATGAGAAAACACTTTATAAAGTCTCCTACTATCAGTTTTGAAACAAGGTAATTCCATCTAGATTAAAAGCTTGCTCTGTAGCATCTTCTCTTTATGCTCAAGGCAGGAAAATTTGTTCATTCTTCAATGCAGATGCTTTTTCACTTTCTCAGCACTCTTGCTTTTCTACAGGATTACTCAATAAAACCTACAGAACTGTACCAAAAAAAAAATAAATAAAAAAAAAACTCACTTTCTTGGAACTAATTCTAGAAGAAGTAAAAATAACAGCTTTTAAAGATATAAAGGAGCAGTGGAAATTATAGATATCTATATCTCAGACATAACTGTCTTCAAATTCTTATATTTCATAATTTATTTCCAAGTTTATCTTTATCTGTTTATGTCACTGCCAAGCTCCATTAGATCCTTTATTGTCTAATGGCAGTGGAGAAACAAAGTACAGTGATACCCCTATAGCACTGGAGTACTACATGGTACTGGGCTTCACATGCCAGGTCAGTTCCTACATTTGGAGAAGACAATGACACTCAGTGTAAATGGGGCTTCTTGTCCTTCTTGTGAATTCTGAGAATGCTTTATAGAAAAGTTAAAAAAAAAAAAAAAAAAAAAAGTAGAATGAGATTTCTATGTTTTTCCAAGAAGCAGGAATCAGAACACATCTGTCCATTCAGAGTCATTCCCTTATTCTTCTTATAACCCATATCTAATGCTATCATGGGATGGGACGGAAGGTACCAAGTTGCATGTGCCTGAGCTCCCCTGGGTTGGCCCTGCCTTCCCACCAGGTGCTCAAACACTCTTTCAGGCCGTGACAGCATTTCTGCAACACCATAGTAGAATGATATGTGCTGAGCCTACTAACACAGATGGAATCCCTCTAGAGAAGGAGCTGGCAAAAAACTGAGCCTCCAAACAGAGCCCTACCCTGGTGAGAAGCACAGCTTGTTTTCAGAATCCTTAGTAACTTGCACTGGTATTACGTCTCATGCATTTGTCTTGCACAATCTTCTGACAGCAATGCTAAAAGCACATTTAAGTCTTAGCCTTTCTACTGGTCAATTTTTGTTCCTACTGAAATCTCTATTCATAAAGCTTCAGAATTGCTGCTAAGCAGTTCTTTTATCAGTATCATTTACACAAGGAAAAACGGTGTACTTATTATCTTTAGAAAATATATTTCTGTTCACTCATTTCTGCCCTTAAAGCACATGTTTTACCTGCACAGTCAAGTATTGGTATATGGGTTAATGGTTTAGGTTTACAAATAAAGATGAGTGTGTTTTCTGAATCTATGTTAACCCTTCTTAATATATTAAACTTCAGTTTTAGCTCTCACTTTGAAACTTTCCTCCCTTCTTTAATTCACGAGTCCCTATCCCTGGAAAATATTTTAATGATATAATTAAGAATCTTGCACAGTAAAGGAGGCCATTTATTGTAGTCTTGTTGAAGCAAGCTATACTTCATGTACTTATGTGACTGTATATTAGGGGTCCTACTGGGTCCACTCAAGACAGAGTTTCTGCATCCTCTCACTGGAAAACCTCATAAATGCACCCCTGTAGATTTAAAAGCTGTTATCACAATCTCACTTTTTTTTGGTCTTTCAATTCGTAACCTGTCTTGTGATGTCAGATTAATGCCAATGAGTTTTGTCCAGTTTCAGGAATGGACAATTCTGGGCTCCTTACAAATGAAGAAAACGATGTAGTCACATTATCTTTTCCTCCAATGACAAGTACCATTTCCCTCACTCTCACTTTAAGATAATCTCCAAAAAAGTTTGGCATTAGTAATGAAGACAATCAAAGCAACTGTCTATTGAGCTGACTAAATGAGAAATGAAAGTTTTGTAATTGTTTCTGTATCCAATCATGCCATGATGGATGGCTCACAAAGGTTTCTGTTCTAAAATCTGAGTAAGACAAACAAATTGATCTTAGATCAGTTCTATCCAATTCAGTGACAGGATGAGAAAAACTTGCATAGCCAGTTGGACTATATAGTGAGGTTGAGGGGGAGCTTTGAGAAAAGATGTGTGTGAAAATTCAGATGATTGTGTGGTACTAATGGTATCATCCAGAAACACGTGAGCATTAACTATTGATAAGGCTGGTATTTCTCCACGTTTAAATACCCTCACCATTGTAGCAGGTAATTTTTTGTATTCCTGTTGAAAAGGCCACTTAAATGTAGTGGTAGTGGTGGTAGTACACTTAAATGTAGTGTCTTTTTGTTGTTGTTATGTTTTTCTTTTATTTTAGCTTAGCTAAGCATTTTATCTTCATTTGCCTTGCAGTTGTCTTGGGATGGAGGTTTTTTATTGTTTTTATTTAACTGGCATTTGCTTGAAATTTGGTTGTTTTGTTGTGTTGCTGGTTTTTTATTATTATTATTATTTTTAAGATTTTATACTAGCCAAAGTACTAGAAGAACTAGAAAATGAGAAAACTAGAAAACTAGAAGAATATTCCAGTTCACATTTACATGGCTTCCAGGGTTGTGAATTGAATAAATTATTCAAAATGCTTCAGACTTGCAATATATTTTTTAGTGTTTGCAATAAATGTTTTGATTACAGCAATTTACATGTGTGTAATAAATATGTTACACTTGCACACACAATTTCTACATACAGCAAATAAGATAAATAGAAATATAGATGCAAATATTAATGTATTACTATTACAAAGCACTATTAGAATATGGATGGTAGAATGGGGGTAGGAGAGAAACTTTCCTACATCCTGAGTGAGTGATTACTGTTATATAAAGGAACACTGACTTTGCAGAAGTGGGTACAGAGTCAGTATGGTTAACTCATTTATACATTGAAAATATGGTCGTACAACAGCAAATCTTTTGGACTGTTGTCTATTTATGAGAAGTATTACAAGCCTTAACTGAATTAGCAGATAAATTGGATAGAAATATTGTTATACAAATCTATTTCTAACAAAAGGTGCTCTAAACAATGGTTTTGAAATTTGTTGTTCTGTCTTTAGAGATCTATGTATCAGGGAGAGAAAAATAAATCTGAAATACAACATGAGGATTTCATTAATGCTGTATTGTACCAGTGAGTACAACAATAAAGCATGTGAGAGGTAGCTGAATAAGGAAAAGAAATGGATTAAAACCATAAAGATCCAAAACCTTATTTTTATCCAGAGCCCTCAGTCTGCAACTGTCATTACCACATTTCTTACCATACTCTCATACTTCATTTCTGACTTTGGACTATTGCTACACATAACATGTAGGTACTCCCCCAAACCTGGTAAAGAACAATAATGAAATACTGTAACAAGTTGATGGATCTGCTTCATAGGTCAGGTGAATCCAGAAAATGTATTCAGTTTTGAACATTCATATTTTCCTGTTACTTTACTTTCAACTGTGGCAGGTTGTTACCATTTAATTACTAAGGGTGATCCAGAAGTGTAATAAGTGAATGTAAAATATCACAGAAGCATGTGAAATCAAAATGAGAGTTCTGTTACTTTTATAAGCAGTACAGTTTGGAACTTTTTTTATTTTAATATGCAGATTAAAATAAATAAATAAAATGAAATACTCACTCCTGTTATGTAACGAGGTCTATACTGGATGGTTCCAAATAAGCCAAGTATGACTACAATAATGTGTATGAAATTTGCCAAGATGGGTGCCCACTGATAACCAAGGAAGTCAAATATTTGCCTCTCGAGCACAGAAACCTATGATTAAAAAGCAAAAGAATAAATAGATTAGAACACACCAGAAAATATCTACTTGGACACTGTCACATCCCATAGCAAGATGGTTGCTCTGTGTTAAAAACAAAAACAAGAACAAATTCAGTCAGCAGTATCAGCAGTACAAAGAAATGAGTTTGCAATATTTCACTTTCTTGTTTTAATGAAAGCTGCATTTCTCACTGACAGATTACTGAATTATATTCAGTTAGCTAAAATATTAATGTGGGCAATTTTACTGAGATACTAAAGCATTTCCTAGGATGTTATGTTTGCAGGTGAAGAAACACAAATCATTTTGTTATATACACCAGCAAATGCAATAATGTCGTAGGGTACTGATGCTGAAAATACGTGCTGGGTTTATGACTTCTTCTCAGCTACTTTTCTTTCACCTACAAAAAACATCCTTCAGCTTAATTCCATCTATTTTCTTTCATTATTTTCTCTGCTCTTTTTTTTTTTTTTTTTTTTTTTTTTTTCCCTTCTATTCCTTCTATTTCTAGCTGTCTGCTGAATGGGCTTTTACCTCTGTTGAAATGCATACAACTTTTTGACTTGGTTCTATTAATAATTACACTAGTTTATTTTCTCTCACTGTCACAAATAACTCAAATATAAACTGTTACTCACAACTCCTGACACTTCATTTTTGAAAATGAATTATGGTACAATCTTGAGTTGTTGATGGCTGTTTTGAGTTAATGCCATTCCAAGCAGATAGATAGATAAGAAAGCAGAAAAAAAACACCTGTATTTCTCATAATATTGGTAGAATTCATTTCTGAATTCAAAGATCAAGTGTCCCTTACATTTTATTCAGACATAGCAAAATATAGCATTGCTATATATAACAAACCATAGGCAGAATGACATGTTTTGATTTAAGCAATACTGATGTGAAGATAATGAAGGCTGGAGTGAATTTAGACAGAAAGCGTACTGAGTTTCTTGGATATTTGAGTTATTTCAGTAATTTTACTAATTAGAATTGAGTAGATGAGTTTTATGAAAATGTGTGTAATACTAATAAAACACACAGAAGAAATAAAACCAGACTGTTTCTTCACAAAATTTCACTGAATGACAGCAGACTATTTACTCAGTTTATATTATACAGTAAGTTAATTGATTTAGATGTATCTATCACACACTTTATTCGTTTAAAAGAAAACACCTTTTGAAATCAAGTACTAAATGAATAATTAACCACTGTCAAGCACTTTTCTTGCACTATGTAACCATGGAAGGGTCTTTTAACTTTCATGTCACAGTCCACTGTCACACCAACATTTTATTTTTGAAATTAGCTAAGAAGGCTTGCCATTAAAAAGACAGCCTACACTTGCACCAGCATTGCAAATGTAGAGTGTTAGTTATATAATGCTTACTGGCATATGTTGCACTTTAAGATAAGTGCCCATCTGAGAGTTCGGAGTTTCATGTTAACCACTGAATTCCTCTTTAGAACAAAAAGTACTTTCATACAGTACATCCAGCTTATAAACAGTGTTAATATTTTGCCTAGCATTTTATTTTACAGATATATTGACACAAAGAGATCCTGATACTACATCATCAGAGATCTTAATGGAGTGATTTGTGCTATCCTGCATCTCGCTCTAGCAAATAATTGTCATAGAAGCATTCATAGAATTCCAGGACGGAATATTCTAAAAGTGAAAACAGTGAAAAAGAAACAAAAGCTAGATCAAGGTGCATTACAAGTTTCATGAAATCTACCTATCCTTGTGCTTCTAAATTTATCATTAAAAATTATTTCCTTGACTATTAACTTAGTCATTTACATAGAAAAGATAAACAAGTGGCATAAAGCAGTGTTATGCAGGTTTGTGTGAAGTCCCTTAGGGGTATCAGCAAAAGACTTGCTACACCTTAAGCGCCATTAAATGAGTAACATAGGGAGAACACTCTGAGCACTGAGCAAGGCTGAAGCAGAGTCTAGACTGAACAAGTATCTAGTATACTTAACAGCAGAGATTCAATAAGCAAAAAATACTAGGGATGAGGGAATCATTAAATGAGTAAGAAATTATAGAGCTAAGAACTCCAACTACAGAGGAAAATTACAGCAGGGTAGTTAATTATATATAAAAAAAGTAAAATGCCTAACATTCCTGTTGTAATTTTAGGTTAAGAAAAAGTTATGCTACCATGCATAAAGAATGTTTTGCTTTGCCTTATCTATTTATTTATTCATTCATTCTTTTTTACTGAGAAATAAAGTAGTTTCAGAAAAGCTTGTTTAAGGGGCTGTATTGGATAAATGACTGTTCTGTATGAAATTTGCACTTCCCAAATGTCAGCGTATATCCTTATTTTTGATGGCCAGGAACTGCTTCTGTACCAAGCAACCACTCCTCTCAGATTGTGGCTGTGTTGAAATGTCAGGTGAGGGCACGCACTGCAGTAGCCTGCCTGTCCATTTCTGCTGTGTCCTGCTGATGGACAACAAGACATATAAAGCATGGGGTACATATCAGCTAATCAGGACTAGGAGACATGTCTGAACCATCTCCATGCCTACGTATCTATCTCATAATTTGATAGGCAGGCTTTCTATTAAACTTCCTCCCATCATTTCAAGGCATCAGTTGCATGTGGGGACTATTCTGATAGGATTTGCAGACATAAAAGGCTGATGAAATGCAGCTACTGTTCCTCAGAAGTTCAGACTACCACAGCAAGAAGCATCAAAGATTTATCAAATGGAAAATTTAGGAGAGAACTTGATTTTCATTCCCATTTCCTTAAGAGATGAAGGTGGAGAGAAAAAAAATACAGAAAAACAATATGGACTTAAGCAATGTCGTGGTTTTATGATTTTTGTTATTGGTATTCTACATCATAACATCATGTAGAGCACTGGGAGTTAAAAAGTTAGTGCTCCAGTTGCATGGATTATTGATACTTCCACAGTACCTTTCACAGAAATGAAGAAGACCTACATCTCCCAAAACACTTCACTGTTCCGTTTCTGTTTTCCATTTAGAGGGAAAGGTAAAACTGCTTGGGAGTCACGAGACTGCCCCTTCTTTTTCTGCTTTTCTCTGAGGTGTGTGCTCCCTAGCCATGTTGTCTTCAGCATTAGAGTAAGGCTTTCAGTTCTGGACACTCTCTCTCATTTATTTGATTTCTTAGCTTCAATTCCAATTATAATGTATTATATTGTGTTATCTTGAATTCCACTATCATACTTAGCAAAATAATTTTCTCCCTTAGCTTGTTGTTACTGTTTTGTTTTCAGGCCCATCTCCCTACTTTTTCCCTCTCATTCCCCTTTCCCCTCTCTCCCGGGGCATGGCTCCATGGGTCTCTCTGCTCCATTAGTAACAGAACTGGGACAAACTGGGCCAGAACTGTGACATGCCGTTACTCAAAAAATGTCATTATGTCTATCCTTGTGCTTCTAAAAGGGGAAAAATAAAAAGTAGGACAAAGCAGTGACAAAATCTATTAAAAACAGTATTATGTGGCTTCCACCTCTTCCACAGGTGCCAGAATCATGAGAGATTTCCTCACTTAGAGATACCAAATAAGGATCTGATTTTGAAAGGACTTTTTTTTTTTTTTCTTACTTTAAAAACTTAAAATTTTGATTAAACAACTGTATTTCCTTCTCCAAAAATGACCCAATAGCTGAAAATGTTTAATGTTTCAAGCACACTACGAATAAAAAAGGGGGAAAAAAAAAAAAAAAGACTGACATAGAAATATTCATATTTAAAGTCTTGGAACAGAAAGAATTACACATTTCATTTCTTATTCTTCTGGAAACCAGAATTTAAATTGAGAACAGAAAAGAGAAAAAATGGATGCTTTGAATGAAAAATTAGACTATGGGAAGAAAAGAAAATTTTTTATTCAATTCCATTTTAATAATTTACTGAACCCAAAACATATGATTATGGATTCTTGGTTGCTAATTTTAGAAATTAATCATCCATCAAACTGTCTTAGATTTCCAAATAAATAAAATACCATTGATAGATTATTTTATCTAATCACTGATAAATTGTAGAAGAGTTAAGTGCAAACCATTTCTACTAGTTCATTATTTTTCCCAGAATTCTGTTTGCTGTTTTAAAAAATATATACAAATAAAATCAGTCTGTACACTGTCAAGTTGGAATAGCTCAAATGGTTTACAGATTCCTGTCTCAGGATGGCTGTTAATAGGTTAACAGTGTTACTGACCCTGAGGGATCTAAAGAATTGAATTTCCAGAGGATAAAGAAAACCATTTTGAGATGATTCTTAAAGTATATGATAGGAGTAAAATTTCATACAGGAATCACAAAGGAGAAACCAGTCAAAAGATGATTTATAACACAAATAACAAAATAGAAGATGACAAAGTGCTTTTCCTTAGAAAGCTCCTTGAGAAGAAACTTAACCACAACGACTTCACAACAGAACAGACCAAAAAGTTTGCACTGATGTAAATAAAAGTGCACTTGGTCATACAATCCTCCATGCACAAAATCTTGCCAGCCTGGGCCCCTAGTGAAGCAGAGCCTAGTGCACAATCATGTTGAAATGGTGAACTCACCAGCTGAGTCATGGCATGAGGCTCTTACCCAAGGAATAAAGCTGTGTTAATGTAACTCATTGTAAGGGAGAATCAGGCAATTGTTCTTCATCTGGGCAGGTGATGAACAAGTTACAAAAACTAAGCTGTCATCAGTAACCCTTCAAAAGTCTTCAGCTCATTTGTTTTTTAGTGACTGTCATTGTTTTATGGCCATCCGTATTCCACATCATAACATTATGTAATGCACTGGGAATTAAAGTGTTAATGTTCCAGTTCTGCATACCAAAGAGAAGAAACTACATTCCCCAGAAGACTGTTCACTGTGCTGATATCATTCCTGCACAGGGGGGAACGCATATAAGGCGTTGGCGGGTCATCTGATGCTCTCTCTTGCTTTCCTTTGGCTATCCTCCCTGCTGCTCGACTTGACTGTCACATCTACATCTGAGCATTAGCGTAAGGCCTTCCTTTTTTTTTCAGACAATCTCTTTTTTCAATCCCAATTCTAATTATATTGTATTATACTTTTTTTTTTTTTTTAATACTTTATTTAGTAAATTAGTTCATTTCTCATCACATTATTGCCATTTTTTTTTCAAATAATTTGGGGTCCCCTGTTTTCCTATCTCTGGAGGCATGGGTTCTGAAAAAATCCCTCTACCCCGCTCGGCACGGAACCGGGCCAAATCAGCTTGTAAACTGTTGACAGTGACTTAAATTTTTGGTTCTGTGGCATGCAAAGGTAAAAATATCCTAGTAAACACAAGCACTTTGGGCCTGTGGTGTTCAAGAGCTCTACCATTCTGAAGCCTATGTGAACCACACACAAGTCTAGGCCTTCCACTTGCTTTGTCAGTTTGAGGCAGAACGCATACTTTACACCACATCTTAATGAAGTTTATTTAGATTTACAACAAAATTTCTAATTTCTGTATACTATCCTGAGATAGAGGGACCAGTTATTCAGTGAATTCCCAACAGTTCCTCAGCAGAAAAACAGAATAACATTTCAAAGTCCATAAAAAAAGCATCTGCAAGTGTGTCTGTGCATGCAAGTAAAATCCTTTACAGTAAAGCAGCAGGTAAGGAAAAAGATTTGTTGTGAGAAGGAAGGCAAAACTAAAATGGAGTTCTGCAGAGACCTGTAGGCATAATGGTATGCTCAGTACATCTACTAAAAACCATGACAAGCGCAGATAATTCAAGTAAGAATCAACAAGGATTTCCACTTGTCCATTGGTTCCTTAAAGGAATCACAAATATAATACTAAGCCCCTGTCCTTAATCCACCTGATGCTGCTGAGAGAAGGAATAGGCCTTCTCTGGAGCTGATAAAAAGGTAATCATGTTTTTTAAAAATCCTGTATGGGATCACATCCCTGCATCATTTTGTGTAAGAGTGGATTTATGCAGTGACCTACTGAGGACAACAGGGCTCTGCATAGGTACAGACTGTATTTGAGGACTCTTCTGCTGACTTCTCTAATTGAACATAACAAGAATTAAATAAGAGTAAATGCAATCTTTCTTTGGTAAGTTTTTAGTTATGCGGTAATAAGAATAACACTTCATGACAAGAATATAAGAAAGAATCTAGCTAAATCTGAGCTGGTGAAACAGAGAGCTGGTTTAAATAAAACTGATTTGCTGTGCACTGAACATACTTTCAGGTTATTATAATCACAATTTGTAAGCATTTAGACTTCACCATACATACATGGAGGCCCAGTGACTTGAATAATAGGAACATCAAAACCCCGTCTTCCAAGTACTTCCAAAAAAGAGTTACCCTGTGTGTGAAAAGATAACAAAAAGAGGGAATTCATAGATCATAGAATCCTTAGAGTTGGAAGGGACCTCTGAAGGTCATTTAGTCCAACTCCCCTGCAATGAACAGGGACATCCACAGCTGGATCAGGTTGCCCAGGGCCTGATCCAGCCTCGCCTTGAAAGTCTCCAGGGACAGGGCAACAACCACATTAAAAACTAGGCAACCTGTTCCTGTGCCTCATCACACTCACTGTAAAATATTTTTTCGTTATATCTAACCTAAATCCACTCTCTTTGAGCTTGATGCCATTTCCTCTTGTTCTATCACCACAGACCTTGCTCAAGACTCTGTCCCCTTCTTTCCTGTAGCTCCCCTTTAGATACTGAAAGGCTGTTATCAGGTCACCTTGCAGCCTTCTCTTCTGCAGGCTGAATAGCCCCAGCTCTCTCAGCATGTCCTTGTAAGAGAGGTGTTCCATTCTGTGGATCATTTTTGCAGCCCTCCTCTGGGTGCACTTCAACAGATCTATGTCTCTCCTGTTCTGAGGACTCCACATCTGGACACAGTACTCCAGGTGAGGTCTCACCACAGCAGAAAGAGATAAATGATGAAAAATAAATTGGGGTAGATGTCTCTTTAAAAGTAAAGTAAAAGTTACTTTATACTGAAATGTTAAGTGGTTGCATTTTTTCTTTGTTGTTGGTGGAGACTTTTTTCTTTTTTTAATACTGTTTTTCAAAATTACTTTAGAAGGAGCTTATGGGAACCGTATTAGTAGAATTATGACAAAAATGGAATTAATCAACAGGTCTGCCTTTAAGAAGTAAAGCTTTGAAATCTGGAGCAAATAATCACAAAAAATGTTTTATGTAGGTACACAGAGCTTACAGATAAACTCGAGGATTAACAGAAGCATGTAAATGTGTTTGCAACCCGGCATTTACAGTGCTCTGCATCGTGGGCTTCATGTGACCCTGTACAAAAGTTGCCTAGGTCATGAACATGATCTTGGAATTGGTAACTATCTTGCTTATGTCAAGACTCTGCAGAGCCAGGCCAGTTCTGACTACAGCCAAAGTGGGATGGGTTGATGGCCACTGGTGGACAGAGTTTTAAAAACTGCAAACATGACTGATCGCATCTTCTTCCATTCTACCATCAGCAGTGGGAAGATCAAGACGGATCTCTCATGGATTTCCTTCCAGCCGTCTGCCCCAGCCTCATTCCATCTTCTCCCTTCTTCACATCCTTCTGACAGAAGGATGTCTTCCACACCTCATACATAGGGTGGCAAAATTCAGTTTTACTGACGCTGTTGAGAAGCCATCAGACAGTTCCAGACAAAAGAAACACTGTTGAATTAAACTTTAATAATATTTTATAACTGTACAATGTAAATTTGCCTGCAGTAAAGCCTGAAGGCAAAATCAAGCATTCAGAGACCATTCTGAAACATTAGCTTTATCTAATACTGAAGTATTGTTTCTGCATTTATGAAAATATTTGTCAGTTAAACAGGTCTCAATCTCAGTCACAGAGACACAACTAGTTTCTAGAACTTGTAAACTCAACAAAGATCTAATAATCCTGATTTGGAGTTGACAAAAGGATATATCTAGGATATTGTCCTGGTTTCAGCTGGGACAGAGTTGGTTTTTTTCACAGTGTCTGCTGTATTAGGTTTTGGCTTTTGGAGAAAAACAATGTTGATAACATAGCGATGTATTAGTTGTTGCTGAGCAGAACTGTACAGAACAAAGGACATTTCAGCTTCTTGTGCTGTCCTGCCAGCCTGAGGTGGCACAAGGTGCTGGAATAGAACAGAAGCAGGACAGCTGACCCAGACTGGCTAAAGGGATATTCCATATATGACATCACGAGAAAAATCTTTAAAAACTGTGGGGAGTTGGCCAAGGGGAATGTCCACTGCTCAGGGACTGGTGGGGTATCAGTCAGCAGGTAGTGAGGAATCACTTGTTCTGTAAATATGTATTGTACTATTATCTGTACTATTATTTCACTTTTCTCAATTTTCTTTTTCTTTTCCATCTTAGTAAATAGATTTTATCTCAACCCACAAGTTTCGTTGCTTTTTTTTTTTTTAATTATTAAAAAAAAATAATATTTTGCCCCATTCCACTGGGAGGGGAGAGCACGCAAATGACCGTGTGGTGCTGAGCCACCTGCCAAATCAAACCACAACAGGCATCTTCACTTGAGGTAGTGAAACTATGTTGTATGTGTCTGCAAAAAATTATGATGTGTTCAAATGTCCAATAAAAATTACCTTCTCACAACAAAACATCAGTCTTTACTTCTCAGCAGGAAAGACACCCCTCTAAAAAAACCTCATTGGCCTAATAATTTTGACAGATATTGGCAGGGATCACGAACTATCTATCTCAACAGGACTGGGTGATGTGATAACAGCAGGGGTTTTGGTATCATAGGACTTTATCAAGTAAAAATAGCCAGTCTAGAGTTACTATGGTAATTGTACTTGTATTCAGACATACAACAGCGACTACAAAGCAAACACAAGAAAGATAGCTAATCCATTTCAGAACTGTAAGGTGCAAAGGGCTCCTTGCTTTGTAGTTACTTATTCCACAACTAAACCTGGATAAGCAGGAGGCTGACTTTTTCTGACCTTACAGAAGCCTCTCTCTTAAGATGGTCCTGTTGGAATATTCATTATTGTTACATAGAATATGTGAAGCATCTACTAGATTTTCATGCCTTGGCATAAGTTGAAAAATGACATTTAAACTATGCAGACCGCTTTATGGAAGAGAGATAATTGATGTCAGTTATAGCCTGAAAAGTTTTAGCTGCTAAACTTTGCCTATTATCTGTGCATAAAGCCTTTAGTCCTAAGGGAACTTCAAGCAGCGCTGAAGGCAGCAAAGCCTCTTCCCTGTAACATGGCCACCTCAAGAGTCCTACTTGTCATCTGCTCTCTGCACCAGAGTCTCACGGACAGAGTCTCAGATCTAATCTTCCAGATGCGCAGTGACCCAAGTCCAACATCTTTAAATTCAGCCACAGCTGGGGAATGTTGATTTTTACCTATAGTCCACTTCCACAAGAAGGCAGAAATTTAAATTCTAAGAGTGAGTCATTTTATTGTAAAAAGAAAGGGGTATCCACATAGGCTATTTCAAGATTGTTGTTTCAACTCAAGAATTATTGATTACAGCAGACAATTTGCAGCAATTTTTAAGATTTCACAATTTCTTTTCATTTTGATTTATAACATGATTATAAGAAAAAAAAAAAAAGGCAGCATATGAAACACACTAACACTCTATACTCTTGCAGTCATTATAGGTCAATGGGTGAATGAGCATAATGATTCCCTTTCCCAAGTCCATGGGGACAACTATAGTGAGTCAGTCATCCGGTGCCCTCAAACTGATATCATTAAACATTTCAAGGAAAGCACAGAGTTTTTTATCCTTTATGAAAGAATTCTTTATTCTTTATTTTAATGAATATGTACCTAAGCTTTCTGTTTTAAAGAAATACAAAATCGATCATCTTCAAGTAGATATCACCGACTCACTGTAATATAATAAGCAGTGCATTTTGGTCTCATTCCCTAGGATTCTCATCTCTTCCAACATTAAAACTATAAAATAATTAAAAAGACAGCACGATATTCCTCTTTCCTCTGCGTGAGGACAATGCAATGGATTAAAAGCTAGACTAACACTGAAGTACGTTGACCCCTTTTTAAGATTAAGATAGAAATATCTCTTTTTAAGTAGATTGTTTCTAAAATATTTGATGTTTTCAGCCAAGCCTTATCAGTCTACAAGATAACAAACACTGGAAAACAGTGTACGGTAACATTTCATGCTTAACAGATGGTAAATTGCAAACCTCTATTCTCAGTCTGGTAAGATGAGGGATGAGGAAACAATACAAAGCTCTGACAAAAGACCACACAGACTATGAACACTTCAAAATTCCAGATGATGAAAGGTGCTACTACAGTGATGAGGACAGTGTCAGAGTATTACAGTTCCATACAAGTAAACTGACTAGAAAATAAAATGTAGTGCAAACTTAAATTGTGCAAAGAAAATGGAGAAATGAGATATAAAACTGAGACACCATTTGAAGAATCTAACTGGCCTTCTTATTTGCATGTTTTCCTACTGTAGTCACTGGCATTTCTCAAGTTTACACTAAGATAAATTTATATCAACTAATGTGAAACTAAACTCTGAGTTTTACTGTGTGTTTATTTTGTGTAAAGTTTAGTGCTCAGTGTCCTGAATTAAACCACTTATTTATCCAAAACATGTAGTGAAGCACAGTAGTAGTTTCTTAGCAGGTATTTTGACAATGAAATGCCTAAAATAAGATGGTTTTACTTTGCTTCATACAAATAGTATATTTCTCTGTATTAGAGGAAGAATGGTGTCAATTTCCTGACACCAGTCAGTACCTTAATTACATCACAAAGGCCAGAGCAGGCTGCATAACAAACCTGCATAGCTTACATTACAGTGTTTGTGGACGTTTTTTGCTTTGTAAAAGAGCCAGTTATACATATTCCATTCTCACAAATCATAATCTCTTCTTCCATATTTCCCTTCAAATCTTAATTTTCTTCACCTTCCAACTTGTTTTCTTCAGTTGCCGCAGTAATTCTCCTTGGAAGCAGCAAAAGCTGTAGTCTAGAACTTCTGCAAGCTCTCCTCCAGCAGTACCAGACTTCTGCCAATATCTGCCATCATTCAAGTGGCACTTGCTGGCACGATAGAAAAGAGTTGCAGTAATTTCTTTCCACTTCTCTGTACCTCATATCCCCAGCTGTTCCAAACGGGCGATCACCTTGCTGGTTTGATGAGGTCTAGAAAACTCAGCAGTAATTATTGTGCTGGCAGTGCTGAAGGCAGCTAGCATCACTAAGGCAGGAATTGGAATGCAGCCCAACTAACATAACAGAATCTACTGATTTGTTGCACTGAATATTTTGCTGCAAGAAATTATCATGAGCATTGTGATAGACTATGAAAGGCAAATTAAATTGCCCAAGCCAGACTCTGCTCACTGTCTGGCAAATAAATAAATAAATAAATAAATAGAGACAGAAAAGAATAAAAGAAACAACAGTTTAGGTTCGCTGCTGAAGTCTAGCCATTTTAAATTCTCTGCCTTGCTACCTTTTCGAATTAATCAAGGAACAATCATCCATCCAATCATGACCTGTCAAAGAAGCGCTTATACTTGTTTTTGACCATTTTAGCATGGATTAGACTAGGAGAGGAAGGTGAATGGTGTTCAGTTCAGTTTCATAGTGCATGCTCCCTTAGAGAATGCAGTAAAAAATCAAATAGTGGAACTTTTTTTTTTCTTTTTTTTTTTTCCCCCTAAAATAATATTTCTCAGTGTTTTAAATGATTTATGGCTACTGGCTTTCTAACCTGTGCTAGACAATAACATTTAATTGAGTGTAACTACAATGTATTTTTCAAAGTGAACTACTGTTAACGAAACAATAGGAAAAAAATAACATTGACATAACATCAAGAGTCTGTGTGATTCCTAGTGGCATAGGTAACCTCTCTGGAGAAAGGATTTTTAACTCAAGAAAAGATAATCTGATAATACTGTGTATGCTGCTTCACTGCTAAAGCAAGAACATACTTTTATGCAATGAATGATGCACCTGCTGATTCTTGCTTTGTTCTGCATGACACTGTTTTGACTGGGGCAGCGGTTTGTCCCATGGTTTATCTCTACTCCACTGACACACTGATTAGCGGAAAATGAACTTACTTTAACGAGAACTACCTTCTTTCTGAGAGGTAAAAAATAGCCAAAGAAGAATCAACTTCTCTCTGCTCTCTCAATCCCTACTGCTCTGTTATTGCAGCTAAGGAAAGAAAGGATCAATACCCATTCAAAATGCCCTGCTATCGACAAGTAGCTCTACAATGAAGAGGAGAGAGGAATAGATAAATCTTGTGCATGCCTGGGAAAATATGAACAAAAAGTAGGAGTCATCAAATCCTTCCTTAATTTATGTCACTATGCAAAGCAAATTATGCCAATAAGGAAAACTCCAGGGTAAAGATAGATTTGTATTGTGGGAAGCTAAGTAAATTGTCAGTAGATGACTGATTTTTATGCAGAAATGCCAGTAGCTGTCAGTGTCTATGATATTTTTGAAGTGACATTCAGATTCCCACTTCATGATAAGCTCAGGTAGGAACAACTTCTTCCTGCACCCCCTTCCACAAGTCTGCCCTCCCTGCTGCAATAAATGCTGCTAACCTGCAATCAAGTCTCTTCATTCAACCAGAATTCAACCCAGAGCTGCGTTTCTACACACTTGATTTCAAACAGATCTGAGAAACAAAATCTTCACTATGTTTCTTTCCTGGAAAAACAAACACTGGACCATCATGGTCATAACTTTTTTCGGAAAGCAGAATCAAAGTCCAATCTACAGTATAAAGGACACCAAATCATGTCTACTTCTTATGTCTGAGACTCAACCAAATTCCGAGTAAAAACTGAAAGGAACACATTCAGCAGCAGATCTGGTCTGACTAAGTGGATTTATACAAGTAAGACAAACAAAATTCAATTCACTCCCCTTTTTCATCTAAAAGACTTTCAATTATTACCAAATTAACTGATACAGCTGATAGAATTCTATTCTATGAATAGAATTCCAAGTTGTATTCTGCTCTATGGTCTGCCACAGATTACCCACGGGATTCAGACAAAACCTTTTAATCTCAGGATAACACTTGCAGACAGTAATTCAATTCTATTTTTGAGATGAAGTCACTCAGAATTTTCATTGACCTTCCCCAATTATTCAGTTTTTAATTTACTTAGAAGTTTTTCAATATTTTATACTGTGTACCAGTTTAGCCTTATTTTATTATACACTGGACTTCTAGCCTTGGAAAAGATGATAAGGAACCAGAGGTGACACCAGATAATGTCTCAGCAACAGTCAGCATGATAGAGTATAAATTTAGTCAAATGCTATTCTTGTCAAACAATTTCTTCTTTTTTTGCATTGTAGGCTACATGCATAATTCATTACTTAGCAAACACTCCTTTTTGTTTTTCCATTTTTGCTAAGAAGATACTCAAAGAAAGAACTAAATCGGTTATTACAGAAATCAACAGTACATTGTTAAACAAAACTAAGGCAAAGTCGTATAAATAGTATTGAAGGATTTTTTTCTCACTAGAAAACTATGTATAGTTTTTTCTTTATTTCTTTTATACACCTTCACCTTCAGCATTCATTTGTTACATGTGGAGCTACTGCTTCTAAATTTGTTAGGATCTGATTACCTGAGAGAGTGACTGTATCTCTTGCCCCTACTGCTAAAAGCAAATGATGCATTTAAATCACAACTTATTTGTACTGAAACTAGCAATTTGTTACGATATTTTAAAATTAGCTACTGAATTATTATCAAAACCATACCAACATTATTTAAAAATCATTCTCATGATGTCTTTCATTGTAGAGTATATGAAATGTAAACAATCTGTTCCCTTAAAATTGGCCTGCATTACCTTTGCATGAGAGAAATTTTTTCATCAAAACACTATCAGTTCAATTTTTAGGAAATATCTCATGGCACAAATTGATTCTAGCAGACTAATAGACTAACTCGAAAATAACACAGCCTGTTTTTAAGTACACTAGGTTTGGAAGATTTTATAAGTATAGTTTGTTGTGGGGGAATTAAAATTACGTTTAAGAATCAGTGACCACACCTTCCCAGCATATATCTTATTTTATAAACACTGGCAACACTAAATATTTGAAGTGTGCCATAAGAGGTTATGTATGGAAAATCTAAATTTTCTGATGATTCAAATTATGCAAAGTAGAAAATATTAAAATAGACTACAAATTGTGACATGGGATATTGCAACGCTGAATAATGACTAGGCATGAAAACAGCAGATGATAAGCAGATAAGTTCAAAATAATGTACTGTCCTGGGAAAGAATATGCAACATATGCCATGAATTAACTATTACTGCTTGGGGCATTATGAAATCATTACAGCTTGTCTTCTAAAAATTTCAGCATGATGATGATGAACAACCTCTAGATTTTAGTAACAATTAGGAAGGAGCAGGAGATGAAACAGAGAACTCTACTATTGGAGAGAGCAACGCAGTTAGTTACAGTAGTAGACACAGTAGAGCTGAAAAAGTACAAAGAAATACAATGGGAATGATCAGAGTAAGAGGAAGTTTTCTGCTGAGGACAGACTAAACCAACTAGGAATCATGAATTCAGTGTACAGAGAGCTGTAGAGGGATATGAAAAAGTATTTTAAATCAAGGATCACTTAAAGTAAGTAGGGAACAAGCCTTATTATTTCTCTTCATAATAGCAATAGAGGCAGGCAGCTGGAATGATTTCAGAAAAGCTGAAAATCAAAAAGAAAAAGAAACATTTTTTTCTAAAAGTGAATAATGAAACCATGTCAATTATTGCCACGTGCTTTTGTGGTGTACACAGAAAAAAAAAGACAAGTTTATGGAAAATCAGTTCACTGATGGTGAATATAAACAGTGGTCTAGCCATAGCATTTGGTTTAAGAATTCTCATGATGCCGTTTTCTGTGGTTAAGTGATCCTTTGTTCTATTTAAACAAGATTTTTTTAATCTTCAATTTGATCCAGCTTGTAGCTTTTTTTTTTTTTTTTCCCTGTTTAAATTGGAATGAAATTGCTGTAAAACCATAAATCATACTAAAATTATGTATGTTGATAACATACAAGAATACACATACTTCGCCTGAATCAAAGGTACTATGCCTTCAGATTTCTGAAGGTGTTAATATTTAAATAAGTTCAAGAACACAATCCGAAATCCTGCCTTTTCATGGGTCTGTAAAACCCTTCTCTCTGGTGGCTAATGGGAAAGACTGAGAATTAGGAGAGCATAAAATGAAATCATTTCCTTTACATACATTTGTTTCCAGATAAATAGCCTTCATTCTAAAAATAAGGACCTGAATAATAAGGATAGAGACTTAACTTACTGCTCTAAGACAATTGGTGAAACCCAGTATGGAGAATGGCTGACAATGGCACAGAACCTTAGCAAGTGAAGTGCATTGCCTTTAATTGCTCTGAAGACAACAGCCAGGTGAGATTTACCTTTTGTTATGAGCAAGTAGAAGAAGAAAACCATCTGTTTCTAATAAACACTTGTTACCTGTATTATTACTTTATTGTATTGTTACTTGGCTCTAACAATATATACCATGAAAAATGTAAGCCTGTGAGGTACATTAATAGCAAGGTGATGGTGCTCTTGGTGTTTTAAATGAATTCAAAATACAAACACTTCCTTATTTTAATCAAATTGTTAATGGAATGAACACCCTCTGACACAGTGCCAAGATTTGACACATCTGGTAACTGCTACAGAATACAACCCCACTCAAAACCACAGGAACAAATCACAGCGTATTTTTAAAGAAAAAATAATCACTTAAGGCGGATTAGTGCAACATAATGGGAGCTGAAGCACAAGAGAGAAAAGCATCTTTTGGAGTCTTGAAGCATAATGTTTGAGGAGAAAATACATGCCCTACAAAAAAGTAGTTTTTTATGTGAAAAAAAAAGTAGTTTTTTACATCTTTACATGAGATAGTAAAGATGCAACAGCATATGGAAAACTTCACTGAGAGCTTTAGGAGCTACCTGCAAACCACTGAATTGTGGCCAGTAAAAAAGATACACCTTATTAAGTCATAAGATGGAAGATGAAGTTGGCAGTAGTGGTAAAGTGTAGAAGTTTAGAGTAATGATGCATCACTTAATCTAGTCATATAAAATTCAAGTTCTGCACTGAAAGGGGCAGAAGTATCTGAAATAATGAGTAGTAAGTGAAACACATAAAGCTTTGTTTCTAACTAGCCTTTTAAGTCTTCCTGTACACAAAACTCCACATCAGAGCTTTCCAATACCTAAACTACCAACCCCTCGCTGCCACAATGGAACTTGGATGAGTGGTATATTTGTGCCAATGATGGCAGCAAAAGTGCTGGGTAATGGAATTTCCTTCCTTCATCATCTAGCTTGGATTTTGCACTTTCCTTTGAAAACAGGTTGGTTGACATTCTACAAATACATTATTATTACAGTCACTGGTGGCAACATGCGCATCTGAAAAAACCCATGTTGTACTTTGTGAGGCCATTTTAAGGGCTCTTAAACACAAACTTTTGCGTGATTGTGCAATACCAGCTCAGGCACCATTCTATTAATAAATCCAATTAAATTACTCTATATTACAGAGACTGTCTCTGTGAGGTGTGGCTGTGGTTGCACTGTTCAAGACACAGCCAGCTCCAGTTGGTTCCAATGGCTCCAGCAGACAGCTGGGGATACCTCTGGAAAACACATACTTAAGAAAAGTAAAAATGCTGCACAGCAGTGTGTGTGGAGTGAAGAAATAAAATGGTGAGAAACAACCCTGGAGCAGGAGGACAGAAGGTGCTTCAGGCACCAGAGCAGATAGCTGCATTGCACCTGCGAAGAATCCCATGTCGAAACAGATACACAAGCCCAGAACAAGATTATAGGCCATGGAGAGCTCACTGTTGGGTGTGTTTTCCTTTCAGGAACTTCAGTCCATGGGAAGAATCCATGCTGAAGTATGGGGAAAAGTGGGGAGGAAGGAATGGCAAAGAGGAGCTGTTCCAGACTGACCCCATTCCCACTATCTGTGCTGCTTTGGCAAGTGGGAAGGTACTGGACTAGGGAATAAAGGAGTGAAAATCAGCCTGGGAAGAAGGGGAAAAAGGTGATTCAGGTTTTGTTTCCCACAAATTAAATCATTTTTAATCATCAATAAATTAGGTTGATTTTATCCAAATTCATTCTGTTTTACTAATGATGGCAATTGGTTAGTGATCGCCCTGCCATTGTCTCAACCGAGACGTTTTTTCATCTTCTTTTCTCTATCTTTTACAGTGAAAAAGCAGAAAGAGAGAACAGCTGGGCGGGTGTCTGGCAGCTGGCCAAGTTCAACCAACTAAGAGAGACACACTAGATCTGAGTTACTACAACAGAAGTTATTTGTTGGGCCAAAAATACTGTCCTTAATGATTATGAGGAAAAATAACTTCTGTTGGATTTTTGTAGTTCAATAACTATATAACTAAATAACCATTTCTACAGAACTCTATAAAAACTGCACATGGTTGTTCAACATCTCAGAATTTCTCTCAATTTCTAAAAGGCCTAACTACTGGGAATATCTCAGTACCATACTTTATACCATTTGCAAGCTTGCTTAGTACAACAGTACGTATATAAAGTAATATTACTGATAAAATTTCTTTAGAAAGGATCTACAGCTTTTCAAAATTAGAGCTGTTTAACTAACGTACAATCAGAACATTTTAGCAGATATAATATATTTACTTCAGCGGTAGTGAAGCTGTTCTCCCCTGACTTACCTAACTTACTCTACAAACCCTCCGATTATTTTGCTTGAGCATGCCTTGTCTTGCTGGCCTTTATAAGAAAACAGAAGGCACAAAAGATAACTGATGTTTTCCCATCTGTTTCCTTAATAAATGTCCTCTGCTACAAAGGACTGGTGAGCAGACAAGAAAATAGGATTCACATATCAAACCATACACCCAGCGCCGCCAGAGATCCAAGCTGTGTTTTGATAAGGATTTCCTGGATGATGTGGTAAAATTCTCCCTGAATCTCAGAGGTATCTTGGACATCTGGCAAATACATTTCATCCAGTTCATGAAAACAAATCCCATTTAATTAGTCAAGTCCTAAGTCCATCTTTTCTTGCCCCTTCCCTGTAACCAAAAAATTCTGCTTAATAAACAAACAGTTCTGGCTCCAGTACTTGAAAACATGGTGCCACATTATCTCCTAGAGGCCCTAAATGACAAGAATGAATAACAGAAAAAAAAGCCAATATCAAAATCTAACATTTATGTACACATAAAACTACCATCAGTTTGCAATCAGAAAAATCAGTATGTTATTACAGCGTATAATGCTTACAAATTATTAGTCTGGTTGTAGATATATTTTTTTAAGTGGAGCTGTATGAAATCATGTAATGCTTTCAAATATAAGCACGCTAAAAGCTCACAGGATTACTGCTCTGATACTTTATTACAGACGAAATCCTGTATCTTTAAATATATCCCAAAGAAAGAGGGATCTGTATGCTTCCTTTTTTTTCATCACTTCTAAATATGATGAATTTCTTTTTGAGACTAGACATTGGTCATCCTTCCAAACCAATTGGCCAAAAGGGCTTTCCATATCAAGGTTGTAATTACAAAGTACTCTGACAAGAACAATGCACTCCACGCATCTTGCATGGAGGATGAGCTCTGCTTGAATCTTACTTGGCACTTCATGCCTGGCTTTCTCCAGAGTACCTCTCACTGCATAGAGTCAGCTCTACATCTTCTCTATTTCAGACAAAAAAACTCCATACAAAAGATTCACAAGTAAGCTGTATTCAAAGATACACTTGTTGAGAAAATAATTGATAAAAATATTCACATTGATTTTGAAAGGATTGGTTCATCCTACTTCACTCGGAATAACCCAATTGCTCAGGTGCCATGTATATGACCATCTCATTTTTGACATCATGTCTTATAAGCCAGTGCCAGAAGCCAAACATTGAATGAGATAAATTAATGATCATTCCCACATGCCACACCAGGAAAATGTCAATTTGCACACATTTGCGCTTAAATTCTTGGAGCATCTTCCATATATCTTTGTAAGGAGTGAGTGTGCCTGACTAGACTAGACATGGTAGCTTGGAAAGGAAGCAATACATTTCCTGGAGATCTGTTACACTGGAGAAAGTAAGAAGGAGAAGAAAAGGCTTTATAGACAACAAACTCTTTGGCAGAAGTTCAAACTGCAGATGAAGATTACTTATCAAGGGGAAAAGAAAATAAGAAAAAACAAAACAAAGCTAAAAAGCAAACTTGCAAACTGATGAGAGAGTTGAGACAAAATAAAATCTGTACCATAACAATGAAATAGTTTTATGGTGGTTTTCTTTACAGACTCAGGTTCTGGATTTGAAATAGCTGCTTTAGAAAAGGCTTTTCTGAATAGTTTTGGTAGTTTATTTCTCTGGTTACAGATCACACTAATAACTTATGAAACTGCAAGAATTTGGATAATTGCCATTTTCATACTGTGGATGTTTTTATCTCTGCTCTTCCTGAAAATGGAGCAACAAAATTTAACGTCTGAAAAAAAAAAAAAAAAAAAAAAAAAAGAAAGCTTATGATGAAGAATATTCCTTGCAGTAAAAAAAGTGGATGCCACATCATAAAATCAGTTCTTGAATTTCTCCTGTAACCAACAGATACGAGATTCGTGAAGAAAAAAATAATAATAATAATAATGCTTATATTTCTTTTTTGCGTTTCCCTTTACATAAATTAAAAATGAAAACTTTTTAATAATACTTCAGTGTCAATGAACCTTTGGTAAGCCTTCAGCCAGCCTTTCAGAAATTGTTTCCTATTCTGGAAAACCTACTGTGTTTTACTGCAAATGTTTGAAAATGGTAAACAAAAACATTCATGTCTTGGATTTTCATAAAATGGACTTAATTTGCTGCTTTGGCAAGAGCAGAAAATGAATTCATATGTTTTTGAGCCCATGACTGTGTTGAGGCTTACAGCCTAGGTTCCTTTGCAACACAGTACTGCTGTAGTGAAATCCAGGGGCTGCAATACAACTTCTTCCTCTTGAAGCAAAAGGTCCAATCCCTGGACATTAAATCTGATAGTGATAGGTCATCTAAACCACAATCATTAAATCACCATTGCCACAATAGTCTTGTTCCTTATCCTATCCTTTATGACCTTCTGATTGCTCAGTGACATGTCCTACTACCAATTATAGCCTCAATTTCCATACACCCTCTGCGTGTTCTCTCTCTCAGGGCTGCCAACTATGACCTCAGAAAGAGATGAGATTACAGTGTGGTTGTTCCATATTGAATTTGGGCTGAGGGGTGCATGCATCTTGTGGTCATCAAGGAGAACAGAAAAATAATGAAAACGTTACATTTCCTTGGAATCTTACAGACTTGCCCTCAATGGTGCCACTGATTCAGTGCTATTTCCTCTTTGCCTCATGTTTAAAAAAGAATTAAAAAAATATTTTAAGAAAATTAATGTGTTAGAAAAATAGCTAAGAAATACAGGAAATGTGACCACCAAGTAAATGGAAGTGAGCTTTAGATAGCATTGACCAAACTCATTATATCGTATTATATTTTACACATACAATCTATCTATAGAAGCTCTATTGGAAAACTGAAAGAACTCTTTGTAGAATTTTTCTACTTTTCTTGAGACTACAACAAGGTTTACAAGGGAGAATGATAATGTTTTAATAAATACTATAGAATGTCAGCAGGTTTTTTAAACCTGTCATCTAGAAGCAAATAGCTCACATCCAGAGCCTGGAGGGACAGGCACTTGCCAAAGTATATCATCACTCCAATTTCATTCTTGCTCCCACTACCATTCTGTATAAACTATGTCTGCTCTAAAGTTATTTACCTTCATCAGCCTTAGTTTTCATTGAGAAGTTTTTCGGTTGTTTTTGTTTTGATGGTTTATTTTGTTTTGTTTCAAGATGATATATTTTTCTTAGTGACTTATCAAGGAAGATTTATGCAAAAAAACTTTCTACTACAGAAAGCCTACTTAGCAGATCTGATAACGGTCTACTTAGCAGACCAAGCAGATCTGAGGTTTGCACCTCAGAATTCAAGATTTCATGTACAGCGTTAATCTATGTCTCTTAGAAGACGCTCTATCATTTGAATGAGCTTTTACTTAGCCACTGAGATGATTAGATTACCTTGTAGTTATGAGTTGCTTGTCTTACAGTTTCCTCCCTCCATACCAAGACATTCTGAATTGAATTCTGATTCTGTAAATGTTCATTGTTGAACCTCTTTTTACAAACACTTGAGAGTGAAACCTGAATCAGTTCAGACTTTCTGGAGAAGAGTGGTGGCTTGTGCTGCTTGGCCAATCCTTGGTGATGTATACTCATCAAATAAAATCTTAATCCAAATATATTCTAAACAACAAAAAGCATCTTGATTTGAAACAAACAACATGTATGTGGGTATCATATTCTAGCACAGATACCTGGAATAATGCCTTAGTGAAAAATGCTTATACTTCTAGATCATTCTGATAGCCAGAAATCTCTTCTAAAGAAAGTGTAGAAGATTGTCATACAGAATACAAATTTATCAATCAAGATGTGTTGCAACCTACTTTTTAGAATAAAATGAAGCAGAATAGACAACGTTAGGCTCAGGACTATACTCAATGCTTCCGGATTTTTGAAACATTTGCTACAGTGCAGCTTCACACAATTGACAATCACTTTCTTTTGCCTGAATTAAGAAGACTTTTCCTAGTATTCTAACGATTTCAGAACAATAAAATTTGTGTTGTTCTTCTGCCACGCTTATATTCAGTAGTATGAAGATTAGGACCCAATGCATTTTTCTCAAAACAGTTAGTTGGTCCCTCATACTCTGCATTTACTCTATTAGTCTGAAGAGGATGAAAGTAAAACTTGTGAATTCAAAGGTGTTTTGAGGAGTTTCCAGAAAAATAAATAAATAAATAAATGTATAACACAGAATTTAGTTGTCTAAATCCTGAACAAAGCAAGATTTTTTTGTGGCTGAAAACCAAATGTAGGACCCCAACCGAGATCCAATAAATCTTCTTTCCAAATTGATTAATTCTGAAGGTAGTTAAAATAAGTAGGTTTTCTTACCCTGTCTACTCATCTGCACATGATAAAAATTGCCCCAAAGGCAGGGGAGATGATCTATCTTTCCAAAGGCTCCATTACAATGCAGAATCACACAGACAGATAATGAAGTCTGTTTAACTTACACTAAAAAAGCGTTTGAAGTTGAATTTGGAACCTCTCACTTGTTTAACAATGGGGAGCTAAAAGCAGTGATCAAGAAAACAGCAGATGTTCATTCTAAGTTGTGTACAGCATTTGGAGCTGTATGTTTTCCAAAAGTTATCTACATGGATAAAGCTTGTTCTGTAGTATCCTGAATGTAAGAGTTCTCTGTCTTCTACTGAAGCTGAACCACTGTACGGTGATGGAAAGGTGACAGTCAAAGGAGATTAACCAGGAGGTGATAACCATTTCTTACTGGAATTGTAGGTACCCATCATATAAGGATGACAGGATGGCAATTAGCTTAAGCACCCAGTGTGGTCTTCTGCAGCTGACTAAATTAGGTGCGTGCTCAAAAAAGAGACTTTGGTGGGCAAAACCATCCATAGCAACAGTACAGGGATTCAGAGGCACTGGCTTGTTGTTCCTTATTTTGTGAGGAGTTTAGGTAGTTGTTCCACCGACAAGAGATGCTAGTAACCTTTTGACTCTGATGCCAAAGATTTGATGTGTGGTGGAAGAGAGACACCTGAAAGACTAGATTAGGTTTTGCTCTAAGTCTGAAAGCATATTTTAACAAGTGTCAGAAAGGCTTAAAGTGTCTATATCTTTCTGAATAAAATTACCCAGACAGTTGAATTTATACAGTGATATATACTGCATACCACTGTCATTTTTGCTGAGGTGAGTACTGGGCCTGTCTGTTGGCCCAGTTAATTTCAGACTTAAATATCATGTGCCTAAATGGAAATGCCTGGTCCTACAAGAGTGTTCAGGGCATAAAGACACCAGAGTCCAGCACAAACAACTTCCAGTCAAAATCATGGGAGGCAGAATAAAGCAACTGTCAATTTAGTGGCAGACCTCAACTTATTGCATATAAGCCTAATGATTATTAGTCACAAATACCTAAGGGATACCTAAGGACAAGAGACAAAAAATAGAAGGAGAACATACACCTAGCCCAGGCGTGCAGAGCATTTGATTTCTAATGCAGAGTAGGTACAAAATCATATTACAGTCATAAAAAGAATAAATTTTCAAGTGCTCACTGACAGAGGGTGTGTCCTCATAATTATAACTGTACATGTGTTTTTTTTTTTTTCTTGTTCACTCTTGCTTCATAAATATTGTATTTTTGTGGGTTTTTTTGGTGTGAGGAAGGTACACCCTCTATATGTGAGAAAACGAGCAAAAAAAGTTATTTTTTTATTTTATAATATTATCGAGTGAAGAGAATAAGAGAAATGAGAGAAATTTATAAAACATAGAAAAATCATTATTGCAATCTATAAATGCATTCAATCATACAATACAAGAAAAAGGAATCATGAACAGATGAAGGAGGATTAATTGTGAAAATAAAAAATTAACCAGAATACTAAAGAATATTTCCAGTAACAAGAATATTTGTGCAAATGGATTCCTCAAGGAAAATGAGATGAAAAAAAGACGCTATTCAACAACAATTATGAAACTGTTCACTAGTAATCCACTAGCAAAAACATCAAAACAAATAAGTGATCGTTGAAGACTTACTGTAGTTAGTTATCTATTTCTGTGATAAAAGGACAAATAATCATATGGTGCTTGAAAATATAAACACTCATTTTTCAAATTATATATACACATGTATGTGTATACATATATTAAGGATTATGACACTTTAAACCTGAAACTGAGTTGAACTGCTGAGCAGCACAAGTGTGTTAAGTGTGTTTTCATTTACAAATTACTCTTATTCTATTCCATTTGCAAAAATGGATTTCAAAGGTAAAACAGTATTTCAGACATACTCTGTGAGAACAAGCCCCATGTTCTGTATGATTTATCTTTTAAGCCCTAAAATTATAATTACATTTAAATTACTCTCTGATTCTATTGCATTAACATAATTGTGTGTCAACTAACAAGATGTACTTATTAAATGGAGTATTTCTAGGCCATTTGCACATGTAATAATATGTTATTGTTAAATTTATACTACACCTAGCAATACTTTGCCTAACTACTCAGTCTTACTGAAAATGGTGCCATTAAATAATAGCAAATCTACTATTTTCTCTTGATCTCAGTGAACTCTTCAGTGCTTTATAAAGAATAAAAAAAAATCGCTGTTATATTGCACATTTCTAAAGAGAAGCATACTTTAAATACAAGGCAAGTGTAAGCATTTTCTTAGAACTGTAAGACTCTCTTCAAGATAGGAAGGATATTTACTTCTTAACCAATGCAGTAAAAGCAAGGATTATTTTTTGCTTTTATGTTAGATTAACAATTTACAAATAAATAAATTGGAGAATTAAACCAGGCAATTTCAGTGTTTCAGTGTTGGGCCTAGGAAGAGAAAATTCTTTCATCCTTCCTCCACCATTATAAGAAGTTCACAATGAGTTTATTATCTCCTTCAAAATTAGACTTCCAGAGCAATAGTTTAATCATTCTAATGTATGTTTTTAGCTTGATTACCTCTACTACAGTATAAAAAAAAAAATATTATAAAATCTTGAGCCAACGTGATACAGGTTTTGTATAAACTATGGAAACCTGGCTATGATAACAAATACTGTTAGGTTACAGTCTACTTTTTTTCTGGTCCAGTGCAGAGATGCTCCCCACACTATTACTGTTTCTGAAAGCTAAAACGTACATATGGATTGCTTGGCTTCTGATGAAAGACTGTTAAGTCTAAAAGGCTGTGAGAACGTTGAATGGTCTCCTTGCACATTGTAACTTGAGAATCAGCAGCATTGGGTTTAGCTTTAGTTAAAACTCAATGACGCCAGAAGTCTATAGACATGGCATATTTTATTGTTTGCATACTATTTTCTCTGTGAGTCAAAGCAGATATTTCTGACGTGACAAAAAACTTTCAGCTCTTATTCTGAAAGTAAAACTGACTGCATTCAGAAAAGTTTTAGAGGTTGCTTTGCATTTCTTGGTAAGTAAAGTTTCTCACAAGAAATAGAGTGTGTTCATTTCTTATGGACAAGTTTGCCAATTTTATGGTTTCACAATTAAAAAGGAGAAAAAAAAGTATTTTGTAGTTCTAGAGGTTTCTTAGTAATTCTTGGAAATTTATTATTAGTTTCCAGAAACTGTTATTTTCTTTGAGTCACATATTCAATTAAAATGAATATTCAGCAGAATATTCAACCAGAAAATTAAATTCCCCAATAACAATCAAAGGATATGCAAAATTTATGGGCGAGTGGTTGCTGTAATTAAAAGAAAAAGGTGAAATAGAAAATGACTTAAATTTGAAAATAGTTCCTGAACATTTGCACTAGCAACTGCTAATCTCTGCACTTAAAAAGCCAGCAGTGCTGTGCATAGACCTGGAGATGCCACACCAGAATAAAGAACATCAGAAGGGCTGGCACTTCAGCAGGCAGGCAAGCAGACCAGGCAAAAACTGCTTATTAAGCCTCTCCCTTTCTCTGTCAGTTTGTTCCCTGCATTTTTCTCCAGCAGAGTGTTGAATCTAGTTTTAAAAGTCCCAAGAGATGAAGCTACCATCACTTTTCTTGAAGAGCTACTGCAGAGACAGAAGGAAGTGAGGAATTTCATACTTTTCAAATATTGTATCCCAGCACTCTAACAGTAATTTTATCACTATTCACCACATTATAAGTAATAATGGAAAGGAAAAATGAAATATCTTTCAGATATTTGTGTCATGCTCCCCATTGGTTATGAAAAGAATATTGGATTGAAAAAGAGTTTATGGCTCACTGACTATATTTTACTGCCAGTCCATCTTATTTTGTGAAGTAACTATGCATTATCCTAAAAGCAGTTAATTTCTTATTTTTCTATTTTTGATGGAAAGCTTTAAACACAAAGCTGGTTAGAAATCTTACAACTTCTAGCTTAAAATAATGCTTAGTGTATGCCCAATTAATTCTGGTGGCAGAACAACTTTCTAGTTTTTCAGTTTTCTCTTTTCCTATACATATCCTTTTGGTAGAATTATAGGAGACAATCATATCTGTTCGTAGCTTTCATGGCTTTTTTTCACCCCCAACTTCTTGGTATCTACTAGATTATGTTTTTCCCCTGCTTGATTCTTTCACTCAGCAGTTATACTGTGAAATATTCTTTTCTTTGTCTCAGTAACCTCAGTTTTACAATATGAAACTATTTTTCAGGAAAGGCTTTAAGATTTTGTTACAGGCTATCCTCATGCCTGTATGGTTATGATGATTCACTCATGTAATTCACACACCTCTTTTTCCTCCATACCTACTGGATATCTACCAGTTTATTGCGTAAATCCTCAGCAGACCCTAAATCCATGACAATCCACTGATAATCTACACTATACAATCACCAAATTTAATTCCATTTTCCCATTACTGTTTAATTTTTTTCAGTTCTTTCCATTTCCTTTGTCAGTTTTTCTTTCAATTATTACAGAATTATTTGGATTGGAAGGGATCTTAAACTGAGAAAATCCTTGTAAATATGTGCCATTGGAAATTCCAATGATGTTCTTCTGCCTTTTGGACTAAGGTCATTAAGGAAATTATTAAATAAGAACTCTTACACACCAACTCTAAAAAAATCCTGCAATAACCCAATTCCACTACAGTGAATCTTAACTATTTCAATACAGTTTTCTACTCTTTAGTCATTTCCTCACAGCACATTAAAATTCTTCTACTAATCCTATTTTTAATTTACTCTTTGGCACTGTTTCAAATATTTAACTAAAGTCCAAATAGATGAGCTCTATTCCATGTCATTTGACTAGAAAATTATTTTTCAAAGAAAAATTGCAGTTAAAAACATGTTTTGTCCTATTTCTAATTCTGTTCATACATTTAATTATAATTTCAGCAGAAATTTGTTCTGAAACTTTGCATGATATTAAAGCCAGATGAACCTACAGTCCCTAATTACTTATGTCTCCCTTTAAATTATAAATGTAGGATTTACCATGTTCCCTGAGTACGGACTATCAACTGGTTGATAGGAGTTATCAACCTCATAATAGACCTGTGGTTTCAAATATGTTATTTTCAAAATTCTGGAATGAAGTCTATCTAATCTCCCTCATCTTGATAACATAGAATTTTTTAAGCATTTTTTTAATGCTGTTAAGCATACATTCCCATGTCTTCATTTTCATCATTTTGTCTCTTCTTATTCCACACCATTGCCTCTATTGAAGGATTTGACAAAACTGTCATGAATAATTTTGGACATATTAACCACATTTAACATTTTGTCATCTGTCCTGAACAACTGTGATATTGAACTCTTACTTATGAAATATTTTCCCTTAGCTCAGGCATCCTTTCTGCTTATAGAAAGCCTCAGTCTTCTTGATTTTTAAATTCTGGAACTGTTTAGTCCGCTTTACTTCACTAGATAGTCTGCATAATTTTTCACATTTTCTCTTTTAAAATAAGAATATTTTGTAGATTTTATGTATTGCTTTTTTGTGTGATCCAAATTGATGCATCTCAGGAACACTCACATGTTTTTAAGCAGCAAGTCTTATATAATGGCTTGTCAACATACAACAGAAAGTACTCTTTAACTGGCAGATTGATTATGTGGTATAAAAATATATAAAACTTATTATAATTTACAGCAGTGCTTGTTTAGGTTTTACCAGGCAACTTCAGAACTCCCAGGAGACATTTATTCTTGTAATGCCAACTATTGCCAAACTAACATTAACATATACATATATATATAACACCAAACCTGACACTGGAAATCTACAGCAAGCTCTCAAACATGAACTTCAAAACTTTTCCACAGTTCCGTCACATATCTTGACATGAAGGTATTCAATTTTTAATGATCATGGGCCTTTTTCTCTAATATCCTAGCAGTGTGTAA
Organism: Alectoris magna; assembly: GCA_030625065.1. NCBI lineage: Eukaryota > Metazoa > Chordata > Aves > Galliformes > Phasianidae > Alectoris > Alectoris magna. Next base: position 61,886,567 of record CM060562.1, read on the forward strand.
ATAATTCTTCTTTACTAAATTTGTATTTACATATTTTCTCACTAACTAGTTCTTACAGTCTTTGGATAACTTCTTGCTAAATATCTTTATAACTCCTGTCAACATTCATTATCTATGAATTTCATTAACATGTTATTTCATTCTTTTAAATCAGTAAGATATTTAATCAGAAATTATTCTCCAAATACCTACGTACTTAGACATAGACTGCAGATTCTCACTGAATAACATCTTACCTATCTTTTGCTTTTCTATTTGTAAATATAAAGTGTAAAAGTTTCTGTCATCTGAATTCTCAACCTTGGTATCATCTTTTTCTCTGGCCTTGATATTTGTGGTCTTGCTTTGTTATCTCTATTTATAATACTGATGCAAGGATCTTTGTTTTGAGTGGGTCACTCTGGAGCACCCATTTCATTCTATCCAATTTGTTGAGTTTCCTTTACTACCAACGCAAATATCAACTTCAACTATCAAGACCATTTCTCTTTCACCAGTCTCATGGACCAGCTTCTACCACTAATGAGCTCATGATCCAACTATCTGCCCATTTACAGCATTTAGAAATGTTTTTTTTGCTTCTCCTATTTCCTTATAAACATGAAAAAGTACCCCATCATGTCCTTGAGTAAAATTTTTCTTTCTAAAAAAGCTATTACAAGAGTTGATGACAGTTAGATTGTTACAACATTCCCTACTGTACTTCTCAGCACTGTCCTTTTTCCTCCGATGGAGTAATTTCTTGACATGAAATCTGACTTTAAGGTCAGGGACAGAGGGTTCTGAGCCATGACTGGGACTCCTACAAAATACTAAAGATAATAAATGAATAAACCCAGCAAAATGGAAAAACAAAACAAAACAAAACAAAAAAACAACTGACTTCCATTCATCCTCATTTGCACTTGCACAGTATTTTTCTATAATACCTCAGACAAAAGCAGTTTACAGAAGAGCCTTTGTAAAATCAGTTTATTGCCATTCTATTTTTACAGTGAGATACCTAGTAGTTAATCACTATAATTTTATTCCTCTTGAAGTCAATAAAAAGTATTGGCATATCTTTTTTTTTTTTTTTTCTTTCCCAAGAGAAGTGACACCAGGCACTATATTTTGCTTTTATATAATTTTAAATCAAAGAAAATTATGATATGACTTAGCACGATAACCATGAACTAAAAATAGGAAATATTGGAGGCACTCTTCATAGGAGAACAGATCATATGAGAACAGAGCATGATCTGCTGGCTGACATCCTGTAGTACATCACAGATGTCAGAATGATTGGCAGCAAAATACAACTGCAGAACAGATTAATTGAATTGAGAATCTTTCACAAACTGATAAACAATGAAAACTTTTGTTGATAATGTGTCAGCAGAAAAAGATTTATCCTTAACACGCAAACCTTCTCACTGACAACATTTGTTCTGGCATTTCTATTCACTGTCTTAATTCGTAGTGCGCAAGTCTGAGGTGAAACAGTGGAAGGATCCTCTACCTCAATGAAACATGGTAAATTTTAAGTTACACTGTGACTGACTGATGTGATTCAAGAACTAAAGATCAAATTTAATTATAAGATTGTTAGAAAAAAAAAATGATTATACAGATTCAGTATTAAACATGCAGTGGCTATGTAGTTCAAAACTTAAGATTTTCATTGACCCTGATATTTCAAAACAGTGTATCTTTAACACATATATACTGTGTAACTTCCAGAATATCTGGCAGGATTGGGTCCAAAAGATGAGGTTATTTACCACTAAGTAATCCATTTGAATTACACTTGGCTCAAATTCAGATCAAATAATGGACTTATACTACCATTGATCATTTTCAGGGACAGAGTTAATTTCCTAAGACTAATGAAACAAAATGAAGATTTTCTGAGTCTTTCTGTCATGTTATCTGCCTTTGGATCATTTCTGCCCTCTTCCACTTTGAGATTCCACAGCTTGTTTAATAAGCTATTAGAAGACAAACTCCTTACCACTTATTGGGTATAGTGGGCTGATGAGCATAATGTAAGCATCTCTTTCCACATAACTGAACAAGGGAATCTACTAACATAACAGTCATCACTTCTGACACTTCTTCTCTTTTTATATACAACTCCTTATTTGCCCAGTGCAGAGTTTCAATGTAACTGCAATTGCAAAATCTTAGAAAAGAACTAAGCAGACTACCTGTTTTTTTAACCTATGAGAAAGCACTTAAAAATCTTCATACCTGAACAGTCTCATAGCCACTTCTGGTCTTTTTCATAGATGATTGCTGCAGACGCATTTTATTAAACTTTTTCTTGATCAAAGTCTTGAGTTTAGAAGAAATATGAAAATAAATACAAAATGGGAGAGTAAAGAAATCTAATTACAAAGGACTCCTCATTCTAAAACTTTTTTCTTCAAATTTCCTCATTTATTTACTGTTTTTCAGAGCACAAAATGAAGAAATTGAAATAAAGAAATGAAAGATCAGTTATTACTTTTGTAACTAAATCAACTGATTCTTTAATTGCACTGTTACATAGCAGTACATTGCCCTAAGCTGGCTAATATACAGAGTTACAGGATTAAAGGTTGAAAAGCTTTTCAATATATACTATTTGACTTTTCTTGCTTCAGACTGTCCCTTCAAATCATTTTTCCAAAGATTTTGGTATTTAAACAGGCATACCTTTTCCTCCTGCATGCACAGGGGGATTGCCACTGTTTCAAGTTGGATTATATTTTGTGTTCGTGTAGTTGATAGAATTTTACAGCTGTCAAATTTGTTCTAGAAAGGTAGAAAGGCTTGTACTTCTGCTTCAAACATGAAAAGACTTAGTAAGCCAAGAAATCTCCATAATACACAGAAGGACATATGCTGCAGAGGCCGAGTGATGGGTGAGTATGTTGTAGAAAGTTCTACACAAGGATGTAGGAGGATTTTGACAGTTGGGAGAAAGGGGAAAGGATGCCAGCTCTCTCTCTTCTACTGCTGCGGCAGCCACATAGCACAGCTAAGAACACTGAAGAAGCTGTTTTTCAATGAAGATGTTCCTCTCAAACACACAGTATTGATAGAGTCTTTCCTGAAAGACTCAGAGACTCTTCCTTGTGTGTGTCCTTTCATTCCCTGAGTCTAAGGAACCTTTGTGAAATCAGGAGTCAATCTGCATAGATCTAAACATTAAGGAGGCCTACAGAAAGTGTTCACTCCAGCCGCCCAGTAACTTCCCTCAGCCCACAAAAGCAGAACACATGATGGTAGCCAAGGCTACATTACTTGCTTCTAGCTCATGACTTAAACATGTTCTGAATATCCCAAAATATGAAGGAAAAATAAAAAATCTTCTGCAACATTAAAAGCTCCTATAAGCACATCTCTGATAAATTGTAATAAATACCGAGCATCCTTTTAGCTTAAAAAGGCATATTTAAAAACCTCCCTCTCATTCTGAGAACAACAGATGCTGTCAGTTATAGAACTATCATTTTTTTTTTTTTTACATCAAATGATGGCAGTACATCCCTACTAGGAAAGCAGAATGAAATAGGGCTTACAGTAGCTACTAGAGATCTGACAGAACTACTGAATCCCCAAACCTTTGTCCTGGCCCACAGCCCTGCTATCACAAAACCCAGAGTCAAAACATCATTATTTCATTCAGAGTTTGCTTTAATTAAGTGATGCCTAATCCATTTTTGCTGTATCCTGGAAGACATTATTTCAAATAGTGGCGTTTGGAACTTGCAGAAACATATTCATATTGTTATGTTATGTTTTCAAACAGGGGAAAATGGTTTAAAGGACTTAAAAGTACTCTGAGTAGCAGAGACGCATTCCCATTTGAATAATCTTGTTGTTCTTTGCTTGGCATGTATAAGATGAATTTTTCAAAGCTGATATCTGCATGTTTTTCTCTTATATCTCTGTTTTATTCTTTGTTAGCTGCTCCTGTTTTCCAAATCTCTGTGTTTTATATCTCCACATCTCATTACCTGGCATTGTTACACTCTCCCTGCAAAGGACGGATTTATACCTGAGTGCAGAAACAAGAGGGATGACTAATGTTTAAATCAGGTCCAGAAAAGGTATTGAGCATAGTGTTTTTGAGTAGTAGTTAATTGCTTGTACAAGTCATTAAGATTTTGGTGTTTGCAATGAGCTTAATCAGCTTCCCAGAGACTTCCCATAAAAGGGTTAGCGGAATGAAGTTCAGCACTTCCAGCGCAGAGATCTGTCTGCAGCTCAGGACTGCAAGTCCTATCAAGATAGCATATTTTAATATATTTATTTCCAATAGAATATCTAACAGTCATCATTTGTGTATGCTGAAGAAAAAAAGTTAAATCAGATGGCACAAACCTCCCATGGTCTCACTGAAATCAAGGCATGTTGTTTCATCTTTATTAGTGTCTCTATTATGGTGCTAAACCAAAGAAGTACAAGCTATAAAATGGTCCATAAGACAGCATGCACCATCAGAAGACAATGGGCCCATCTGCTGGAGTTCTGCACAGATGATTTGCTGAGTTCAGCAGTGGGGAAGCAGCAAGTGGTTGATCAGTTCTGGCCACACAAGCAGCTATAACAGAAAAGCTTGGGAAACGCTCTGGAAATTTGCTTAATTTTCTTGGGTGGCATAGTGAAAAACACTTCAAAACAATATTCACAATATTTTATCATTTGAGAACTATTTTGACCAAATAATTGAAAAATATCAATACAATTTAATTTAGCTGCAAGCAGTATGGACAGGTTATGGGTTATGTTGTGGGTCAAGAAGAAATTATTGCCACTGATAAATAAGGTTGGGGTTACTTGTGATGCTACTTACCCCATGTTTATTAAAGTGAATTGTTACTCATCTAATTAGCACTGAAAAGCAAAGATTTAGTGCAAACACTAACCAAACTCTTTTCTTGACATTTAGGATCAGAGAAGAATTCTCTTAAAAATACTAAAAATTTATTGGCAGAAGGATGTTAAGTCATTCAACAAATTATGTGCAACATATAAATTTAAAAATAAAAGAAAGTTTTTTAGACTACTTTCTCAAATTCATCCTACAATGCAGTTTTACTGGCTACTTGTTCCTGGCAACTTGTCCCTTAGCAAATAAAGATAAAAGACCAAACTTCTTCTATTAGTTTGGCAATTACATGCATGTATTTAAGCATGAACACAGTAAGCTACCCTGACTAATCCGTGGCGTCTCAGCTTCTTCCCCTGCCATATCAATACCATGGCACCAAAACGGCATGTCCTATTAGAGACCTATTCGAGCCTGAAGTAAACAGCACTTTCCACTGCTTCTAATGCATTTTAGATGATATCCCAAAGCTCCCGTTCTCAAATATGGAGATGCTGAGGTGATTTGGTGAAGAGCCATCAGATCTATCTAGTGACTGCAGAACTGGTAACGAAATGATAATAGTTAAGTATTACTTGACCTACTGTAATCCATATCATAAATTCAGCAGCACCTTTCAAGTACATACATAAACAGAACTTTATAAAAGCTGTGTATCATTTGGGCTGCACTAGGATATTGCATGCTTCTTTGAGCTGAACTGTGTTAAAAGGATAAAGGTCTCTCTGTGTTTCATCACAGTGAGTCATGGACCTGTGGATGTAGCTGCATAAGTTATCATTCTTTAATTTGTCATCCTGGTCTAGTTCACTGCATCCTGAGTGTTACTGCTGTCTCGTTTTGATAGAAATGGGTGAGAGAGCAACACTCTGCGTTGGCATGCTGGCAGATCTAAAAGTATGCAGAGCCTCTGGGAAGAGGCAGAGTAGGGTCAAGAACTACCCTGCACCCAGACACAGCTTCTAAAACCAGGGACCTTCTCACCTAATACCTTCTAGTGAATATGACACTATGGCTTGTGATAGGGTGGATAAAGAATTCCAGGAAATTTAATGGCTCTCATCTGACATAACTTTAGCAGCAATTTTACAGAGATATGTCAAAATCCAGAAGACAAGATAAAACCAAGTTGATATAAATCCATTCAGTAATATTTATCGTATTTGCAACCTTTGAGATACACTAGGGAAAGAGCATTAGAAGATCAACAATTTGAATAAAATAAAATTTAAAAGGGAGAAAAAAACTCCTGCTGATGTTATCAGAGGAAACAGATATGAGGTCCTCCCACTTGTGATCCTTATTTCCCTCCCAAAATATAAATGTTCAGCACAATATTACATTACAAATGAAGACAAAAGTTTCAAAAGCTTAACTGTGCTTAATACAAAAGAAGTGTTTAATGATTAGGAAGAAAAGGTACATCTAGGCTTTCACATATCAGAAGTATCAGGCCTTCAATCAAATCCCACTGTCTGCTGTGTTACGCTGGCAAGTCATGACAGAATTGGTATCCTTCAGCTACATGTTTCCAATAAATAAATTCCCTGTAGCCTGAGGGAAGTACACTGAGATGTAAGCCAGAAGAATGCATTCTGCTCTTATCTTTTCTGGCAGCTGTTTATTCCTCTGTGCAGAGGTTTGTTGAGGACATGCTGGGGTTAAAAGGATGATTGCCATTGCCCCACATTAGCACTGGCTAGTTGTGTTACATGAACAGACTAGTATCCATTATCACTTTTTATTAAAATATAAACTGAAAATTTAAAGATCTGTTCTCAGCTCTACTAAATGTAATCTCAAACGTCCAGTAGTTTCACACAATGCCTTGTACAACAAATCAGATTTCTACTCTGTTAGCAAACACTTCCTATCCAGCTAGGAGTTACACCATTGTTATGAAACTACAGTATTTGTTAGTTTTAGTGACAGACATTTGCAATGCTCTTACTTAAATGACAATCTATATGGGGATTTCTCCTTACACATAAATATTTAAGTTTTACAAACCTTTTATTTATTTTAAGCAGGCTACATTAGTCTTCAAGATAAGAAAACTTCCTAAGTAATTTGTACTTCAGAACTGTAAAATAAAAATGCTTTTGGCCCTTGACAAGCTATGGCAGTGCCTAAAGCTGTGGTAATACTCAACAGCAACATTTCACTTTAGGGACCAAGGCGGAAGGACTCATCTGGGGAGGGCAGCTGGCAATAGCTGAATTAATGTTTTGAGTTGTATGGGTATGCTCAAATCTTAACACAAGTTCCTTTGAAATAATAACTTCTGCATGGTGAGGAGAAACAAGTATAGATTTATCCTGCTGTCTTCAACTCTGTAGTTTAAGATACAGGGTGAAAGCAGAAGCATCATAGTAAAGACTGTCTACACAGGGATATAGTCTCAAAGAGTTTGACAAAGGAAACATTTACTGATAGAAGAGAATGGGGGTGAAAAGGAGGATACAGCACCTGGTTAAAGTAGGAATGATGCCAACTCCCACAGCATTTCCAGAATACTTTAGGTGCCCTCACATGCCTTTTCTAAAAAGTCGTAAGAGCCCTCAAACTCTCTGTCATTAAATTCATCTGATTTAAAAAGCATCATCCTGAAAAGACCTCAACAACTGTGACACAACTGGTATTACACACATGATAATTGTTGAGAATCATCTATTCTTCAGGTTTTAATACAGATGTGGCACATTGGTGAGCCTCTATTAGAGGAAATAATTGAAGTTTATTATGCTCTTTTAATAAGGGCACAGTCAGTGTTACCTCCTATTGCTAGGAAGAACAAGCATGTATGCATTTTTGAAATGGCTGTCTACAGTTTGCAAATTCACATTATAATGGAAAAGTTACCATTTTTATGAGCTATAATATGCTGTTACGACAGGCACTTTGTATAGCATGTCAGAGTTAATGTTGCACAAGGGCTTCTATTATGGTTACAAATTCATGCATCTTGTCTTTATGAAAATACATTTCTTACTTGTTTAATTATTTTTGGGTTAAACAGAAAATAATAGGGGATTCTGTGCATTAAGTAAGTCTCAACAAAAATCTCTTTCTTAAGAGGTTCAAAAACAACATACTACATCAAAAAATAATATCGTGTAGGAGTCTATAGGTGTATTATACAGACTGTGTACTACTATTTATACAGAAAAAATAACACAGGATATTTGTGTAACTTTTCCATTCTATACTTTTGAATACATAATTTAATAAACTTCTATGCTGAACTGGAAAAGAATGAAAATATTACATATTTAGGAACTTCAAACTGGCATCTCTAAAAGTTCAGCAGTTTGTTCATGGCAATGGAAGTTCTTTAGCATAGTAATGATTCCCGCTACTGAGGCTTAGTGAACAGAGTTGGTTGTTTTTTGTCCAGCAATACGAAGTGCTGATTAACTTGAAATAAAAAGTATGGAGATTTAATTCACTGAAAGTAACAGTGTGAATGTTTTTAATCCATTCATTCTATTCAGTAATTTTATGAGCAGCTCTCTGTATAGCAGTGCATCTTGTAGGAGCTGTAAGCCATTTTTACACTTCATTTACATAACAGAGGAGATGCGATTTGAGGATATGACAATTCAGGGAATCTCTCCATACACAAGTAGAATTGTAATTGAGGCTATGAAGTTGCTGCATCATTAAACATCTCAGTAGATGGCATCAAGGCCATGTCATGGGTCTCCTAGACAAAGACCAATAAAACCTTGATAGATCCCATTTGAATGGCAGCACTTTAGGACCACAGATTGCTGAAGACTAGGGAAAACTTTTCAGCCAAGTCAGGGTAGGCAAAGAGTTTGAAGCAGAATTTAAACAGAAACAAAATACCGCAGTTAGTTTCTATTATAGAGTAGCCCTCTAGAAACTAAGCTACAGTACTACAAAAACCTTTTTCCCTGGAAGGACTATATTAATCTCCCTGAAGAATACGTACTCCTAACCACTAATGATCTCCCGCAAAATCAGAAAATAGCTTAGTTTGGTAAAGAGTATATAAGTGGTATACAGAAAGTATATGAGTCAGTAAGTAGGACTTGTGTAGGTCTAAGTGAATAGCAATTCAGCTAGTACTTAAAATAAAAATTGTGAACAGCTTTGATTTCATCACAATGGCAACTATGTTGTAGGTTACGTAACAATGTGTATGGACATTCTGACACCAGTTTAACTAGTTGACAATGCCAGTGTGTATTGTACTGCAACCTATTGTGGTATATTGCAGTAAAAGCTTTTTCATGACACAAAAGAGAGTCAGGTATCCATCCATAGTTTTCTTAGCATGTAACAGTCTATCTCCAGCAATATTTCAATGGGCACTAATCTGTAAGGTAGAGACATAAGTTAATACTTTTAAATGAAAGCTTTCAGTATGTCAAAAATATCAGATGCCCATGATATCTTCCTGCAATGCAATGCAGTTGACATTGTGTAGTGTCAAAATACAAGATCGCCAATTTCAGTTAAAGAGCAAATCAGAAAAATATGTATTATATATACAGCTATCATTGCCCTGGACAGAATATAATTTTCTTATGGTAGTTAGACACTTCAGGGAAGAAGTACTAAAATATAGCACCACAGAAATGCACAGGTGTTTCAGTTTTTCTGAAGCTGGTTTTTCAACTAAGAACATGACAAAAATAAAAAGACACTCACATTAAAGTTTACCCTCCTAACTTGACTGTGATATGAAATTCTTATGAGCATGAAATTGTGGCCTGCAATCACAAATGATATAATTTGGAACAAATTAAAATATTATAATAATTTAAAAACAAACCTCCTAGGTAGGATGAAATTATCACAGAAACATGGGAAAAATTACTTCATAAGGGACCTCTGAAGGTCATCTAGTGCAATCTTCTGATCAGGACAGAGGTAGATTCAAAACCAGATAACTTTGCAAATAGCAGTCTCCAAACACATTCTGAAAAACTTCAAGGGTGGAGATTCCACAGCCACTTAGGTTACCTGCTCCAGTGTCACGACATCCACTCTCAGCAACACTCATTTTTCTCATAACTCACTGGAATTTCCATCTCTGCAGTCTGCAACCATCCTTTTGCAGTGCTAAAGGATCAGTTCCTTTCTATAAAAAGTGCAGCTGTATTCCTCTTCTCCAACTCCTCCTACGGCTAAACAAGAACTGCTCCTGCACCTTTCCCGTACATTCTGTGCTGCAGTCACCCAGTAAGTGAAGCAGTCCTCCTTTGGACTCTCAAGTTTGTCAAAGTTTCTATAGTACTGGGAGTCCCCAGGCTGGAACCAATACTTTATATTTGACCTCATCTTGATGCATTGATTTTTTTGTGTGTGTGTTTTTGTTGTTGTTGTTGTGTTTTTGTTTTGTTTTGTTTTAATGTGGAAAAGAAAAACCACTTTCCTGATTTTGTGTATTGGATTTATGTGATGAGGTTCTGGTAGCAGAGGGTTGCCACTGTGTGCAGAGCCCAGCACTGCCCCATGTCAGAACACAGCCAGCTCCAGATGCCCCAAAAGGGACTTGCTGCTGGGCAGAGCTGAGCCATGAGGGACTCATGTGTGTTTTTCTGAGAGCAGATTGAAGAAAGGGAAAACAGCTACTGAGGGAGAGGAGTGAGAAATGCGAGAGAAACAGCCCTGCAGCCCCCCAGGGTCAGTACAGAAGGAGGGCAGGAGGTACAGAGCACAGAGCATCCCAGAAGAAGACCATGGCAGAGCAGGCTGTCTCTGCATCCCACAGGCAGCATGTGGAGCAGATCTTAATGTGTAGCACATGGAGGAGCCCACAGTGCAGTACATGTGGCCTGAAGGAGCCTTCAGCCCATGGTAAAACCAAATAGAAGGGATTATCCAAATTGATACTTTTTTTCAATAACAGTGTTCTCAGGACCAAGACATATTCCAGGTAAGAGCAACTAGAATATAAATTCTTAGAGTAGTCTTTATAGAAAACACTTTTTTGCCTCTCACGTTCTAGAAAATCCATACTAGCTTCTGGTAGTTGTTTAAAAAGATATGCCTGCATGACACTAAACCGTCTGTTGAAATACAATAATATAAAAGCTTCTTCTGGAGAAAGGTTGAGACAGCAATGCTATATCACAACGGAGAAGGAGAGGGCAATTTCTCTTTTAATTAATCATGCACCCAGAGATGAAATAAGAAGTATTTAAAAAAAAAAAAAAAAAAAAAAGACTCAGGTGAGTTAAAGAACAGATTTATAAATCCAAATATTTTTGTGGAAAGGAAAATGGATATTAAATTAAGTTCCAAGGAAGATCCTACATTCATGCAGAATTAATTTTCCCTCATCAAAAACCAGAAATTCAAAAGTTAAATTTGAACTTTCAAAGTCGTATCCCTTGTATATATGAATTTTTTATATGCCTTTTAATTACATAATGATATACTACCCTTTATTCAGGTCTCTCTTTAACAAAGGAGTGTTATTTTTAAACCAGTTCAATATTTTGAGCTGTCTCAAGATCATAATTGCCATGAAAGAAATTCTTTCCCCTAGAATGAACTTAATAAAGCAGGAACTCCAAAAGGAACTACAAGAGCTAGAACAGAATGGTAGCTCTGCACCTGTAGAATAAATCATGCCGACATTTTTTCTGTCACAGATACACTGATTTCAAAGAGATTTGTTGGTAAAATGTCATACATGAGATTGAACTACACTTTAAAAGTTCATTAGTAAGGGAATACCGAATGAAATTCTGTTGGAGAAAGTGTTAAAATTTGAAGAGTAGAAATATGAGTAGAAGATATTCTTAGGTCTTCCCACTTCAGGCACATTGATTTGCACTAATTGCATCGCTTTGTGTTCTTCCATCATGAGTCTTTTATAAAATCTGGATATATTTTATAGAAATTGATTATCCTGAGTTTATATCATATATTCTCTCTTGATAGAAAGAAAGATGCTTCAAAGTACATAAATTCTGTAAAGGAGACAGCTTGCCTTTTGGGCGATTCTTCAAATAGATAGACTTCAACATAGAAACTATTTAATCTATTCCTATATTGAAGTTTTGATTGATATTGAAATCTCCCAATTTCATTTGTGATATTCTAAGTTAATGGCGGTTTCTGAAAGTGCAATCAATTACTGATTTGGACATGAGAAATAGTGAGTGGTGGGAAGTTCACTCTTTTTTTTTTCCTACTTAGCTTATTCAAAAGCTTTTTCCATGAAGCTTGCAAATATTAGGATTGAGGGGTGTGTATATGTTCTCCCGATCCACCTGTGAAATTCAGGTACTGAAATGGGCAAGTATTTTAGACCTGCTGTAGAAGAGATATCTTTTAAAGAATGTAAGATAAAGAGATAGTGCAGGAAGAGACTGTAATCTGTATCTCCTCCAAGAATTAAAAGTAAATGCCATACTTGCCTTGGAAGTGAGAGCAAAATATAAAAATGTCTTTAACAAGACAATTACTATGATTGAAAGTTATATGGAGAATATATGTTTCATTCAACAAGCACACAGTGCCAAGGCCTTTGACAAAAGTAATTTTCTTTCTGTATCTGGGCCTCAATTCCCAGAAATCCACACTTGGTCAGTCTCTGAACAAAGACACTACAGGTTTCAATCAGCTCATGCGGGAACCCCCTCAAATAACATTTTCTGGCAAAACAGTTATTTGCTTACAAAATAAAACCTTCATAATCCACAGAGGTCACAAAAACATGAAGCCAAATGCTCAACTTTGTGGGACTCCTTTTCTCTCTCAGGGGCTACTTATTTAAATCCCAAAGTGGGAAGGTTGCTAATGCTTGACTTTAAAGTTCCCCAATTCTAAAATGTAATTAAAGAGAGCAACTCTTTATTCTAATCTGAGAAGAGTTGACTTATTATTTTTGCTTCCCTTCACTCTGTATTTCCAGAAGAACCCTGATTTGCAAAAATCCCTGCATGTATTTACACCTTTTATCTGTACTAGTTATAGGTTTTAGGTACCAAAATTAGAATTCTAAAAACGAGATGGAATGATGCGACACTATTAATGATAAAAGGAGAACACACAAAAACGTACAGCCAGAATTGTCATTAGAGCTTCATTAAAAGTGCCTTACACAAATACTTTCAAAATACTAAGTAGGACCAAGAATACGCAAACATAAATCCACAGTTAGAATCATCCTGCTAAAATCTTTTAACTTAAAACTGAAAACAAAATCTTATTTAAATAGAACTGATAAACCACAGCATTTCTCTCCCTCAAAATTTTAGCAAATTTGAACACCAGGTAGAAGCACAACACGTTTTATTGTAGAAACTTGATAATAGTTTCCATTATATTTTGAGAAGGAAAAACTAAATTGGGATTGGATTTTTTAAAATTACAACAAATTATAGCAAGTAGGCTTTCTAGTAACCATGGTTACAGATCCCAACAGACACTTCTTTTTGTAAAGAATTTTCTCTCTGGCTCAAGATAGCAACAGACTTTTAAAAAAAAGTTATCTAGACAACAGCAAAAGATGATTTATAGTAATTTTATACTGATATGCAAATTAGAATAACTTTTGTTAATGAGAATGCCACTTGGGCATCAGCACTGGCATCCATATACTGAGAATGACAGCTGCTGGAAATTACAGGTCTTAATTCTATATAAACCATGAATACTCTAAAAATAAACTCCACAGCATTTTAGCTTGACAAGTATGGAGAATGTTTACTGCAACTACTCAACTAACTTATGAAGAAGAATTCAAGACAATGATATTTCTCATGCTGTCATTTCTGAGTATAGTGTTCACTTCCTTCAGATGCCTTTGTTCTATTTAGTGCTAATCTGTACAGCTCTTTTGTAATTCTCTTCACCAGAGTTCCTCTGCTTACTTAACAGCTATGTTCGAAGAAATTTCACCTATGTATTACAGGGGTCTGTTCTTTACATTTTGCTTATGTACTTGGGTTCATACATACTTAAAGGAAACTAATTTAGCAGAAGTTCAAAACAAAAAACCCCCATACCTAATTTAAAGGGCAGTTTGTATCATTTGCATCTCTTTTCAAGATAATCACACAGACTTTCAGAAACCGTCTGGCTAACGCAACAAATGGACTTACAGCCAATCTCATCCAATAGGCTTGAAACTTTAATACCCAAATATAGTCAGAGTTGTCAGTTCCCCCAAAATTCCCTCTCAGTTGTACTCTGAGAGGTACAATTTGCAGATTTCTAGAAACAAATATCCGAAATGACTACAGAAATAAAGACCAGTGCCTATGCCAAAACTGCTATTTGCTGGTCCTTTCCTCTTGGATGTTGAAAGTCTACTGCTCACATTACCAGATGCAACTTTACAGACAGATGTCAAAGAAACTGGACAGGTTTAAGCTGCCAATGATTTTGTCTGGTGCACAATGAAAGTGAAGAGAATTAATTATCTAAATACCTACCTGGTTCTTTGTTTTCTTTTCACTTCACCGGTATTAGTAGAGAGGTGTTAAGTGAGATTTTCTGGCATGTCATTTCATTACACAAAGGCTGTTACATACAAATAATTATAAAATTATGTAAAATATTTCACTGTGAAAATATCTTTTGCAGTGTCCCTAAGCTGCAGATTATTTTCTTTATCCATCATCTGAAAAAAAATTACTGTATGATACAGCTAATACAAATTCCTGAATATTTTCTGTGAGACAGTATTTATATTAATGATAGATGACACTAATCTTAACCTACAAAGTATATTTATGTTTTTCTAATGCAGAAATGTATTTTTTTTCCCCCTTCTCTTGACTTTTCCTCAGGAATTAAACAGTATTTGCACCTGCAACATTTTGTGCTTGACATTTAATACTATAGATTTCTAGAAATCACGTCATAATAAACAACTGGAAATTACGGTCAAAGGCTACAATGGAGTGATCATGCTTCCACGGTAAATATTGCTGAGGATTTTTGATCACTGATTACCATTAATTGCTACAACCACTAATGTTTTAGTTTTAGGTTGAGAGTGTGTTTTTTATGGTGTTCAGGTGCAAATGCACTGCATTTGTACATAAATGATTCAAAATTGCAAAAACACAAAAACACAAAATGGCTGAGGTAGGAAAGGGCCTATGGAGGTCATCTGCTCCAACATACACCTTGGGCAGGTTTCCCAGGAGCAAATATGCAGCTCACCTTCCAGTTACTTGAATTTGGTAGCAAAAATCTATCACAAGATGGAGATATATACATAAAGGCTGTAGACAAGAACACTTCACTTTAATGTGAAATGAATTATCTAAAATATCCAAAAAACATATGCCAGTAACATTTATTCCACCCTAAAGTCCAGAATCAGTTCCTCCCCCCCCTCCCCCCTTATTATTTATTTATTTATTTATTAGATTTAATAATCTAATAAACAAAAAAAGTGTCATTCATTGAGTCTTTCATGTGGAAGGCTAGCTGTATACTGGGCTGCATCAAAAGAGGGATGGCCAGCAGGAAGAGGGAGATGATTGTCCCCCTCTGCTCTGCCCTTGTGAGGCCCCACCTGGAATACTGGTCCAGGTCTGCGGCCCCCAACACGGAAAGGATGCAGAGCTGTTGGAGGGGGTCCAGAGTATGGTCACGCAGATAATCAAAGGGCTGAGGAAGCTTTCTTACAAAGAAAGGATGAGGAGATAGATAGGCTTGCAAAGTTGGGAGAAGGGAAAGGCGATCTCATTGATGCCTTTCAATACTTAAAATGAACTTATAAACAGGAGGGAAGCCAGCTTTTTACATTGGCAGACAGTGTTAGGATAAGGAGAAATGGTTTCAAGCTAAAAGAGGTGAGATTTAGATTAGATATTAGGGGAAAAAATTGTATCCAGAGGGTGGTGATGCACTGGTCACACAGGTAGGCATCCAGATGGGTCTTGAATATCTCCAGAGAAGGAGACTCCACAACCTCCCTGGGCAGCCTGTTCCAGTGCTCCGTCACCCTCACCATAAAGAAGTTCTTGCGCACATTCGTGCGGAACTTCCTATGCTCAAGAAAAAATAACTAGTATCTTGAGCATAAGGACATTTATCCTATTGCTATTAATTTCCCAATATTATACATACACTAAACATTTTTTAAAATGTTCATAGAGAACTGTGCACAAACTCATGGATGTTATTGAATGAAACCCACTAGGCTTGAACGGGCAGTCTGGTAGTACGTCCTCATTGTCAGTCATCTTCCCTAAAGAACAGAGTTTTATGTGGTATTACTGCCCTGTGAGGAGCACTACTTGGTGAAAAACTGCATGATATTATGGGCAACAGAGAGATGTTTTGTTCCCTGGGAAAAAATACTTTTTCTTTTTTTTTTTTTTTTTTTTTTGCTTGTTGGGTCCATAATCCTTGCAAGAACAACTTATTGTAACTGACCATTACAATCTTCCTCCTCACAGAGTTACAATATTATCCTTTTTCATCATTCATTATCTTCCAAACCAAGAATAATTATTTATATTTCCCAGAACTAAAAATGCATTGTATTAGATTTTTTTTTTCAATTACTTATAGTTACCATCTAGTTGCATAGAAATAGTGAGAAATAGTGATACATGATCAGAGTCATAACACAGACGCTGCACTCCCAAATTACAGCCACTAACAGCAGATATTTAATTTCCTTTAACTGCTATGTTTCCCATTAAAAGTTACTATAATACCTAGATTCTTAAAATCAAATCGTGCTTCACAGTTTTCTTCCAGTATCAGCTATCTTAGTGCAACACCTCTGGGAAGCATAGGATCAAGCATAAGATCAGTTTCAATTATTTGTTAAAAAACAGTTGTTTACAAAGAAATATGTTGTTAACACCAGTAAGGAAAATGAGACTGTCTGGGATAACTGAATTATATCTGTCTGACTTTCAGATAAGTCTGTTCTAATAAAATAATACAGAATTATCAAAGCAAATCGCGAAACACTAATTTTCTAATAATTCTCTTATTATTCTAACTGCTGCTTATGAATATACACATTTCAAGAGAACACAGAGGCAAAAATTATTGCAAGCTTCAGAAACATTAAGTAAGATTTTGGAAGAATAGCAGAAAAAAATGATTATATAGAATAAAGCTAATGGACCTTGGCAGCACTGCCTGCTTAAACTTTTCCTTTCTGTTTCACTTTGTCACTGTCCATACACTTTAGCGCTACTAGTGAAAAACCGCAATTCTGGTAATGTTATATTGCCCAAACACTTGGTACAGAATAAAAAAGTGTCTTTGACACCCGAGAGTCTTCTGTGAGCTTTCATTTTATTCCCAGTGACATCCATTGCCAGTCTGCTTCTATATTCATCTTTTGGTCAAAGAAGAAAAATCATTTGTTTCTTAGTTAAAGAGATGATGACTTATTCTCTCATGACAAGGCTACTTTCAGTGCTAGGTTATTAGTAAGCACATGGTAGTATTGCCATCCATCTTATCATTTACCACACAACTCTGGCATTTGTATGCAGCACATACTGCAGACCTAATAGTGGGACAATACTTGCAGTGGTAATCAAGTTCTTACACTTGATTATACATATTTTTTTTAATGGTAGTAATTTATTTCTGAAGTTCCACCTATCCATCCATCAAGTGATGAATTGTTAGGGGGCAGAGAGGAGTAATCTGTTATGTTATCTATGCATAATTCAGGAAGGAAAAATGTTATAGACTAAGCCAATTATTTTCATGTGTGCTAGTGTTTTCTTTGCCTCCTCTACAATCTGTGCTTTTAGATACGTGTAATAAAAATCTAGCAACTTTCCAATTCATCCTCTTCATACGGCAAAATCTATAACTGAGAAGTTACCTACAATATTGGCCTCTGCATGCTGGGCTCCTGAAATATGCAGTATATGAAGCTATAAAAAAGCAAAAGGCTGAGTGGCTATTCAAAATAACTCTAGGACACTGATCAACATGCTTATTTTTTTCTTTTACATAAACTCTGTACAAATCCTGGCATTGCGCACGTTAATAAAAATCCTGCATGCCAGTCCATAAATGGAAATAAAAACATACAAGCAGGACGCTGATAAAGAGAATTTCAAATATTGTGATATACTTGTTGGAAATGTGCTTTATAAATTTACTTATAGGGTTCATATGGTAAAGACTGCAGACTAGACAGTATGCTACAGACCTTACCCATATTTATGAATGTACTACATACAGATTATTCTCATTTTGTCAATTATAATATATGGAAGTTGCTCCAAAATTAATGTCTCCTACTTATTTCCATGGAAACTGCAACAGATACAAAGAGCATAATAACACTCCTTGATAAAGAGTATTTTCAGCTACAAAATGCTGCTTTTGAAAATACCCACCATCATTAGCTAATTTATGTGATGATCTCATGAAGACTCACTTTATTTCATGGTGCGACAGCTGTGCATGACTGTCTGGAATGTGGCTTTTGTCATTTGTGTCACTGTCACCACTACAGAAACATAGCATCCACCACCTCAGTGTACTCACATCTCCACTTTGATCTCCACAAATGTTCATCAAGCGTCAGTGAATGTTAGGGGTGCCATTTTTTCTGCATGGAAAAATTCAATGAAACACCTTTGCTTCATACACACTTCCATGACAGATGCCATTTTGACAGGCCAATTTAAGATAGATCTAGTAAAGTGATAGGAAGTTCAAAGATAACCTGTCCTATAAAAGTCAGAATCTTTATAAAAGATTTTATATAATTGGAGACTAGAAAAAGGGGAGGTAAACAAAAAACTATTGTCACAGCTACATCCTGAGATATAATTTCCTGAGAGGAAGGTAGATGGAACATAACAGCAACACATCCCATCTGAAGGCAGCTGGGCCAGGCAGTCTGCGCATATCTCGTTGCAGACCAATGACAAAATGCTTTATCTGCAGGGGCGTCACAGACAGATCCAGGAAGGAACAGATGTTATTGCCATGGAAGACAGATCTGGAAGATTAAAGGACAAAAGTCTGTAGGAAACCTGGCAGTTTCATTAGCTATACAGCTGATAGAACAACTAGTATTATACTTACATATATTCACTAGCCTGCTTAAGATACACTGTTTTTAGGTGGCTGAATTCTTTCAGTGGTATCATATTGGTGATGTATATACATTTACATGCATTCCACTTCATTATTTTGTTGCTTGACTGCCAGAGAAGAATGTAGGATGCTCCCATGAGCTGTGGGGTGCCCCTACAGTTCTCATTCAAAGACCACAATGAGCAGCAGAAAGACTTTGGGAAGCACTGGGGGATGTGTTATCCCTTGCAAAATTCACTGAACAAAAGTACCAATACTCCTTTTATCCTGTGAATACACCGGCACAATGGTTCAGATCACATTTAAGGAATGTCCTGGAGATAACGAGTAATTGGTCACTAAATGTCATTTCTCTCAAAAGCACAGACAGAAAGAGCTCCAGATCACGTGATTTCACAAAATACCAAGGCATGGATTCTTTAGAAACTATCTGCCAAAGGTAAATCCTGCATCACATTCATATGTACCGACTCACAATACTGAGAACAGCTGCACTTGCAAATCACTGCAACCAACAATAGATAACTTATTTCCTTTAATATTATTGTAAGGATACTTCTGTGAATGGAAAGGCAGACAGTTCTTTTCAAGAAATTCTTCCTGCTCCAAAAAGAGAGAGAATATCTGCATTCTGTTCAGTAAATTAAACTTTTATCTTTGCATTGAAGAAATTTAGAATAATAGGTTGACTAGGCAGAAAGAAATTGAAATACTTTAGCATTTAAATGCTCAACAGGAATAAAAATCAGTGAAAATATGTGAACAATGGATATACTTTCCCTTTCCAATATACGTCTGCTGTAAGATTACTGAAAAACACTAGCATATATCTGTATGTGTGTGAATATACGCATACACACACATGTGTATACATGGCACTTCTCAATATAAATGTTTGAGGCACAAATTAATTATTTGATATATAATATCATTATGTTTAACAATATAGGAAGAAGTTCTAGATCTTTTACAGATTCCCTGAGTTAGAACAAAAGTGTTTTTCACTCAGATCTTTCCATGACAGCTTTTTATTCTCCTGTAGACTTGGGACTAAATTGGCTGCTGATGTTGAAGAATAAGTTTTGTCGATCGTGCTAAGAAAAGTTCCCAATTCCACACAAGGCCTTAATTTGATTCTTAATCATTTGCTAAAAAATTTCCACAGGCTTCCAAGCTTTGGGGAAGAATGGCCAGATTTTGTAATTAGAGTTGCATATAGAAGACTGAGGGAAGCATTGGTTGGAATTTTCTCAATCTTACATTAATTACTGTCCGCTTAATAGACAAGCAGTAGTTACCAGTTTAATCGTTTTATGAGACTCCATTTATCATTCATGCTAAAGTGGCCCTGGGTAGCTTCTTTCTATCCATTATAAATCAAAATAAATAATGAATTATGATAAGTAATTTCAACTAATGAATCAGACATGGCATTCCTTATTCCCGCAATATCAACTCTACACATGTGCACTGTTTAGAAGACACAGAACTACCTTCATAAATAGCAAATAATAGCAAGTAGGGTGGTGCTCCTATTCCAAAGAGCTTTTGCAGCAATTCAGTATTTGTCACAAGAGAATAATTTGGAATTAAAGTCAATGCTTTAGCAACAAATAAAGAGAGCACTGCATATTTTCTTGTTGGAGAGCTGTGAGTTGGACTTGCATCACAAGTGTAACATTTTTTGCAGTTATTAATAGCGTGGGCTACACATGACAAATACTTCGGCCAACACTGAGTTTTTTCATACCGTTTTCAAACTTCTCCGAGTTCTATAAAAATAGATTTGTGAATCTTTGCCAGATTTTCTTAAATAAATTTTATACAGTAGCACTGTAATAAATTTACACTTTTCCCATTGACAGTTTTGGCTAATATGTTTAATTCATCCATATGGTGGTGAATTAAAGATTAAAATCTGTGAAGCTCTCTCTTACTGTTGGGGAAAGCACAAGACTTCTCACGATAGACAGACAAGGAGATAAAAATATGTAGTTGCTATACAAAGGCTTTTCATTCCTTCACAACTTCTAGGTCAGCCAACATCCACTATGTGCATAAAGTTTATGCTGATGGAGAATATGAAAATTATAGAACTATTATACTCTTCTACTCTAATGTGTAATACCCCTCATGTATGTCTGCATACATATATAAACACAGTAGATAGAGAATCTAGACAATCTATGTAATTTTTATGTTATATAAATTTGATTTACTATCACATTATAACATTTGACAGATCGATGTTCTATTTCCTCTTAGATTTTGAAAAGAAGAAAAGAAGTTTCACGATTAGATCTGATGAATAAACTAAGCCCTCCAAAATAATCCACCATATGATGCACTGTAGAGTATAATCTACTAAAAATCTATAGGGAAAATTCTAGAGCTAAAACGAAAATATCTGATTAATCTCAAACTCACTTTTCTATTAAATACTTGAGAAGTAAAGACTGACTTAAAAAATATTTTGAGATGAGAAATAGGAAAAGTTTGTCCTACAGACCTTTACAAGTTTTGATTTTGATGCCTTCACTTTTTCCAATCCTTTTCGTAGAATCATAGAATGGCTTGGGTTGGATGGGACCTCAAGGATCACCAAGCTCCAACCCCCCTATCACAGGCAGGGCTGCCAATCTCCATATCATAGACCAGGCTGCCCAGGGCCCCCTCCAACCTGGCCTTGAACACCTCCAGGGACGGGGCATGCACAACCAAAGCGTCCCAGCACCTCACCACTCTCTCAGTAAAGAACTTCCCACTGATATCCAACTGAAATCTTCCCTCCTTCAACCTAAAACCATTTCCCCTTGACCTGCCATAAAGACAATTTGCATGATTTTCAATACAAATTCCTTATCTCAAACACAGTCATGCCTCAACGGGAAGTAGTATGGCAGAGAACCATTTCTATAAAATATGTAGAAAATAGCTTAATGAAGTTATTCATGCTGAGCTTGTAGGAGTAGTTGAATGATAAGAAGGTTTCTGTCAGGGAATGTCATAATGGAGTACAAACCTCACATAAAGAAAAAAGAAGACACTTTAATTTGAAGTTTTTAAGGAACACAGGAAAATAAATGTTTGCTTTGAAAGAAAAGAGAAATAAGATTATTTAAACTGAACTTGTTCAAAAGGGCACAACACCAACAAAACGATATGCAGATTTTTTCCTGCACTTCACACAACTGAGCAGAGATTCCTATTCACAGCCCCTAGGAGCTCTCCAGAAGACACTGAAGTCTTACTTATAGAAAGCCAATTGCATTCATCAAACATCCACTGCTTTTGCAAAGATCTCTTTCCCGGTGCATTGCTTTGACAACAGCAGCACTACTTGTGTAGTTCACTTAGGTATAAGCTTTAACTGACTTGTCTTCATTTAATTTTCAAAGAAAAAATAAATCAAAGACTAATTATTATCTTTTATTTTTTCTTTTGCCACAGATTCTGTTCTTGATCAATTTATGACACTTGCATTGCTGCTAACTGTACTTTCAAATAGAAAATGTCTTCAGACTTGCCTCTCGTATAACAGGAGTTCCCTTTAAGCATTCACAGAGATACCTCTTTAACCTTCTTTAAAACCCTCCTTGAAACTTTCCGCTGCTTGACAGTGATTAAGTCCCTGGTATGCTGGCAATGCTGCTTCTTCAGCTGAGCAGCTCTTTCTCCTTGCTTCAACCCGCTTTCCCATCTGTCTATAGCAACCTGCCATCTCTTGTCTCATAACCTCTTTGAGCAAGGGCAATTTTTTTCTTCCTACGTTTATATATTACTTGGTACAATAGGATTCTGGTGTACGATAGAGAATGCATGTTTTGATTAAATACTAAGAGAACATATATTTAAGTGTTCTGGTGTTTTGAGCTAAACTTCAGATCCCTAATTAGAACAAATGTTCAGCATCCCAGAGGAAATTAAAGCAAGCCTGCCTGTAAAATATCACCATTCTCTGGGGGCTGGGGAGTAGGCATACAGCTGTGGTTAACCTTTATATTAACCTGGGTACAACAGAGATATTTTTTTGAAGGTAAATCTTACACTTTTTTACTATAAGTAGGCCCCAAAGAAATGCAGAGAATTTGACTTTTATACCTCTGACACCCTTTCCTTTCCTCAAGACAGCTAACCAGGATGTGGAAGAGTCACCTAGCATAGAACTGAACTTGTTCTCTCACGATTGCTCCAGTGGCTAGGATTTTTCTTGGCATGAGAGGAAACAGATATCATGGCCATTCTAAATTTCACAAAGACACTGGAGTAACATGGAATGTGCATGAGGATATGTCCTCCAAACAGAAACAAAATATTTGTGAGTCCATCTTTATCATGAGCAGTGATTTGGAAGGGAATGTGTAAATTCTGTCATAACCAGTGGGCAAGATAGAGAGGCTGCAAATACTTAGTTCCCAGGCTCTGCTTTTATAACAGTATCAATAAGCACAAGTGATAGCGTTAAAAGAAGATGCATGAAATTTATACTGGAAAGAAAATTAGACAGAAGCACCGAGTCTTTTTCATGATCCCAATATGAAGAAATATTTTGCAACAGGAGTGCAATCACTGAAGCATAACAAAAGGTAAGCATCTGAAAAGACATCTGCATTTGCAGGACTGGGCCCAGCATTTCCAACTCATGGATTATATATATGAATTGCTTAATCATTACATTTAAATAGATTTGGCTGAGTACATTTTCTTTTCCAGTCTGTAATGTGAAACAGCAGAAGTACCTTTTGAACCAGACCTGAACTATTAATCCAAGGAACACCACGGGCCATATATACATACATACATACATACATACATATATATATATATATATATATTTTTTTTTTTTCCCCCAGTGCAAACCACAGGAGATGAGAGGATTTTAACCAGCTGAAAACTATTTTGACTGAAAAGACAGAATTCTCTTGAAAGACATTCAAGCTGCGTGAAGAGCAAAATATACATTTCAATTTCTCTGAGATCAAAATTATACTGAAAAAGAGGAATAGGAACTGAAGAATATGTGCATAGTCTACAAGTTATTGATGCTAGTGGAGACAATGGATATTTGGAGGAGAGGTTTCAGGTCTCCTGTTTAGGCACACTTGGCTGTAAAATAAATTTCTGCCAAAGAAGTGTGATGACTTTTGTAAAGAGTTGAAATAGTGATAGGACAAGGGGGAATGGTTTTAAACTGAGACAGGGGAGGTTTAGGTTAGATATTAGGAGGAAATTTCTCACACAGAGGTTGGTGACGCAGTGGAACAGGTTGCCCAAGGAGGCTGTGGATGCTCCATCCCCGCAAGCATTGAAGTCCAGGCTGAATGTGGCTCTGGGCAGCCTGGTCTAGTTGTTGGTGACCCTGCACATAGCAGGGGGGTTGAAACTAGACGATCATTGTGGTCCTTTTCAACCCAGGCAATTCTATGATTCTATGATCTTTCCAATGATTTCCCTAAGATTTTCCTCAGGTTTGTATTAAACAAGGCACAGTTTTATATAGTCATAACACACAGAACAAAGTCTATCTGTCCTGTTATCCCTACCTGGGCAGTGGCCTCTGAGAACAGAAGTGTGAAGTGGCCCCTTCTATGGTACGCCCTCTCTTCTTCCAGGAGACAAGTCAGCAACTGCACATTTTGTGTCTGCTGATATTTTCATTCTGTTAATGATTTTAGTTTTTACCATGATATATTGCAATTGCTTTTTGAAATTAAATTAAATTTGAAAAAAATTAAATAAAACTTTCTAGAAAAAAAGAATTAAAAAATCAATCCATGTATAAATCTTCTCTGAGTTATCACACAATTAAAAGTCACCTTCACATAACAGTTTTCAGCGTGCTATGAAAAAGACTTAAAAAGCACTTTGGGCTCTTCAGCTGAAAGGGAGATGGATTCAATAAAAGGATGGTTTGTCTTTGCTAGTCATTAGTTACAAAAGATTATATGGAACAGTATTGCCAGATAAAGTGAAGAAATCCTGCAAACTTATGGACTTATGAGCATGTTTTGGTTGCTATCCATGACAGCTACTAAATATAACCTAATGTCTATCATTTTCTGCTTTTGCTCTGAGAAATGACTTGTAAAGAAAACTTTTAAAAATATATTAATGTAATTATTTAACAGTTAGAAAAAATATTATCAAAATCTACTTTTCTTTTTAGCACTCTGGTCCACTACAAAAACACTAGCTGTGACTACTGGTCATGAAGGGATATGCAATCATTCAGAGAAGCAAAGTTATTCAACTAAGAATCAAAACTTGCAGTAGTTATTGATTGTTCTTGAGTCTAAATCATTGTGGTTGCTGACAACTTACTTATGTTTCTGACCATTTGGGCATTCTGATTGAATGTATAATGAGATTCAATAATCCATCATTAATTTACCAAAACATATTCACATAGAAAAATACATAACTTCCCTCTATTTTACTGTCACTTTTAGAAAGGAAAATCTAACCAATCAATAGCCCCTAACTTAAATTATTTTAAAAGTACAAATTCTTCAGGACGTCATTGTTATTCTTAATAAAGCCCTTACAGTACAAATAAATCTTTTCTATAAACATATATATTTGTATTTAAAAAATAAAATAAAATCACTGCTGTAATGATAAAACAGTGCCATTAAAACAAAAAGAAGACAGAATGCAGGACAGAAATAGTTTACTCCCTCTCTTCAAATGCTGAAATTGCTCTTTGTAATAAAATTGCTGAAGAGGAAACAACATATTAAATATCAAATTGACCTGGGACAGATAATATTACTGGATTTTAGCCATCAAATATTTCCTTTTTTTCTTAATTGGCTATTAGTCTCTATGAACACAAAATGCTCAGGAGAAAAAAGCTTTTATCTTTGTTTTGCTCTTGCATATCTGGTCATGCAGAGAGTATAAAACAAAGCAAATGCTCATGCACACTGCACATCAGGTTCTTTGTAGAGTACAGGAGGGTTAGAAGGTTTGGTCCTCTTGTGAACATGAAGCACCAGAATAGAAAGAATCACATAACTAGCTAAAAGAATTTCTTATGCTACCCATATGAGCTGTATATTTTCATTTCCAAGTCATTATCTTTTATAACTAGCAGTTATCACAAGTAAAGAAGCTCAACCAAATGATTGTTACAGTGGCTATTCAGATACCCAGATGGTTAGTAAACAGTATAAAATTGTTATTAAGCAGAACCTAACAATAAGCATGTTAATTCCAAGCTTTTGTAAAACAACTTTTGGAATCTGACAATATATGGAAAGCTGAAGGCAACAGATTTTTTTTTTTTTTTTTTAACTGAATAAACAATGGATGAATCCCCTCTCTACTCAGCATCTGTCTCTTACAAACTTATTTATGATGAGGGCTTGCTTCACTAGTGTGTTTTTCTTCCTGTTTTATTCTGCTGTCACTGCATGAAATTACACCACTGTAAAACTAGAAACCACTGACTTTATGTTATTCGAATTTCTGCAACAAACAGTAAGATATCATGCATTTTTAGCACAGCTTCATAGTTGCTTTAGTATAGGATCAGACATAAGCATAACCAGACCATTCAATCCAACACACCAGCATACTGTGACAGAAAAAGAGATGGAACAAAAATTGTTGCTTTCTATTAGCTAGAAGCTTCCTGGCTATGTAAAAATGCTGAAAACCTCTGATCAGGAGCAGTTGAGCAGTTAGAGAAAGTCTTCATGTCTCAACATTTCATATAAACTAGAAATGATGAAAAAAGTTCTTTGTAAAAAAAGAACAGTATAACAGAATTGTCCTTAGAATCTTAAACTTTGCTGCTTCTAATTGGCTAATACTTCTAGACAATGTAACTTTTAGAACACATAACCAGCAAAATCAAAGGAATAATCTTTGATTTCTTTGACAGATATAAACTGCTTCATTATATAAAGCATATCTTCTCTGAAGTTTCTTACAAACAAAAACTAACCCAACATTACACCTAGCACTCACTTCATTAGAGTAGTAAGGTTTGGGTTCTGTATTGCTTTTAAGTGCTCTTCTTTTGAAACATTTTTTCCTTTTGAACCTTTATGTGCCAAACTAATTCTGTCAAAATAGCATTAACCATTTCACAATATATTTCAGTGCTGGAAGACTGAGTTTTAAGGAAGATCTTCCTGAATGGAAATGGAGAAATCAAATGCTGTACATCTTGCAAAAAAAATATGATGAGACTGAAGCCTACTAAATTCACATTTCTGTTTCCATTAGATTTTATGGTCTTCACATCTAAGTTACTCCTAACAGACATCTTATCGGTGTAGTCTGAATTCACTAAGGTTCTTACACTTGTACCAGGTCCCTCTGAAAAGAATTACTTTTCCAAAACTAGACATATTCTTAACCATCATGCTGAACTGCAGCTTATTTAATATTGATTGAAATCAGTGGAAGGACTCGCATTGAATTTTGAGTCTTAAAACCCACATCATCTTGTTAACTCTGCATGTGTGGATATCTGCATCCAGGTCCTATGGGTCTGCCGTAATATTATGGCATGATGCCTTTAATTATTTCTGACACACTGGAGAAACCATGGTGCCATTTAACGTTGCCCCTAGTCCATTCTTTCCCCTCTCTACTGTCCTGCTGTCCTCTGCCATGGTCCACAGATGGCAATCTACTTAAACAAGTGCAAAATGTCAACTGAACACTGTGGCCCTAATACTAAAGCGATGATCTGAAGTGTTTTAACACTTACATTTATTATCTTGGTTACTCACAATGAATGTTAAGGAGATCATTATCTGCCTTCTTAACCTCTGTAAAACTTAAGGAAAATTACAAGTCTCTGGGAAAGCAACCAGTTGTCCAAGCAGCTACTCATGGCAGAAATCCTATTCAAGCTCAATGCAGTTGAACATGCAATTCTTCCCTAAAGAAAAGTTCTGCATTATAATGAAAACAAGATCTCTGGAGGTTTAAACCTTTTTATAAAACAGAATTCATGGGGTCCCAACAATTGGCAAAAAACTCTTGCCTAATTTCAACATAAAACTAAATTGGACAACCTTTACGTTTTCTTTCAAAGCTACGTATTTTTCTGTTCCTATCAGAAAAAAAATGCAAGTGCATAATGTTTCATTTGCTTTATGCTGTACTGTTATAGAAAGCACTGTCACACACAGTCATCTCAAATATCAAAACTGGGGAATATCAAATGAAACCTAAAAGGTGAGAAGCTGAGGGAAATGTTGATGTAATGTGTACTTAAGCTGTGGAAATCCTTCTTCAGGAGTAGGTGGATAACTGAAATGTAGATGAATACAAGGGGAGACTGGACAAGCTAAAGAAAAAGGAGTATTAGAGCTAAAATAATAGAAAGGTAACATCACAGTCTTAGTGGCTGATAGTATTCAGGAGAACCATTATGACACACCTATTCTGACTTTATGCCCATTCACAGTTAGCTGCTGCTGGAGACAAGAGTTCAATAGGCTAGAGTAAATTTGCTCTGATCCTGATCCCACTCAATTGAGCAACAACACTGTCACCAAGTTGATTTCAGGAAGGCAGGATTTCATTCCATATTTTTCTGAATTTTTCTATTATTGAAACATGAACAAGGTAGAGGCCTTATTTTCCTGAGCACAGACTTCTAACAGGAGAGGTTACTGCTGCAAGGACCCCAGCTCACAGCAGTTTATACTGTTGTGTAGCAGTACACAAGAATAACTGCAGAGTTCAGTGTATAAAGTGTAGTAAGCTTGTAAATCTTTGATTGCATACCCTGAAATGGAAAACAGCACTGAAAAAACAAGAGATCACAAAAAACATTAAATAGTGAACTTCTGACTGCTCCTCAGTCTCTCATTAATAGATCGGCTAATTAATCGTAAGTATCTTTAATGCTTTATCACGTTTCTGAATATTTCCAGTGAATAATATCTTAGTTTCCCAGCCCAGTTTTTAAGAAAAATAAATGTAAAAAGAACAATCTTTTTAGAATGTCTTTTTTCGTTTAGGAAATATTTCAACCTTTGTTAAAGTACAAAATAAATTCTGAGTTAAAGATTCATAAAGGGAATGGATTACAAAGTCAATCCAGCCATTTCACTATATACTGAGACTTCTTTGGCTGATAAATCTTTTTCTCATTTTCTGTATAGTTTCTAGCCTATATTCTCTCTTATCTGCATCATGCTGAGACTCAGAATGAGCTAGAACAGAAAGTCTTACTTGATAGGAGGCACAGCAAGAATCTGTAGGAATGCCTATATGTTTCTCAAAGCTAAAGTCACAATGTCTCAAAAGTGCTTAAGCATAGCTAGGTCTAATGCCATTCAAAACAGTGCATTCAAAATACTTCTCAGTGTACTTTTATTAACAAGTTGTAACAGTGGTTTATTCCAGCAGCCTGTCTCAAACAGAGAGTGTGACAAGATGTCTTGGGGAAAGTAATGAACAGTTATGGAATAATCTGCCTCTTGGAGATGTTCCTTAACTCTTAAGCCTGAAAGGCATATTGCTTACAAAATCTTTATTCAATATAATACAAGGTTGAAAGAAGCATGCAGACTTCTAAATCATTTAGAAACTGTATTAAGATCCTGGACTCAATTCTATCCTGCAAGTGAAAATGAGATTCACACATAGTCAGAACTTACTAAATCTGTATTTTTCAGAAGTACATCTTTCTTCATTTTCTTCCAGTTATTCTTTTGTTGTTGTTGTTAAGTAACAAAGGAAGTAAGCATGAGACTGTGTTTTGTCTACCCTGTGTGTATCTACTTACACATTTCTATCATTTCTTCCCTTCAATCCTTTCTAAATCAAAATATGTTGAATTTTTATATGAAAAGCTTTCCAATCAGCCTCCCTTCATATACCTACTCTATTTTCAATACGTATATTTTATTTTATTTACTAGAACAGAAATGTTGTATTCCAGCTGAGTGGTTATAATTTACCGGCATGTAACATTGCACTATTTTCTATCTTTCTTTATAAACTTTCCAGCACCATGTACTTTTCCAGCTGCTGTTGCCACCATTGAATATTCTGACAATACCAAGTCTTTGTTTCTCAGCTGAAATCTGGCAATGTGTATGGTTAGATCAAATTATGTTTTTCAAAGAGCACCAATGTTCATTTATCAACCATGAAGTATGTCATTTACTGAACTAATTACTGCCAGGCCCCTCCACAGGTCTTTTTAAGTCACTTGTGGCTTTCAGTATTGTGCATTCTGAAAATGGTCCCAGACACATCTGACAGAGCCAGGGAGATGAAGTTGGGGCACTGAGATATTTGGTCAGTTGTAGCTCTGCTACTACAAAAAATGGCTTCTGCACATAGTTTTGCCGAATCACATACGCCATGGAGGACAGATACCACTGGATGTTCTGTGATTTTTGTTTTTCTGTAACAGTATACTGGTTCACTAAAATGGTGTTTTACAGAGATTAACCAAGTCAGCAAAATGGCACAGTAGCGACTATGCTTCTCCTATATTTCACTCGATACTGTTGCCTAATAAGATTTCCTGAGATGGCTATTTACTGGTCCAGTCTTTTGCCTTCACAGTCAGTTGTGACTCGCGTCCTTTTTACCTCTGAAAACCCAGAAAGTTTCTGGTGACAGGATCAGGACCCAAGGGAGCAGTATGGAATTGCATCAGGGGAGGGTCTGGTTGAGGATTACGAAAAGATTCTTTACCAGAAGGTAGTGGGCATGGAACAGGCTCTCCAGGGCGGCAGTCACAGCCCCAGGTGTTGGAGTTCAAGGATTGTTTGGACAGTGCTCTCCCACATAGGATTTAAATTCGGGGTGGTTTTGAGTGAAGCCAGGAGATGGACTCAGTGATACTTATAGGTCCCTTCCAATCTGGGATTTGCCAATTTACAGTAGAATCCTTGTTTTCGAACTTTACCTGCCAAGTTGCACATTTTCTGGTCTTCTGATAGGCAGAAAGGACAAGAGCTTAGATGTTGAGAATCATCTCAAAAGCTTATGCTTATCCTAAAGTAGATGTAAAAAGCTAAGGAAAAGATTAGATTCAGGGACTGTAGAAGCTCTGGAATACATGCTTTCCAGCAAACTCAAGTTTTCTAGGCTAGCTACAGTCAACCAGTGTGCCCGGGCAGCCAAGAAGGCCAACGGCATCCTGGCTTGCATCAAAAACAGCATTACTAGCAGGAACAGGGAGGTAATTGTCCCCCTGTACTTGGCATTGGTGCGGCCGCACCTCGAGTACTGTGTTCAGTTTTGGGCCCCTCACTGCAAGAAAGACATTGAGGCCCTGGAACGTGTTCAGAGGAGGGCTACGAAGCTGGTGAGGGGTCTGGAGCACAGGCCTTATGAGGAGCGGCTGAGGGAGCTGGGATTGTTCAGCCTGGAGAAGAGGAGGCTCAGGGGAGACCTTATTGCTCTCTATAACTTCCTGAAGGGAGGTTGTAGTGAGCTGGGGGTCGGCCTCTTCTCTCGTGTAATCAGTGATAGAACTAGAGGGAATGGTTTCAAGCTGCGCCGGGGAGGTTCAGGCTGGACATTAGGAAGTATTACTTCTCAGAAAGGGTAGTCAGGCATTGGAATGCACTGCCCAGGGAGGTGGTTGAGTCACCGACCATGAGAGTGTTCAAGAAATGTTTGGATGTTGCGTTGAGGGGTATGATTTAGCTGGGAAGTATTGGTAATGGTTGGACTAGATGATCTTCTAGGTCTTTTCCAACCTTGATAATTCTGTGATTCTGTGAACCACATTCAGATTCTCCATATATTGTGAATCCAAAATAGGGGTATGGTGCTTCTGCTCTCAGGCATCCTGAATTCCTACTCTTACACTTCCCCAGTACAAAAGAAATCAAACTTTAAATAAATAAATAAATAAAATCCTTTTCTATATATTTTACTTCATTGTAGTCCATTCATTTTACAAGAAAACTGAACAGTTGCCACTGAAACAGGATTTCAGATATACTTTTATCTTATAATCTTGTTAAGATAGCTTGATAGCACTGAGAAAACTGTTCAAGTACATCAAAATGAGCAATCACTAAACTTGCATAACTTTTAATGAAAGAAATATAGGCTCAGAGTCAGTTCCTCTTCCTAGTTAGAAATGAATTTCCATATCAAAGAAATTCATTTATTATTATGGCTTAGATAGAAGGATGGTATGATTTGAACAGATTCAAAAATTTTTGACAGAACAGTTTTCCACCGGAAAGTATCTTCAATTTTTGAAAAGCTACACAGAAAGGCACTTTGTTCATACGGAAGCTTATTTCAGTGACGTACAGCTTTAGATTTCATTAAGGAAATGGAAAACTTGCTTTTTATGTTCAGAATAAGCTTCTTGGAAAAATATTGTATTTCTACATTGCAGTTAAACAGCAGTGTATTTTCTAAAGGCAGTAATATGTTTTAATTTTTATTGCAATATCATTTTCAGTTTACTGATTTTGAAGCTTGCCAATTTAGACTTTGTAGAATTCTCTGCAAAATCAAAATTTTGGCTTATTACAATTCTAGAAACAGTAACTATCTGGATACATAGATACACACCTTCAGGTATATCAAGAGAAGATGGAAGTTATTGCAAGAGATTTGGTCTGCTTCTAGAAAATCAAAATTTTTACTATTCCACATTTTCATAAAATGTACTAGTTGGAAGTCCTCTTATCACAGGGATAAAAACACTGATTGCCTGCCCTTCTCTAACTCAGAAAGAAAGCCCAAATGCATTTCTGCCAGGCTGTGCAGTAACTGGCAGTTATGAGTACTTGGTAAAAGATGGGACTGAGATGTTTTCAAAATAAGAACAGGATGCTTCTTTATCTGGAAAAGTCCTCCTCCAGCAGCAGCAAATTTAGTGTGTGTTTGTTTTGTTTTTTTTTTTCCAGTTCTAAGTTACTTTCTACAACAGAAAGTGTTGTAGTGTCCATGTTCTCTCCTGCATCACCTGTACAAGCTTTTCCTATTTCTACCATACTTAGAAAAGTAAAAGACAAACACCTCCAAAACACACATACAAAGGAATAACTTTCGATTTCCTTTGTCTGACAGTATTTCAAAGTGAAGACAGTTGTTGTTCTTCTAAAAATCCATCTATATTCAAATCTAGTGTGAGATTTTAGTGAGGCTTTCAAAATCATGTACTTCACATGAACTACTTCTTTGCCAGAATTCACATGCAAACATAGAAAAAGTTCTGAATTTAGGTATACATTGACAACCCACAGCTCATTTTTTAACATATAAATTGGCATGTATGCATGCATGTATATGTAATAAACCAATAAACTACACATTTTCAAAATTTCCAGGAAAGATCATCTAACATATACACACAGCATTACTAGCATTTGCAGGACAAATCCTTAACAGTCAGAACCCTATGAAAAATTCTTAAAGAAATAAACTTAGTACAAAGCATATTGAGTGGTAACTCCAAATAATATATAGCAGTATTAATACTGCTGGGGAAAAAAAGGCTTTTAGAGTCATGCCTGAATAGGAATATTCAATCCTGGATTAGGCCTCTAGGGTCTACTAAAAGGAAAGCTTGAATAGAAGAAATCTAGTATGCTACTGAAAGCGAATGTAATCACCCAATTAGAATCAGTGTAATAAACATTTGTGCAGAAATATACATAGATTTATGCACAAATGAGTTTTTATGAAGCAAAATTCTAATTGAAGAACATTACGATTGTTGCAAGGTTGAGTACTCAAATGTGAGGCAATTACAGAGGCTGACTGCAACTTTCACACAGACCTTTTTGTAAATGCAGTATGAATGTGCCTTTGTATGCTATCCTTTTAAATTCACTTTTGTATATTCTCGACCTTATTTAAGGCTTCTGATGGGTAGTACCTTCTTAACTAGCTACTAATTCAATATTTTGTTTTCTTTTAGATGTTCAGCATGTGGCTCCACACATTACTTACAGCACACAATTTACATCTTGCTCCAAAGAAGGTATTGTTACTATCCTTCTAGAATTATTAATTTTCTCAGAGCTACATTGCTATTTCTCCTTTAAAGGTTATATATGTGTTGCTGCAAAAGTTCAATAATTTGTGTTAACAACACTCTTTACACTAGTGGCTACTACTACAGCAGCAGAGAGATGTTAATGTCAAGGCAATCATTATTTCTTGACTATCAGGATGAGAAAAGATCTGACTGTTAAGGTTCTGAGCCCATGCAGGAATTTCTGCATCAAAGTTCATTTCCCAAGAAATAGTAAGCAGTTGAGGACATTCCCCACATCTGCAAATCAGAACCTGAGGTTAGGTTTTTAGGCTTAAAAACATGGAACATAAAAGCACACTTTAGCCTGCTTAGTTGCCTGCCAGACATAAGGTAGGAAACAATGTCAGTGGCAGGCTTAGAAGAAATCTCAGAGCAACTACTTCTAACCCGAAAGAATCCATTTTCTCCTGCAGTACTCTGCCTACTTAAAGAGCATGCTTTCCAACTTTTGTAAAAAATGAGGCAGAAACTCCGATGAAAAAACAATTTCCATTCATTACTTAGCACTGTGGGCTCCCAGGGTAGGCTCATCCTGCCCTTTGAAGTAGTAAACAAGAAAAAACATTACACCTGTGTTACAGGAAGAAATAGCTGAAGTTGCAGAAACATGTACAATAGTAACATTTGTAAATATTAAGATCTGCTTTCAGAATTTTCATGGTGATGTTTTGAGCTATTCTTGATAATTATTTCTTAATTGTCTAAACTGAGTTTAAAAGCAGAGCAGAAGTCCAAAATTCATTATTCCATGTTTCACTGATATTAGTATTGCAGCATCAGATACTTGGGGAGCTTTTAGATGTATCACATAGTTTTTCTGCTTGAGATAACAGAGTAAATAGTACTGGCAGCAGACAGGTGACTGCTGGAATAATTGAAACATCGATAACATTGGTACAGAAACTGCAGACGGTTTTTAGAAACATTTATAGCTATCAGAAGAACCACCGCATTCAGGAACCCTTGAGGATATCCTAAGGCAGTGGTCACCTGGGGTCACTCTACTACCTGTTCTTCACAAGCTTGACCTTTCCTCTCTCCATTAGATCTTCCCCCACTACTATTTCTTTGAAATCTTCAGTCATTTTCTCAGTTTTTCTTGTTGACTAAAATGGACCTGTACAAGCCTACCAACCCAGTCTCAAGTTGCTTTTCTCAACAAAACTTACTACACTCCTCCAGACACTGAATCTTAGGTGATCTTTTTACCACATAACATGCTGAGAAATACTGCAAGTTGAAGTAGTCAGCACCTCAGAGGAAATAAATATATGGAATGCTCTGAAAAGAAAAAAAAATTCCTAGTGTGAAGCCTCTTGCCACAGAGATGTTATTTTTGATATCTAAACTAATTAAGATTTCTTAGCTATCTCTGAACTCATGTCACCCATTCTTTTGTTCCTCATCTTTCCTTCCTGACCAAAATGTTTTCCAGTCACTGCTCTTACTGATTCACCATTTCCAACCCCCATGCCACACCTTGCCAGAACTAGCCCTGCCCTGACTTTTCCGTGCTCCTCCTTTCCTCATTTGTTCCCTGTTTGTCTCCTAGAAATGTCTTAATCCCTGTCTTTAATTGCATTTTTACTCTATCCCAGTTTTTCCTTCTCATCTACAGACGCCTGTGTTCTCTCTCATGGCTCGCTTGGTGGATTTCTTACAAGAAGGCCCTAACATGTGAAAACCAAAACCTATATAGGACACATTTGCCAAAATTATAAGTTACTAGTCATCAGGTCTTCACATGCTGAATGTCAATCATCTTACTCACTATGCATTTAATACTGTAAAAAGTGATTGTGTAAAAATAATTCCAAGTGCATGTTTGAATCTGAGAACACCTGGGAAACGTTAACATTTGGAAACTCAAACAAAATTTTGCAACTGTATCTAAAATTTACTTATGTGATGCAAGGCATCTTATTGGCCTAATTTTTTTATAATAACTTGTTACGATACCAAGGATTTCCACAGAATAGGACAGGTTGTGTCAACTGCAAAGTTGTGCAGGTAATCCTGTTGCCAAGCATTCATAAATTAAGAGAAGTCATACACATGTTTAAAGATTAATTTAAAGAGTAACCAGCAGAAACTCTTAATCAAGGACATCTTAATAAATGTCTTTCTAGTATATTTATTTATTTGACAACTAAGAACAAAACCTTATACTTTAGTTCCACTGTATCACACCTTAGACTGTTAAAATAATAACTCTATTTAAGCCACAAGAGACTACATTTGAAAAAAAAAATAAAAATCTACTGCTGGCAAGGAGCATATGTCTTAGTAGAAAAGAAACAGAACATGATATTTTCATGACCTCCAACAGAACATTCATTCCACTACAAAGGTTACAACTGAGTTCATTATGAATCTAAATTAATCCTTCTTAAAAGTGTATTTGTTCACATCTGGTCCACAGTACATCCTTCTACAAAATTTGAAGTGAGTTGAAGAAGACGTTTCTGAAAAGTACTGTTTTACTTCGCTGTAGAGGATTAAGTGGATACAGAATAGGAGTAAATAAAGTTAAAAAGGCAGGCTAACTACATTTGTCTAAACAAAATGCAATTCACAGGACAGACTGTGTCAAAAGGCATTAATTATAAAATAATTACACTAAGAAGGATTGCCAGATCTGCACTGTTAATCGCTAGAGATCTGCACTTGTATTTTGCAATAATTAAAATAATTTCTTTCATCTCAGAAAAATAAAATATTAAATTCACAAATTCTAATAGTCAATATGAAGAATTGGTCATGAAAGTAGCTAGACTGTAAAGATCCATAAAAGAATGTCCTGTTGGAAGCAAGTAAACAAACAAACAAAACCCACAACCTTCTGTCACGCACATTTTGTCAAAATTTCACAATTATTCACAAAGGTCCTGAGATTGCATATGCTTCACTCAGTCTTTCCTGATCTCAGGCCTCTTCTCCCAGCTAACTAGTGATCAGACAAGAGCGAACAGCCTCAACCCACATTGGGGAAGGTTCAACTTAGATATTAGGAAAGAATTTCTTCTCAGAAAGAGTGGTAATGCATTGGAATAAGCTGCACAGGGAAGTGGTGGAATACCTGGAGGAAGATTTCAAGAAAAGGGTAGATATGGCACTGAGGGACAGGCTTTAGTGGAGGTGGTGGTGACGGTTTGACAGTTGGACTAGATGATCTTAAAGGTCTTTTCCAACCTTAATGATCCTCTGATTCTAGTCTTGAATACGTGTTCTTTAAGCCTTCCTCCTTTCATAGCTTCTTGCTATCAGCCTTTCTCCCTGCCCCTTTTTCTACTTGTCTCCAAGCCTAAGGCCACCAGAGGATGGAGGAGTTACCTGAAATAGATCATAGTATGGGAAGTGAAAGTTCATACAGTAGTGTTCCCAAGACTAACCATTGTTAGTCTTCTTCTAGGATGCTAAACTTCACTAACCAGTAAAATCACAGCTCAGGATTAAAATAAAAAAGGAAAAGCTTCATAGAAATGTCAACAGTTCCCAGGTGACTACTATCTAAATCTCCCTTTGAAGTTTTTGTCTACAATGAGCATTAGCTCATTGCAACAAAGGTATCTGGAGAAGAATTACACTTTATATCTTCTATTTCTGAACATAAATCACATAAACATGGGATAGAGAAAGTTTTTATTTTCTTATTCAACCAAGAACTCCAAATATTTTCTCTTATTATCCCAACTTTTAGGGTGAGGAAATTCAGAATTGCAAAGGCTGAATATTAACAGAGCAGATTATGCCTCATATATATTGATACATAAATATATGCATAAATAAATATTCTTATGTGCTCTGATTGCTTGCTTATCTTATATAAAAAATCTCCACAATTTAAACATCTATTCTCCCCATACATATATGAGAAAAACAGCAGCTTCAATTGCTTTATTCTAATGTGGGAAGTGGATCTCATTAATAAAGTCCCTTGAAGCTTCACAAAGTATTCCTGCCTTGGCACTTTTAATGACAAGGAGCAAAATAATTTCCAATCTACATTTCTTAAAAGTAGTTAAAGGTCATGAATAAATTACTGAGAACTTCAGTATGGAAGGTGAATGGACTGGTGCTAAAATGAAAACAAAGATTTATTTTCTGTTAGTAAAATTCTCTCCCCACAGTAAAATTTACAATATTTTACAATAAATATTTTACAATATTTAACATTTTGACACCAAGGAGGCCAAGGTTATAATGTCATTACCAAAAGATGACCTTTACTTATCTCTGTGAATAATAAAAAGCAGGTAAAATGCAAAACAGCACTTACTGTGTTTACATATACTAGGCATTTTGCTTCTGCAGCTCCCACTTCTTCAAATTCTTTGTGTTCCTACAAATCTGTACAGAATGCATTTACTAAATATCCTGAGCTAAACTGTCTTCATTGGGAAGGAAATAAAAAGATAGGTTAAGTAATTACTATCTTTAAACTCTACTAAATAACTTTACACTAATTTTCAAAGTTTTTAAAAGATGGCTTCAGGTAGTCATTTCTACTAGCATTCATTATGAAATGTTCCTGAACTCACCCAGTCACAATACAAGTTCCTGTTTTCTACTGTTTGGCGCTGCAGATACCAATTCTGGGGTAACTTCAGCAACAACAACAACAAAAAAATATTGAGCAGGAAGGCACTGGAATTTGTGAGGCTTTATCTCACAGCTTGGTGACATGCTACATCTTCCTTTCAACAACAACACTAATAACAATAGAGAAAGTGAGAGATCCAATTTAAGCAATAACTACATCCTGGTTGGTGAAGATAATATTTTCAAAAAATTTCTCTTTTGCAAACTATCTCAGTCCTATGAAAGCCTCAAACCATCTGGAGACTGAAGCCTTTAATTTCAGTCAAATGTTACAATTCGAAGGAAAGACAAATGATATTTGGCTGCTATATTAATACAAAGGAAAAAAAAAAGCCTGTAACAGTGGATGAATGGAGTAGAGGAAAAACTCAGTGCACTACAGCACAAGAACCCATCCTCACTTCTCAACATTCAACACTGGAGAAATTCTGGAAAATATGTGGTGTAAAATAGGCAAATGTTGGAACAGACTGCCCTCACCTTCCTTCTAATAAATGTTAGTAGAAACACATCTAAATATTCCCCAATGCAAATAATGGAAAAACATTTATACAAGAGAGAAAAAAATCAGAATTATTCAGATAATATATAATATTTTTACCTAGTTTAAGAGTTACCTAAGTTGAAAATTTTTTTCTAATTCTGAAGCCTTCCTGGATAACCCTAAGAAAGCCAAAAAAACTGCCTATCTCTGCTGAGGAAAAGCAAATAATAAGATGCAAAGGAAAGTATTTTGCTTTTTCATTCAAAGTAAATGCTGTTCAGATTGTATGCCTATCCACAGGAAATGGTCCAGAATCTCACCCATTTTGTATTCTTACAATTCTTTGTTGTTGCTGTTTTCCTTTAAAAATATGAAGTGATATTTAAATGAGAAACAAGTGATAAAATCTTGCACCATTTCACAGTAAAATCCTAGTGAAAATAGGATATATTTTCATGCAATATTTTTATGTTCCCTTTGTTAAGTATTATCAAGCATTTTATTAATATATATGAAAAAATATTCTTTAAGAAAATACTAAAAAGTGGTAAATAAAATTCTGCATTAGGCTTTCTCTCAGGATCTGAAACAAGCATGTTTACAAAGCCCAGCTCCAGGCATGTTCAGGCACAATAAAGACATATTAAAGGAACATCACATGGTACCTTTTCCTTAACCAAAATCCCAATATATAAAAGATCAGAAGTGTTGACACCACCCAAAACCTACACCATAGGAAACCACCGTGCTATGCCACTGCTAAAAGCACTGCCTATTGATTGTTTCCTCTAAGAAAAGGTCATAAGAGTAGTAAGAAAAAATTGGGCAACAGAATGCTAAAGAAAATGATCTGGCAGAAAAAATGTAATTCACAGTGGAACACCAACAAAGATAAAACAAAAGGTGTGTAATACATGACAAGCCTGGAAATAAAAAATAAACAAATGCCACTTTTTCAAGTTTTCAGGTGATCACAACTAATTGTCATAAAAGAAGCTGTCAATCTTCTATGAAGCAAATACAGTAATAGGCAGAAGAGATGTAGTATCCCTATCCTGACTTTATCAAACTTGGTGGTTTGGGGGGTTACGAGGGGGTTATGGGGTGGGCATACAAGACACTTGGAGTCCTATTCTGTCTATGGTTATATTATTTCTCCTGCTCATTTCTGTTTTTGTCAACAGGATGTAGTGAGCATATCTGAAAGAAAAGGAGGTTATCAGGAGTAGTCAGCATGGGTTCGCCAAGGGGAGGTCATGCTCGACCAACCTGGTAGCCTTCTATGACGTTGTCACTGGCTGGGTGGATGGGGGGAGAGCAGTGGATGTAGTCTACCTTGATTTCAGCAAGGCATTTGATACTGTCCCCCATGACATCCTTATAACAAAGCTGAGGTAGTGTGGGACAGATGAGTGGACAGTGAGGTGGGTTGAGAACTGGCTGACGGGCAGAGTGCAGAGGGTCGTTGTTGGCGGTGCAGAGTCCAGCTGGAGACCTGTAACGAGCGGTGTTCCCCAGGGGTCGGTGCTGGGTCAGGTCTTGTTCAGCATCTTCATCAATGATCTTGACGAGGGGATAGTGGCCACCCTCAGCAAGTTTCCTGATGATACGATGTTGGGAGGATTGGCTGACACGCCTGAAGGCTGTGCTGCCATTCAGCAAGACCTGGACAGGCTGGAGAGCTGGGCGGCAAGAAACCAGATGAGGTTTAACAAAAGCAAGTGTAGAGTCTTGCACCTAGGGAGGAATAATTGCATGCACCAGTTCAGGTTGGAGGATGACCTGCTGGAGGGGAGCTCCACGGAGAGGGACTTGGGTGTCCTGCTGGACAACAGGTTGGCCATGAGCCAGCAGTGTGCCCTCGTGGCCAAAAAGGCCAATGGCATGCTGAAGTGCATTAAAAAGAGCGTGGCCAGCAGGTCGAGGGAGGTGATCCTCCCCCTCTACTCTCCTCTGGTAAGGCCTCATCTGGAGTACTGTGTCCAGTTCTGGGCTCCTCAGTACAAAAAAGACAGGGATCTCTTGGAAAGTGTCCAGCGGAGGGCCACAAAGATGGTGAAGGGCCTGGAACATCTCCCCTATGAAGAAAGGCTAAGTGAACTGGGTCTGTTTAGCCTTGAGAAAAGAAGACTAAGAGGGGACCCGATTCAGGTCTATAAATACCTAAGGTGTGGTGGGCAAAGTGGCAAGGCCAGACTCTTTTCAGCAGTGTGTGGAGACAGGACAAGGGGAAACGGCCAGAAACTGGAGCATAGGAAGTTCTGCACAAATGTGCACAAGAACTTCTTTATGGTGCGGGTGACGGAGCATTGAAACAGGCTGCCCAGGGGGGTTGTGGAGTCTCCTCTGGAGATATTCAAGACCCGCCTGGATGCCTACCTGTGCGACCTGTTTAGGGAACCTGTTTTGGCAGGGGGGTTGGACTAGATGACCTTTGGAGGTCCCTTCCAACCCCTATGATTCTGTGATTCTGTGATATTTGGTCCCCACTGCTTGTAAGAGCAGGCAGGCTAACAGTAATGGAAGCTGCTGAGTTCTGAGATCTGGTATGACCAAGTAATGTGGCTACAAATCTGACGGGATTAAAGCACATAAATTGCTGAAGCTTCACTTTCTAGTCAAACCAGCCTTCACCTTCCTCCAGCAAGAATGTGGATGATAATATATGTGTTAGTATTAGAGGGTTCTACAACATTAAAAAGTTAATTTTGTGTTAGCAAATGGTACTGAATTTATGGCTCTGGAGGATGAAATCCTTTAAAATGGGTAAATAACTTGACGTTTATACAGTGCCTTTCATCCTGAAGATTTGCTACATGCTTATCAAGCTGTACACATTCGGCAGTGTTGAAATACAGCCAATTTGGTGTGCAGCCCAATGCACAACAAAGCAAGATGAGAAGGAAGGTATTTAAGCAGGTTCACCAGGGAAAACTTACTCTTGAAATGTTTCCTTGGAAATGTAATGTCCATGCTGAGGAGAGGGAACTGCACATTTCAAATGTTCATCCCCAAGGCTGTCACAAAGACAACTGCAGGTTTGCTATGTTCCATTTCTAGCTAGACAAAGTGTGCAAATGTAAAGACTCTATTTTACAAATTTAGGTCTGGACTACTATGCTCTCATTTTATACCAAGATGGTGTCTAAACTGCAGATCAGCCTTTACAAGTGCTGGTGGTGCCAGTTATTTCACATTTGCTCGCTGGTGCAAAATATCTCTAATTTGAAATCAATATAACTAGTAGGCACAGGGATTTCCTATTCTATAGCCCACTCAATACCCAGTTTCTCAGCTGGGAATTTCTCAGCAAAAATACTGAGAAATGAGAGTCAGACTTGAGACTCCAGACTCAAGATAGTAAAATTCTAAAAATCAAGCACTTTGATGTCATCACTAAGATGAGAAATTCACCTTAATTTGACTTTTCTTGAACCTGATGCAGTTTCTTCAAAATTCCCTTTTTATTTGCATAGAGATATGATGGTAAACACATCCATGTAGATATACATAAACATGCACATATTTACCGTGATTTACATTTTCAAGAAGATATGAACATAAAAAAAAGTAGATGCAAACTACAGACTGAAATGAATACAGTAAGATTAAAAGAATAATCAAAAAGGGACCACAAAACAATGCATCAGAATAACACAAGGAAGGAAAAGAAAAAAAAAGGGAAAAAAAAAAAGGAGCAAAATTATTTAGTTGAAATGTGCAGGCGCAAGGATTGAATGCTTCCTGCTACTTACAGCTGGCACACCATCTATCTTGTTTTTATTTTGACAATTAAGTTTTTAGTGTCAAACTTACACTTTCAAAAACAGAAACTCCAAGAACAGTGGTTTGCATTAATGCTTATCTAGTCTCTTGCTGAAACATGAAACAGTGTCAATGATCCAATACAGAGAATAAGAAAAATTTCTTATAGTGGGACTGACAGCCATCCTCAGTAACTTTCTGTTGCAGAAAGAAGTCTCCCATACCACAAAGCTTTGATGCACGTTCACATTACACCACCTCTTATTACATTCTCTTTGAAGCCTCCATGGGAACAGCTAAAGTTTCTCTGTTTTTGCTGCGTAGATTGGATGGACCACACACAAATCCAGGATGTACTCTTTTTACTGTCAGCCTGACTCATCCATGACTGATATCTGAGCACGTGCATGAATGCGAATCTACGATAGGTTAAATATAATGAGTTTTCATCTCCAAATGAACAGGGAGCAAAGGTTTAGCAAGCTACACAGCACTTAAAACGTATTACAGTAAGGTAATTTTGGGGAGTGAGGGGTGGAAGGAGGAGGTTGTGAAGGTAGGCTTGTGTTCAGGAACATTCTCAACTGCAGAAAATAGTTGAGATGAATCAGCTCTAGGTAGGGGCTTACAGTATCAAAGGTTATTTATAGTAAATTGATTAGATAACAAGGCTTCAGTGACAATAGTTTGCTTGTCTTCTTCCAATAAACCTCCCAGTAAATTATTAAAATTAATACACATTAAAAACATTAAAAAATCCATTTAAATTACAAGGCTGATTTTGAGATACTAAGAATGAATTCAACTACTTAATTTACATGTGAAAAAATATTAATATGACTTTCAGGAGTTCAAGCAAGATAGTATTTATCTAATTTTACCACGAAAAATCTGTTTTTACCTGCAATGTGTTACAAGCATGAGGAATTTCAGAAGCGTTATTACTTTGCAACTGATTATTTGACAGCTGTATGAAATATGCCCAGCTTGAAAATTCTCTTAGCTATTTGAGAACAGAGAGGACCAGCCATATTCCTTTCAAGAGATGTGTTGTCCTAATGTGAAAGCACACCCAAACAGAGTATCAAGTCTACTCATCACTGATATAGCTGTTGATGAAACCATCTGTGAACACAACACACTCTGGATCTCTTCTTTCAATGCAGATAAAAAGTCATACAAGTGAAAGAATGCCTTTTAAGAAAACGAATAAAACAAATTCTGCTTGGAAGCTTCAGCAGGTGCTTCCTTTGGGCAGCACACTGTCATCAGGATTTTCAAACTCCTATGGTCAAGAAATAATTTGCAAGGGAAAATCAGCAAGCATGTCAGCTGCTGAGCTCTGCAAAATCTGTTCTTCAGTGCCATAATGGGAAATCCTTTTGACAAATTGAAAATAGGAGTTTATCTTTTTAAAATACTGTGCCCTACAAATGCATACCAAGAGCCTTTAAATTAGGGCCACATTTAGTTCTGGAATTGTTTTTGTCTGCGCGTGTGTGTGAATAATGATAATTTTTTAAAAGTGCATTTTGAAATGAAATGTTTTAAGCTGAAAAGTTAACAAATTTTTTATTCATAACATGTAGGATATCCACTTTATTAATTACTTTAGATGAAAAATTCATTACAAGTTTTTGAATAGTTTCAGTCAAGTCATATTTATTCTTCAA
Organism: Alectoris magna; assembly: GCA_030625065.1. NCBI lineage: Eukaryota > Metazoa > Chordata > Aves > Galliformes > Phasianidae > Alectoris > Alectoris magna. The sequence continues at coordinate 61,930,999 of CM060562.1, forward strand.
TAGAAACTTTTTAAAAAAATGCCCTGCTCCACAGGTAATAATACAGCACTCTTCATGCTTTCACATGTGATAATTGTGACAGCCCTTTATTAATAGCTTTCATGAAACCTATTTCAAGTAATTAGCTCTCCAGCTATTCTGTCAGTCTGTGTGTCTACACCAAAGTTTATGACACCAGCATAGATGGCAGTAACAAGCAAAATTGACAAAGATGTACTTTGATCTTCTGCATTGTTATTAAAAAATGTAAATGTTCAATTTGCACAAAGAATGTAAGCGGCAATAGATGATAATTAGATTTTGCCTCAAACTGTTCACCTTTTATTCAAATGTAATGACAACTAATTTGGCATCAAGGCAGCATAAACGCTTTCCTTTTTGGAGAGCACAGTATAGATTTTGTATTCTCATAAGATAAGTGAATGGCTAGGAGTGTATCTCCAAGGTCACATGTACTTCCATAAACACTACACTACAGTGTTTCAGAGGAATGAGTACAAGAGCTGAGCTAATTAAATGAAATGAATCCATAAATGACACATTAAATGCATACATGTGGATCAACTGTTGTCATGGTTTTATGTGTAAACCATTGACAACTGTCCAAGATGCTGAATATTTTTCATCACCTACAACCTCAGTTTCAAATCCTACATTAGTTCACACCTAAGATTTTCAAATTAGAATCCAGAAAAATAAAACTAAAATTTTACCAGAATTCTTAATTTGCTCTTATCTTATGTCAGTAAAAAGCATTTACTGCTTTAAGAAAATATCCAGGTTAGCATTATGCACTACCAAAACAGCTTTTCAGCTGCCAGAAGGTTATTACCTTTCCTAATGCTCCCTTCACCAAAATGTTGTTACCAAAGTCAAAAACAAATGACGGAAAATTTCTGTAGTCACTTCCTTATTTTGTCCTCCTCCTTCCAAAATCTCAGTTTTGGTGAAAATTTCCAACACGAAAGAATCTTCTTCTCAAGCAGAATAGCATTCAGATATAAAGTGGAGTATCACAGACCAAAAAAATCTGAACACAGAAGCAGAAGTCACAGAAATAACAACCACCATAAGATTAACTAATGCAGATAACTAGTAATATTTCTGCCACGGATTCAAAAAATAAAAAGAATAGAATATTAATTAGCAACTTATGAATAAGTCATCACATAACACTGCACTAGGTCTGGTAAAGAAAGTATTGAAGGTAGTACACAAGGAAGTGGCAGGACTGACAGGACTGAACTTTGGATATCTTGTACAATTCTAGTCAATCATGTTCACAAAAGGAAGTTTTCTTTTCTTTTTGCTTCATTGTTTATTGTTGTTCTGTTTGTTTTTAGTTTTTCTACTGAGAAATTAGTAACAAATGCAATTAAATAGATGAATTTATTTTGAAAACGATATAATAATATTAACTACTATATTGACAGGCATCCTTCTAATGCTCTACTTCCTCCCACCAACAACCTTAACACATCGTTTTGCATATCTTTGAATTTTTTTGATTAGAAGAAATACGTCTGCCCTATCAAGAGAACCTGTTCTAAAGAAAATGCATGGGTATATCCTGAAGACAGAACTGGTGTATACCAATAGAGGTCTGAATAAGTACAACCAGATTACAGATGCACAGCAGTGGAATAAAAGGTTCCTGAACTAGAACATTACACAAGACGCAAATAAAATTCAAGAGTTTTGTCACCAACAGAAACAAGTAGAAAAGAAAGCATTCAATTATACACCTACTGAACGCTTTCCACTGCTGACTCTCAACACGAAGTATACTTCCCACAAATGAAACAGTTGCTTTACGTATGATTTTCTGATTTAAGTAATTTTCAGTCTATCTTTAACAGGGTACTATTAAAGCAGTGTTACAGTATACTCATTTAATTATACACCCAATACTGCAGTAAGTCCAAGTTAGAAGAGGAATTTCTGGTCTTTATAGTTCTAAAGGGCCTATATTGTGATACAGAGAAGAATATTAAGAATACTTCTAATATGAGATTTAGTGTATTGAGTCAAAATAACACATCACGTAAATGTATCTGGTATTTAGAGATAAAGAAAAGCAGACCTAGGTTCTCCACAGATTCACTGCTATGTTTGTTACATATTTATAACTTTTTTTTAAAAAAAGGGGGTTGGGGGGAAGGGGTATGAGGAAGAAGACAACCTAATAATTCTCATCAGGATGTCAGTGAAGCTCCTGGCAAAGATAACAACAAAGATAAAGAATGTTGTCCATGTGGTTGAAGATTATTCATGTTTTTTTTTTTTTTACAGCTACAGCTGTCTTTAGCATATTCAGCTTATCTGAAAAAATACCACTAACATCTTCAGTAGAATTTGAAAATAACAGCTCTAAAAAGATGATCAACAATTTCAATCTGTGTAGATATCAGTCTAAGAACCCTTTCCCTTCAGAGATATCTCCTTGATGTGGATACTACTCAGCTTTGACTCCTCAAAAACAATGCTTTCAATAGCTTCACTGGTGACAGACTAGAATCCTTCAATGAAGTAAAACACTGTGTGATGCTACCTGCTGCCAAAGAACCAGAAACATGAAGTATCACATACAGATCAAGAATTAAATCTAAAAAATCCACACAGCTAAACAAAACAAAATATTTGACAGAAAGGACACATTAATTAAACATAATCAGTCACGGTAATAGTACCAGGCCTATACTCTTCTCCTGAAAATTACTGGATGATGATACCAAAGCAGGTAGGAAAAGCAACGCTTACTTCAGTATTTGTACTCTGGAAAAAAATATATTTGACTGAAAAGAACACCGAACACCTTGATACAACTATTTTATTCAAGACTGAGATTTCCAACAGTAGCTAATGACACTAAAATATTTAAGAACTCTAACGCTGAGAGATTTGAAGCAATAGCTAAAATGCATTCATTAAACAAATCACTCATGGTGCATAGAGACCTTTGGGAAAAATAAGCCTGTTACAAATGACTTGCTCCCCAGATTAAATATGTATACGCCCACGAGATTCTCATTCTACCCAATGCTGTTTTCCAAACATGAATTATACCCTCAAACTTGCTGATGTGGAACAGACGTCAGACACATATATACTTTGAAGACTTCACCTACAAAATGAATGAGAGCAATTACATGCTTAGATCTGTGGTAATACTGCACTGCTTTCTTGGAAAAATATGTCACGCTATAAAAAAGATTAATTACAGATAAGATGCTTATATACTGTTCTTAAATATACTGATCTAAATCCTGAATATGCTGAAGAGAACTAACCCCTAACTACTTCTCTCTATAGATACAATCTGTTTTAGCACACCAAGAACAAATCCGTCATTCATAGATGGGAATATATTTTTATGGTAGAACGTAGAAAAAATGGAATACGAGATATTACAAAAATACCAGAAACTAGAAATCACACAGCCAGAATGATTAAAAAAAAAAAAAAAAAGTCATTTCAGAAGACAGTAATGATATTTTTTTTAAGCCAGTAATTAAACAGAGGTGTTCCTATTTATCGGTCTGGCAGGACTGGCAAAGAAAGGAAGAAGTTGCATGCCAAAAGAAATGTATGTTGAACTGGGTGCATCTACATAACCCACTTAATACACTAGAACTCTTCACTTGCAAATTATAATAGAAATGCGTTACACTGCACCTGAATTTGAGTCATGAAATGCACTTGAAATAAAGTTGGAGCACACAAAAAGTTTTCTCCACAGATAGAACAAAGGCTGAAGCAATACATCAGGGTAGATTAATCCATGTGCTATATGTATACAGAGTGCCTTCCTCAGAAATTGCCTCGGAGGTTCTCCATAAAGATACTCACTGCACATGCATGAATTTCTATTAGAAACAGCATGAGCAATGGGAATAATCATCTGAAATTGCCATACAGAAATCTGCTTTGTATTGTCTGTTTGGTACAGATTAATATTATGTGCCTAAGACTAGAGACTAGTATCAACCTCATTGCCACTACACACACACACACAAAAAAGATATACACTCACAGAAAAGTAATAGGACATGACAAATCAAAACTCTTTCTTCATGCTGCATCAGTCAGTACTGTAGACAGAACCTATTCAAGTGGCATGATGGGAAATAGGACACACAGGGCTCTATCAGCTAACAAAAAGTGGCAGGATTAATTTATGTCGGTGATTTCCAAAATGCAAACATTAACTATGTTATCCATTATTTTCACTACCAACCATAACCGCTCTGAGATTTGGTGCTGTGATAAATCAGATTTCTCCACAGTGGTTTAATTATCACTATTCTTTCTGAGCAATGGGTGATCAATTTCATTCACTCCTCTTCATTTGAGCTTATACCTTCACCCAAGAATCCTTGACTGATTGTCTCATTCATCTGAAATTCAAATTTACCAATTCAATTTCTAGCTGAGATCTTGTGTCACACAATTCTCCTTGTGAAACTAACCCAGATTTCTTTGCTAGACATACAAGTCTAAACATTTATCTGTTAGACTCAGTTTAAGTGCTTTTATTAAAAAATAAATAATAATTTTAAAAGTTGTCCCACTAAAATACTCTCAAAAATTTGACTTTAATATTAGAGTTGAACTCTCCCTGATAAACCTGACCAGGCTTTCTTTACTGTCCTGAGTAATGACTAAGCTTACATATTAAACTTCCAACCTCAACAAAATTCCCTCTCCACCAAGACACTCTTGCCTTTCTTGGTTTTAACAGCTTTGCCTCAGATATTACTGCAAATCTGTGCTATTTTCCTATTATTATTTGATTACTGCAGATGGAAGAACTCCATGAAATACTGACACACTAATCAATGTAGAAAAAAATTTTGATTATGGAACTACTTGTAACTAAAGGATGTTTAGAGTCATAATAATTAAAAAAAAAATAAAAAATGGCGTACAGGCACATTGAAAGGTTTAATGCTACCGCTGCATGTATGGATGATCATCAATGATTTTACAAAAGAAGTAACGCTTTTGAATGACATCTTTAATTCAGATCCCCTATGCTACAGACTTAATAGCAGTGAATGATGTTAAATTCATCCAGCTTTGTTGTTTGTACCTTCCTGTGCAAATCTATCCATTGCAGAACAGTACTACCCCTTTCAAAAAATTGCAATGAACAATAAATAACAACAAAAATAACAAAAACAACAGGATCAACATCAGCATAAATCCTTTCTTTATCCACTTCCTTTTGGTTCCATATATTTTCTTCCCATCTAACTGTAGAAAAGATCAGGAGTAACGTACTCCATTGTACCTCAGTTTTTATTGGCTTACATGCTTTCTAGATACTGGAAAGTGAAATTTCAAAGTAGAAATACAAAGTAAACTTTGTCCAGTAAACTGTACTGTAAACTCCCGGGTGCAATGAATTCAAGTTTTAGAATGAAAATCTAAATGAAGATTGATTTCACTTTGAATCATCTTTTAAGGGGAAGAAAAAAGAAAAGTTAAGCAGCTTAACTACTGAAGTGAGTGCTTTTACATTAGTTTTATTCTCAGCATTTTCTTTTTGAAAAACAACTACTGGAGAAGAATATCTATAGATTATATTTTTAAACAACATATTATCTCAATAAACTTGAATATTTCAAAATTTAAAGAACATTTCATATTTTGCTCTTGTAATTGCTAGTAAGCAATTATCTGTATTACTCATATTTTTACTACAAGTTTCATAATTTTGAGTGTTTAACCCTAAGTGCTGCAGATTATATGAGAATATTAGATACTGTAAATAAATGAACAAAACCTTTAGTTTGCTTGGCCAGTGAGAAAAGCTCAAAAAAAACAACAACCCAACAACAATAAAAACCCATGAACAACAAAACCACAAACCACCAGTTTTTCGTCTGTAGTCTACGCTTTACCTTCGCATATTCTCTTATTAAAAAATGGGTTGGGGAGCCTCACTCAAGATTTTGTATAATATAGTCTAGTTTGTTATATCGAAGAAGTGAACATTTAGAATGCTCTGACTGGTGTTTATAGCCAATGTCCTTGTAATATTTGGAAAATTATTCTCTTAATATTTAGATCAGGTTGCTGAAGCCAATAATGCTGACCCTTTCTTACTTGATGATCACACAGAATCACAGAATCACAGAATTGTAGCGGTTGGAAGGGACCTCTAGAGATCATCGAGTCCAACCCCCCTGCTAAAGCAGGTTCCCTACAGCAGGTCGCGCAGGTAGGCGTCCAGGCGGATCTTGAATATCTCCAGAGAAGGAGATTCCACAGCCCCCCTGGGCAGCCTGTTTCAATGCTCCATCACCCTCACCATAAAGAAGTTCTTGCGCACATTCGTGCGGAACTTCCTATGCCCTAGCTTCATCCCATTTCCCCTTGTCTTGTCTCCACGCACTACTGAAAAGAGTCCGGCCTCACCACTATGGCCCCCACACCTCAGGTATTTATAAACCTGGATCAAATCCCCTCTCAGCCTTCTTTTCTCAAGGCTAAACAGACCCAGTTCACTTAGCCGTTCCTCATAGGGGAGATGCTCCAGGCCCTTCACCATCTTTGTGGCCCTCCGCTGGACTCTTTCCAAGAGATCCCTGTCTTTTTTATACTGGGGAGCCCAGAACTGGACACAGTAGTCCAGATGAGGCCTTACCAGGGCAGAGTAGAGGGGGAGGATCACCTCCCTTGACCTGCTGGCAATGCTCTTTTTTATACAACCCAGTATGCCATTGGCCCTTTTGGCCACGAGGGCACACTGCTGGCTCATGGCCAACCTGTCATCCACCAGGATGCCCAGGTCCCTCTCTGCAGAGCACCTCTCCAGCAGGTCATCCCCCAGCCCGTACTGGTGCATGCAATTATTTCTTCCTAGGTACAAGACTCTACACTTGCTTATGTTACACCTCATCTGGTTTCTTACCACCCAGCTCTCCAGCCTGTCCAGGTCTTGCTGAATGGCAGCACAGCCTTCAGGCGTGTCAGCCAGTCCACCCAACTTCATATCATCAGGAAACTTGCTGAGGGTGGCCACTATCCCCTCGTCAATATCATCGATGAAGATGTTGAACAAGATCTGACCCAGCACCGACCCCTGGGGAACACCGCTCGTTACAGGCCTTCAGCCAGACACTGCACCGCCAACGACGAGCCTCTGCACTCTGTCTGTCAGCCAGTTCATAACCCACTTCACTGTCCACTCATCTATCCCATGCTTCCTCAGCTTTGTTATAAGGATGTCATGGGGGACAGTATCAAAATCCTTACTGAAATCAAGGTAGACTACGTCTACCACTCTCCCCCCATCCACCCAGCCAGTGACAACATCATAGAAGGCTACCAGGTTGGTCGAGCATGACCTCCCCTTGGTGAACCCATGCTGACTACTCCTGATAACCTCCTTTTCTTCCAATTGTCTGGAGATGGCATCTAGCGCAAGCTGTTCAATCACCTTCCCTGCGACAGCGGTGAGGCTAACTGGCCTATAATTACCTGCATCCTCATTCTTGCCCTTTTTGAAGACCGGAGTGACACTGGCTGTCCTCCAGTCATCAGGCACCTTCCCAGTTCTCCAAGACCTCTGAAAGATTACAGAGAGTGGCTCAGCAATGACCTCTGTCAGCTCTCTCAGCAACCGTGGATGCACCCCATCAGGTCTCACGGACTTATGGACGTTAGTGTTTCCTAGGCACTCACGGAACACCTCTTTCCTGACTAAAGGGAAGTCTCCCATTCCCCAGACTCTCTCATTAACCTCCAAGGCTTGGGATTCCTGAGGGAGAGCCTTTTCACTAAATACAGAAGCAAAGAAGGCGTTCAGTATTTCCGTCTTCTCAGCATCCCCCGTTAACCAGAATGCCCCCCTCACTTAATATGGGCCCCACATTCTCCCTGGCCTTTTTTTTGCTGTTAATGTACTTTAAAAGGCCTTTTTTTATTATCCTTTATCCCTTTAGCTAGATTCAACTCCAGGTTGGCTTTGGCCTTCCTCGTCGCGTCCCTGCAGGCCCTGAATACTAATCAAAGTACTTGAAGTTATCACAAATTGTAGGATATTTGGGATTCATGAACATGTGCAGGGATAGTCAATTTCTGAACTGCCCTAGATGTCACATGTTTTGTGATAGTTTTAAAATTTTAATACATTTTTTCCTCTTATAATTGGACAGCATGAACCTTTCAGGAGATTATTCTCCCAATATTAAAAGAATAAGTTACATCAGTGATGGGAAATACCAGACATTTCCATGAAAAAGGCAACTTGTAGGCACTGAACTGCAACATTTGATCTGGAAGGTGGCACCTGGCAAAAATAATTAGACACCCTGACTTGATTCCTCGGAGGAAGACATTTATAGTGGTTTTTGTTGTTGTTATGCTTTTGGTTTTGGTTTGTTTTGGCTGAGTTATTACAGTGTTCTGAATGGAAGAGTGAAGCTTTAGACTCAGTGGCTATGCAAGATAATGTGGGTCTGAGATACCTAGAGGAGACTATTCCTTTGCAAACAAATGGACCATCTTCGGTCAAGCACCACTGTTTGTGTGCAAACAAAACAAGTAACACTGAAGATAAGAACCCTATGTAGCTGAAGTCATCACTTCTCCTCTGAAAAGCTGACCTGAAAGATCACATACTTCAGCACCCTTTTGACAGAGCAGCCACACTGATGTAACTAGACAGCTAGTGTCAAGAAAGAGAAAAGATCACCATCAACACATTTAATTTTTCATAGCTCTGCTTAGGTCTTCCACAGAAGTCAATATATCTGAGGAGAAGGGGGCCTGTTTTCATAGCCATTGTGCTCTACCCGGTATTTTGTTTTCTGCCCTTGCTTTAAATCCCCTCTGAGCAGAATGCAAATAAAGCAAAATTCAAATTTAGTTGTGGTAGCACTTTTCAATAGAGTAGCTGGGATGGTTTTAACTAGACAAAACTCAACAAGAATAGAAAGTGCTAACAGCTTCTTGCCAAGGGACTTTTAATGGTACGTTTATTTTGGTCCTTTTATTTAAGATTGAAAAATCTTTTCTGTCAGCTACCTAATGCTCTACATCTTCTTCAGGAAGTTTAATTCCTGCCAAAATACACGTAACGTTTCCCAGCTTAAAGTGCCTCTGAATTGCTATGGGAAGATGCAGTTTCAAAAGGTGAAAACGTCTTCACTAACAGAACTATAGCTCTCTGTCCTTTTGTGGTATTATTCACCCCTCTCAATGGTTTGCAGTTGGAGAGAGCTCAAGGGAACTACTCTACCCTGTGCACGTCTGCAGGTTTGGAGAGGGACACGCTGCCTCTATTAGAGTTCAGTGTGTGGGAGGTGTGTTTTTTTGTTGTTTTTTTTTTGTTTGTTTGTTTTTGTTTTTTGTTTTTTTTTTTTAATGCAAGTAAAACGTGCAGTTCTTTCTGGCATTACTCTCTGAAGCTTTGCATGGATTGTAAATTTTCCTGGTTTTAACTCAACTGCCACTGAGCAAATGCAACCTTACTTGTTTGCAGCATGTGGGAGTCAGCATGTGTAACTTATCTTGTCTTTTTATCCCATACAAGAAGAATATTTTTAGCCTTCAGCACCTAATTAAAAAAGGTGAAGCTGACATCTTCTTCCATGCCTGTGCTAGTAACACAGAGCATTGCAAATGACTCTCTGCCGGGCAGAGAAAAGGTGAGCTTTGTCTAGTTCTGTGCTTCAATTACAGTCCCATGCTGGCAGCCAATTTATTGCAGTCGCTGGGCCCCTTGTTTTCTTACACCCGGTCCCTGGCTACAGACCCCACAGGCTCTGCAGATCTGTGGCGATGAGCATCATGAAGGAGAATCTTAGCCCTCACTGGAGAGAAAGGAATTAATGATTGTATCTCAGGGGAGTAGGAGAGGGCTTTAATTACCACCCTGATCCCCACTGAGTTTAACTCTTAGCAGTGCTGCACACTTCTGACATTCAGCCACATCAAAGCTTTGCGATTAACCAGTACTGCTTTTGCTCCCCACACACAGCAGAAGAGTTTAATTAAGCAACATAGGTTTACCTGCACATCCCATCCCAATTGCTCAATATAGCTTTTGCCAGATAATTTCTAGAAATAGCCCTTGTAGCTTGACTTATGTTTGTCCCCATATTTGTCTGTTTTTTATTTTTAATGTTGCATACAAAGATGTATTTTAACTAATGAAAGTAATAGATTATTAATAATTATTCTTGATATGATATTTTGGAAATTATTAGAAATGCTTTAGATCTAAATTTGTTTTTAGAAAATTGTACTACCTTGCCTTTAATGATGGGATTCATTTTTGTGTTGTTAACAGCAGCATAAGAATACCATAACAAAAAATGAAGGTGTTACTAGTTCTGTATATTGTAATTCAAAAGCTTTTGCTACAGAACATCTTGAAAGGAGTTGCTCATCAGCACCATGTTGCTACACAACCTGAAGTATATAATTTGCTTGCTTCAGAAAAAGTGCCCTTGCTCTTCTAGGTCAAGGAGGTGTAATACTAGTTAAAGTACTAAAGGAAGATAACATAGTCTATTATACACATGCGTTCAGCTATAAAAAGCAAGAAGAAAATAATACTTTAAAAGAATCACAGAATCAAGTGGGTGAAAAAAAAAGAAAAGGAAAAAAAAAAAGCCTAAACAAGAGATAGAAGACATTCCAACTTATGTTTTTAGATATTCATGCATAAGAACCTTTAATATCACTGGGAATTATAATGGCATGCATTAAATGAAAAAGCAGCAGCAGAAACAATGTGAACACTGAGATGGAAGCAAACAGGAAATGGAAAAACCTCTTTTCACAAATAAGAGGTGAGTCATTAGCAGGTAAATGTTAAAAAGATATTGGAGTGTTGTGGCAATAGTGGTAATACTTGGGTACCGCATCTAGAAGAACAGTTAGGTTTCTGCTGTTAACTATAAAAATATAGCATTTTTGAAAATGAAGGACACACCAGTAGTCTATAGGAAAAGACGGGATGCTGTAATTTCTCTGTGAAGCTCCTATGGCAATTGGGCCAGCACTGGTACAACCCCTGCCACCCTATCCAACTTCCCTAGCTTTGTTGAACAATGATCTTATGAAGACGGTTCAAAAGCAGGAGAAGAAGCTGACTCCTAAGATTAATATAAACAAACTGCTTTTACTCCTATGTCAGTACTTTAACCTAAAAGATTCATCAGGAAAGAGAGAGCACTGAAGAAGACGCAAGAAGATTTTCTTATTTGTAGAGTAATCTAAGAGAGGCATCTCTTCTGTGGCCAAGAGAAAACAACAGGCACCTCTATAGGGGCATTCATTCTATCCAAGAAGTGAAAGTCTGTTGAATGAATATCATCTGAAAGGCTCTTGGGCAAGACTCCAGGCAGTGTACACATTTCTGTATGGGTATATTTGCTGGATTATTTTGAAGGAAACAAAGTCCAAGTGTTAAACAGAAAGAGAATAAAAACAGTTATAAAAGTTAAAAGGAAGTGTTTTTCATAGTAGTGCCCAATTTTATACCCTTTCTTCCTTCCCTTACTGAAAGAAATATAAAGGAATCATAAAACTAAAGTAACCTATATCAAAATAAAAGCTCTTGCACCAGTACAGAAGTCTATACAGGAAAAAATATGGTAGTGGTAAGCTTACAGCAATCTGGAAAACAGTGGACTATGTATATAGGGTCAAATTAGAGGTATCAATTATCTTTTATTATCAAATAAGAGAAAATAAGGCAGGAGTAGCTAATAATGGGCGTGGTGAACTGTTGTAATCCTATAACTAGGAGAAGAGACAAAAGAAGCTGATGTAATTCAAAAAGAGCAGTGATATGGCAGAAGACACAAACTAAGAAACTGATAATTTTGTTGGCATTAGAGGTTCAGAGCAGCGGTCACTTCTCTTGCAGAATTCATTGTTTTAAAATCTCCCCCAAACTTGAATGGAAAATTATTCCCTTTCAAGTTTGATTTCTCTCATAGACTAACAAACAAGTTCTTTTGGTCCTTTGAAGAGGAAGAAATTATTGCTTTCTCAAAATATATTTTAAAAATCCCATTGTATTAGTGTCTCGTTTTCTGATTATTGGCAAAGCTGCTTAAGTTGATACTTGGCAAATTGCCCTAAGCTAACTGTAAAAGACGATTCAGGTAGACTTCGGACTAGACAATAGCATAAAAACATGGCCAGAAGTAGTAAAGATTTTCAAGAAACATCAATTTTATTTTTTGTATATATCCATGCCTTCTGCTCAGGCTAAGCACTCTGAAAAAGTAGTTGCCATTCACTGTAGAAGGATCCTAAGGCTGGTTTTTCAGGCTCCTGTAATTATTATGCTGTTCACTCATTCTCCCCATCCTAATTATGAGTAATCCATGCTGAGTCTTGCTGCACTGCTTTCTGTGCATTTTATTCATCTATACGCACTTTAACCCATCTCAAGCAGACTTAAACTGTAGTGTTTCATTGGCAGTGCTGTGGTCTGCAGCAACCCAGCTGTTAGCAAATGTACACAACAGGTTAGCCACAGCTGCGGAGTTGCAACCTCTACCAGTGATATTTGAAAGACATCACCAGAATTGGTGTCTTGTTTGATCCTCTCAGTGCACTGGGTCAAGTTAGACAGAGATAGGAAGACTCCTAGCCTCATCTTGTACAAGAACTCTAGCTGGAAGGATGAATTGGGCACCCCTGGAATCACCCCACTGTCAGTAGCTGCCTGAAAAGCACAGCCTGCAGCTGCTGAGCTGATTGCTCAGTAGACAGCTGCCTCTGCCTCCTACAAACAATACAAATAATAGCAATGCTTCTCCTGAGAAAACTGTTTTGAAAGGTGAGGTTTCAGCCATGGATATCATTGGTGCTAATCTCATCCACAAGGTATGATGAACACAAAGCCAAGAACCCTCTCTCTCTCCACCCTCTCAAGAACAGTACAAAGGCAGTACAACTGTTTCTACCTGTAGTCATTACAGTAAAAAGCAACCCAGTTCCATTTAATTTGCTGCATGCAAAAGTTGAACCATGGGTTTTTCTACACAGCTATCTTAAGTGCTAAGAAGGAGAGAAATTTTATCATTTAAGTGTGCTGCGCATGGTCATCACCAGAAGGATTATAAAGTTAACTTGCAGGTCCCATTAGTTCAAGTTTGTTTGATCTAAAAGCATTTATAGGAACTATATCTAGAGTTGAATTTGCATAACGATACCAGAACCCTAGGTAGTTAGAAAATCCAACAAGACCAGTGATTTTCCTCAGCTGCTTTTTTAATTTAATTTTTATTTATTTACATTTTAAGTTTTGAGAAATCTTTTACAATGTTTCACATTATTCCCAAACAGCTTGCTACTTCTGAGTTGGATAGCCGTGTATTTAGCGCTCTTTGATTCTACATGCAACCAGACTTAAATACAACCAGACAGAAATATTAATCTGCCTCCAGTTTATGCTTCCAGAGATCACCTCACACAGATCAGAAGTATGTTGTTCTAGACTTCATAAGGAATATTTGTGTTCTTTCCAATTACGTGACTCTAGACTACTTCTGCTTGTCCACATTTTAATTAGATAAATCCACATCCATATGATAAATAAAATAAATGTGTATAAGTGATGTACAAAAAAAGAATTCTTTTCTTTAGAGATTTTACTTTCATTAGAAGTTTCCACTTCACAGTTTGTTGGATGACACTGATATACATTATATTTGTATTGCAGTTCATTTATTTGTTCAATTATTTATTTATGGGAATGGTATTTCTTTCAGGATAATCAGATATAAGACATATTAAATGTCATGAATATTCATAGGGTTTCAACTCACTATAAATAGAAATTCAGCAACCTGCCTACATGAGTAAAAGAGAGTTTAAACATGGACTATAAATAAGAATGTAAGCACGCTTCACGCTTTTGACCTTAAATCTGCACCCATTTTGCACAGCCCATGCATGTACTAAATTAGAAATCTAGTATCATCAAAAGAAAGAACCTGTCTACCAAAGTATTTAAACAGTGCAACAGGCCACACTTTAAAAATAATAACTACAGGACTAGGATCCTTGATCATATAATACACAAGGTTCTATACTAGTATAAACACATTCAGCATAAATATTATTTAAAATACCCTGGTTAATATAGTAGTGTGAACACCAACTGGAAAAATGTCTTGCACCATCAAAAAATGTGCTCCTTTACTTAAAAGAGTACATTTTCATATTATTTATTAACACTTACACTAAATAATAGCATTACATACAATTCTCTGAGAACTCTACAAATAAAATGAAACATGGTGAGATCAAGAAGACACAGGTGTTAGTACAGTGAATTTCCCACTACCCACCCATACTCAGCCTCACCATTACTGCAGCTGATTTCCTGTACTGGTTTGCCTGTGTCCTCTTTGTCATCAGATTTTTTCATAAACATGCAAGACAAATTAAACATTATCAGCACTCTAAAAATCATTGCTTTCTTTCCTCTATAAAACTGGCCAAGAACTAGAAACAACTTTATTACCAAGATACCACAAAGTTGACAAATTTTCTTTGATTCTTTTTATTGTGAATCTGAGTAGAATACCAACACAGGGTTGGAAGCAATTTTAAAATTCATAATAAAAGAGTTATCTCAAACAATAGCAGTATTGGCAATGTTTTCCATTCTTTGTATTTAGCATACATGCTCTGGAGAATTTCTGTTTTGCATGTTGTCTTCTAAAACAAAGAATCTATCTTAAAATTCAGGCACAAAATATTCTGAAAGATATAAAAGCCAGAAACACCTTCAATAAGGTATGCCTCAAAAGTTTTCTCTTATTTTTTATGTGTCTTAATTGTCTATAATAAAACAAAGCAGAACGCACCCTAATACAAAAGCTCAGTCTACTTCCAAAAATTCTTATGTACAACACTTCATCCTATTCAAGTTCTGCAATGCAACATATTTATTAATTTACACATTTAACTAATTCTAAGCATGTTGGTCTTGCTTTACATATAGAGATTGATCTCAAATTAATTTAGGTGTTTGATCTCTGTAATTCTCATTAATAGTAGTGAAAATTAGTATAGATTTTATGAAAACCTTAAAACAACATGTGGATCATTTCTGTGTTTATTTGCAAACAGTAAGAGGAATAACACTCTAGAACCATGTTTGGGAATTCACTGATTCTCTTAAAAGTGTGCTGCAAACAAATGCTGCTAGTTGTATGAAACATGAAAAATGATTTTGAAATGGTTATTATGCTTACCGAGACCATAATAAACTTTTGCTCAACTAGAATAAGAAAAGATTTTTGATGAGGCAAAAGTAAATACTTAATTTTCACTTTATTTTCTTATTGATATCTTATATGTGGTAAACAAATGTGAAACACAAATCAGTTTCTAAATAAAAATTTTGTTACTGAGTGGGCAGAAAACTAATTTTAAAATGATAAATTTCAGCAGGTAATTCAACTCTCTCCTGTAGGGAAAAAAAAATAAGGTACTTCCATTGATCATAAGCATTGGAAACAGCTGCAAGGAGATTTGTCCTCCCTCATTTCTGCTGTCGCTAATTGGAATGTGGGAGGTGATAATTAAATGGAAGCAACGTTTCTCCAACCATTCATAGATCTGAGCGGGATTATGGCACTAGACAAAGATATAGAGAAAAGATCTGAGATGGAGGAAGTGAGCGTAGTCAGAAATATCTGTGGGGAAAAAAAAAAAAAAAAAGGCAAAAGGCAAGACTTGTCACTCTTGGGCTGGGATATATAGACATGCTCCATATCAAAGTGGACTGCTGGAGTCTTATCAGAGAAACAAAAAGATTTGAACTGGAAAGTAATATACATGCATTTGGTTTCTCAGATAAGCTATAAAAAGGCAGTGGAAAATATGTCATAAAAAACTTGAGGAAGCCGGCTCATGAAGCGCAGGTGGTGTATTTTCAGCACAAATGGCTAAGAACAAATGATGTTTCAACTTAGCCTTTGGTTGGTACTTTATATCCACATGGACATAATAAATAATTAGAGATCAACCAGTCCAGGACAAAGTAATGTCAAATATCTTGAAGATACCATTTACATGTATATTTTCTTGGGTTTGATTTTTAATTTCATTTTTTAGGGGGTGGAAGAATGGACAAGATTGGCAATGCCATAAAAAAGAATTGAACTGTAGTTATGAGCAGAGATGTGCAAAAAGCCATCAGCAAGGTAGTTCATACGTGAAATAGAAACTATGTCATAAGAGCTTCCTGAACAGAAAGTATTTTATTTCTGGTTATCTTTTCTTACTTTCTCTATGACATGAGTTCTAGTAGTAAATTGAGATACAGATAGTCCTTGACATGCCAAACATTCAAAACAGATGAGTATCAAAACCCAGACTGAAATTAACTTCAACTTAACTTCTGCGTAGAAGTGTCAGAAAAATCTCTGATTTGTCCAACAGCCAAATCTTTTATTCATTGATTGTTCTGTCCAGAACGAATGAGTACTAAGTGTATGTGAAAATATATGTTCATAATATTCAGCACTTGGGTAGTCACATGGTGACTTCATTGGAACTGAAATATTACCTGGAGAAATGAGAATTATTTCTGAGTCACACTGATGCAAATGAGAATGAAAATCAAGAGATTTATCTTCTGTTCCAGCACAGGTTGAACTTTATTACAATTCTGTCAGACAAGAAAGTAACAGCCAGACTGTTACTGTTGAATAATATTTCTACCTCTAGAAACATTTAAAAACACCACCACAGAAAGAGAACCCCCAGAATATCAGATAAGTGTAACTTTTCTAACAGTAGTACTAGTTATTTGGATAAGGCAAATTATGAAGTAAACTCTTGCAAGATTGAAAGGTACTTATGAACTTCTCTGAAACTAGAAATATGTTAGCACGAGAAACTAATTTTTGAAGGCAGAAATTACAACTACTTTGGTAAAGATGTATGGTGTATTTTGTAGTCTCGGAATTGCACTCCTGACTGACAGAATAAACATATGCAGGAAGAAGAGTTTGGGCGCCAGAAATCTTGTTTGTCCCCCTCTTCCAACTGTATTAGTTTCTCTGATAAAATATATGTTCCCTACAGGCACTTCTCTAGTTTCCCTAAATAATCTCAACTCTACCATCATTAAGCACTCTACAAAACCACAAACCATGACTATTTTCCTTTCAAATTTTCTTAGGTATTTAATTTTCCTCACTGAAAACAATTTTCCAGTAAAGAACTTTTTTTGAACTCCTTAAAACAAAATATATTTTAAAATACCACAACTACAAATATTTCATGGTTAGATCTTGAATAACCATGTAGCTTAACATAAGTTTTAACTAACTTCCAATGCCTAAAAACTGCTCCTTTGTTTGTGTTTGCTTTTGGCGTTAATAAAATTACTGCTTTATATTTGCTTGCAGTTTCAGTATCTGTGACTTATCATACCACCAGATGCACACCCACAATTTACTAACAATGCAATTTATGTATCATGAAACTTCCAGAAGCATCTAGATTATCCAGAAAAATATGTAACACATAATAAAAACCATCACACTCATAACTGCCTCAAAGTAAAATACAGATGTACCATGTCATCAGGCTATATTCTGCCACATTAGTGTTTGTACAGAAATATGAGTGGACATTGCAGCTGTGCAAGGAAAGAGGTATTGTGCAGATGCTAAGGAAATGCCCTTCTACTGGACCAGCAACTGGGAAATGAATTGATTACATCTATATCAATCAAGTGGTGTCACAGAAATAAAATCATGATAATGGGTCTGGTCTTATCATAGGATCAATGCTGCCTGTTTTGAAATGTCTTCTGCATCACCTTGTGGCCTCAGCACTTACATAGCAGCAAAAAGCCATTATTTGCTCTATTTCAGTGACATTTACTCTTTCTCCCCATCTGTTCAGATGTCCATTCTTTGATAGCTCTAGTATATCATGTTTTTCATACACTGGCAGTTATATATGCTACCATTTTAGGCCATTTGGGTGCTTTGAGTGAGAGATACTTTTTCTTCCTTCTCTCTAAACATCATCATTGCTAAAATTCTGTTGCTGTTATTATACAACTGCATTTTCTTTATCCAGTTGTAGGCTCCATGAAATCACACCAGTGCAGTGCCATATCTGGATGAGGTGCAAAAGCCTTCTTAGCACTAAAACACTGCAGGTCCCCAATGTAAGATATGGAAATTTAAATAAGTTCAAAAAAAGCAATATGAGTAGTTACTAAAAGGCACAGAAGCTCTTGGAAATGCTATTAGTAAGTTACTTCATTAGACTCATGGGTTTGTGCTACTGGAAAACAAAAGCTAAGCGCAATTATCGCAGGAAGGGTGCAACTCTACACAGACATTAGGGAGTGTACGCACAGTACATAGGAAGGATGCAGCATATCTAAGGAAAGCTGTGAAAGTCAGTTGAAAGCTGGCCTTTAACTGTACTGTTCAAGGATAACATAAAGGGTTAAAGATAGGTTTGGAATTCCTTAGATTCCAAGGAATCTTTTTTCCATGTCAAAACAGGAGGAACATGGATTTTCCACTGAAGCTTGTTACAGTACAGCATCATCTTCCAACCTCATATCTGAAGCCCTACAGAAGCCACATACAAACCTAGTTATTACAGATATTACTCTTTAACTATAGCTTAAAATTAAAGCATTATCATCTGCCAAAGAGTAACTTGAAAGACAAAACATTTCTCAAATGTTCAGAATAGCATTTTAACTATAGTAAAATGACTGTTTTACTAGAATAATTACTAGTAGTAACACTCCATTCATACAATTACAGGTGGTTTATTAAAAAAAAAAAAAAAAAAAAAGTCGATGTTTTGTAGGCTCTACAATTTTTTTTCTGGCACTGGCAAATTGCTTATGTGGTTTCTATTATTTAAATTCAAAAGGCTAAGCCTTTGGGAGGAAAAAAAAATGAAAAAGTGCAGCAAAAAAAAAAAAAAAAGATTGCAATTTACTCAGTAGAAATCTAAAACACCAGGTGCAGAGGAGAGACAAACAGTTTTCAGATTTTTATTTATTTATTTATGCCAAAACTTGCCTTCATGCAGCACAAAAGCTTGCCTTGAATGAAAAATGACATCAGCAACGTAGCTGCTGCTGCTCCAGGGAAAGAACCACATGAAGGATGCTGTCAGAGATGGTTACAGCCACTGTAGCCACCACAAACACCCTCAAAGCCGGTTCTGTTTCTGTAGATTAAGAACTTCCTACAAGACACCATTTTTACTGTCTTGAATTCAACTCCCTAGCTACACTGATCAACTGCTGGTGAAATATGAGAGATCAAGATGTGCAGTGCAGAATGCACACACTAGACCTGGAGTTAACAGCATAGACAGTTGGTTTGCCCACTGCCTGTATGTCTTACCACACAGTGAAACTATAACATGATATGAGACAATGTCAAATCAACACAACCAAGAGAATGGATTGTTGAAAGACTGTTAATATTACGTTTTTGTTTCCTTCTTTTTTTTATGTTTAAGTAATAATAAATGCTTGATTACATAAATACATTCATTTTGTTGTATGTTTTTACATGCAGCCCAAGAAAATTTTTCACTCCATATGGTCCAAAGAACCCAAAAGTTCAGACACCCATGCAGCGGATTTTATCTGCAGCTTACATAGATCACTTCGAGAAGCACAAGTAGCTTTCATTAATGAAAATTAAATATACTGGTAATATATTCTATTTACAGTTCACAAGTTACAAGTGCTGCAGTGAAGCAATGGCAAAAGTGACGATCTCTTTACCAGCACGTTCCTATCTCTCTTGGTAAGGCAATGTTCCTCTGGTGGGACAGTGCCTCTTTTCTGAGGCAGCCAAGCATGAGCATGTGCCCAGGGCCAGACTGGTCTGCCCACCTCAAAGAGCCACCGGGTGCTATTACTAGCTGTTTCAGGCTGCATTCACCCTGTGGGTTGTTTACGCCTGCTTTACACTTGTATTTTCTTCTCAATTACGTCCCTTCTTCAAAGAAACACCTGAAGATAAGCAATGTCTGTCCACATTAGGAAGCATCCACACAGAGCTTGGGAAAAATGTTTTCCCAAATCACAATCACAGACTATTTTTCTATAGTTTAAAAACTCGGAAGACCTGTTGAGCTCAACCATCACCAGTGAGACACAGTTCCATATTCAGTGGTCCACTTATAAATGTCATGCAAAACACAACAATATTCATAAAGCAAGATGCATGTTCTACTATAGAGCGCGCACACACACACACACACACACACACACACACACAAACAACTAGGTTGACCTCTTCTGTACCAAAATGATTAGCATAAGGTGAGCTTTCATTAAAAAATGGCACTGAATATATAATGAGTTTCTAGTTACAGGATTTTTTTAATTATTTTTTATTTTTTTTAATTCAAATAAGCAGGCAGGTGGAGCCACACAGTTGCTTAGTGTTTTCTGTGTCTTAATTTGTCTTACTAAGCAACGACAAAAACTCATGGAACTATTCGCAAAGACTGCAAAGTTATCAGAGTAACTACAAGATTTATGGTTGAATGCAAGGCAGGAGGATTGCTGCAACTCTAGCATATCACTGTCATTTCTTCTGTCAATCAGTGTAACAAACAGAACAATAATTTGTTTTTAGAAACAGTTATTTTCTGTGCTAGATAAGTAGATACTTCCCCCGCTTTTTTTTCCCCAGTTTGTTGTTTTCTTTCACAAACTAGTCCTTCTGTCTTCTATGAATGACCTTCATGAACTACCCTATGAAAGAAATATGATCAGAGAACCAACAGAGATTTGAAAAATGTTTATGTATGGATTTGAATGTGCACAAATTCACACAGACAGGAACATTCATATTACTGCATATATGCTGCAGTATAACCAACTGATATTTCAAATAGTACAACAGCCACTATGGAAGTGCATTTAATAGCACTCATGGGAAATACTGAATTTGACGCTTATTACAAAGCAGCTTGCTGAGAAATATGATCACTTCCTACTTCTTTTCCAAACGGAATGATACAAAATTGGAGCCACTGGAGAGGTGTTTCCTGTATACTGACAGGCTGAACGCTTATTAAAACAATCTTATCAGAGGATTTTTCAGTAAAATGTGTAGATATACTCACATAATATAATGTAAATTCAGAAGAAGCACTAACTAGGTGGTAAATACTTGAGGATTTGGGTGCATTTAAAACAATTTAACCACATCTGCACAATTTTTATCTCCTACCTGCCTGATCAAATCAGCTGCTCATTCAGCATTCCCACGAGAGACATTTTATCATTTCAAATCACTAAACAGCTTCATGTCACCTTTTTCATCTGGAAAGTTCCAAATGTTAAACATCTTCTTCAAGAGAGTACACAAAACAAAAAACGTGTTTTCTCTTGGGAGCACAGCAAGAAATTCAGATGTATATATAAAAAAAAAAAAAAAAAAAAACCTCACAAATTTAAGTGGCATAATCTTACAGTCTTATAGAGCTAAACTACATAGAATGAAATACAGTATCCCAAATGAAGCAGAATTTTATAATTTTCAATCAAGACAGAAATTACTCCTTTAACCCCACAGAAGCACAACTTCCCTGGTGACACTAAAGTCATTGTTGCTTTTTTTCTTGTTAGTTTTTTTCTCCTCCTCTTATTACAGTGATTAATATTGCTAAACTGCGGATATTAATACATGTACATTCATGTTGCATACTACTCAGATCAAGAACTACTAAACTACCAGCTTTTTGAATCATTAGGATATGAGCACAGTTCAAATTCGATTACAAAATAACAGGAACCTTGTATTAGGTATAATAATAACAACAATAACAGGAATGGCTTGTGTTGGAAAGGACCTTAAAGATCATCTCGTTCCAATCCCCCTGATGTCAGAGGGTAGACAACCACTAAATCCTGTACTAGGTCAGGTTGCTCAGGGCCCCACCCAACCTGGTCTTGAACACGTCCTGGTATGGAGCATTGACAACCTATTCTAGCACCTCACCAACCAAGGAGTTAATAAAAAAAATTACCTGCTAACATTTAATATAAAACTTCTCTCTTTTAGTTAAATTCATTCCCCATTGTCTTATCGCTATCAGACTGGGAAAAAGTCAGTTTTCCTCCTGTTAATAAGCTCTCTTTAAGTACTGGAAGACCTCAGTGAGGTCTCCCTAGAGTCTTCTCCAATCTGAACAAGCCCCGATGCCTCAGCCTTTCTTCATAGGAGAGGCACTCCAGCCCTATGATGGTCACTGTGACCCTCCTCTTGACTCACTGCAACAGCTACACTTCTTTCTTATGCTGGGGGCCCAAGACCTTGACACAGTATTCCAAAAGAGGTTTCACAAGGCTAGAGTAGAGGGGACCAATCACCTCTCTTGATCTTCTGGCCACCTCTCTTCTGACGCAGCCCAGGGTACTGTTGGCCTTTCAGGCAGCAAGCATGTACTGCTGGCTCATGTCCAGCTTTTTGTCCACCAGGACTCCCAGGTCTTTCTCCACAGGGCTGTTCTCAAGGACTTCTTCTCCCAGTCTATACAAATATCTGCGATTGCTCTGATCCAAGCGCAGAACCTTGTACTCAACCTCATTGGACCTTATCAGTTTCATGTCGGCCCACTATTTAACCTTGTTGTGAGCACTCTGGATGGCATTCTTTCCATCTGCTGAATTAACTGCACCACTCACCTTGGTTCTGTCCATAAACTTGCTGAGAGTGCACTCAATTCCACTGTCTATGTTACTGATACTTATATTAAAAAAGCACCAGTCCCAAGATGGACCTCTGGGTGACACCATTCATTACCAGCCTCCATCTGAACAAAGAGTCATTAACAACAACCCCCGGTTGTGATCATCCAACCAATTCTTCAGACAGCAAACAGTCCAGCCTTTAACTCCAATTTAGAGATAAGGATACGGTATGGAACCATGTCAAAGGCTTTGCACAATTCTAGGTGAATTACATTAGTTGTCCTTCCTTTGTCTGCTTGTCTTGCTTTTACATAGTTTCTCAGGTTTGTCTAATATCTGGACCAGGAAGTAATCCTCAACGCACTCCAGGAGTCTACTGGATTGCTTGCAGCCTATTGTGCTGCTTTCCCAGCAGACATCCAAGTGGTTGAAATCCCTCACTGGGAGGACTGTTCATGTTATCTTCTTGGAGGAGCCCTGCCAATTTCATTTTGGACACATTTGAGGTTTTTCCCTGCTGCTTCCTGAAGTGACAACTCTCCACAGTCTTTCTCTGTCACTTAGAAGTCCTTCCACTTCCACCATCAAATCCAGCTAAAAGCTCTGCTGAACAGTCCAGCCAGCTTGCTTCCCAGAACATTCTTGCCCCCACCTGGTCAGTTGCTTCCTATCCAGCATCAATTTGTCCAGTCTCTTATAGGCGTGTCCAAGATCACAGAACCCAAAGACCTAAGCATAGCACCCTTCACACAGCCAGTCATTTAACTGTCCCATTCTCCTCCTCCTTCCCAGATCCAAGCCCCCAAAACAGTTTAATTTCCACATAGACAAATAATGAAATCATACTGTGTTTCAAGTATATTTTCTAAATATCTGAATATCCGTGGGAATAGAGGAAATTACTTTTTAGAAGATTGACTAAATCACTCTGACAAAGTAGAATTATTAGTCATTTGATTTAGAAGAACATTTACAACAATTCTGTGTCCTGTCATTTATCAGTATAAAATCAGTCTTGAATAAGATGCATAGTGATACAATGAGGAGCTATGATATATCAAAGACAATCCCCTGACCTGCTGTTCTCAAAAGCACTAAAATGCTGATATGTTTCCAAATATTCAAAACATCAAAAGCTTGGTGGTTCTTTTTGATCAGAAGCCCTGCCATACTTCCCATTTTGCAAGCTTCTCCCTCATGAATTACCTGTTGCAGTTTCAGTAATATTGTTCTAACAGCCATGTCTTTTAACAGCTTGTTCAAGTGTGCCTTCCATCTGACCATTAAACTTCAAATGTTAAAACATCCTCATTTACCAGAAACAGGTGAAGTGTTTTCTCTGAATTCAGAGTTGCTGTGCTATGTGAGGTTTTTGTATTATCAGAATTTAATTACTGGAATCACTATTGCTGAAATTCCTACTGTAGTCCAGATTACTTTTTGCTAGTCCTTAACCTTGTCTGACTTTTTTTTTTTTCTTTTTTTTTGTCTTTGTCTACAGAGAATGGCTCTATTTCAGTAAAAAGTGAGAAGAATGAAGAAAAGCTTACCTCTTATTTCCATTTTAATACCCCACTTTTCTGAAACAAAAGCATACGAATACTGCACAAGTATTATTTTTCCCAAGAAATCGTCTTCTACTTGTATCTAGCTCCAGCTTTGTAGGATTTTTTAAATGAATGGGTAAGACAGGTGTGTAATGAATATATTGGAAAAACATCACCTCTGTTTGCTGTGGAAAGATGACTGTTTCACCTTCCACATGTCCAAACCCCTGGTGTCCTTCCTATAGCTGATACATCACAGATAATTCCACAGTATTTACTCTTGAATTAGGCAACCTATTTTGAAGAACTCGATTCTGTTTTTGCCTCACAGTTAAAAACAGTTGATTCTGTTACTTGAAATAGCAGAAAAGTGGATCGTTTCCCAAACAGCACTCTTCCCATTCTGGTGTCATGAGATTTTACCAGTCTCATGTCTCTTCTTTATTATCTAGAGAAGCATCCACAATTATCTATTGTTATCTGTGATTTATGTTGAATTACAGTGAGACAGTTTACAATAGGTTGATCTTTCTGGTATTATTCAGATATCTTCTTGTGTAATAAGCTTGATGGAAGCTTTAATGTCCACAGAGAAGCTTTTTACTGCTGATGGTTAGCAGCAATATCTATTAGCCAAGATATCTTGGCACTTTATGGTATGCCTACGAATGATATGCAACATTAAAATATCCGTTATTCATTCCTCTGTCATATATAATTTCCCTCTTCTCAAAAGGAGAATAATGAATAAAGCTCCATATTAGATTTCCCTTCACTTTCAAAGTTGCAGTCAGGTAATTCTTCTGCCCACTGGTGTGCTGTAACATTCTGCCTCGCAGAAGTGAAAACATAGGTTGGCAGGTTGTTATGGCTATAAAGCGTGACAAATTGTAGAGGTTGGGGTGACATTTGTCAGCTATCGCCTAACTTGAAAGCAGAAACTTCAGCCTTCCTGAATCAACTTAATACTTTTTAGCTGCAGTTAGCACTCTGACACGTAAGTCAGATATTTTTTTAATTTACCTTCTTCAAGTCATATTCTCACTGGAGTGGTACAAAAGATACACCAGAACAGGAAAAGCTTGTAACACTTCCTTCTAGTGAGTAGTTAGTTTTGCTCTTTTTCAGAGCACAGTAGGATCTGTAGAAGGCATCTACAACAGTGCAACAGCGAACCGAAAAACAGATAGGAGAATCCAGCCTTCCCATTGAGATGCTCCTAACTCCCAGAAAATTCCTTCAGGTAGTTTTGAACCGTCTACTTTCCTTTTATGTGTACTGTTTATGGCAGAAATACTCATGTCTGTTTTACAAAGAAAGAGGATTTCAGTCTATCCTTTCCATGCACATCTCCTTTTTGAAGGATATGTGCTCAAATAAGTGTTCTCAAAATCCTCAGGAAATTACAGTCTTAACAACCGAGACCTAGCCTATTTGTAATTTACTTCCTAATAAATGGCCAAGTTCATTCTACTGCTTATAGTTAAATAAATATTCAATTTTATCCCTCTACCTAAGAGTTTTCTTTGCAAAGCACAGACCCTAACTTTCATAGGCACTGAAATTCCCCTTTAGCGCACTTAGTTGGAAGTCCTGGTTCCACAGAAACACATGTGGATGTTTCTTCCTCTTTCTGAAAGGGTTTCATCAGCATCTCACCGTCGAACTACTTATTCCATAGATGATATATACTATGATGATCCTTGGCCACTGTTTTCTTCCAAGATATCTTTCACTTATAAAAGTTTCTGGTCCAAACTGGTATGTTCTTCATAAAATAAATTATCTTTTGAGACACTTCTCCTGTTGAGATAAACTCCTGCTGCTTCAGTTACTAATTTGACTTCAACAAACAGTTGTTTCAAAGGACATCACACTCCTGCCAGCACTTTGTTCACCAACTTATTATCCTGCTTTGTATCTTTCAAGCTTATTAACACCAATTTGCTGAAATTATTTTTCACATATCAATTATATATTTTGTAGTCTCGGCAGGACCAAACAAAACACACTTGATACAACAGAGAAACACGCGTAAAGCAAGAAAGTACTTCAAAAAAACGTGTACTTTCTGTCTCCAATCAGGATTTCTAACTAATAAAAGATGAGGTGGTCCTTTTGGCACTTTTCCTGTTCTTGATGGCTGCCTGTAAAGTTCATTATCAGAGAAATTATGCAAATGAGACCTCAAGATATATATCACTGTTGGAGATGGAGCTCAGCTTTCTGTTCCAAGTTATTCCCAAGAATCAGTGCTGTACAAAATGCTTCAATTGTTTCTTCCATGAGCTCTTTGTCAGTATGTCATTTACAAATTCCACATTTGATTTCATAAGCTCAAACTGGTAATGTTTACTGTGTTCTCCTAATGGGTAATGTCAATCTGTCCAGTAGTTTATTTTTATATATGTATCCTTCTTTACATAGTGGAAATGATGTTTTTAGAGGGGTTGGATTTCCCCTTGTTTTTCCTCTCCAGAAGATGCATTAAAAAGAAGTTTAAATGTTTTCAGTTTACTGCTTCTAAGCAGCTCTAACTTGCCAATTATAACTTTCCCTGCTACTTATTTTTTTTTCCACCAATATGATAGAGAAGTAAGTTAGATATTTTAACCCCAGCACGGTAAGCAACTCCTGATCCAGTTTTGCCAACTTACATTCAAATGAGTTGCTTCCATATTTGACCAAAGTCAACTGTGCTTTCTGCAATCTGTTCTCAAAACAGCAAGAGTATCACTGGTATGTCTTAACCATGCCCCACTTAGCCTCTACGAAGGTTCTCTGCGTTCCACCTGAAATATCTCTGTCCTATCTCTCTTGCAGTAATTGAATGACCTTCCCTGGGCTGGTCAGCTTACATTGATAGAGAGGGGCAAAAGACACTGAAATCACACACAGAATCACACGCAGAATTATCGAGGTTGGAAAAGACCTAGAAGATCATCCAGTCCAACCATTACCAATACTTCCCAGCTAAATCATACCCCTCAACGCAACATCCAAACGTTTCTTGAACACTCCCATGGTCAGTGACTCCACCACCTCCCTGGGCAGTACATTCCAATGCCTGACTACCCTTTCCGAGTAGTAATACTTCCTAATGTCCAGCCTGAACCTCCCCTGGCGCAGCTTGAAACCATTCCCTCTAGTTCTATCACTGATTACACGAGAGAAGAGGCCAACCCCCAGCTCACCACAACCTCCCTTCAGGAAGTTATAGAGAGCTATAAGGTCTCCCCTGAGCCTCCTCTTCTCCAGGCTGAACAATCCCAGCTCCCTCAATCAACTCTTTCCCCTTCATAATTTCCAATAACATTAAAACCAGAATCAAAATGAAATTAAAACAGTTTGCAAAGCTTGCATAAGCTCAACACAGACTAACCTTCACTGCACAGGTTCTGCTGAATAGCCATCAACCTTAACCTCTGCTACAGATCCTTAAATGATAAGAAATTAAAGAAAACACAAAAGGATTCTTGTATATAGTTTGGTTGGAGGGAAAGTAAGTTAAGTTTCCTGGCTCACATGGAGGTGGAAAGGTATCATCTCCTGGAGTCATACAAACCACCATGGAGGAGATTCTGCTTCCTGTTTATTTCCTGTAATTACAGGAGATGTTGCCCCTCATATTCCTATATGATAACCATAGTCTCTCTTCGAGGTAGAACGATGGCTCTGGGTTTCTACTGCTCACCATCTTTCTTCAGGGTAGGCTGAGCCTCTGACAATGGTTAAAAACTAGTGCAGGGCAAGAGATCAGTTTTGTGCTGCCTATGTGGCATCTCACTGTGGAGCCACAGATCCCTTCAGATACACAGTAGGAGCTGTTGCCTTTGTAGAGGCAAGACAACACTGATCGGATAATCAGTGATTCAACAAACAGTGACTCCTGTCACCTGCTGTGCACTGGCTCCTGCTATGTGGAAGTTACCAGGAAGCAGGAGTCATTGATCACGCAGGAGTAAAGTAACTGAAGCAGCTGCCTGGCACACTCCTGCTTTTGTGTCAGGTGCAGTTTCTGAGCCACCCTGTCCCTCATTCACTGTAAGTCACTGTTCAGAAAATAGAAAAAGCAGCAGCAAAGTATATTCCCCAGTATGAGCGCTGGGGAGATACAACCCAGCACTCAATTACAAGTATTACATGCACAGCTTAGTCTCAGCAGTGGCCACACACTTTATCTGGAGAAAATGATGGACTCCACTGAAGCCCAGGAAATATTTATGTTCCAGAAGAATAAGAGTGAGGACCAAAATACATTCATTAAAATTCTAAGTGCTATCCCAGCTTTGCGAACACAAAATCACAGCACAGAAAATATTTTGCCCCATACATGATAAAGTTATTTGCTTTTAGCCTTCAACTGTTTGGTGAGGAAACTGATGACACAACATTGAAATTTGTGATCTGAAGAAGACAGCAATACAGACAGAAGATACATAAAGAGATTAGCTTCAAGAGTTTATCGTATAAAGGACGTAAATCTTTTGACATGAAAATTATCAGCAATGGTTATATTTGGAACACATCCAGCCTTTAAACTCAACAACATAGTCTAGATTTTCTATTGCTCTCTAAAGTAGAAATACAAATTTTTTATTTCTAGAAAACGATTAAGATGTCTGCCTATATAGTCTCAGATTTATCTCATTCTTATTCATTTCATTTTGCATTGGGTAATTTAGGTCTTCAGAGAATATTTTTGTTAGAAACATTGAGGTTTTGCCAATGGGGCCAAAGTTTCTAGCCTTTTTTCCATTAAAAAAAGAAAAAAGAAAAAAGAAAATACAAAGTAATCAACTGATTATTGGTGGTAATGGATAATGCAGCAATGAGTTAATTCTGAAGGAAGTGTGGACTGCAGCGCTACCTTTCTCATTCTTTCTAAATCACATTTGCCATTACCAGTGTATCTGTCCCAAAGCCTCCAGGCTCACCTTAAAATGGCAGGCGTACCACAGCAGTGAAGGGGGACAAATGGGGACAGCCTTTTTTTCTTAAGTGATGCCGTAATGAGGCACACAGACAACTCTAATGCCACTAAAATGTTAATGTCCTAAATGTCCTAATGTCCTAATGTCCTAATGTTAATGTCCTAAAAAATGTGATTATTACAGTGGTATCGTCACCATTATAACTGAAGCAAGGAATTTTTCAGTGGAAACAAATTACAGTATCTGGCATTGCGTTATAATTATAAATAGGGAAACTATTGTTCTGGTTCTTATCTGTTTATGCTTTCTTTAAAGATTTTTGTCAAATCCTATGAAATCTCAGAAGATAATGTCCAAGTGGGAAAATGAATATAGCAGGTAGGAATTCAGCAGCATATCTTTCTAGACAACACAAAGATTAAGGTACACAAGATGCAATAGACAACATGACTCTAAGGTCAAATACATGAAAGAGAAGCTTCCCCTGAAGTTATTAAGGTACAGTATATATCATTAAAACAGTAAGACATTAACTGATAATATTAAAAATAACTGTTTTGAAAACAACAAATACTCACAGTTAGTGCTCTATGGAAATAATTCTCTGTGGTTGTCTTCTTTGAGTTAGGATTTAGTCCATTACACAAAGAAGTCATTAAAAAGCACCATACAGATTACTTCTGCTATTCATGTGCCATCAAAAGGAGGATGTTGACGGTGCACTAAAATATACAAACATTTTTCATTGATACCCTCTGCATGTTAACTGAGATTTCTACTGCAATGCCCCAAATCACCTGTGTCTACAGAAAACTCAAATTGTGAAACACCACATCTGTATGCACTTTCTACAAAAACTGTATAATTTGAATGATACACAACTGGGACCATAGCTAAATGCACATCCTTTCAAAATGCAGAAGCATTGTGTCCAACTGAGCAATTGTACTCACATATGGTTTTTCTGGTGAATATGTAGCACTGTTACTTACTACTTGCAGTACTGTTATTCTGAGAGATTGTATTGTTTCAGTATATTCCTTTACTTGTTTAATCCATGTATTTCAAGATTCTTAAATCATATCTTCATCAAATTATTTCAAGATTGCTAGTATATAGATATCTAAAGTAATTTACTTTTCAAATATATTTCTTTATAATATTAAAAAAGCTAAACTAAGTCCCCAGTAATGCATACATTACAAATTTAAATCCAAGTCATCTACCACACTAGATCTACCGTGCAATTTGTCCATCAGCATATTTTAAAAATAAAAATTCTAGGTTTGCCTCCTTTCAGCAATCCAGAAATTATAGCTCTGAAACCCTGAAGAAAAAAAAGATTCCTTACAAGTGACTCATAACCAGAAAAATGTATAGATTTTTCAATTCGAAGGAAGCATAAAAAATCCCCACAGTAATGCAATTGCAAATGCTAATTGCATTCCAGAAAATTGCTTTACATTCATCAAACAACAATCAATGGAAGATACTACTATCTTCTTTTATTGTAGTTATGCAGTTCTCAGCAATATAGATAAGGTAGTGTAGACAGTTATAATCTTCCTTATTCTTATTTTCTGGGGCTTATAACTTACAACAAAAATTTATGCTGAAATTTACCAACTCAGCCCAAGAGTCTTTCTTTTTAATTGAAAAATGAGCTGCAGCATGTATTGGAGAGACAGAGCAAGACTAAGACAAATATTCCTATTCAAATATCTAAACTAATTCAATCTATCATCAGATGAGAATAAGTTACTCCACTCTCAAAACTTCAAAGGTGCTGTTCATTCAGATCCCTTGTGAAAACAGCAGTCTTCTATTTTAAATATTCTTTTATTTGTTTTACTTATAAATCAAGATCACAAAGTAAGGAGCAGTGATTTGGAGGATGTATTTAGAATTGTTAACCATGTCAGCACACTGTGTAACACACCAGTATGTGTTACAGTTTAGCATCCCTGCGTGTATGTATGATGTTCACAGACACATTTTTTCAATTTTGTATTCATCCACATGTACATATATGCATATATAATATATGCACAGATAAAAAGACTGCACAGTATTTTTGTTTCTGAATGTCATTTTAATTCCAAGGGTCTCTGATATCTATATTTCAGTCCCAAATGGATCCTGATCCATCGGAGCCCACTGTGTAACAATGGAAATGATTCACCATAACAGTCACTTTTTCAAGTGAAAACAATTGCAGAATGGAATAGCAGAGCCCAGGCAAAGCTCAGCTGCACGACTGAGGTTAAAACAATAGATCGTCATCATCATCATCAAGAAGATAAAGAAAACATGTTAAAAGGGAATGAAAATTAGTACACATGGTCTCAGATCTTTCCTTCCACTTTTACCAAAACAGATCCTCATAACTATTGTGATATTTAAAGAAGGTAATAGTTCAAGGGAATGTTTCATGTTTTTGATCTTTTTTTTACTGCTTGAATTACAAAATCTATACAGATAGCAGTATACATATAGGGAAAGTGCTTCACTAGATACCACTAGGGATACAGGAGAGTTCAGGTATCTGCAAACATTGGCCAACAAATACTCTAAGTGCTTCAGAATAGTAATTATGCAGTAAAGATGTAGTTGGCAGGATTTTTTTTTTTCCTATTGCTGAGACCTTAAGGCCTTTTTTTATCTGCTGTATAGTGAGTACGCTACCTAAAAAGCAATAAGTAAAGCTCTGTTTTGGGAATACAAAATCACAGAATCATAGAATGTCTTGGGTTGGAAGGGACCTCAAGGATCATCAAGCTCCAACCCCCCTGCCACAGGCAGGGCTGCCAACCTCCAGATTTAATACTAGACCAGGCTGCCCAGGGCCCCATCCAATCTCGCCTTGCACACCTCCAGGGATGGGGAATCCACAGCCTCTCTGGGACACCTGTTCCAGTGTCTCACCACCTTCACAATAAAGAATTTCTTCCTAATATCTAGTCTAAATCTACCCTCATCCAGTTTAGAACCATCTCCCCTCAGATTGCTACTTGCCCTTATAAAAAGTCCCTCCCCAGCTTTCCTGTAGACCCCCTTTAGGTACTGGAATGCCGCTATAAGATTTCCTCAGAGTTTTCTCCAGGCTGAAGAACCCCACCTCTCTCAGCCTGTCCTCATAGGGAGACTTCATACTTCACTCTCTCATCATTCCATGCCAGTTTGTGTGCCAGTCTGATGATGCATTTATTCAAGTTGCTAAATTAAAAATAATGAGTGATCTGGAAAACTGAAATACATGATTTTCTACAAAGTAGTAAGCTAAACAACCCCAAAAAGACATACTGTAAGTTCCACGGCAAACAAGAGGAAGGACCACCAAGGCATAGGATTAAGGTAGTGGGACAGAGAAGCATAATCTACCTCCAGGTTAGTTTTGAATTATTAGATTAACTCAGTTTTAATGAGTAATATGCACTCTGGAGTAAATTCACGATGTTTAACTGCTATCATTTGCAAGATGATAATCTAGTCTTAAATTGGCAAAATCTTTAAAGAACATATTTTCAGCTTGCATATATGAATAAAATATGGCATTTTAAATCCAGTTTCTAATAATTAATTTTAAAACTCGTGTGGGTTTGGATACTGAAAACTTACCAGTTGAACTTACGGTTAGTTGCCAAAACTAAAGATAAAATTGATAAAAGCTAGCATAAATGGACACTTGCACACAGTAAGAAATGTTGCATCTGTTTGCAACCCTTTTTTCCCTCTTGGAATTCATAGTCCAGTTTTGTCAAACAGCTCCTTCCAACACTGGCATTTATTTAGTCATCAGTTTATAATGTTTTCTATTAGCATAGACAGTTAAACATTCCCATCATTACACTTTCACACAACTGATATTTTCAGTTGTTAGTTTAAGTGTAGTTGTTAGTTATGAAATACTATCTTGCTATTTACATCTCACTTTAATTTCTTTTGAAGTGTTAAATAAAACCATATATGGTTCTTTCCTTCATAATGTAAAGGATCATTCCAACTTTGCTCCTGAGGTCTCTGCCAGAAAACGTCACTGTATACATATAAGACTGATGTTGCATTGGTATAAATGACTTCCAGATCTAGCTGAACTAGCTGAAATTCAAAATAGTATCTTTCAAAGACTGCTGCATGCATTAAAGGTCTAACCTGTTCTTTTTCCACTGTCTCTCACTGCAATTACGACTGATGTTTAGTTATAATCAAAGACTACCATCTAACACAAGCAATAAAAACAATCAATACTGCATCAATTCTTTAATAGCAGCTATAATGTAACCAATACAATCAATTTAGTTTATTTTATAAAATGCTTCAACACTACAATAGAATACAATACCCTAATACACATTTGTCTATGGAAACTCTAGTTCTGTCACTTGAGACTTAGTCTCTGTAGTAAGGTTTCCTAACTACACATTCGCACCATAAACTCTCACTTTAATTAAGAAAATAAAATATTCTCACTCCCTCATCATTTATTTACTCATTTCCAAATGCTTTCTTTTGCACCTCAGTGTTCCCATTATTAAAATAAAACACAATTCCCAAAGCACAGGTCTAAATGTCTTGTGATGCGTAGCCTCACAAAGAAATAGTCTAGAATTCAAAATAGTCAAGCTAAACAAAAGGATTTCTATAACCATGATACTTGCACAATATTTAAAATTACGAAATGCTGAAAATACCATCTGCTCAGCCTAGAAAAATATTTAAGACTCTGCTCCACTGAAAGCATGCAAGAACTCTCACTGTGGCTAAAATGTTCAAAAAATACTGCCAGTTATGGGCTACAGTACTTAACCTCATACAACACCCCTGCTGTCCACCGTAGGTCATTCACTTTCTACTATAACACTGTAGGGACCCATTTACAAATGCATAGCACACTGTTTATATTGGAAAGCTTCCTTTCTGTATCAGATATCTCAAAATTGTCCAGAATCCATTTCTCAGTGTTACAGAGCATTATTCCTTACAAATTTCACTATCATTAACAGAAAAAGAGAAGAGTTAAGGTGCATCTGCAAAGAAAGTTCTTGTAATGAATGCACCATGGAAAATCTGTTTATATAGAAATGATTTAAGGACAGCAGTACCCATGAATCTCAGCATTGCTTGCTCATGATCCCCATTTCATACTGCTTTTCCCAATGACTTTCAAATACAACATAGGTGGTACACTGAGGACCACTTTCAGAATCTTAAGATACATACACGTATCATCCCTCACCTACACAACAAGGAAAAACCCCTGCATATGAGGTGAAACATTAAAGGGGAGACAAAAAGCACACAGAAACTTAAATTGAAGTTGTTTGTGCATGCTTATTTTCTGAGGATGTTCCCCTAGCTCAGCAGGGAGAGATTTCCCCAACCCAGCTTGTTTACTTCACAGTCAGATGCAGCTGAACTGGCTTAACTAATTTAAAATATAAGAAGATGGTAAAATGCCAATTTATGGCACCAATCAGAAGTTGAATGGTACTGCCTTCAGTGAAGCTAGTTGATTTGGACGATGGTATCTGGGCCCTGTATTTGCTTTAACAGTTCTTTAGAAGTGAGATGTGGCAAATTCAGGTAACGGTTAAAGATCACTGCTACATATCTGACTGTTTCTAACCATCACTTGCATGAAAGGCTGGGACACAAAAGAACAGTTGAATTTAAAGGAAAAAAAAAAAAAAAAAGACTAATTTTTAAAGGAGACTGTAATTGACTAGTCAGGAAGCCTAGATTATGGCATTGTGCCATTGAAGAGGCTGCCATAAAGAAAAACACAATGGTTGAAAAACTTGGGTCAACAGGAACCTACAGGTGGGAGAGAGGAACAAGGATGTCACTGGCTGCCAGCATAAATACCAAAGCTTTTATCATGCAAACCATAATTAAAGGCTATGATTGGACTGTAGAAGGTGTGCTCATTGTACATTCCTTTGCAGAAACATAGAGGTGGGCATGGCCAACAAGTCCCTGCCACCCTGCCAGCACCAGGATCCAGGCGGAGAGGCATTTGGGGCACACCATCACAGAGTTTCACAACCTCCAGTTCTTGGTGTTCTTCGAATGTTTGAGGTTTGCATGAAACCCATTTAGACAGCTAGCCCCTTAAACCAGCAGTGCTCCTTACAGGTGGGATACTTTGTGAGCTGCATACACTTAGTTTTCTTTTTTAAGTCACATGACATTTTCCCACTTGTAATTTTGAAGCATTTGTTTCACTGGCCATTACCAAATATTTTGGGTAGCCACTGTGTTTCTAATTTCTTATCATGAGAAATACTCATGGTAATACTCAAATATTGCTCTTTCCATGTGTTCTTCACACACTGCTAATCTCAGAAAATTACTTGCCAAGTCTTTTGTAATTTAATGGCACATAGCCTAAGAACACACGATGAGCTAATTTCTTTTTCTCTCTTCACAGCTCCAACTGAAAAGGCCACTGGCAACCACAGCATCCTATACAAAACACTGTTGACTCCCTCCAGGTCATCTCTCCCCAGACTACTGCTCTGTTTGTCTGCTTGTCTGATCCAGGCAAAACAAGCGCTCAACCCTGTAAGAGGCCATGTTGTTGTACTTTTGTCTCAAAAATTTGCTGAAGATGGACTATTCCACGCCAGTCCTGTCCAGGGATGATTGAGCAATCCCTTTCTCTAAAGATTTGCTAACTGGAGGCAGCAAAAGGATAAGCACCTTGATGGCCAGGAGGAAACCTTTTGTCTGGACTCATCATCTCGAGGAGGAGAGCCATCTTGAGAGGTGGGGGGCGGGGGGGGGGGGGGGGGGGTACTCATATGACCCTTACCCAAGCCCCCAGGAATGTTATGTAGGAAGGAAAAAAACAGGATAAAAGGGCGCAGGAAAAATCATGAAGTAGCTTGAGGGAGAAGGTGAGAGAGAGAGACAGAGAGCGGGTTTACTGCCTTCAGATCCCTCGTTGCTGCTTTGCTGCCCTACTGTCTACAGACTCTCCCGGCCTTGCTGCACGAGACGCTGCTGCTTCTACTACCACCACCCGTACTGCTTGGCACCAGCCCGCTGCTCTCCGTTGACCAACGGATAACGGGACACTGCTGCATCGAGTTGGTGACTATCCCTGCTTACCACAACTCTTGCTTTTCTTCTTACCTTTTCTATTGCCTGTTTCCCCTTCCCCGACTCCCTAAAAGGCTAGGATTTGTAATAAACTGGTTGGACCAACATTTGAACCGTTGTTTCTTAATCTCACGCCGGGTATATTAAAAGAATCTCCTCTCACTCCTATTAATTGGAGCGAGACAAACCCTAATTCAGTCCCAAAGCAGGGGAAAGGTCCCAACATTAGAACTAGGAAGTATATTGGCTTCTGTAGCAACAAAGTCACTAACAGTGCAGGGTCAGGGAAATGCAGACCTCTCCTCTTTCAAGGCTGCTGTAGGGTACAGCAATAGTTATTGTTGTTTCTGACTAAGCAGGTCTGCTGTTTTCTGGCTAAGTGGAGTGCTTGGAGGCCAGCATGCTCCATAAGCTACCTTTTATGAATAGTAAATTTGAAGTGATTTATAAATAAATGCAGTCTCTACCTTCCTCCTCACACACAGTAAATAATTGTAGCTTTTGACTTATCTGTGCAAGAGACGAATTAAATTGAGAGTTTGATGCTGGAGGAAAATAAACCAAGCGGAGAATGCTAAGAATGACAAAAGCAAGCAAAGGAGAATACAATATCATTGTTGTTGACTAGCAGAAGACAAGCAAGTCTCTAGAGAATAATTCTTCATGCCGTGAGAAGATGTCAACTGAGAGCTGAGATACCTGAACTCTGCAGCAATGCGTATGCACTCCACTTCACCACCCTCAAGTGTAGCTCCCCAGCCCCACTGACAACCCCCAACCTGGGGCTCCCCACTCTGATCCCAGGCACAGGGCAACCAACACAGCCCAGGACCAGGAAACTGTACACTGACTGTTCTCAGACACCTCTTGTCTGTACCATCTGATGCCTTTACCTGGGAATCTGTGCCTGCATTACACATAATTTTTGAGAAAGGAGCAAATAGGTTATACTTCCCTCACTTCGTGATCTTGTTACTTTTGTAACAAATTTAAATGTAAATTTGTGTCAAATTTAATGATTAGCTTGTCAGTGTTTTATACCAAATTGTAATAATGTGGCACTGCTTTTAAGACTACGCAATCAACACCTGATTATTTTATTTCCTAGCAAAGCCACCTTGTTGCAGAAAAACTAAAACACAAACCTCCATTGTTGTGTCTGTCCACAAAAGCACAATGCATGTGTGCCGTCAGCCCTTGATGAAGTGGTAGTTAGTTAAAATTAGCCCCAAGAGCTATGGAGAATAACAACAACAACAAAAAAAGCAGACAAGAAGAAATGAAAAAATAAGCACACTTTTTGAGACCAATATGACCTTTAAAAGACAAAATCACCATTTGAAATCTAAAATCACCACCTTTAACTGCTTCTTTTGTTGTGATGAAATGACCCAAAGAAGGGAGGTTGTCCACTTCACAAGGGACCAACCTGAGACATAATGGGAAATCAGGCTTCTGCAAGCAGAATTGTTTGCTGAGTCCACCGTGAACAGGACAAATAGCAAGAGGGGCTTTAACTTCTGTGAGGGACTTTTAGATGGTGCAGGCAAATGATCAGATGCATATATGGGTGGATGTATAGATGCACAGGTTGTACGAATGAACACAATGAAATACTGTAACAGACTGCCTGCAAATATTACATGGTCTCCATCAAGAGACTATTGAGATCTTGCAAGTAAGACAGATGCAAACTATGCTGCTATCCAGGGA
The DNA here is from genome assembly GCA_030625065.1 of Alectoris magna. NCBI lineage: Eukaryota > Metazoa > Chordata > Aves > Galliformes > Phasianidae > Alectoris > Alectoris magna. Next base: position 61,969,002 of record CM060562.1, read on the forward strand.
CAGGAAGATTGACCAGATGAGGCTTCTCTTTTTCTACAGTTTTATGGAAATGAAAACTTTTGCATAGAATGATGTAGTTCATCCATTTGTAGTGATGCAACTGATGATGAAATGAGCTATGCAATGGAGAATCAAGACCAAGTACAAAGCATAAAGGGATGTAGATATCCCAGTCTATTTTAAATTCTCTGTTCACTGCATTTATCTGTGACAAGAAGTGGTTAATGACAAAATGTTAGCTTTGGTAACAGGGGAATACCTAGCTTTACTTTTGGAGCAACACAAAGAGATTGTATTAGCTCTCAGCTAACCCACGTGCATAAAGAAAGACAGCAGGAAGGAAAAGAAGGGGGAGAATCAACAAAACAGACATTCATAAAACTATTACAAGCAAATGGAGAAATTAATATGGAAATTACTAAATGTCACTAGGATAATACATGATCAAGTGAGAGGCTGCTGCTTCCTAGCAAGTACATGAATGATTAAAGTACTAGAAGCATATTCTTACAAAGGCTCTTTTACACAATTAGCATGAATAGAAAGTGTACGGGTAAGAAGTCCCTGTAAGGCCTTTAATTCCTATCTCCAATCCAATACTACTACTTTAAATAGAAGCATAGTTTTTCATATTTTAACTTTCACATAGTCAAAAGCAAAGAAAACAACATGGAGAACTGAAGAATTATAATAACTCTATCACTAGGGTGTGAGTAATGATTAACTGATAAATGTTCCCATATGATTAACACTAAAATATGAGATGGCTCAGGCAATGCCAATTGCTCATCCATGATTGTATTTATAAGACTGCTACTTTCCTCAACTGCCTAATAAAAATAGCTTCTTCAATGTACTGTTAGCAAAGCCAGAAAGTCTTTCAAAAAATTGCCACAGCGTTGGTTTTATTTGTTGTTTGTTTTCCTTTAGTAAGGTTTGGAACTGATATAAGAAAATCTTTTAAATGGCTAAAAATACAGAAGGCAGTAAGTTTTAGTTCTTTGTACAATTACTCATGCTGACTATAGACACACACACAAAAACCTGTTCCTTGGAAAAAAAAAAAAAAAAAAGACCCAAAACGTATATCATCATTCCTAAATAGAATTTAGATATGAATTTAATTCAAAAGCTTTTGATTCAGACAATCTTTACAACTTTTCTCATATATCAGATTCCATCTTTTCTGCTATAATAAAGAGACCCATAGTTTATAACTCTGCAATTCTCTAGCAGAGTAGAGCTCATTAATCAAAATAGTATTTTGATGGTCTCTGCAAATAAATGGGAATACAACTATTCTTATTATGGCTATGGTGCATGAAAACCTGCTCACAGAACAACTGAGAGTATTATTCATTTACAGTTTCTAATCAGATTTAGAATCTAGAATAGAAATCTGATGGTTTTTAATTGCTTTAAGCATCTTATTCCATTTTTCAAATTCCTGTAACACAACATTGAAATTATTGGCACTGTTCCATACCAATTCTTACATAATGAACTTCTTTTTATTACCAATTGCTTTGTACAGGAAAAATGTAACTCAGTAAAAGGATAGAAATGTGACTTCAAAATGTGTTCAGTTACAAGGGTTTTTTTTTGTTTTTTTTTTTTGGGGGGGGGGGGGGGGGGGGAGGAACAACAACAAAGCAAGAAAGTCAAACTCTGTTGGGTAAAGCTCAGCCTATTTCTCACACGCAAAACCAAACCATGCAAGAGAAGTAGTGCAGTTCCTCTGTGAGGGAAGAGAGAAGTCTCTGGGGTCATGCAGATCAACATGTACAATGATTTAGGGTTAAGCTCAGGTCTGGATCACCAGATCTCAATGGGGACATTGCAAGGATAAATTTGCTTGTGTACAAGGTCTCAGATGTTCACATGGGAAACCTTAATTTCCTTCAGAGATAAATAGCGGGAGCCTGAGTCCTGGTGGGAATAAATAGGGCATTGGCTTCTGTTAACCACATAAGCATGCTTAATATCTCCAAAGCAAAAATTTCTTTTCTTCTTGAGAAGAACACAATATTATGCAAGCATTCAAACCAAGCAACATATAACATCCAAGAATAACACTTGCAGAAACTACATCTGACCTCTAGTTATGCATTTGTTTATAACTTTCTAGTTTTAAATACAGAATTGTTTTAGTGATCCTCTCACTGCCAGAAATATTGCACCAAGAACTGATCATACTCACATAAAACTTTTTTTTTATAGTGCAGTTTTGTACTACACAGTCTCATGTAGCAAATAACTTAACCCTCTTCCTATTAAAATAATGGTATTTTTCCTCCTAATGCTTTCAGAAATGCTGAAGTTTAAAATTCTCTGCTAGATTAACTGTTAGCATCTTCCTTTAAAATGTGCAAGATGTGACATCTTCAGATTTCAAAGGAAAGGCAGAGGACTGGAATTGGGTCCAATTTTTGCCAGTACCATATGTACTTCATTCCTTGCTGCTCCTTTGAAATATCAGTGAATCATCACCAATAAGCTATAACCTTTAATTGTTTAAAATGTCGTTGGTTTGTTCTTAAACACCTTCTTCATTTCTAACCAAAGCAAGTAACAACTAACATGACTTATTGCATTATATTGTGTTTTGAATTATCAACCACATAAATAATTTGGCTATTCTGAAATGAGCAAGTAGGAAAGTAAAGACACTGCTGAGCTGTTTGCTAGCATTTCTCATAGCCTTCCGACTTTTAACGTCCCTTAAGAAACATGTTTTTTCTAGTTCTTCCATTTATTCCCTCACTCAATTTGTCTGCTGAAGCTCATTATTTCTCCTGCAACTTTCTCTCAGAATGAGTTAATCGTTCTGCATCAGTTTGGGCTGATTTGAAAATAAGCTCTACTGCAAAAATGCTGATGAAATTACTACTGCAAAACTTACCCAGCAGCGTCATTTCAGTGTGTACTATAAAGATAATCGGAGTTTGTCTGCATGACAAATTTGTATCAGGAAAGATTTACTGGATTTCAGATTATGGAGAAAGTCTACAAAATTCCTTTTCTGAACACTTCCACACTATTACATACATTTCTTTTTCATATGAAATTAAAAAAAAAAAAAAAAAAAAAAAAAAGATATTAAAAAAGGTAATAAACAGGTAATAAACATATATGCATGTCTACATAGGCTTGTAACAACACTTAGCCCCGGCCACTAATGGAATCGTCATATGTACTGTGCCATATTCATAAGCTTAAATCACTTATTTACCCATAATACCTACTTTGAATTTTACTTCCTAGAAATATCTGCATCAGCCTAGACAAGGTAAAAATGCTATAAAAGTGTAAAGACAAGGCACCACTTTCTATGCATTTGATGATTTTTTCCTCCCTCTTCCAATGCTTGCCAGGCACTTTCTTCTCTGATTCATGAACTCCTGACTCCCAACTCCTAACACTCATACTTTCTCTACATCTACGTTCTCTTCAAAAATGAAGAGAGCTTTTCTTCTCTGACCTGAACTTTTCACCTGATTATTTCGTTCTTCGCTGATTTTCCCATTTTTCCTTCTAATTTGCTGCGATCTTTGGCTCATCTTTTGAGAGTTCCCACTTGATCCCACTACAAGTGAAGTACTGCAAAACAGATTCCATTTTCATCCTATTCACTTTTTTTTCCAAATCAAGTTATTGCTTCAATAATTTCCATTTTCATTAAATAAATAAATAGAAACAACAGACAATGACTCAAGACAGCAGCGCTTCTATCTTCTCTTAATATAGTATATTTGAAATAGCTCCAAATACAATGTTGCTTTTTTTTTTTTTTTTTAATTATTACTTTTAGTATTCAAAATCTAACTTCCTCTACAATTCACAGTCCATCACACATTGGGTACCACATCAGATTTTCTGGTTTTGAAAAACATTAATCATGCAGCAGTAACTATATCTATCATCTTTTTAAAGTATCCTTCAGAACCACTAATTAAGATCATGCAAGTATCAAATTAAAATAAGAAAGAACAGTATTTTCCATAGTTCCATTTTTTTTTCAATTTTTGATCTATTTTTACTACAAAACTTCTAGCTGTAGCATTCACAAAAAGTTTCATTCTGAAGACAAATGTGGCATCATCTCCCTCCCACAGTAGTGAAAATCTTGCTCAGTAAAAAATGCACTTGTTTGACTTACATCCTTAAACTTTTTCTAATCTTGAGCATCTTAAGCATGTTAATAAGCTTAAGTACCCAAGTTGTTTTGATGATGTAAGTGACAATATCTTAAGTGTATGGTGATGATCCTGGTGTTCAAAGCTGCACATGCAAGTATTATGTAAACTGTGGTCAGGCTGCTTATCTACTGCAGAGCTCAAAGGATCTGTTTTGGAAACCTGCATTTTACACATTTCCTTGTAGCAGCTCACCAGCCATATTGGTCAATACTGTGTCCAGTTCTGGGCTCCCCAGTATAAAAAAGACAGGGATCTCTTGGAAAGAGTCCAGCGGAGGGCCACAAAGATGGTGAAGGGCCTGGAGCATCTCCCCTATGAGGAACGGCTAAGTGAACTGGGTCTGTTTAGCCTTGAGAAAAGAAGGCTGAGAGGGGATTTGATCCAGGTTTATAAATACCTGAGGTGTGGGGGCCATAGTGGTGAGGCTGGACTCATTTCAGTAGTGCGTGGAGACAAGACAAGGGGAAATGGGATGAAGCTAGGGCATAGGAAGTTCCGCACAAATGTGCGCAAGAACTTCTTTATGGTGAGGGTGATGGAGCATTGAAACAGGCTGCCCAGGGGGGCTGTGGAGTCTCCTTCTCTGGAGATATTCAAGATCCGCCTGGACGCCTACCTGTGCGACCTGCTGTAGGGAACCTGCTTTGGCAGGGGGGTTGGACTCGATGATCTCTGGAGGTCCCTTCCAACCCCTACAATTCTGTGATTCTGTGAATTACAAAATATTGGAAGCACACAAAAAAAGCACAAACAACAAAAAAAAGATTCATGAGTCCAGATTCCTTAAAACCACAGTGTTTAGCAATCTGATTCTTTCATTTACTACTTAATGTTTACTTTAGGCTACAGGCTATCGAGTAAAGATCAGCATTTTTTCTTCAGTTTCTCTAAACTGATGTAATCTGTGGAGATATTAAGGTTTTTTTTTTGCATTCTTTGTTATTTTACTCACATCATTTTATATCCGCCATGCAAGAGGCTGACTAAACTTGCATGCTGTAGACATGCAAGACTGAAAATTCTAATTACATGTAGCCACACACACACACACAAAAAAAAAAAAAAAAGGATGTTTGGTATAAGAGATTTTTTTTTAAAGTCAAGGTAACTTAAAAACTAATGGTGAACAGGGCAATACTGGTGAACTGCTAACTACAGACAGTATGTAGAATGTTAAACATTTGTGTAAGGGTTGTCTGCTGGGAGAAACGCATTAGTATGAGTAATGTAGACCTGTTTCTGCAAGATTATCATGGCAAAGGTTTTGCAGACATTTTTAATATGCATCATGTTAATTCCAAATAAGGCTTGCTTATTGATAGAGTAGAATAGCTTGGTCTCTCAGATATTGTAATACTGTCTAGGTCTCGCTATCTAGGTCTCACAGTCTTCTGGTGTGGCAGCCACTCCTCCCAGGTTCATCTCACCAGCAAACTTGCTGACAGGGCATTCTATCCCTTCATCTGGATCACTGATGATGTTGAACAAGATCAGACCCGGTACTGAACCCTAGGGAACACCACTAGCCACAGGCCTCCAACAAGACTGCATCACAGTTCACAATCCTCTGAGCTCTGCCAGTCAGCCAGATCTCAGTCCACCTCACTGTACATTGATCTATCCCGCATATCTCAGACTTATCTATGAGGATATAATGGGAGTCTTTTTTAGGAGCATTGCTGAAGTCAAAGTACACAATGTCCACTTCTCTCCATCTATCCAGACGGTCATGACATCATAGAAGGCTGCAAGGTTGGTCAAGCATGAATTTCCCTTGGTGAATTCATGGTGACTCCTCCTGATAAACTTCCATTTGCTTGGAAATAACATCCAGAATATACTGTTCTGTCACTTCCCCAGGAATGGAGATGAGACTGACTGGCCTGTAGTTTCCTAAGTCCACCTTTTTGAGGACTAGAGTAACACTGGCTTTCTTCCAGTCCTCAAGAACCTCTCACAGTATCCATGACCTTTTAAAGATGATAGAGAATGGCTTGATGATCACTTCTGACAGCTCACTAAGAACTCAGGGGTGTATTCCATCAGGGTCCAAGGATGCGTGTATGTGGAGTTACTCTAGATGATCTCTGACCAGATCCTATATCGAGGAAAAGTCTTTCTTTCTCCAGATTCTCTATTATCTCCAGGGTCTGAGATTCCTGAGAGCCAGTCCTAGCAGTAATGAGTAAAGCCAAGAATGTGTTCAGTAACTCCACGTCCTCAGCGTTCTCTGCGACAGAACACCCACATCATTCAGCAGCAGGCTCTCATTTTCCCTAGTCTTCCTTTTTCTACTGATATACTTGAAGAAGCCCTTCTTGTTGTCCTTAACCTTCCTCACTAGATTAAATTTCATGTGAGCCTTAGTATTCTACATTGCATCCTTGATTGCCCAGAGCACACTCCCATATATCTCTCAAGTGGCCAGACCTCCTTTCCATATTCTGTAGACTTTCATCTTCCATTTGAGTATTTTCATGAGTTCCTTGCTCATCCATGCAGGTCTCTTGCCACATTTACTCAACTTCTTACTCTCAGGGATGCACCAACCTTGAACTTGGAAGAAGCAGTGCTTGACCACCAAACAGTTTGCTTGGGCCTTCTTATATTCCAATGCTCTAACCCATAGGATACCTCCAAAGTATGTCTTCAAAAAGGTCAAAGTTCAGGGATGCAATCCTACTTATAGCCCTGTTTCATACACCCAGTATCCTGAATAAGCAGCCTGTAGTAAACACTCACAGTCATATCACCCACATTAGTCTGGCTCAAATTCTCAGCTGTAAGCTTTCTGTTCCATCATTCACCCCCAGACAGAGCCCAATACATTCTCCAGTTGTTCTCTTACATGAAGAGCAACTTAATTGCCTTGCATTGCTGGCCTGCCTTTCCCAAAAGGTAGGTCACTCTGAAAGTAATGTGTCTTAATTATTTCCACGAAAAATACAACAGACATAAAGAGCACGATAACACTATCTAATTGAGAAAACTCTCAGCTACAAAACATGTTTTCAACATAGTCACTGCCATTAGCCAATTTGCATGATGAGCTGATCAAGATTCTTCATTTTATGATGTGACAGCTGTACATGGGTGTCTGGAATGTACCTTGGCTTTCAAGTCACTGTTGCCAGTGCTGAAATGCACCACCCACTGCCTCACTGTGCTCACATCCACTATTCAGTCTCCAGAAATGTTCAGCAAGCGTTGATAAATGTCAGTGGGTGCACGCTTTTCTACACTAAGGAATTAAATTACATGCCTTTGTCTCATATGCACTTCCATGTCTGACACCGTTTTGTCAGACTGCCCCTCTGCTGCCATTTGTTGCATCTTTACAAAATGTTAACAGAATACTGGCAGGAAGGTTCAGCCTCTACTGCCATACCACCAACATCCACTTCTGATGTTGTGGGCCAACGCAATAATTTAGAAAACATTAGTTTAAGTGCAGCCCTTGTACATTCTAGCTTCCATTTTATGAGAACCCACACTCTAAATAAAATTTACACATATTCAGGAAGTTATATTTCCCCATCTGATACTCAAACTTTAGAATTTGAGGGCTTGGAGTCTCCAAACATATCTTTGCTTGGGAAACTTGAAAACATAACCTTCTGTAGGAGTCTTGTTGAGTTTTTGCCAATCTAGAGTGATTGTTTACTTTGAGCAATGAGCAACCTCTTTCCAGAGAGATGTTACCAAAACTATAGAAGCAAATATTGAAATACTTTGTGGTATGTTGCAATGTACGCAAGAGACTGCTTTGAAATCGTACGTTTATGTTGACATAATTTAGTTCCAGTCCTACTGAATTAAGAGTATGATCCTACAGTAAGGCACGTTGCATAGATAGCTTTAAAAGAAGTTGTACTGAATCATGGAATCATAGAATTACTCAGGTTGGAAAAGACCTCAAAGATCATCAAGTCCAACCACAGCCTAACCATAGTACCCTAACTCTAACAACACTCTGCTAAATCATATCTCTGAGAGATATGACTGAAGTTCAGACTAAATGAACTATACTGAGATCTGGGAGTCAGGACCAGCTTTATATATGAAGTTGTTGCTGCTTCAGAGAAAAAGGTAGTGCGGCAGCAATGAACAGTATAAAGGTAATAAAGGATAGAGGTTAAAGACATAAACTTGCAAGCAGATGGGAAAACAAAAGACAGAAAAGCAGGGGAGCTTTTCATAATTTCAGATGCTTAAGAAATTTGTGACTAATAAGTGTGCTATTTTCTATGTAGATTGTTAGCTAAGCATTAAATTGAATGGAGTTGTGCCAATTCTTACTAGCTGAGTATTTGGCTTCCCACTATTAAGACAGAAACAACCAGAGAGCAGCAAAAACATTCTCTTCTTGAAGACTTACCAATTCCTGAAGCTGAGGCCAGGACTCAAATATATCTGTTGGTGAGTCTGGACTTATTTCTGAATTATGATCATGGTAATGATGTTCTAAAGGCTTGTGGCTCAAAGAATAATCCTGTTAAGCATAGCCAGCGCTAAACACATCCACTTTTAAGAAAGATGAATCTGGAAATCTTCCCAGGTTATACATCTGCCTCTCTAATTCACACTTACTCAAAACATACAGACTTATCTCTATGACATACTTGTGGGTGAGCTCAGAGAAGCTTGCTAAAAAAATTCTAGTTAAAATGCTGACTGCATGTTAGATATTGTATATACAAATATAACTGAGAACATGTTGATTCATCTGCATAAAATGTCATCTAACAATTGTTTAACTTAGGGCAGATAGAAATTGATTTGATTTGGAGAGAAATACACAGAAAGACATTTTCTTCTTGGCTTTATCTCTTCCTCATCTTGTTTTCCTTTCTTCATACTTCAGTTCTGAAGCCTCTTAACCTTTTCCTTCACAACAGAGATTCTTCTTCTTTTTAAAAAGCAAATGAGATTCTCCCCAAAGGAATTTGACTGCATTTCAGAGGGATAGATGGCAATGATCCAGTGCTTGAGCCATTCCTACAGCATTATTCATTACCAGACTGACAGATTCCCAAAATCTAAGGCATCACATATTTTTCTATCACTAGGCATCTCCCAGACATTTTCTGAGAAGGCTGACTACACTGTTTTGGATCATCCCCAGTGTTCAAACCTTTAATGCACTAAAAGATAATGAAATATTAGGAATTGGATGATTTCTAGGAGCCAATTGTGTGTGTATGCCTGTGTGTATGTGGTACAAAGCCAGGTTTTTTAATGTTTCTATCTAGTTGGCTCTTCAAATTTATTTTCATATGCCATCTGTGCCCTGAAAAAAAATGAACTCACATGTTTTGCTCATGGAAACAGCACACAAACCTGTTTAAGTAGATGAATAATATCTGGATTACAGTGCCTCTTAACCATTATACAAATGGTAAGATTGTACACAAAAACAAAATGCCATAGCATACCAGTATTCTGAGAAGAAAAAAAAAAGCAAATTTTTGTATTACCATATCAATGGCAAAGAGGACTATACAGCTCGGGCAGCATCTGGCACAGCTGTTCCTCCATTCATTGAAAATCCCCATGCAAGAATAACAAAAAACCTCAAAGATGGAAGTACAGCTAGGACAAGAAAATAAATTATTGTAATGTAGTGAGAAGGCACTACAGCTTCAAGTAGTGCTCAACACACTTTCTGACGGATCTTTATACTTAATGCAAACATATTAAATCCTGAAATGACACACTATAATTGGTTGAGCTGGACTGAATTGTTTGGGTTTTTTTGTTGTTTTCTTTTTGTAAAAGTATGTTCTTATTCACTATGTCTCATTAACTGAACAGAGGATACAGACCTAAGATTAGGTGGTATGATTTTACATCACACTCTGCATTGTTAGGTAGTGGCACTTCAGAAGGATTGATTTTTTTCCAAGTCTGTTTAGCTGGAGGGCATGCAGATATATTTTACTAGCAAAAGGGTTAATAGATTCAACCTTTTGAAAAATGTACTTCTTTACATGCATATAATATGATGGATAGTTAACTGCATGCACATTGGTAAACAGAGGTGAAAAACAAATTAATTGGAAGGTATAGAGTTTATTGTTTGTTCTCTGTTTGATAGATGGATCTCATTATTTCACTTGGGCAGACAAAGCCATAACTGTTTCCAGAGAAAGGAGAAGTGGCAGCTCCAGGAAACTGCTTACAGATGGACACCCAGCAGGCTAAAAATATTACTTCTGTCCACCTCATCAATAAACAGGCTCCACGCAGAATGGCAATTATTCTTTTCCTGCTTGTACTGCCCTTTGTGAAGCCTGAGGACTGTTATTGATAACAGGGTATGGAAAGCAAAATGCATACAGTAACTCAAACTCATTTACTATGGTAAATCCATACTAGGTAGCAATGATGCCTTTTATGCCATTATTTAAAGTGGCAGCATGCACTCGTCAATGACAAAAAGGATTAAGTTGATCCTGTATTCTCCTACTAGCCTATAAATGATTAATGATACAAAGTTATTACTCGCCTATTTTAGATAGAACACATTCTGCCCCAACAGAAATCCAACTCTGAACAACATATTTTGCCCTTAATGGATTAACGTGACAGATCAGGGGTATTTCTGATCTTTCATGACACATGCAGAGACAAACCCTAACTGTAACAATACAGCACAATATCTGGAGGAGACTGATTCCCTCAAGAGAAAGCATGGGGACTACTTATGCTTTGCCAGGGTACTAACTTCACAGGCTGGAAAACAGCAGCACCATCATACAGGCCTGGACATGGGATGGAACAAGTCCCACATAACACAATAACATAAGGGGCCTTGAGAATAGCGGCTGCCTGAAAAAGTTTTGTGTATGAACTGCTAATATTGTTCATAAATAACTCATTACACGTTCACAGTCCCTCTGCCTTCTGACCCCAATCCACTTTCTAAATACATAGCAAATCGAATTTATTCTACATAAAGTACTGTCAGTGCTCTTTGCAAGGCTTCACAAGGATCTGCTGACTACATAGTTAATTTCAGATGAGAAATGCTACGCAAGATTTTCCATATTTAAATATAAATTTGTGTATGGTATCTACATCTATCTTCTGAGAAATCCTAAATCCACTTTGCCTTAATATACATACTTGCACAATAGGAAATAATTGAAGTTCAGATATAAGAGCTGCATGTTCATGAGGACAGGTGATTTCTGTCCATAAAATATGTCAGATATGTCCTCATTCATCTTAAAAGATTTTTCCCTCTGCCAGTGAGCAAGATATAGTGACAAGAAACATTAATTTGCTCAATAGCACAATCGCTAATCCATGAGCTCCAAGGTAAAACACCCTTCTAAAAAGAAGAATGTTAATTAGAAAAAAAATGGAAGTTATTCCACTATGGAGCTTAAGATAGCTGAAAAAGGGCTATGTTCAAAAACCACAGAAGCCAATGGAAATATTCTGAATGATTAAAATATAATCAAATATTAGCTCACCATTTCATAGAGAGCTGCCATAAAGGCACAGTTACACCCACGTTACTACTGCTATTATTATTGTGTCTAGCCCTTACAAATATTCTTGCAACAGAGAAGTTTACAAAAATTTGCAAGAGGAAATAAGTATTCCCTATTTGAGATTTTTAAGTCTCTGAAATGACTTGTAAAATCCTTTTTTGATCACAGCAGCCCTGTTACTGCTCATGCAGAAGGCAGACCTGTACCAGTCAGGGTACTTTACCTTCACTATATAACTCTTACTTTAAATTTATTATCTGTGTTAGTATTTGAGAAGCCCATACCAGCAGCAGTTCCATATATTCACACAGATCTCCTTTAATCACATCGATTTAAGTATAGAATTAACCTAAAATAAATATTTGAAAAAATGTTTGGGTATTCACAAAGATTCTATGAATTTACAAAGCCCAAAGATTGCTGTAGAATGTATTTTCTTCCTCTGACTAGTTAATAAATGTTTATATTTCGTATACTTAGAAGAGACACCTGCCGCAAAGTAATACTTCATCTTCTCTTTTCCTAAACCTAAATGAATAAACAATTGTTCTAAGCACATTAATCACTGCTATTACTCCATTTTCCTAAGAAATCCTAAATTCAGAATCAGTAAGCATATATTAACAACAAAAAATGCAACAAAAGCGAAATAAACTAAAATGAAAAGGTCAGCTTCCATGAAAACACGTTAAAGTGAGCATTTCTCCCAGCTACTTCTCAGTTTGTTTTAGACCCACAGCTCTGCAGGACCTGGAAATTAAGGCAGCTGGTTCAGTTTTTCCAAATGTTATAGTTAGTATCATTTCATTTTGAATGTGCTTTTAATGGCTAAGTGCTATAAAAACCACTGTGTGGTTAGATTTCTAATTTGCATTGAAGAATCACAATGCAATTATTTCCAGTAAAAAAATAAACCCACAATTTCTCTAGGACACAGACATCTTAATATCTATCAGCTATTTCAACTTACTATTGACCGAGCCATCATCAAGGAAATAAGCAAAATGAGAATAAGGTAAGTAAAATCTGAATTTACCAGAAGAACTACTAGTCTTCTATAATACATAGAAGATAAATTTGAGTACCTTATAAAACTGCAGTTAAGTCTTAAGTCCATCTCATAGTAATCCCTATTACCACAGTTCAACATAGGTATTTTTATTTTTTTTTAAACCAAAATATTGTTTCACTAAGATTTCACAGTCTTGCTCTAGCAGAAGAAAAAGACAAGAGGATTCTTAAAAGTTTTATACTTTCCATAAATGAAATGCCACATTACCTTAAACTGAATATTTCGACTATCCATGCACTTACGCTCTGCTGGGTTTTACAGCACTATTTGTCTCACAAGTAACATCAAGTTACAGGCTTTAGCATTCTTACCGCTCTCTACATATGGTTATCCTCTTTATGACCTGCAGTAGATGAATTACTTTCGTTCCCCATCTTCAGTGCATTAGTGAATGTCTTTGTTTAATTTTATTCACTCTCACAGCAGCTTCTACTATTCATTCAAGCCTAAAAAAGCAAGTTATTTACCTATGAGCAGAGACTTTTCCCAGCAAGTTTATAAGTATGCATATAAATTAGAATTATTATATTGATTCTGCAATAAAGTTTCCTTAGAATTCTCTAATCACTTTTAGAATTATACTGTAATGAAACAGTGAAACTATTAATCTTACAGGGCTTTCCACTGAAGTAAGAAAAGTAACATTTCCACTGCAACAAAAGTGAAGGGGGGAGGCAGATGAAAAGAACTTTCAGCACTTCTAAATAAGAAGGATAATACATGCGTAGCCAGAATATGCATTAAAGTAAACATGATTTTCCTCAGTTTATGAACAGATTCTTTTGTTTATCTGTTTGGAAATGACTCATGATCTTTACCTTCACTCATAAATAAAACAGGCGCTGACTCCAAAGGGAAAACAATGGGTTGCAATACCTTAACTGATTAAGCCTTTTATTTCCAGTAATACTTCATCACCAGATGACACTCATTTACTTTTAATAGTAATGCATGTAAGAAAAATACTTTATCCTCAAAAAGAAAATCCAATACCTGACAAGTAATGTACAAAGTAAATTAAAAACAAATACAAATTTTTTAGATACATTTTTGTTCTCACACCCCCTTTAAGTCTCATCCAACGTGGCAAAATAAAATAATAATGGGTCAGGGCAGGTGATGTCAACCTCTATCCCTGAAATGAGATGTTTTCTCCATTTAAGATATAGATAGATAGATAGATAGATAGATGGATAGATAGATAGATGGATAGATAGATAGATGGATAGATAGATAGATGGATAGATAGATAGATGGATAGATGGATAGATGGATATTCTAACTTTGCTTCTAGTAAGTATTGCCCTACTGTAGAACTCCATCTTTAGGTCAGAACTAGTTTTGTTAGGCAAGAACCAACCAAAAGCTGCAGTTTGATTTTTAGCATGGAAAATTTTGCTAGCAATAAAATCTGATAGACTGCTTTCAAGATGTGATACAGAAGAATGATTGGGTAATGACTGAAATCTATAAAAATCCATTGAAGTCTTCCTGTTGACTTGAATGAGATTTGGGTAAGACTCCTAACTCTCTAAAAAAGTTCCAAGAAAGCCACCAATTAAAAGAATTAACTAACTGAGGAAGTAGCAACCATGTTCCCTGACTGTATGTACATAACTGTAGAAATAAGAGTTACTGTAAATTAGAAGATTCAAGGAGAAGTGGGAATGGAGGAACAGACAATAAGAGGTAGAATCTTGGTTTAGCATGCATTGTATCAATTCTGTGGGGTTTTCATTTTTTGTTTTTGTTTTTTCCCCTAGGTGAGTTAAGTATAATTTGAAATAAAATATGCTGAAACACTGTAATCACCACCACCATGAAAGAACCACTTAGCCTCATTTTTAAGGCTCTGAAGGAAACAAAGGTTACTAGGTTACCATCCTTGTTTTCGATCAGAAAGAATTAAGCTCTTTGCCTGTGTTTGCAGCTATTGTTCAGACAAGGGCAAACACGTATGATAAGAAAAAGTAGAAATGGATTCATTTCGTAAGTGCTCAGACAGACACAATCCAAAGAATGAGTTTTGTTGCCAAAATTATTTAATCTTCTCTAACACACTTGCAATAAACTGTCAGCACAACAGTATATTTCCCATGAGTCTGTATCTCGCTGCTATCCACCACCATCACAAACTGACCCTGGCTTCCAGCTGAATAGAGAAAGCAGACAGGCCAGTGCTTTCACTTCTAAAATTTGTGGTCATGACATCAGGCTCAAAAACAGTTTGTTTTTTTTTCATTTTGCATGGCAAGAGAAAAAAAATAAGCTGTTTGTTTTACGCACTATTTGGTCTTTATTTGGTTAATTATAGCCATAAGAATCAACTAGAAGAGACACCTATAGCGTATGAGGCAGATGTGGAAGAATACTACCTCTGGTACTAAAGAAGTTGTTTTCAGGCTGTCTCTCCAGAGGGCTGAAGAGGTTTTCTCTATGCACAAGGGCCTAACCTGAAATCCAACCAACCCTTTCGAAAGAGGACAGAAGGTAAATATGAATATTGTATCCTCGGGGAGAAAAAAAAAATTCTATTTGAATTTAAAAGCAAATGTAACTGCTCAGCAGGGTATGTTCCCAGTTTCTGAAGGTTGCTGAGCTCTCTGAGCTCCAGAGAGAGGAAAAAAAAAAAAAAAAAAAAAAGCATGTGGAGAACTGGAAGACACTTAAGTCTGAAACAGAAATCTTTTTTCTCACTGGATGTCACTGGATGATT
Source organism: Alectoris magna (assembly GCA_030625065.1). Classification (NCBI taxonomy): domain Eukaryota; kingdom Metazoa; phylum Chordata; class Aves; order Galliformes; family Phasianidae; genus Alectoris; species Alectoris magna. The sequence goes on from CM060562.1 coordinate 61,984,491, forward strand.
TTAAAAATAACACTAAAGTGTTATTTAAACTCCCAAAACAGGGGAGAAAAAAAAAAAAAATCATACAATTGGCCTAGACAGAGAAGCTAATGAACTCCAATAGATTCAGACAAACTTTAAAAGCTTGACAGAATCACAAAAGGAGCAAGTCACTTTCAAAGGGGTTCATATTAAAAACCATCAGAGGAAAACTATGATTCATCTGTTTATCTTTAAATATCATCAACTAAACGATGGCAGAGGTCATGATCCCTTCGGCCCCTCACATTAGCTCAAATAAGACCACCAGCCTTTGAGTGAGAGCCAAGAATCAAGTGGAATATGGACTGCAAACCGGGATATCTACTAACTGCATGAAAAGAGCTGCAAAAATACCAATGTAACATATTATTAATATAATGTAATATGTAATTTGGAAGGATTATAAAATGAAGAATCAGCCTCCTCAACTACACATATTAATGATAAATGATCATTTTACCATAATGCCACTTCCCTGTGTAGAACCCAAAGTAGTGAATATTGTCTCTCTGCTAATTAGTCATCAGAAAAAGATGTTAAACATGTCAAGTGTGAATATTTTACAACACTAGGCAGACAAAATTAATTACTGTGGAAGATATAAATATCTAATTATTGAGTTTAATCTATAAATATGGAAATTACAACCCATAAAACTGATAAAGCTCCTATTTTTCCATTTTGTCCAGACAATATAAAATAGAAATAAAAGTATTTTCTTTGGTTTTACATGTACAAGAAAAGCTCTTTGGAGCCTTATTTGCGGTAAGCACATATGAAGACAAAGGCACCAATGGTTCCTCAAACCTAAATATTTGCCAGATAGCACTGCTTTCTTCTGAAATCTTCCAGCTGTTGATACCTCAGTTTTTAAGTTATGAATCAAACTCCATTCAGGACTGGAAGTGCAGTATTACCTATTCTAAGTAAGTTTGGTGTGTTCTAAGCACTAACAATCACACGTTAAATTCTGAAAAAGAAAACATTTCCTTCTATTTTTATCCCTATTTGTGCAACATCATGATCATTGTCACTCAAAATTAAAACTTAGGATTTTATCCTCATGCATCATACAAAACACTGTTTTGTTAATCACATCTCTGTCTTTCCATGATGACTTTTTCAAGACCTGCAACCCTCAATTTGAACTCTGTCTCTATTCTTTGTTTTCTGAGAAGCATCTAGACAGGCTGAAATTTGAAAACTCTTCCAGGAGCACCATCTAGGTAAGGCTAATAAAGCATATATTTTTCTTTAAAGAACTTATTACCAGTTTACTCCTGAGTAGCTAGTAACATGACAAGACAGTAACATGAAAATTACCTTTTTGTTAAGATACAATTGACCTTCAATAAATAGTAACCCACTTTGTCAAGAAGAGACGGAAAATACAACCAGAGAAACAACCATGAATCCCAGATAACTGGAAAGAGTCAGGCTCCTTCTCTCTTTAATCCAGAGTTTGTCACAGAGGACCACCAGTGTTATGAGCAGGTACGCAAGAGGTATGTAATATATTCCAGTGATTGTGCAACTTAGAACTAACAAATTAGTTATCTTTTGACAATCTGATCTACATTTATCACAAGAGATCTCATTAAAATTCATGAACAAATATGATATTTGCATTGTCTGAGTCCCTGCTGCATGGAAGGCTTTCGTGGTTTTCTATAAGCATTTTATATTAAAGCAACTCTTCAGCTATGAAAACTTGAGTGCGTCCAGTTTAAATGATCACTGTATAGAATAATAAATTGAGGCTTTTGACTAAATGGTTAGAAGAAGAAAAAAAAAAAAAATCAACAACCTAAAGGAAAATGATATTTTAATACATGGTAGGAGATGAAAACAATCACCTACAAGCAGGAGTCATGAGTAATTTCATCTCTAGTTTCTTAGCTCAATATTTTCAAGTTATCCATGAAATGTCAGATCAGTGTTCTCACTGCAATGCTGTATTCTACAGCAAGTACGACACTTTAATAATTTGAATGCACTTTGACAGTTCATCAAATGAATTTAGTCCTGAAAAGCAAAATGGTTGTGTTTCTGAACCATAACTTAATAGCAAAGAAAATATGAGAGGGAAAATAAATGAAAGTTCTTCCCCCCTTCAGAAGTCAACCTTTATAATGCTTTCATTAGGAGTTTAAAATAAAAACCACCACCACCAACAAAAAACAACCAAATACAGACTATCCTAAAATAGAGAAGAAATTGATTTATTGATGTTGAATACTATTGTGGCATAGTTTTGCCTCCCAACAGGCAATGTGAAGAGTTTCTTCTACTGTTACACTCGTAAAATGTTTGCTTGTAAAAGACTTAAACAAAAATATAAGAGGAGCTGAAAAAATATTTTGCTATTCCAGTTAAGAGGTAAATAGTTCATATATTAAGCAAGAAAATGGTGAAATATTTTTTCTTTCTGGAAGAAAATTCTGATAATTGGTCAAGAAAGCAACATTTACCTTATGAACATGCAGAGTACAACTATATTTGTACCAGAAACAGAAGAATAGTTGTAACATCTAGTGATATACATATCACCTTACATATGAAAGGAAACTTCTGTCATCAAAAGTGCTAAATTACTACCTGGAGAATAATTTTTATTCAGGTCTCCTAACCAACACGTAGATGCTTAATGAGATGAGAGTCTAGTTGAAAATTGTTTATTTTCATATCCAAATACAAGCTATAATTTTACCAGCTTTTGTCAATTTAAGTGTATTTCATCCACCAGATATTGATTTAAACACTTGAGATATTGTGCTGATTGTCCAAGTCCAACATACATACACGCATTCATGAAGTCAGTGGAATTGCACTGAAAGTAGGTATTTACGTATGGAGTAAAATGTTTTCTCAAAGTGCTTGTTTCCATTTTCCAAGTACAGAGTGGGTATAGACAAGTAGTTGAGCTAAATAAGTTGTTCTCTGTTAAGGCAGTATGCAGACCTAGGAATAGCCAAATTATATTGATGACAAACTATGCTGTTTCAAGCACTATAAAAAGGGGAGATCTTGTTGACAACCGAGGAATAAAAGAAGAAGCAGTGACTTAGAATAGTCAAAGCAGTAATAGCTCATTGTCACTATTGCACATTTGAATAATAAAAATCAAGACGCAGTCTCCTCACTTTTTTTTTTTTTTTTAATCTATCTGCATGGAGAATATCAGATTGGTACAACACTTTATAAGAGAACAAGAAGTAAAATTACTTTAACAGCTATTCTACTGCATTGACAAAACTTCAGGAATCACAGGACAGCTACAGTAACAGTAGCATGATTTAATCAGAAATCCTGAAACCACTAACATTTTAAAGATTTATCTTTAATAGTTTTCTTGTCGCTACGTGCCATTAGATCCAATGCTTCCTATTAATTGTTTCTTTCATCCCATAACATCTAAATCTGGGATCTGAAGCTACATGTTTTCAGTAAACTTTCAGTAGCATCGTAGCTCATGATTGGTCCTATTTAGCACAAAACTTCAGAAGATTATTTGCTGAATAACAGATCCTTTAACACTTGGTGAATATAGGTTACAGTCAGTGGTAGATTCATACTGTCCATTACCTAAGTGTCTAAGCAGAAGTCAAACTAATTTGATGCTATGTACGGTTTTCAAGCACACTTAGTTCTTTGGTTCAGTGTTCAGTAACTCCTTATCTACTTTTGTTGACCAGAGAATTGATAACAGGTAAAGAAGGACCACTTTTGGCAGACAGTCTTGAAATAAACATATTCTTGTAACAATTGTTTTTACCTCCTTTCAGCAGGATTCATTCCAGACAGCTAAATGTTTGGGAAATGAAGCAAGCTCTATAGACAACCAATCAATTTTAATAACCTTGTCACTGAATTCTGAAATATTTCATAGTGAAAGATTCAATTTCACAAATTATTATAGCCTAACTGCAGGCAATGCAGGCAGGATAGCAAGTTCATCACCCCTTTCAGCCCTCCAAATCACAGACTAGATATTTCTTTAAGTTGAACATAGACTTTCTCCTGCCTATGACTCAACTTGCCTTTCCACGCAGTTGTTTTATCAAACAGAATGAAAGGAAAAGGTCTGAGCCATTGCAAGTCCTGAACAGTGTATGAAGAGCAAAGGGCAGACAGCCTTAAATAAAATGTTATTTTGAAATGGTGGTTCTTGGGCTTTAGTTTATCATACATGGGAAACTAATCTGTAGAGAGCTTCAGAGCACTATTTAATTGCCTGTAAATTGCCAAGATATCAAGAAGTCTTCAAACACGGTACAAATGAATGGTTTACAGCAGGGAAAAGGTGAGAGACATGAGGAGCACGATAAAAACACAAGAAGATTCTCATGACTTAAAATAGATATCCATATATCAAGATTTAATATCTAAATTACCTAAATTTTCTGTATTAAATCAAAACCATTACCTTTTTTTTTTTTTCAGCAAATATTTGCAAGTTCAATTCAGCTACTGACCACCAAAAAATATGTTAAAAGGTTTCACCTTTCAATAAACCTAAGTAGTTTGTTATTCCTGTTTCTCTGACAACCTCCCAGCATTCATGACCCAACAAAATTTCCAATTCAGTTGCTGATCAGGTGGTTAATAATTTAGATGCTTCTTTTTTTTAATGGACTGGTATTCGTCATTAATGATAGAACAACCAAATGTGACAATGCAAGGCAACGTCACAACTGTTAAATTAGTCAAATCCCTTAAAATGTCTTTGTGTGAAACAGCAATAAAAACAAAGGACAAGAGCTTCGCTCTTGTCAATCTCATCAAGAGATTGCCTTGGACATACCTAAAGTCATCATTAGTTGTTCTACCTTTTTGAACTGCTGCTTTGTTTCAAACTAGGATGTGAAAATGTTTTGCACAGATGTATCCGCTATTTGCCATTGTTACAGGGTTTTTCCAACACAGAAATGTCACTTCACTAACAAAGAACTTACTAAAGAAGGATATTCACTTATTTGTATAAGCTCTCAACTGAAAAGAACAGATTAAACATGTAAGTATAGATATTCCTCTTAAAACCTTGAATAAGGCAACATGATAACACTCTCTTCGAGGAATCTCCTACCTATTTTTCACTGACATATATCAGCTTCTCCTCTACCACTTCTACCCATTGTGGATAAGGAGAAATCTGGCCACAGCAATGCTTATTTCTGAATGCCTAATCCCAAATACCAGTGCAGCTGTGTGTGGGAGTCAAGGCTATGCAATAGTTGAAGTAATTATGTCTTTGTATCATAAAAAGAAAAAAAATACCCAATAGGACCAAATGTATTTCACCACAACATGAATAAGTAGCAATTTCCTGGGTGCTCTGAGTTCCGCAGATTTTTTTTTTTTAATAATTGAGTCCTTCATTAGCAGTTTTTTAGCAACCATTCTCATCTTCTTTGCTTCAGTGAAAGAAAATTACACTTCAGCCTTACTTTATTTCCGGCATTAACAGAAGTGGGTATTCATTCTCCCACCCTCCCTCTTTAAGAAGAGGATCTTCTGTAAGGAAAGAAAGAGATCCTCAGAAAGTGCTTTCTCAATTTCAATAAAATCTGAAATTTCAAAGTGGATGTATTCTGGTACTAACAGGAAATTAAAATAGTTCTACAGTACAAGAATCAGAAAATGAAGTTCTGAAAGAATGAAGAGTGCTATTTTACTGCTCAGACTAAAGGAAATACCGAGGGAAAACAAATGTAAGACAGACTTGAAAAAGAATGTATATCTACATATATTTCAGTAAATTAATTTTTCCTCCAGCGCCAAACCAAAGAATATTCAGAAATGCTTGCCAGCACTAAAAGCTTTTTCTTCCATGTCTACTAGAACAAATATTCTTTTTTCAGACACCTCTTTCTTTAATTTCTTCACTTTGACAATATTCATTCAAGGGCTGTTCCTCATGATTTTTCACAAGACCTGGCAATGTACAGATAAATATTTCAGCAATTTTATACACTGTAACCAGTAAAAACACTGCAATTACAACCATTAAAATCTGAATAAAAATCAAGTGAAAACTGTACTATTAAAAAAAAAAAAAAAAAGAAAATTGAGATGCAGTTCTAGGGAATTACGTGGAAGCCTGAAAGAGACATCTGCTTTTTTAAAGTATCATGTGTAAGTAGTCTGCTGCTCCAGAAGTCTTCAATTAATCACATATCCCATCTGCCCAGCCTCTGTTGATATCTTAGATATTGTATGGCATATTCAACTGATGCTCCTGTTTAGGTACCTGGGTTTCTGTCTTTTTTGTAATTTGCATGTTTAAAAAAAAGAAAAAAAGAAAAAAAAGAAAAAAGCTAGGCATCTAGGTCTGCAACTCTGGAAAGCAAAGGAGAGTTCACAAGAGCCACTGATCAGTCTCAGAAATGTGAAGAGGCGTCTGAAATTGCTTTCAGTAATTTGGTACATTAGGAAAGTAGGGGATTTATTCAAGAAGGCATAATACTGTGCTAGTGATGAATGGGAATCAACCTGCATCACTGAACCAGAATACAAAGCCTGAGTAGAATTGAAGTGCTGAAGCACCTCAGGTGATGTGGTACCATTAGGAGAAGAGTTAATGAGAAAAAATAGTGATATGGAGAAACATTAGGAAAAATTAAGTTGAAAAAATTATAAGAAATGAGGTCTGACGACGGTCTATCAGAAACTGACTTTGAGCCTGGGGAAATGTGCTTTATATCTCTGGCATATAGTTCTGAGACTGAGCTTCAGAAGAAAAACTCTTAAGTGCAGATAGTGTTTTTAAGAGCACATGAAGGAAAAAAAAAAAAAAAAAAAAAAAAAAAGAATAACCCTAGGAACAGCTGTAGGTTCCCTTTTATTGACAGTGAACTACTGGGTGTAGCTTAATTAATTAGGATGGAAGCATAAAGCCTACTTTTTTCAAACATTCAATTTAGTAATAAAATGAGATGAATTAAAGCAGAAGAAGCGCACTATATAATAGAAGTTGGACAAAGGAGCAATTCTTGGAGGGATTTTTTTCCCCTATTTACTAAAATGCATGTTAAATTCCACTTAATAGTAAAATAAAATTAAAAAAAAAAAAATGCAGCAAAAGCCTGAGAGAGGCTTAAACAAGAAAAAATGAATCTGAAATATATTGAAAAAGTTATCTTTCTAGTAGTTCAATAGAATCCAAAGATGTGTTTGATTACTTTTATCGATCAATTTCTGAGTTTATTCACTGTAAGCCTAACCCAGCATAAACTGAAGCCACTGGGAACTGCGTATGATGCCTGCAGTCTATGAAAAGGTGCCATGAGAAAGTGTTGCATATTCCATAACAAAATCCAAATGTTTTAATACAGACAATTTAAAGATAAGCATGAAAGAATATTCTCTAATCTTACTCAAATTTTTGAATATGCAAATCACTGACAATACTGTTTCTAGACAACTTTTAAGAATGTTTTTGTACCTAATATAAAAAGAATGGTTTTATGCAAAGCCTAAAAGAAACTAGAAATGGTTCAAAAGTGTCTGAAGAGTAGTGCATTACCTACAATTTTCAACTATTCAACCATGATTGCCAGCGTAGCTATGTGCCTATGCTTCTTATAAAACAATTCCTATCTCTGCAAGAAACACATTTGTCTCATTTATTTTCCTAAACAATAAGAGTTATGGCACTTTACTATTTTATTTCACTCCTCTGATATCCTAACAGGATGCTGGCTGTCTCCAGCTTCAAATCTCACCAGGAAGCTACTGCCACAAACATCTGGTGGCCATTCCAACCAGGCTGGGTTGTGCAAACTTAGTCTTTCAAAAACTTTTTAATCTTTGAAGCATCACTGGAACCAAACACACTCTTCGGTATCCAGCCTTAACACATTTATAGCTCTGTTTCAGCTCATAAAACTGTAAACAGCAACAAACAATATGGCTGAAATTACCCTACTGCTAATACAAAAGATCTCATATGGCAATCTTAACATTCCAGTGCCTTATCTCTACCTTTTAGAGCTAACTCTTTAGTGGATGTGCCTCAACTCCTATGTTAAGCCAATTTTAATCTCTGCAAAATTTTCTTCATTCGCTGCACGCACTGTATTTTCCCCAGAAAACCTAATCTACTCTACAGACATTAGACTGCTGTATAACGTAGTTAAATACTTTCCTACAAGTAGATAAATTACCATGATAAATAGTATCTACATTTCCTTTCCTACTTCCAGCTTTCCATTGGGCTCAGTTTCAACACTCAGGATCTGGAAATAGCCAGCTGTGCTAATTTCACCTTTTTGTCCTGAGGAAAGTTTGCAGAGTAGCAATTACTAAAGGAAAAAAAAAGCCAGAAGAACAAGCAGAGGTATTAAGCAGCTCATCTTTCTTCCATATCAGTATTTCTGCACATGCTCATACAGATATAAGTGAAACACTACTTAGTCCTAATAAAAATCTAAAACATCTAGTTCTTACTACATCAAATGAACAGTAATTCATTTGTGTAAAAACATTCATATACAAATTGAAAAGACTGGTGCCTCTGAAAGTGAACAGCCAAGACAAGAGAACAAAAAGTCAAGCTAGTTTGTGCATTTGTAATACAGACATTTTTCTATATTCTCTATCTCTTGCAAAAAAAGGAAAATATTGGGAAATAAGACTTGAGGTGTGCCGCCTTCTTTTGTTGTGTGTGTGTTTTAAATCTCACAATGAACAATTGACTCATCCTACATTCTAGTTGTTGTAAGTTGGTTTTTGGTAGTGAACAAATTTGGCAGTGAGGGGAATGGAATCAATGCTTCTTGATGTTCTAGCTTCCTGACACCATTTTATTTATTTATTTATTTTATTGACACAGTGGAAAAACTGGAACAGCTTACTCAAAGAGCAAACTCTGGCCCACTTCAGATTTTCACTTCTATTTTCAGTCTATTGAATTGGCTGTTTTTACTCAATATCATGAAGCCAAAATTCTACCTACAGTGTTTGCGGGTAGGATTTACCTGGTGTAAGAATCATATTTTCATCTAAATAGTGTATTTCAAAAGGGCTGGCCCAAGAAGTGCTGAGAAAAAAAAAGAAAAAAAGAAACATAGCATGAAAACTAAATGAGTATTATTATCAAAAGAAGTTTTAAATAAAAGCTCACTGTATCTGCTAAAATTAAATAGCATTTGAAGTCTAAACAGCATTGATAGAATACACTACAAAATGCTAAGGTATTCAAACATATTTAGAGCTAAAAATACTACCAACATTTTTTTAAATGTATGTTAAATTGCTACATTAATCAAGGTAAATCAAGCCTTGCATAAGAATGCCTTTTGGAAATAAGTCAATAATTCAGCGTTATTTCCTGTCTAAATTTTGAGGACATAAATGAAGACAGAGCATCAGGGCTTTTTATACAAAAGATGAATTAAACCTATCCCCTTTTCTTTTTTTAGGGAACAATTTAAAAAAATGTTAAGGAATATGCATGAAAAAAAAAAAAAGCTGTTGAAGTCAAGCAGGCTACCATAAAGAAGAATGAGATGACATTAATAGCAGCGCTGTTACAGTTAATGATTTTACCGCTTACTAGATGCATGGCCAGTTAGGCTAGAATTACTTAGCAGCACAGTCTCTGCAACCCAGTAGTATTTTCATTTGCCACTCAACTGTTGGAAGAAAATGTGAGTCTTTTAATGAACTACAAAATAAACCAGTAAAAACACTTGAGTTTATGAGTCAGGCTGACTACCATCAAGGTGATACATCAAATATGTGAGATGCTGTTCAGACTATGACGGTACACTGAACTCAGCCTGCAGAACTACAATATCAGCCAGCAGATATTTACCAATAAAAGCTTTGTGAGGCAAATAAGGTTGTCTGAGGACAGCCTTAAAAGGTTTTATTGCTCTTAACTTCACAGAAAGCACCATAGGGGGTGGAGAGAAGGAAGGTTCTTTCATTACTCTTCTTTAGTGACTTCACACAAAATTCAGTTCCCAACATAAATCAGATTCTCTACCATCTTTTTCTGGCCAAGATGTGAAAGAAGCCCAGCCAGGCTTTTTCTGACAGGAGCATCCATATTTCTCAGCTAATTACAATAACATGCAGTCTAGGAGAGTGATCTAGGCCTGAGTCCTGGATTTTAACACAGAAGTATCACAATTTAGTGCTTGTACCCATATTAGACCACAGGTGGGCATAGTCCTCAAGTCTGTGACAAACCACACAAACGGTCAGTGCTCCAAAGGTCACTTCACAGATGCGATAGGAACAGACTGTTTTCTGGAAATGAAGACTCAACAGAAATTGAGGGAGCACAGAAGATACGTTATAGATGTGTTGTTGTTTTTTGTTTGTTTGTTTTTTGCCATACATCTACATAGGATTTCTTACATCTGTAGTATGTACTTTAGATTCTCTAGACTGAGCTGCTTATGTGCCACCCCCTCGGGGCAAAATCCACATTTTGTTAAAATGGACAAAAAAGTAAAAACCTTGAGAAAGTCATTTTGAAGTGAAACATGTCCTATATTTTACTTTGTCCTACTCACAAAAAATATGATCAGACAGCCAAGTTCATTTGACCAAGTATGCTTTCCAAGAACATGGAATAATAACATAGCTGCAAAGTTTTATAATTATACTTTCCAGATATTAATATTTTTCTGTGTCTGTTATAGAAAAATAGAAAGCACAATCTCAAACACATCCCTTCTGCTTTGAGACTACAGTCACTTAGTCAGACATTGCTTCTATGATCATAATCACGTCCCACAGTGCCACATCTGCATGGTTCTTGAACAGTTTTTCTTCTTGAACAGAGACACTATCACTTCCCTGGGCAGACTGTTCCAACACTTCACCACTCTTCTAAAGAATAATTTTTCCCCCAGTATCCTACCTGAACCTCCCTTGGCATAAAATAAGGCCATTACCTCTCATTCTATCACTGTTACCTGAGAGAACAGACCAATCCACACCTTTCCACAACCTCTATTCAGGTAGTTATAGAAAGCAGTAAGTTCTGTCGTGAGCATCTTCTTCTCCAGTCTAAACAATGCCAGTTCCCTCAGCTACTCCCCGTAAGACTTACACTCCAGATCTCTCACCAGCTTCATTGTCCTTTTATGGACATGCTCCAGGGCAACACTCTTGCACTGCAGGGCCCAAAACTGAACAGAGTACTCAAGGTATAAACTCACCAGTGCTGAGTACAGAGATAACCATTTGCCTTGCGCTACTAATTATACTGTTTCCTATACGAGTGTTAATGGTTAAAAATATAAAAATATTTTTGAATCAGTGTAGTCAGGTTAATTATATGCTCATACATTGGGCAATAATATAATACTCCTATACTAGAGTACAAGCAAGAGCTAATAAACTGACTAGACCACATAGCTTTCCCCTCATGCATTAATTCTACCAGATAATTTCCCTTGCTTGCTTTGCATTTCCACACCCTCAGTCTTCATAATACCATAACCAAACCAAACCAAACAACATAGAAAGTGTATCTTCCCAATATAGTCATAGTGATCAGAGGAATCACAATAAGTTATAGGGGAAAGGCAGAGAAAAAAATAAAGAGGAAACAGTATAAAACCAACAGATTTACAGAAATATCCATCAAGGGAAGTATCAATTTAAACAACTTGCATGTTTAAAGTAAGCATGCGCATATACATGCACAAGGATTTAAAGTTGCTATCAAGTATGTCAAAACAGCTCTCTGCTGAACCTGCTACATTTTGCTCAGACCAAATAAAGTATAAGCAACATCTGGGAAGAAATCTTTGAGTCGCTGAATAGAGTGAAGTAGAGAAAAAAATAACAGATTAAAATCTTTGTATTAAAGGCCACTGATGATACCTAGGCACCTCAGTGGATGACAACTCAGACAAATAGTGCAACATAATGCAAAATTCTGTGCAGTGAGTCTATGTATTTTTCTTTGCTTACCAGTAGTGTAAGCTTCCTCTTATCTTAGTTTGTCACCTTTAAAAGAGGAGAAAAGACAGAAAAGGATCTATATCTTAAGAGATAAATGCACTTGAGCCTTGCATATGTCATTTACTTTGGTACGGGTGGGACAGTTTGAAGACATTTCCTCATGAGCAGAGTGAGAAAATAAACGTCAAGCAAATGTCTTTCAGTTTTAAGTACAGGTATTTTGAGAATTATCACTGAAATAAAGTCAGTATAGTAAGTACCTCAGACATACCCGTATGCACACAGAATGAACAAATACAGTGTTACAGAGGCCAAGTACAATCAGAGAGCCTACTGATCTACTGATTTAAAGCTGATTTAAATCAGCTTTAAACTTTGGACTGTTTCTTAAAACAACGCTCTCCACACTTGAAGTTGATTAACTTTTCTTCTGCCTTGATTATTTCCAGACTCTGTCTGAAGTTCCTCGGATACTGCATGAGATTGTTAGAAAGTAGGAATAGAGAAGTCAACTATTGCCACCATTCGTATAAACAAATTGAAAATACGTGCTTGGGAGTAAATTATGAGACGCACAAAACATTGTTCATAAGCTACACACTGAACAGAAATACTGTATACTGTCGGAGGAATTGAGTTTTGCACCATAGCTGTATGATATGGAAAGCATCAATACCCTAGTAAGAAGACTCACCACCAAAATTGTTAACTCTCCATCCCATCATCCCATCCTGAACATAAGGCTCCTTTTGAGCCTAATGCTCTGTGCACTATGAATGTAAGCTTCCCATAAACATGGTTTCCCCCCGCCCCCCAAGGGAAGAGATAAATCTGGAGTTTTTCCTAAAGCTAAGCAAATACTTTGGCAAAGAAAATATTTGTCATTACATGTTAGCTACTGTAGTGTAGCTGCATAGATTCAGTGCTCATCCTGATAGCTTAGAGCACCTTGCAAACATCAAGGCAGAGGCACTTTCATGCCCACTGAAACTGATTGTTGCAAAAGCTCAAGAAAAACAAACAAACAAACAAACAAAAAACACAAAACAAAAACAAACAAACAAACACTGAAAATTCTTCAGAATTATTATTGGTTCTGTTCAATAGAGTAACTTTCTTAGGTTCCTGAATAAAAAACTTTCCTTGTGACACTATGGAAGCTTATTCAGCAGCCAATATCTATTTTCAGGACTAGAACAAAGGGGTCAAAATGAAGTGCACTCATTCTTTGAAATGTGACTATAAAAGTGGTATCATTATGCAGTATGCTTATTGTATCTCGATGGCCAAATGTGCTCAATTTACATATAAAAAAAATATTTTTTTTGTCTAACTTCCAGCAACATAAACTCAAAGGGAGCTGTTGTGTAAATCTGCACTACCCTCAGCAGAGGGTACAATGGCATTATAACAGCCACACTGGAAAAAATAAGTACTTAAAAGAACGTGGTTATTAATTTCAGAAAATAATCATAAGAAACATTCTCCCAGGATAATATGACCTCATGTACATACTGAGGGAACATTTTGCAACAATAGCATATTTTTGTTCTCAGTGCTTTGAAATAAGAAAACTGAACACAGTAGTCTTATTTTAGTGTGGAAGAGTTGATAAGTCAGAAAATGTCATTAATTACAAGGATTGCAGATACCTTAAAAATTCATAACACTGGTGTCTGTTATGATTGAGACTTGCAGAAAGAAGCACCAGTGCAGGAACTGAAACACCCAAAGAGATTGGAGACCTGATTCCTTCCAAGAGAAGGGTGCCTAGAAGCTTGAGAAAAAGGAAATAATGCTTAGGAGGCAGTGAGAGGTGGAAGAACAAAGATAACTATTACTAGTCAGTATTAGATATTTTTGTTCAATATTAGAACTGCCATGCTTCAAGTTTGTTTCCTTCTAACAAGGCTAGTAGTTGGATTCAGAACACAAAGTGATATTTTAGAATCCAAGAGCACAAATAATTTATAATTGTGCCAGAAGAAATTCCATGCTTAAAATTCCCTTTCCAATTAAAATATTTATTTTATTTTATTTAAATACTATCACATCTTTCAGACACTTGCTGCAAAAGTTACTAGAAACAAAAATAATAAAACATATTGATATAGATCAAACTGTGGAACCAGCCCAAACATTTCTGCAGGAATCACAGCTACATATATAATAATAAGTCATTGCTGCTCATTAGCGACAAATAAGAGGAAGCATAAGAATTCTTCATGTCCTGCATGTCCTGCTACATCATGCTCTTCATAAATAGGCAGTGCCCAGTGACCTAATGTGTCTCTTTACTTGTATGGGCACCATCGCATGCTGTACTGGCTTTGCAGAGATTGTCTAGTAAAGGGATGCATACATTCAACTCAAGAGAAGGCAGTCACTTGCCATGAAAAATTTCAGTCATGCAGAGACTGGCAGGCTCAGTTCTGTAATGCCTTACTTACTTGTAAGTAAAAGCTGGCAAGCTCTTAATTAGACTCTTAGGAATTGAGAATAATAAATGCCCATTTAAACCCTAAAACTAAAACCAACTCGGCACCATGGTTGAGAATTTAATCAAGAAGAATTTGGACAACTGCAAAACTTAAGATTTATAAAGCAAATTAAATGGCATATCTAGCTATTTTGCAATAGAAAACCAGAGGCCGCATAGAAGAGAATATGAAGGATCTTATCAAGGGGAGAACACCCCTTCTGGCCTCAGTTATGCAGTATGTAACAAATTTAGAGAAGGAACAGTATTGCTCTCTCCATTTTATGGATCAAAATTGTATCTGTTTTTACTTCACATCTGAGTGATTACATCAATATAGCAGAAAGCCCACAGAACCAGTTTGTCAGGCAGCATCAACCAAGCAACAACTCTCCTAATGTTGGAAGTCCTTCCCTGTTAGTCACTGGATTGACACAAACGGAACCACTCTGTTCCATCCATAAATTGTATTTATCAAACTACTTTCATCTAATCTCTTACCTGTGCAAAGACGGCTTCCAGAGTGTGCAATCACACAAAGGGGTATGCTCTCCATGTAAAGGCAGTATATAATTGCACTGTCTTTCACGCTCATCTGCCCTGTATGAATAGCTTATAGTCAGATAGATTTCAAAACTGCTAGCAATTAAGAGGGCATCACATTCCTGAAGCAAGCTAAAGATTCACAACTTTGTTGGTTTGTTTTCGTTATTGCTCTCAACAAAACATCAAAGTACTTGCTCAATAATAACAGGCTATGCTAAGATTTTGTTAAGCAGCAAAATACACATTACCCTGTCTCGTGTTCAATTATAGGACTGAGATTCTTTCAGTCAAATTCTAAAAAGATAAAAACTACAGACCAAAGTCAGAGCTTCCCAACATATAGATGAGGATTAGAAGAACATGCTGTGCATTTAGTCACTAAAATGCATATTTTAAAAAGAAACTGAAAAAATGTAATCTTGTCTCTGATTACAATCAAAGGAGATCGACAAAGAATTATTCTTTATCATGCAAAGAGTGGCATGCTTATTGTCACATACCCCGTAGGATGTTACACTGTCTACTCCACCTAAGGATCAAGGCTACACTGTACTATAGTCTAGTCTACAAAAATCCTTGTGAAACAGGAACTGTGCTAGTCCTCGGATCCAAGTCTAGCTAGTCACTTCCTACAAGACTTATTGAGACCAAGCAGCAGACAATACTGTTTTTACTGCTGGTATCATGAGAAGGATTGTATTGAATTGCATGTTCAGGCAAGTGCCCACCTGAGCCAAACAAAAATCATTTTTCTTCCTACTTCCTTTATACTGCAAGAAAACAATACTACCTAACTTCTCCTGGAGCATACATGGAATTACTGCATCCAAGCATGAGAGTGAGAACACTGAAGGGAAGGCTTCTTGAAGCTTATTTATTTCCATTCACACATTGCTTATACATTTGTATCAGAAGAAGGGCTTGTTTCTGAGAACAAAAACTTCTCTATCTACTTCTTCACTTTTCAGAGAAAAAAGAACAGACATGGATTTATTTCTCTTCCATAGCTGTCAGAAGACTCCAAATAAAACTCCCGTCACTTTCTCTTTATTACTAACTTTAGAGCTCTCCACTGGAGATGCATATCTGTAGGACTTCACTGGAAGCTCAGAATAAAATGGATGAATTTCAAAGCAAACTACAATCTATTTATAAACCAGCTGAATGCACCTTCTCATCCGTAGCAGGCTTGTGAATTCACATTCAGCATAAGCCTGCAGGGGCTGTCAGCAGATCGTTAACATAATTCCTCTGTTTCCTCACAACTACTGTACTTCCTAAAGAAAAAAATAAAATAAAGAAGTTTCAACACTAGATGTGCAGCTCATTTTATCCCAAGATACTTTATACTGATGAAGTCTCCACTGTTAGTCAAGCCTCCAAAATGGGTCCCAGTTTGGAATAGCAAATTGAAGCAGAAACTCTACTGATCTGAAATATATATGTTGTGAAGCTGGTATGAGACTACACACACATCCATAGTTATACTGAAGGCACAAAAGGCAAGAAAGTGACTTCCCACCTAAAATCCTCTTAACATAGCCTGAATAAAACATCCAGCTATTTTTAGAGCTCATGATTCATTAATATTTTAACCTTCAAGCCTGGAATTTTCTCTTTTCATTTAGCACTCGAGTAACTACTCAAGTCATTTACGTGAACATACAGGTATCCATATAAGCCCAAGCTTCACTGATTCCAAGTTTTTTAAGAACTGCATTTGATTTCCTGGAAAAGAAAATTGCTATTTGAATACATCAAAAGCAATTTTATATCTAGTGTTTCAGAAAGGTTTAATAGATTAATTTCTCTTACTTTCCAGTAAATACAAACATTTTAAAAAGGGGAAAAAAAAAAAAAAACACCCAAAAAACACCTTTTGTTTTTCAAACGCCCAGGAAGAGACATAAAGTAAAAATCCCTAACACATACAGGATTCATTTTACTTTCCCAGGGTAGGATTTCATTTATCTTGTCTTCACAAAAGACTATTAAACAAAGTAGTACGTATAAAAATGTTTTCACTTGTGAACAATCACAATCTTTCAGCCTCTTAAGATAAACTTCAGTTTCAAAAGATTACTTTAAGTTAAACAAACAAACAAAAACAAACAAACAACTTTTGGTTCTCTATCTTAGTTTCAGCTGTAATTGAATTGTTTTCTTTAGAATGCCTAATATGATGCAATGTTTTTGTTCCAGGAGAAAAACAACATTGAGAATACACTAATGTTTATAGCTGCTGCTAAGCAATGTTGTAAAGAGCCAAGGCCATTCTCAGTGATGAATGGCCCAAGGAGCTGGGAGGAAACAGAATTAGGACAGCTGACAAACTAGTCAAAGGGGTATTCCATATCACATGACATCATGCAGAAGTAAAGTTTTGAAGGGGGTGGGAGCTTGTTGGACTTCCTTTAGCAGCTTGGGAGCTAGCTGGACATCAATCACAGGATGGTAAGCAATTGCTTGAGTGTCGCTTGATATAAACATTTATATATATATAAATTTGTCATTATTATTGACCTTTCCCATTTCTCTTAGTAAATAATTTTATCTCAATCCTTGAGTTCTACTTTGTTAGTTTTTTTCTTATTTTCTCTCCCATCCCACTGGGAAGCAAGGAGTGAGCAAACAACTGTGTGGTGCTAAGCCACCTGCTGGGTTAAACCACATCCTTGTAACTTAATGAAGTGACAATTCTGTAAAAGTCACCTGTCTTACCTGGCAGTTCTCACACCTACGCAATTCACAAGATAGTTGGTAACTCAAACATAGACCAACATTCTCAGATGAGTTCAGCTCCATTTCATTACCAAATATTAACACAATTATCACACCAGCTTTTGATCCTTTTAAAAAGCTGACTTGACAGCATAAATGAAATCCTGGGCAACACTAGTTAGCATCTATAATAGAGACCACTGCATATCAGCTACTCTAGGGACCTCTTCTCTCATAGATATAATTGAACAAAGACTTCTGAGGCAACAAGCAATTACCAATCTATAACAGGAGAGCACTGTATGAACATACAGTAAGTACTGATAATTAGAAGTCAAATTCTAATTGTACTGTAATCTTTATAAGTTTCTATTTATTTCAGAATGGTCAGGATTTTGTCATACTATAACAAATGTATTTTGAGATCACTGTGTTCCTGCTTCTAAAGGAAACTGATCATACATGGTAGTACAAAGAGGGTTGCACCCCACCTATTCATTTGCTAAATATACCAAAAATTATATCAAATACAAATGTATTCCGCAAAATTAGCATGATATACATGTGCAACTCCAAAATGAGCCCTGAAAAACGCTTCTTTCCAAGGCAAAACTTATGCAGTTTTTTGCATACTTTAAGTTCCCACTTTGGGCTCTATTATCTGTAACCTCTTAAAAAAGCCTGAATAATATTCTCAAGCCATTCAGAGGCTTTCCTCCAAGCAGAACATATATACCTAAACAAAATGCCATAATAGCTTCATAAACTATTTTCAGGGAGGCAGAAATGCTAGCCAGAATGCGAACAGTCCAAATGAGGTATATTAAAAATGCATGTGCGTGTCCTTTCAGCTAATGGCTTGGTAGAGTTTAGACATATTAGCTGGCTCTCAAAAGCTGCTGTGGCTCTCTTGTTCAGAGGACACTTACTCCCATCTCGATTAGGCATTTTTGTGGGTCTGTCCTTAATGACTCTTATAGCAGAATAAACTTTATTTTTCCCCAATACACACTCCTTTTTCATTACTCAGGGTGTTCATTATTGAGTTTCATGACATTTGGGGAGGTAAACAAATGCCAACCATAATTCTACTATTTTCTATTAAGTTTCTGTTGTTGATTTGATGCAGCAATGAACAATTGTTTTGCTTTTTAAAGCATACTGAATTGCACTTCTAATTCCATGTAGTCATGGAATAAAAAAAAAAAAGAGAAAAACTAGGAAGACAAGGCAGCATTTTCCTAATGAATTACAGTAGAATTAGGGTAAATATATTGTTTTCGTTTCTGCTTCTTCAAACCTCATGAGTAGTCCAGATTATTTTTTATGTATTTCAAATAATCTATATAACGCAGACTTTAGGTTTGCTTAAATGCTGATGATCAGACAAAAAACTGGCAGATACAATGTACATTTCAGCACCATATTATTTAAATGCTGGTTTTTCATTTCTTTAAAAGTCTTGCTTCATTTGTGACATTTAAAAATAAAGATATAACTAAAACCCATCATTATCTTCATACTTTCCTTTATGTAAAATCCGTCCTATTATATTTATTTATTATTATTATTTTCTTTCAGATGTTGAGTGAATCTTGTTTTAGCACATAAGGAAACTCAAGCCAATATTTTCTCTTGAGGGAATCAAACTCCATACAGATTTCCCTGGAGATGCAGAGTCAGATGATAGATAAAAGATAATTTATTAGAGAAACAAAAATAAAAACCTCATCTCACACGAAGCCTCAATATTAAATACTATAGTAGCTGCAGTTTTGATGGCACAGTTGTTAAGTCTATTTAAATAGTGGGTATGAAAACACAAACATTATTTACATCTTACAAACCAAAATGCTTTCAAGTCTTAAAAGTAACTAAATTCTCAATCCTCAGCAGTAAAATGAACAAAAAAAAAAATGTGTAGTAAGAACAATTTTAAGAGTTGAAGCATAAGACTTCAAAATATGCCTGGTTTTCCTTCTTTAAAGAAGAAAAAAATATTAAAAGCAGCACTTTCAAGTATTTTTTTTCTAATAATTATTTGTAGTCATGAAAATAGTTCTCTGTAATTGTGTATCTTTACTTCATCATAATCTAAACACACACTAAAAAGCTATGAAAGAAACCTATTCAGAGAAATGTTTAAAATTATTTTAAGCTTATACTGCAGTCAGGTCCCATGCAGTACAATTCAGCATAGAAATAATGAATACTCCAGGTTTTACCTAAAGGTTCAAGAGAAATCCCAACAAGGAAAGCCAAATGTATTTCATTTTGTGGTTTCCTTGAAATATTTTAGATAGTTAGTTTCATCTCAGAAAACAGTCTAATTTTCAATGTTAATTCTCATTCATTACAGCCAAGTGTTCTTTATACATCAGAGATCATTTCTCTACCTTTACCACTGGGTACAAAGGGAGAAAGTCCTCCACTCTTTCAAACTTTGTTGTGTATTACAAAGTAACTGCCTTCCTTTCTTTTTGACTTGACTGGACCTCTTACCCATTTACCTTCAAATCTGTTGTTATGTAGTGGCAATGCATGACATTAATGCTAACAAGATATAGAAGCTAGATCCAGGGCATAGAGATGGAATAAACACCTTTGCTTCAGAAATAGCTATCTTATCTACTAGAGGCCCTGCTGAAAATCTTAGTTTTTGTCAATCTGAGTAGTGGTATTGGAGGCTGTCCATGTTAATACAGTGAACCAATCATCTCCCTTCCTTGGTTTCACTTAGTTACATGTCAGAGACTTCCCAGAGCAAAGAAAGGTAGCCATCACAATATAATTGCAGAATTGCTGAATTTTAGGGGTTGGAAGGGACCTCCAGAGATCATCGAGTCCAACCCCCCCACTATAGCAGGTTCCCTACACCAGGTCGCACAGGTAGGCGTCCAGGTGGGTCTTGAATATCTCCAGAGAAGGAGACTCCACAACCCCCCTGGGCAATGACTTTGGCCTATTGAAGCAAATATTTCCAAGCCTTTTATTTCCCCTATTTGCATCATTAAAAAGGCAAGCTAGGCAGATATAACTCAGTAGGGTAACCTTAATCTTTGTGATGATCCCTCAGACTTCAGCACTCTCTCTTCTCTTCTTCTTCTTGTATTTTAATTATAATTAAGATAACAATCACATAAACCCTGTCCGGCTCCCCTTCACTGGATTTAATGTTTTCCACATTTCTTCAAGATAAATAATGAAATGATTATTTCTGCATGTGCAAACTCTATTAGCACTTCATATAGCAGGATGAGCTTCAACAGCTAAGCACAAGTTGACTTTACATAAGCCATTGCTCAATTCCAAGCAGTCTCTCCACATTCACCTCTCCCTTTTTTTCAGTGCTCATCTTTGAAAGATTGTCTTTAGGTTCTGGAATCCTGCGTATATTTTTCTGTCTGTGGTCTTTTATTCCAGGCAGACTTCTGGTAACATCAACACAGCTTCAACTTTCTCTTGTCATTATAATCTGAGATTCTGTTGCTTTCTGATTGGAACTGATGCGCTATAAGAAGAAATATTTACTCTAAAAGCAAATGATTCTGTTCATCTGTCTACTATTGAAATTAAACAGATCATTCTGAGCAAAAGAACCTAACAGATCCACAATTGTACCATATGAAGAAATCCAAACAGTTATATGTGGTTATGAATGAGTCACACGACAGCTTCAAAGCCCTTCATAAAATAAGCTTAATGTACTACATTTTATTTAAAATATTTGCTTGAAACTGGTAATTACAGTTAGGAGTTATGCTATACACTTTCCATTATTAGTAAATGCATACCACAAACTTGTCTATTGACAAGACATCCCTGTAGTGAGAGCTTTGAAAATAAGTAGTACAGATGTTTCACAAGTGATTTGACTATTTGAAAATACTTCAAAACAGTAACTAAAATGCAGCTATAAATCACATGGATATGCTAATTCTTACCCAGACAATTATACAAATACAGCAATTAAGAAGGTTGTCTTGGGCTGGCCAGGTTTAATCAGGTGTTCAGCAAGGTCAATAATATCTACTTGTTGCTGTTATTGCTGTCCTAGCTATGCCTACAAAGAAGACTGAAACCAATATGCTTCAGAAGGCAGCACAATATATGCATGTGGGAAAACACTTTTTAAACCAATACCCCAAAACTATCTTTCAACAGTATATTCTGCACTTATCTTTCTGTTTGTTTCAAAGACTACAGTACAGTATTTGAATCAAGTGCATAACAGCCTTAGAAAACAATGTAAATTTGCAAGAATACAAGTCCATAGAGTTTCCACATTAATTTCTTGAACTACAAGAGTCTAGATTTGTGGAAACACTTAATTCACTCACCATTCAGAAGAAAGGGAGATTTTACCACAAAAGAGAAAACTTCGGACACAGTTCTATGCACACACTCACTCTGAACAATTTAGGATTCGGACAGGAAAAACACCATGTTCTCATTACAAGAGGTTATCTAGTTCACTTCTACATGTCAATTAGAAAGTTTATTCTATTGCTGTATAGTAACATAGAAGTTGATTGAAGATTTTAAGGTCCAAGGCAGTTGGGTAGCACATTTCCAGTGGCTAACAAAGATGCAGTATCTTTAAACATATAAACAGTCTGTTGTCATCTTTCATATTGGTTATAAATAACAAGACATTTTGAGCTAATTTGAAGTGATCACTTTGTTAGTCAAGTATAAGTAGTCCTTATTATGTTATCCATCTAACACTATTCAAATTTTGGAATTGATATTAAGCTCTGTGTTTCAAGGAAATGAATTAAAATACATTAGCGTTGAAAGAGCTGATTTCTGTTCTGCTGTTTTCCCTATTGTTCCCAGAAGAAAATGCTTATTACTTAAAAAATAATGTGCAAATTCCACTCTCCTCTCCAATCCAGACATTTGAATCTAACACTTCAATTGCAATTTTTGTCTTGAGCCTCTAAAGAAGAAAGATCAAAATCACCAAGTTGTGTTTTTCTTGTTACTAATCTCTAAGAAATGGGTTGCTAACTAGTATCACAGAAAACATATGTACATTCTTTTTTGTTACAACTGTGCTAGTAAATATGGCATGCTACTTGTTCCTGTACACAGAGCAATCCACCAATGAACTCTCGGCCTATCAGGACAAGGTGACTGTATGCAAACTAGACATTGGGAATGTTATTCCAAGCACTCAGTGTCCTTATTTCTCTGCATGAACACAAAGAAAATACTTGAGAATGCAAATTGTTACAGACAAAAAGAGCACCAGAACACATGTAAGCATTTTATTGATTTATGTATTCTCATTTCAAAACCTGGGACATGATTTTTAGCATGGACACAATCATAGTACCCAACCTAAACAAAATAGCTTCAGTGGGCACAAGCAAATTTGGTTCATTTTCAAGGTTCTTGCCAAGTTACTGTATTTTCCATCAATGAAGCAATGATTTGTACTACATCACAAATCCATCAGCATTTCTGTGTACCACCCATCCTTGGCTAAAAGATTCTAACAGGCAAAGAAAAAAAGCCTTTGTAAGAGTACAGCACATGTGTCTGCTGGGAAGGTATGAATTCCTTAATGCAGCAAGGAGACAGACACCTACAGTTTCACTCTTGTTCATGTTTTACAAATTTTCTGTTATGTATATTTACCTTTCACGTTTGATTTCAGCAAACATCTAATAAAGATACATTAATGAATTTACTTCAGCATGCAAATGTTTGAAGTCTATTTAATGTTTTGTATATAATTAACTCGTGCAAAAGAAACCACTTTTTATTTTACACTAATCTTGATAAATTCAGAGTCAACTAGATTTAAAGTGCCGAGATGAATGAAATGGTTCTTAGTGATGCTGTAGCAACTTGGCAACACTTCCACGTCCATTAGAACATCTAAAATCCCTTTAACAGAACACACTAAATTTTGTTATGAGAATGGTTCCAAAAACCCCAACATGTGATTACACAAGTAAAAGAACTAGCAGTAAGACAACAAGAAGAATAAAAACATTTTAAGAACTCATTTTACAGCCAAGTGTGGTAAATCTAACTGAACTTTAAAAAAAAAAAAAAAAAAGAAAGAAAGAAAGAAAAAAAAAAAGCTTAAAGTAGTAAGTGGAGGATAACAATAGTTAACAGTATATCCAGCAATGGCAAAAGGCATCTTTTTTGTACTGCCAAAGAGCAGCAAATGGAATGCATTATTCTGCAGCTGACTTTTTCCTGCATAAGAGCAAAGTACAATATTCAGCTGCATGATCAAAATCTGAAATGGCATTTTGATCATTGTTCTAACTTGGTGTAACCATCTCACTGCAGACAGGGTTTTAAGCGTAGGTGGCAGAAGATGGTTTTAGCTATCAGGCATACCAAAACAAAAGTGGAAAAAAAAAAAAAAAGAACACAACGTTAAGGCAAATCAACAAATATATATTTTTTGTGACTAAGCAAAGGAAATTCTCTGAGATGCAAGTAAATTAGCATTTCATTATGTCTTTAATTTAAAAACAGATAATGAAATGCAATTAATGCTATTCTACAGAAATCACTGCAGTGAAAATATCAGTAAAAAAAATCTGTTGCTTCTATGGGACTAAAGAGGTCTTCTAGCAACACAAGCATGAGTCAACATTCATATCACTTTCAACTGCAGTTTTCTGACTAGTGTGTTGAGCATCTCTATAAATGAAGTAACTTACTTTATTTGGAAGGGCAGCTTCCAAGCAGCCAAAGCATTTTTATTGGACAAGAAGATCACCAGGGAGCTCTTTGTATTTGTAACATATCCTTTACTATAAGGATTCCAATTTCAAACAACATGGGATGAAGATGTGCTGCTAACAATACTCCTTGATTTTTCATCTTTGCTGTTTAAACACACCCGCAGTGAGGAATGGCAGCAGTGCAGCCCCACCTGCACCCCCAAGCGTTACTGTGTCACTAGGGGGCAACCGAAGCACTAAGAGCTCAAAACACACTCCTACTAGCAGCAGTAGTCTTTGTACCACATTTGGGATAGAAGAAGCAACAAGAGGGATGCAAGTGGAGTTTAATATACTTTAACACTACTTGAAATTTGATCAGTAGGGCTTTTGCTTGCAGAATGATTTTTCTTTTTTTAATTGTAATAAAGTACAGCTCCTACAGCGCATTCACTTACAGATGTAAGAGGAAATCTAAAAAAGTAACGGTCACTTTTGAAAATAACATGATCCAGTGGAATAAGCACCTACATATTATTGATAATATCTGTACTGAATACAGAGCACATGAGGGTACAACTACCTTTTACACCACATTCCTAATCACTTCTGTTACACAGATGCAAGATCGAGTAGGTGCTAGCACAAGCATCAAGTTCAGGGATTTGATTTCTGGGACACTTCTAATCTAACTAACAGCATCTCAAGTGCCAAGAGTGAAGCTCTTGGGCGACTTGTAAAATGCTCCTTTTGCTCCTCTTGGCCTCATCATGTATGGCTACAGAAGTTCAATTACATTTTTGCATCTCCCTTCCACAGATGAAAATCAGAATAAGCCTAGAATATTATTGAATAGCCAGCCTTCAATTAATCACCAGGATTTTATAAAATACAACGCCAGCATAAGGCACCCCCAAAAAAAAGTAAAAAGGAAGCCAGGAAAGTTTTACTTCTTCGATTTTTTCTTTTTATCATTCAAAAAGGATTTAAACCAGGCCACTCTTGCATAGGACATCATGGGAAAGGGGGTTGACACTTTTTTTTTACCTCTTCATTATCTAGAGAATCATAGAACATAGCATCGTGGAAGAGCGAAGCCCTCAGCCGCCAAAAATACATCTAAAACCATGCTTGCTGGGATGGTTTCTTTTGTTCTCTCCTTACCAACCAAAAATGAATTAAGGAGTGCTTGACTCACATAATGTTAATACAAATATTGCTTTCCTTTGGTGGGGAGCTCAGTAACATCACAAACAGGAATGAATTGACAAACACTGTTGCTGCTTCCATGAAATCAGAATTGTCACAGCCTACCGCCACCCCCATGTTAATATAGTAGCGCATTCTAAGATGGTGGTCGCCTCTAGGCCATCTTAAAGGAGAACTTCTTTCTGGTTTTGTGCTGTTCCTGTTGTAATTCCTAACACATTGTCAACTTCTTTATCTTCTTTGGCTTTAGAATATACTACTGAGTTTCCTTTTTTATTAAGATGTTTATTTCAACCACTACACATACTTTCCTATTTTACATGATGAAGATGAAAAATGGAAGACAGTTTCGGTAGAGGATACAGAGCTCTGTTAGATTAAGGAAAACTGCTCAGGTAAGAAAATGAAGAGATTTTCTTAAATTGAAGACAATAATCCTGGTTTGTGTATCCATGTTTGAGAATACATTTAAATGCGAGTGGAAGATGAAGATTACAAACAGGAAAAGTGTACTAGCCTTCCTGTATGGTATCATAGATCCTGGGAGAAAAGATACTTGGGCCCTGCTGCACTCGTGTTCAGTCCACGCTTACCTTGCTGTATACAGTCCTCTCCTCTGAAAAGTATTCTCCATTGCATTTGCATAAATAGAAAGTGCAGCAAGAAGTGATGACTGATCATTTTCTTTTTAAGAGTAATGCTGAATGCTCGTCTGGTAATTTCTAGATGCACGGCTCACTGAAGCACAATAACTCCCATAGGTAAAGGTGGTATCAATTTGTATGATTTCTAATAAGCACTAGGTGTACATACATATACACCTTCCATGCTGTTACACTGCCTTATTACACTCTTGATGTTTTTTTCCCCAGGTTTCTGGGTATTTCTCTCAGTTGTTGTATCACTAAACTGTATTCTTTAACTTTGGTTAAAAATACCCACTGTCTACTTCACTTGAAAAAAAATTTAGGCAGGGTAGGGAGAAAAATCCTGTCATTAAAACTTGGTGGGTCTCACTGAGGTGAATCAGAGAAGAAAAAATATCAGCAATATAAGGATAAAAAACAAAGAAGAAAAAAAAAACACCACAGAAGTACACAGTCTCTCCTAGTCAATGAAAAGAGTCAACATGGCAAGTTTGTCATGTTCTGAAAGCAATCCTTTCCCATGTTGCCTTTTATCAGCCATTGCTGTAGATGCAGAAAAGACTCTTGCAGAAAAGACTCTTGACCCCAGTCCAGCTATTTGAAAAAGATTTATAATACTAATAATGAACTAAATTCATTTTCATGCCTTTTTTCCTCCTGGTGAATTGTATTTGTCTGTTATAGCTCTATACAAGACAACCACCTGCCTTTCCTTTCAAACTGTGATAAAGGACTTTCTGAACAGTTTAGCACTGCTGCAGGTCAACAGAACAGAGAGAACAACACTGCTCTTTCTGGTGGGACAGGGATTCCTGTTGAACTTCATAAATCTCTTGCTGCTTTAGCTAGAGGAGTTAGTAGGAAAATAGTCTAGCCAGCACTGGTGAAATGCTCATCAAGATACATGATATATTTCCCCAAACACTCAGGTTTGATGAATGGATTTTATTTTCTTTGCACACACACATACTACTCCTCTCCCTCACCAATTTCAGATGACACACAGACAAAAGCAGTTTTCTCATCCCTTATGGATGAACACATCTATTCTTTTTTGCATTTAAATAATAAAATGATGAACATAGGATAGAAAGCTCACCAAAAGCCATGAGAAAATGAAGATGAGATTATCCTGGATTTATTCTGCATGCGTACATCTGTTATTTGAGAAATCATATTGTGAAAGGATCTCTCTCCTTTCTAGATAGTGTACCTCATTCATAGGCCTAGTGTCCCACAGTCACTGGCCAGCAGCTCAATGTATTTGGAGAAACTGACTTTTTTCTTTTTTAAAGCAAATAAAGATATATCTGAATTTATTTGCTTTATATTTGCACTGATTTTTTAATTCAGTAACTAACAGGTGTTAGTACATAACATCAATGACCATGATAGGAAAGGAGAACAAAGCCTGTATCTACACTCTTTGAGACACTCGGCCAGTCCAAGAAGGCGGCTATACTCCAAACACCTCCAAACGAGTGCTTCTCTAGCCTCCTGCATTCAGAGAGAAGAGCCTGTCCACCCACCTGCAGAGAACTGTTATCTGCTGAAAATGCCCAGATGAATTCCCCACAAGCCTTTCATTTTCTTTCCTACCTGGTTAAGAAATACAGCTATAGCACTTGAACCTTTGGGATGATGAATTCTAAGAACATCTTCAAGTCCAAGCTGGAACAGGGTGTTCCTCACTGATCCCCAAGCTATTTTCTGTCCTATAAATTAAATACTTGCCTGACTTCAGTGGCTTCAGTGACATGTATAAGCCAGCTGTATTTAAGCAGTATTTAACAGTAATACCAATAAAAAGTGAATTTTCAGCAGAGTTGAATGCAGAAGTATCCACCTCTCCAGACATGTGTCTTAACTATTAGTAATGTTCATTGAAATCTTAATTCCTCCAGACTGGGGTAGAGCCAAACTAACATAGGAAACAATAATGCTATCTGACATGTATGACCTTTCTGATGAAAGCAACTTGTCCTTCTTACAGAAGGCAGCTACTACAGCTCATTAACAGCTTCGCATTCTATTCTTCAGAAATCCTGTATCAGACAATCCATATTCTTTATTTCTGGCAGCATCTGGAAATGTGGAAACTCTTGAAGTTAATGAAGTTAATGAAAGACAATGGGTATTCAATTGTAGGTAGTCAATAATAGATGCTGCCTTATGAGTAACACATCCTTCTATTTCTACAAAATGTTTTTGCCCACTTCTAGTCCCATTCCCCAAATTTCATTCTCTCCTCTTCTTCCTTCAGCCCAAAGCTACCACCAATACAAAAAGCATGTTAACAGTAACATTAAAATTACATTTAAAAAAAAAAACACAGTATTTTTATTGAACATATATTGCTGTGACGCATAAAGATATCGCATAAAGGTATCATATTACAGGGGCCATCAGAAACCCCAGGACAGAGATGATTAACAATGCTTCTTTTACTAATTCAGTTCTTGTCTGTTTCAGATTGTTGGTTGACCAACAGATCGTTGGTCACAGACCAAGGACCCAAGACACAGCACATTAACTGTGCCTGTACAAGACTGACCCTAAATACCTACCTTTTGTTCATAACATGGATTTGTAAATACCTAGATAATGCATCTTCTATTGATGCGTTGCACAAAATAGCTTTTTTGGTACATTGGTGCTTATCCTCTATTATATTTTCTCCCCAAAACTGACATCGACACTACAATTTGTTTGATATGAGAGAGCTGTGTTTAGGATCATTATGACATAGACCAAACTCACATTCTTCACATAAAGCGTGAAGAAATTTCCAAAGCCTGTTGCCACCAGGTTTACATACTATTTGAGAAGATTAAGGGATACTGCACTGCCAGTGAAAGGCTGCAATATTTTTCCAGTGAAAAAAATATAATGCTAGATCTGAAAACTGCAAAAATTAAATAAAGCTTATTTTCTCGGTCAGAGAGCTACTCATAAAAATTAGGTATGATGTAACACATAATATTTTACCCTTGTACAGTGCTCTGAAAATGGTTATCTGACACTGCTAAAATAAGAACCACATAAACACAACGTAAAGAATTATTGCTCACTATCTGAGTGCCCTGCTTTGGGATATAGAACTGATAGTCATTCTATTGCAAAGTTCTGACTTAATACCCATAGATACTTGAGTTTTGTGATGAAAGTGACATTAAAATGGTTATGTAAAATACAAAAAAAACTTAGTGTGTACATTTCTGCAGTTTCCTTCTGATTTGCTCTAACTGAAATTAGTTTCCACTAACATCCTACTTTCAGCTGGGATAGGGTTAATTTTCTTCAGAGTGACTACTATAGTGTTGTGTTTTGGATTTAATACAATACAATGCTGATAACACACCAACACTCTAGATGTTGCTGAGCACTGCTGTACAGAGCTAAGGACA
Organism: Alectoris magna; assembly: GCA_030625065.1. Classification (NCBI taxonomy): domain Eukaryota; kingdom Metazoa; phylum Chordata; class Aves; order Galliformes; family Phasianidae; genus Alectoris; species Alectoris magna. Next base: position 62,014,147 of record CM060562.1, read on the forward strand.
TTTCAGCTTCTTGTACTGTATTGCCAGCAGTGGGAGCTGAGGATGCACAAGGAGATGGGAGAGGACAGAACCAGAACAGATGATTCAAACAAGACAGAGGGATGCCCTGCACCATATAGTACCTTCCAGAGCTATAAAACTGTAGGCAGTTGGCTGGGCTGGGGTGGCTGCCTCTGCTTGAAGACTGACAGGGCATCCATTGGTAGGTGATGAGCAATTATACTGTGCATCACTTTATCTCAATCCACAAGTTTTAACTTTTTTTCCTCTATTCCTTCCCCCAACTCAATGGGGAGGGGAAGGGGGAACAAGCAGCTGTGTGGTGTTGAGCTGATTACAAGGTTAAACCACAACACCCAAAACACTGAAAACAGTTCTTCCACAGTAGGGGGTTATTTCTGTTTTCATCTCCAATCTTACCAGCTAGTGTAGTGCTTTTAAAACAGAACCAATAAGTCACTGGAAGGGAAAGAGTTTCCCTGCTTTAGCACGCTCAAAAACTGGTCAGTTTCTGTTGCTGGAGTTCTGCAATAAAACACCACCAGAACCCTCTTCAGGCAGGAAAGATAATGGGAAGAAGACAATGCGAAAGACAAAACATTATAAAAGTTTATGAGCAACAAATCAGGGGTTTGGGTTAAGAACAGTACATATAATCATGACTAAAACTAACAAGTCTAAAAATTTCTAATTGCCATATCACTGTATATGTCATAAATGGATACACAACATTTATGGATATTCAGTTCAAATAAATTGGGAAAATTATATCTTTACTAACAAGAGTAAAACATTTAAACCAGACAATCAAATACCAAACTAAGTATGTATTTATAGGATTTCTGTCTTATATTGCAAGCACTGATTTTGAATTCCACTCATGGTAGACCATGACTGTTTGTCCCTGCAGCAACAATACGGAAAGTTTATAAACCCAAAGCAAAACTTCAGAAAAACTACCTTTTACTCTACTAATAAAGAGCTTAGCTGACTTGCATCTTAGAAATGCATCAATTTTTATGACATAGCCAACTACGTTCGTGCTGCACACCCTAGGTCTTGGGGTTTTGTTTTGAGGAGAGAAACAGCACTCACAGAATCATTGAATTGCAGGGGTTGGAAGGGACCTCTAGAGATTGATTGCATCCTAGAGTAGGCATCTACTAAATAGATCAAACTGCATCCCAAAACATTTTCATATATTAGACTTTAGAATTTATCACTACCCATTTTTATTCCCCCCCACCCCCAGTCTTGGAGACCCAAATTCTGGAGACTGCACAATTCACTACAGCGTTTTAGTAAATACTGCAGTCTAATAAAGGTAGATTTATAGAATAAAACACTTGACGCCACAAGGATGTTCTGCAGGCTTCTTATTTCAAAGTAGCTACAGTGTGGACCCATGGAGTAGGTAGGTGTCCATTAGCCATCAGGGTACATTAGTTATAACAACCGCACACACCTGCTAAACCTGCTTCATCCAAAAGGAAGATCAGTTTGCACCATGTTAGCAAAAGCTTCCTTCTTGGCACAACCTCCAAATCTCTTTAAAACACACACACACACACACACACACACACACACAAAAACACCATAAAACAAAACACTGTTCACTTGAATGGAAATGTTACTGCAGATAAACCTACTGATCAGCATTAAAAATACTGACAACTCTCTCCTAAATAAAGCTAGTCTTGAACTATTGCTCATTTTCCAAAGTATATAACCAAGATCTCCCACAGACAAAAACCTTGCTTTTCATTTAGTTGTAGTCAGACCCATCCAACTCCAATAGAGAATGAGAAAAAGATCACAGGTAGAAAGCAGGTGCTTTGCCTCTGTAGATTCCAATTACAGGCATCTTATCCTTGTTCATAAGTTGAACTGAGCATACATGACAACTCAGGGTTTTGATGCACAGCAGAATGACTTCTTTATCTGAACTCTCAACAGCAGTTATAACCAAAATGAGGATGTCCACATTTATACTGTTAACACAAAGCACCATCAGTGCATCTTGAGAGTTTCAGAAGGCTCAAAATACACAAACTACATTTCAAACCAAAACTATGTGTGCAAAGCTGTGACCTTGAATAGCCTATAATTGACGTAGAATAACAGTACTTGCCATTTTATAACTTCAAAAATAATATAAAAAAAAACATTATTCCTCAAAGTCAGGCTACTTGCAAGCATTTTTCTGGCTTTTATATGAATGCTGAAGAGCATAACTGGTAAGTATTTCTCAGTGCATGTTTATGCCTGCATGGGTGAGGTAGTAAAACTTATTTCTCCCTAAGCTAGTATAATTTAACTGTAGTTTGCACTACACTAAAATAACAGGAATCATGCTGTGTCATTGCATAACTACCTTTAATCCAATGGCTAAACAACCTATACTCCAACTCAAAGGTCAGTGCCACATTGTAATCTCAAATTCAATTTCTCCAGCATAGCCTTGTACACTTTCTCTGTCTTCTGTTCCAGCATGGTCAAACAGTTATAAAAGACAAAATCAGAAAGACTCATGAATGGGCAATTAAAAGAAGATAGATAACACTTCATTTATCAAACCTTACAAAGCAATAATACAGAGATGGAAACTAACAGTTTCTGTGAATCAAAGAGTGCATATTATATATGAAGTACAGCAGGCCTCTTGAATTTTGAGATTTTATCAAAAGGCATCCATAGAAAATAAATCCTAAAGCTGAAGAAAAATAAAACCACAGATATGAAAACATGAATGAAATCATAAAAAATGAAGTTGCAAAAATCCAATCAATCATTACATACTGAATGTGCCCTTACCGGATGGATTTTTCACTGGAGAATCCTTCTGTGTTGTTCTGATGGATCTAGAAAGTAGTAACTGTCTATATACAGAAATCCTGGTCAATGCATACAATCAAGATTAGCAGTAGTAAAGGGCAGATTTCACAAGAGTATTAAGGAATCACTGCCTGTCTCCCAAAAATAAATACTGATCAGAACATGACGGGTAGAAGTGGATCATGCTCATGCCCTTAATTTGGCCGATGCACCAGCTAAATACCAGCTTATATATACACATCAGACAGATAAGTCTCCAAAACACTGCATCCCTTAAGTCCTCTTCTGAAATTCACTACTTTCCTTACCTTTCTAACCTTTTTTGACCCCTGCTGAAGGTCTGTAGAAGAGAATTTAATTTTCCAACTGTCTTTCAATATTTAACTTGACATTTCTTTCAGAAAAATATCAGTATTGTTTCCATAGCTGCTACACTCAGAAGATAAGTCAGTTGATTACGATTGCTAGATTTCTGCCTCCACAAGTGCATCCATCTCAGATGAGCTCTTAGACACTGCAAGATGCCAACACTTCAATTAATATCCATGTTGGGACTGAGGCCAGAATAGTAACTGAATCTCAAAAAGCCATCGGAAATGTATTATCAGTGTTTTCTTAGTGTAACTATTTTGCATTGACTAAAACCATATTTTCTATAAATGCACAAGTTTTTGAAAGACATGAGGTACAACACTGGCCCTACTGAAGGCAATCATTTCTGCAATAGAAATTTCCCTTCCACGTCTTCCAGGTTATAAGGAAGCTCATTAATCCCTGCACAGGCCATCACAACCCACATACAGCGTGTTTTCCTTTTGCTACTACAAAGAACACTCCACAGTAACAGAGTTTCACATCAGGGATACCCTTCCATAACACAATGAGAAAAAGTAAAGCGGCTGAATTTTTCAACCTCTGTCCCCTTGAAATTAGTATCTGCCTGGTATCCCTGTAATCATTCATTGCATGACAAAGCTGAAAGATTATTTTCTAGTTATATTGTTATGCAACACTTGGCCCTCTTTTTCTTTAACAAATGCATTTACCAATGGACCTTTGCTTTCTAGAGCAACAGGAACTTCAACACTGAGCATAGAGCAAATACACCACTGCCAAGGCTACTGCTAACGTCCTAATTCCTGAAGATTATCAAAGGAAAAGTTACTGCTAGGGAAAGATCTAACAAAATGGCAGCTATGCCCTTTTCTTCTTTGTTTTATAATTTACTGTTTAACAAGTTAAACAGCAGAACATGCTTAAGTAAAATCAGTGGATGATTGGGATTTTATTTCCCCCCTTCTCTCTCCCATAATGTCACTGTTGACATTTCAGCACTTTTCTTCAAGGAACTCTGAATTTATCTTCAAGTCTTGTCCTAAGGGGAAAGGATCAGATTCCTTTTTACTATTAGAATTTCTCCTGTTTCAGCCTACAGTTTTTCCCTTTGCCAGCTACAGCTCTAAAATTTTTATGACTGTTTGACCGCAATATCAAAGAAATCCTTTGGGAACAATCTGTCCTGAGTTTTTTTTTCCTTTAAAACCCTGTGGGTCAAATGCCAATGCCTCTCAGCCTCCAACAAAGCAAGAAGCCTCTGAGGAGGGAGGCAAGCAGATGAGTTCTTAAGCCTTAGTGTGTTACTTAATTTTTTTCTTTCCCTTTTCTATGGCTTCAATTTCTTTTCTGTTCCTAGTTCTGGAAAGACTATCCTCTTGCATTAATCACTTTCGTAGGGTCACTGTGTGAAGTCTAAGACAGTTTCTACATTGCTAGTGCATTAAGAACTTTCTGCTCAGAGGTTTGAAAATCCTAAGTGCAACTGTACCAGAAGGGAACCCTATGTCTTTTGCAGGGTCACAGTGACATGCCTCAATATCTTTGGTGGAAACAATTCAGAAAGTCTCTGTGTTAGCTAACTAAAGTATAAGTTGAGTAAGAAAGGACAGCAAAGTTTCTTGTGTATCAGTCTTTCAATTTTCACATTTTTTATCTCGCATAAAGAACGAGGAAGGAGGTATAAAAGTCTTGTGCTGTCAGTTATCAGAGTATTTTACTTCATTCTCAGTCCTGTACTCTATTCTCTGTACCAGCCTACAAGCTAAGTGGTCCCTTTAAGTCATTCTGGCCTCCTGTGTGCAGTCCATCAGCTCAACTTCAAGTTTTGCAAGAGCTCAAAATTCACTCACTGAAGTCAAAGGGCTGGCAAACCGTCCTACTTTTGACAAGAGACAATATACTCTCAGTCAGCAAAAAGGCTTATAGGCAACAAAGTAAAGTAGTTACTAGGGCTGTTGAGGAAACTTCATAGTTTTTCTCAGATGGAACTGGTGCAAAATATTGGCAATAACTTCTTCTAAACTGGAACACAATTCCTGCATATCCAGGCAGCAGCCTGACTTTAACACCAGCAAAATACATGAAAGGAACTCAGTGTTCCAAGAGTTCCAAGATAAAAGTTTCCTAAAGATCCTGCAGTGCATCAAATGTACAGGAGAACTGTTTATGACAAAGACAACCTTCAAACACTAGAATTCATACAATAAGGCTGGATCAAGACAAAGCACATTTGTTGTTTTCTTGGTTATTGTCCTGCTACTGAATTTCATTTTGTCTCAGTGGCAGTAGTATCATCTAGGCCAACGCTGACATAACTAGGAAGTGATCAGTTGTTCTGGGTTTTATTGAAATAATTTACTAAAATCCAGAAAATCTGTAGGTAACTACCATCATCCATGTGACAGTTACCATCCAGACGCTGACTGTGGTTTTCTTGTCTTAAACAAATCACATTTCTAGTAGCTGCGTTTAAGGCACATTGTCAAAAATAAATAAATAAAAATCAAGACCACATAACTCAAATTAGGGTCAACGTTTCTGGCTGGCTTTGTGGTACTCTTCTATGTATTCTTCCCACAGCACTTCAAAGCTATGGCTACACTTATCACCATAAGCAAATACATCGGCATAGTGTCCACCTAATCCAAGTCTAAAATGATGAGTGAACCAGACCTCCAGATTTTCACAGTACTTAATCTAGGTTCCTCCAATAGGCGATCTCTGTCCTGATTACAGACTGTGTGGCAGAGGTAGATGGCAAGAGATCTGATTCAGGTAGTCTTCTCCAAGCATGCCTCCAAGAAGAAACAGCAAGAACAGCACATAACTGTTTCGTAAATTAAAAAAATGAATAAATCCAAACATATGCAAACAACTGTATGTATTTCCAGTTCCCCAAAACCATTTTCATACAAATTCTGTTATTTCCTGTTTATCTTCTTGACTACCTGGTCATCTCAACACTCACAAAATAAACATAAGGCTGGAACTCCAAGGACAAGATGGAACTTTAGATAACTTGGAAAATTCAGCATCAAAAGCTTCAGCATCTTCTGTTTCATTTTGTACTTTAATTGATTTGAATATAAACTTCTACACCAATCTACATTTTCATCCTGAAATCTGATTTTCTTTTGCTCCTCACCCTCAGATCCTTAACAGAAGAGGAAGTGGAAGCAAGACAATGCAGAGAATTGACATCAAGCATTAGAGCAAATGGCACTGTGTTCCTGCTCTCTCCTTTTGCTGACTGCTTGCTGCCATCTTCCTAATGCTACATTCATTTTTTGAACAGTGACCTCCTTGATTCACTACATTTAGCTGAGACTCCCTTACACTGATTTACCCACCCATCTCTTTGAGGATGAGGATCTCTCTGCCTTCTCCTTCCACCACACACAGTGTTTGACAGGGGAAGAAAAAAAAACAGCTACAAACATCTCAAATCACAAACCCCAGATTTTCAAGAAGGGCTTAAATAGTCATCGTATTGACTAGGATTTGGATTCCTAACAACTGAGTATCAGTTCTTTGGTATTTCTTGCACTACTGAACAGCCTGAAGAAGCACAAGGGTTGTCTAATTTTAGCCACAAGAGCACACACATCAGTCCACCCCACACAAAAACACTGACAGTTAAACCTTCAACTGTTCTTACTCAGAAAGTAAAAGGTAAATATTAGTAAGAACACAGTAATTGCTTTCCTCTGTGTATGCAATCAATTTAACAATATGAGATAATATATTAATTGTAATAAAGAACAAAATAAAGCAATTAAGTGGAAAACAAAGCTACAAGTACAGCATTAGGGAAAGGGGCTGCACTGCTATTGAGTATGGCCTAATACAAAGGAGTAGATGCTTTTCATTTCATTTGAATGGAATTGCCACTATGATGAATGGTTATCAGTTACAGCTAATCTTTCATTATTGTCAGATTATAAATACTAAAGTATATGATTATGGGATGAAAAATACTGTAGAGTGTATATATCCTAAGCCTGATCAAAGACTATACACACACAAAAAAAGCGCAGTTTTTAACCATCATTTTCTAAGCATTTTAGCTGGTGAACTATAAGAGACAGGAAGAATAAAGTATTAATTTGGAGAGTTAGATATCCCCCCACCTTGGGTACTTAGCTACAAAAATACTCAGAACGTACATTGTTATAAAGCCTTCACCTCCAATAGCATGAGAAAACACACAATTTTTTATTCTCCGTTGTAAACACCATTGGAGCATTAAATGGCTCTATAGACATTTACTTCCTCAAAGTACAGCTTTCTATTATTAAATGTTTAGTTGTAATACATCTTTTAAGTTGAACACTGACTCCACAGCCACACAAAGTGATATGAAGCTGTAACCAGAACATTCTCAAGAAAATGCAACATTTCAATTATACATAGAGCAGAAATTTCCCAGTCTGACAAGTAGACATAAAAGATTAACACTAATGTAGATCAACTGAAATCAACTAGAGTGAGTGACTAGCAAATGAGCCACTTTATATTGAAGGCTTAGCATTTTAATTTTCTGTTCTAGCATAAATAATCTCTCAAAGCATGGCACTCTTTTAACACAGACCACATTCTAAATTTATCTGCTTAGCATAACTGTTTCAAACTCAAATCTATGCAAGTACAAAAAAGCAAAGTTCTTCATCAAGATCATTTTTCCAGTCAAGCATGCCCACAATTCCACTGCCTCTCCTCAGTGACGGGGGATTCTTTTTTTTTTCCTTTAGACTACCGTGCTCTTCAGAGAGCTCATCATACTTCCTTTATTGATAAGGCGATTTAGTGAACAATTTAGCCAGTTTCCTTGATAGCAAGCATCAATATTGGGACTATAAGATGAGTATTTTCTGTTGTTCTTCTGTACTTCCAAAAGAAAGAAAATACCACTGTTTTGAAAACTGACAGGAAACATTTATCCCTACTTGCCTACCGTCACCAACACCCATCCCCGAGGGGAAAAAAAAATAATAATCAAGTAAAGATTTCCAGCTTCATGGCAAAACTTATCTAACTTTCCATCTGAAGGCTTTAGATCATCACCTGGACCACCAGCTATGCAGCTATTAGGTCAGTAGAATTCAATAATGCAAAATAAAGTACTCATATTTCTTTGCTCAATGTAAAAACGATCATAGCTTCAATAAATCTGTATGCGAGTGCTCACTTTCTAAATCCTCAGGAAGGATATTTTTCCTAACTTGAACGTGAGGAAGAAAGAAAGGTTTTGGTTCTGCAGGATTTAAGTGTGATTAACTAGAGTTATCTACTGCAGAACATTGCCAAGTGATTCCTTATTAAAAGAAGAGCTTTTATTACGATAGCCTATGGGCAATTTCCTAAAAATGAAAATCTTATCACCTTCCATCAAATAACTGACATCATGGTCATATCTTTCACAGACTAGCATTCCCTAGCTGGAATTCGATATTGATCTTTTTGTTCCCAAGTGAAATCATAAATCCAACCAAATATGTTTTTCCTCTTCCTTGCCACTTAAACCTGATCCATGATTCACTCAGCCTTAAAGATATAGCCAACTAATAACCAATAACCCAGAACAAAATTTGTTCTAATGAAACAAAGGTCTTGCACCCTTTCTCAAATCAGTTTCAGAAATACAGATCAGAACAATTATATTCACAATATCACAAAGAAAGCAAGAAAGGGTTTATAGTAAAAGCTACAGTAAAACATACCTTCCTGTTAAAGCTCATCAAATAAACAGATGTTTAAAAAAAAAAAAGTTTTAAATATTTCACAATTTTTTAATTTAAGAAATTTTAACAAAATTTTTAATTTGTTAAATTTTTCTATATGCAGAAATTGTTTGAGGCACTGAACACATCTGGTCTATGCTCACCCAAAATCTGCTCTGAGTCCTCACAATGGTTAAACAGTGACCATGAAAGTCATGATGTTTGCAAAAACCAGTCAACTACTTAGTTTGCCAATGAAGTATCATTTTAAATATGCAGCAAATTATTTGAGGGCAAACATTCCCTTCAAAATAGGCCAGCTCTATTTTAAAAAGTCACATACAGAAACCCCCATGTAAAAGAGGTTAGAATTTAGTGTTTGAACTTTCAGAGATTGTACAACACAACAGAGGAGAAAAGTTTCAAGACTACGTAAGCAACCAAGACGCACTTATGCTGTGTATACACAGATATAGAGAGAAAGAAATAAACAATGTTCCAAGATAAACAGATCCTTAGTACTAGATATTGACAAAGTTATTTACTCTATAATAGCATAGAGATTTAGTACTTAATATCAGAACATCATGTCTAACAGATACTTCTTTCCCTATCTTCATCTGCTTCCTATCGTAAAACTGAGCTCTGAGCTTCATGTAATTGAAACTCTGATAATCACTTCATTATCTAATTCATGATTTCCCAGTACAGAAAAGTCTATGGACTACTAGGTCTCAACAACACAGAAAAATAGCACCTACTGAAGTCCTTAATCCTTTACTGACCCCCAATTCAACAAGCTTCTGGTTGTTTCCCCACATCAACTTTCCATCACAAAAGAAGTCTCAGATAATCATATCCAGTGGTGTACCTCCAGTCAGAAAAACCAGACAGAAAAAGATGTTGATCTTACTCCAGCCATTTTCCCACACAGTTTGAGTAACAGACCTGAGATAAGAGAAAGCTGCAGGAAGATAGAAGAAGAACTCATAACAGAATTTAATCCATTCACCTATGCAAAACACTCAACTTTACCAGAAGTGCATAAACACCAAATTTTAAATCTTTTGCCAATGAGACATCTCTTAAAACATAATAACTTTATCACTATTGCAAAGCTAGCCATACACAGGTGAAGAATTTCACCCCCATCATTCTCACAGGAAAACTCACCTGAGTTTGTTGGAACTTCTGGTCATGTCACCCAGAAACATGGAACAGCCTTTAGGTCCTTCTTCCACTCAGGTGGTTTATAGACTAGTTTCTGTGAGGATGGAACTAAATCACAGAACTACCGGCAGTGTTTTCATACCTCTTCACAATACTTCCTTCCCAAGCTCAAGAGAAAAAGCTAGCATTACTGTAATTAGGAGAGACTCAATACCCCACAAACAGTGCGTGTACCACACAGCTGCAATTCAGTAACTCTATTAAAGCCTTTCTTTGATAGCACTGAAGAAAGGACATTTAACACTTTCAACTTCTTCCACCAATCGCCTAGGCTAACGTGGAGTGGGCACACCAAAACTAATCAAGGAAAACTAATCCTAAATTAAAGTATAAGAAAAGCTTTCTAATCTCTTACTTTTTTCACCTGTGGTAATCAGATGTCCTTCCTGCAATACAAAGTGAAGAGCCAAAAGTTTCGATTTATATTTATGCACTTACTGACTCAAACAAAAACGTCTCTCTCTAGACTCTTAATCTCCTTATACTGCAGCAACTATAACTTTTAGAGGAAAGAAAAAGAAAAGAAAGATTTGTGCTCCTAACCAATCCTGAATTGCTTCTGCTTCCAGATCCTGATTAATATAATTTGGCTCTATCTTCTTCAGAGGTGTATGGAAAGCTCTAGCATAGACAGAATGGATGGTTACTCAACAGTACCATTTTACCTGAGTTGTTTCCATAATTTCAGCAGACTTACAGTCTTCAATTTCCAAAGCTAGATGAGACAGAAGTACTTAAAATATTTGAGTTCATCTCTCTGCTGTTCATAAGAATCTGAGACAAGATAACAGAAATCTACCGGCCCCCTGGCTAGGAAACTCTACAGCTTCTGTCATTATACTTAAATTGTAACACGCTTAGGTACTCCTAAGCTCAGTATTGCAGAAGTTTGGCAGTACCCCAGTGATTCTGGAGCAGAATAGTGTTGTTACGCTATCAAGAATTCCGGCCTTTTGCTCTATTACAACACAGATATTTTCTGGCTGATCTCCCAAGTATACTTACCCTTTTGTTGGCACAATGAGGGTTCTGTTCCAGCCGATATTGAATTTGCATTTGCACTAAATTGAGGCCTACCTGAAATATCTGACCATATACAATTGCTGCTTTTCTGGTTTCTCTCACTGCTATCCTGCTTCTAGTACCTTACACAGTAGAAATTATGCTTGAGAAGAAGTAAGATATACTATGGAAACTCCATACTACTACACAACTCCCACAGTACTGATTAATAATAATGCACAAGCAAATGTGATTTTTCATTGTTTTTTCTATGGCCATTTTCCCACAGGCTTGATTACAGCAAGGAAGTGTTTAATGAATCAAGTATAATAGCAAAATATGGCAGGAGAACTTTACGTACATTTTAAGAGTTATTTCCTTTTGTTGTTGAAAATGGGACACTGGAAGCGAGTCAGTGCATTTCATCAGTTTATACAATTTTGTCTTTCTTTACTAAACATCACATACAGATTTACAATTGCCAACCTGCATTATCAGTTGCTGAAAGAGATAACTGCAATCTAAGGCAAAAGAAAACTGTGAAAGAAGAGATGTGCATACATGTGGCTTTACATTCCTTAAGACATTAGATCCATGCCTTTAATGCAGATGCATTGCTCCAAAGAAGCTTTTCAACAAGGTAACAGTGCTCCATGAAGCCTTTTCTCCCCATTCTTTTCAAAATACAAACCTTTCTTGAAAGTTGATATATTTCTGACTCTGTTCCAAATGCTCTTGTCTTTACATCCCTGTAAGCAGGTATTTTATCTCACTTGTCTTGGATGGTCAGTTCCAGAACAACAGCCTCTGAATCTGATACCAAGCTGCTCAGTCTTTCTCTCTAAGGGAAAATCTTGGAATAAGCTATCCTGTTCTCAGGGGTTGGAAGTCCTGAATAGCAGAGTCCACACTTAGAAGAGTTTTAAGTCTCCTAAGACCTCTCTAGTTTGCATTTCCTGATATGACTAAATTTTGAGGGATCGGAACACAATAGGAAAAAAAAGAAAAGAACCAGTAAGATGGTGATTTACAGATTTTCATTACCGTGTTGTAGTATCTGTTTTTCCACTCTGATAATTATTTTGCTTAGAGTAAAGGACTTACCAGTTGAAAATGAGTAGCTCTAATACCTGGTATTTTATGCTAAAATTTAACAGAGTTTTAATTTCTTAAAAATACTGGCTATATACAGGCATACATACAGACATAAGTTAGAGTTCCTGACATCTTGACAATGACTGTTAAATTCATCACGCTCATCTTTAGAAAGAGATTTTATTAATCAGTATTTTTTAGGAGGAAGTTCAGATATTTGATGGATTGGATTTGCTCTACTGGATCAAATAATCTTTTGCAGCATTACTACTGTCTGTGAGTTTAAGGCAGGGGTTGAAGATACTGGAAACTACCTAAATTTGTTCAGTCAAGCATCTCTCTCAGATGCAGATAGATAACTCAGACATGTGGCACTTGCCTTGTCCATCAACCAGAGAAGAAGCAGCCAGTAGCTCCTCTTGGAAGAGGTACAATACCCTCCATTACATACTGCACATCTTGAATACTTTAACCTCAGCTGGTGTTGCTGCTTGTGAGGATCATAAGTGCATCCTCTCTGTCACGCTGTGCAAACAATTGTGGCACAGTGGTTGCAGACATCGCCATTTCAATATTTCCATTGTTATAAATAATAATGGCAAGGCTGTTAAGGAAGCTCTGTCTGAATGCAAAGATCCTGCTTTGCTTTGAAGCTGAAGGCATCCTCAGTAAACCCAGCACTAACATCTGAACACACATGGCACTGGTTGCTGAAAATGGCTTGGCAAGTTAGTTCCATGGATAAAAAAGCTTAGAGGAGACATTTAACCTTTGCTATTAATGATGAGAAAGCTAGTCTTGTAAACAGGATTTAGCCAGACACAGCCACATACTCGCAGAGCCATTCTGGATACGTATATTCTAGTTTATAGTAAAGATTTCTTTAAAAACAAAATAACTGTAAACTGTGCAGTTTTGAATTTCTTCTAGCGTGCTAACTAGTATTTTGTCACCTGTCCAGACAGTAAAAGGCACTATGTACAGAGGGCTACAATTCTTCATGTATGCATACATTAACCAATCAAAAATCCCTTTTCTTCACAAGGTCTTTGGCAGCTATTTACTGATGTGCCATAAAATGTTCATTCTTTGCCCAGAGCTTCTGATGAGTACTGAAGATTATACAATTTAAGTTTCTCAACTAGTGCAGAAGAGCACTAAGCAGAATTAGAATACTTAGAATTATATTTCATCTAAAGATAACTTCTTCGGGGTAAAAGAAGCAATTAATTTATGCATCACTGGTTATGCTTACTCCCCTGAATATGAAATTACAAATGGTTCCCAGGATCAAGGAAACAATCACGTGTTTCTCTAAGAAAATATAAACACATTCAAAAAAAAAATAAATAACAAAAGTAACTGATTTGGTAAGCACCACAAAAATGCCCAGAGCAGAGAGCAAACTAGAATTCAGTGGTTAATAAAAAGGATGAATACACTTTTTTGACATGTCTGCTGTTCATCCCAGCAATTATGCACTTCCATCCAGTAGTGTTAGGCTTGAAAGTATCAGATGGGAAATATGCAGCAGTACCTGGCAGGGACTGCATTGTGATCTCTCTCATCAGGAAAGAGGGGAAGCTATATTTGGGTCTTTCACTACTGCAGAATGCATTTTTTTTTTCCACGTTTTTATCATACATGGAAAAGAGAGCCAACTGCAAAATGCTATGCACTATTACAAATACTTAAGAACTTACGGTGATATACAAACAAGTACTTTTACTTTTTTATTCAAAGTTTCTAATGCTCATTTAATGATTAAGAAGCAATAACTTGATCAAAGGGAGGAAGGTCACAAAGATGATCAGAGGGCTGGAGCACACTTCCCCTATGAACGCAGGCTGGGAGAGCTGGTCTTGTTCATCTTGGAGGAGAGAAGACTGCGAGAAGTATTGAAAAGGGGATTATAATCAGGAGGGAAATCTATTATTTACAAGGGTAGATAGTGACAGGACAAGGGGGGAATGGTTTGAATGGTTTAAGCTCAAGAGGGAAGGTTTAGACTGGATGCCAAGGGGAAGTTCATTACAGAGAGAGTGGTGGGATGCTGGAACAGGCTGCACAGAGAGATCGTAGATGCTCCACCCCTGAAGGTGTTCAAGACCAGGTAGGATGAAGCCCTGGGCAACTTGGTCTAGTATCAGGTCTGGAGGCGGGTGGCCTCGCCTGTTGCAGGGGGGTTGGAACTTAAAGGTCCCTTCAAACCTAAGCCATTCTATGATTCTAAAATGATGCAGGGATTTGAAGCTACTAAAAAAACATACTGCAAAATACCATTCTTACAAAATGAGTAGATTTTGTGGAAGACTCTCTTAATTAGTAGTCCACATAACTAACATGCAACTGAGTGGAACGCTCCTCAAATTGGTATGGAAGTTAGAGGAGTTCCAGGAAGCCAGTTCAACATGTTTATTTAGAATATCAACTATCATGACTATAAAGCCTATACTGATGTTGATCTGCAATTGTATTACTCCCAAGTCACGTGTTGGGAATGTAAGGGAAACAGACTGCAAAATTATCCTAGAATAGCCTGGGTTGAAATGGACCCCAAAGATCATCTAGTTTCAACACCCCTGCTGTGGGCAGGGTCTTCAACCACTAGACCAGGCTTCCCAGAGCCACATCCAGCTTGGCCTTGAATGCCTCCAGGGATGGGGTATCCACAACCTCTCTCGGCAACCTGCCACTTAATTACTTAAGTCATGGCCTGTCATTAGGTTCCTACATAAATTACATAAAGTGCTTTTATCCATTACAGTGGCTGTTATATCCTCAGCCATACAGGTCACCATAGTCCTTGTCTAAATATCTTTTCTTTCTTCTTTACTCTGTCAGGATCTCTGTATCAGAAGTCAGTAAGGAGAATATGTCTAAACTGTTCTAGGACAAAATGTGATGTTTTCAGCTGGTGTTATTAACTAGCACAGTTACAGTTAGGAGGAAAATGAATTTTTTTTTTTTTTCCCAAGAAAAAAAAAAAAAGAATTTGCTCTGCCAGTGTTTTCCAGCGTTGATTATCATCCGAGAATCTAGTAAAATTCTGGAAATCTTTCTGGAGTTTAGCAGGGCAGGGAAAGCAGGGAGAACTCTGAAGTGTTCCTCTTTGGTGGAAAAAATAAAAAAATAGTTAGAATAGAAATTCTTTGTTATTTATGAAGAACTTCGTATTTGTTGCAGGAGAGAATATTTATTTCCTTGGTTAACAACTCATGGCAAGAGTGTATTCTAAAGTAAGATAAAACAGTTGGAGACAGATACAAGGCAAATCACAAAGCTTTCTGGCCTTGCAGTCCACATTGCTGCATACCTCAAACGCAAGAATGAGAAAAGGTAGCTTCTAAAGAGAAAAGTGACTGAAATCTGTACAAATGGCAAAATGGTAACTCAAATCAGTCTTCTCAGACTTGTTACTTGAAAAAAAAAAAAAAAAAGACAACGAGAAAGAGCATTTCATAATACCTTAAGTATTGTGGCATTATTATTAAGTATTATGGCATTCCCAAAGATCAGATTTTCCTGTGTTGTCCTACCATGGACATGGACCAGCTATCAGAAAATTCTGTTTTCTTTTTTCCTTCCGCAATCATATACACATTTAAAGAAATAATTGCAGCAAAGGAATCATTCAAAGTGTGAAGGGCATTGCCCTTTTTCATGCAGAACTAATCACATCATCCAAGCAGAAGATCCTACTCTGTTGAATACCTTGCTCCTGGGATCTCAGAATTCTAGAGTAAGTAGAAATTGGCTTATTAGCATGTATATTTCCACTGACTTTAACATAGTAACTGTAGCATCTAGAGCTGTTTGCAAAGGTGTTCTTGCTACCAGCTGTCCCTTAGCAATTAGGGATTCAAATTCTTTTCTGTGCTCCTGCAGTGACCTCATCAACAAAATCTGTAAACTTATAATAATTAAGAAAATCATAACATGCCTGAAGGACCTAATAATTTGACATTCTAAACTGTGAGCTTGCCAATAAATAGCTTTTATGACCATGCAGATCTGGTCATGTTGGCTTTCTCTCAGCAGGAGTTTGCATCAGTCCATTCTGTCCTCACAAATGGTACACAGCGCATATATTTTGTCTGCTACCTTTGCAGCTGCAATGACAATTCAAGGTGCTTGCCAAATATTTTTTGCGTTGCAATGTAGCTTCATTAATGGAGAGCTTTTTTCTCCATGGCACTGAAGTATGCAGGAAGTCCAACACTTCACTATTTCCATACATATTCTTATGAAGAATTTGGAGCAACTAGGCTCTTTTCCACACAGATTTCTGGAAAGATCAAGAATTATCTGATGTACAGTTTCCAACAAGAATTGTCACTTTATTACTCTTAACTCTTTAAGAAAGACATGATTATTCAAAGATGGTTGTTTCAATGCTGCAGAGTCCTTCAACTAAGTCTTTACAGGGGCCTCAGGTAATGTTTTGGAGGTCAGTTTTACACGCCCATGAAGGATACTTTCATGTTTTTCATGATTCCTGTCTCATCTCTTCTTAAATATATTTTTGATATCAGAACTTCAGCTGGGATGTAATAAATCCCTAGAACAAAAGCAAATAACACTGAATATGTCCTAAGAAGATTGCTTGACTTGGGGAAAAAAAAAAACGTTTCAAACCAAGTGACACAAATCTCAAATTTCTTGAACTTGGGACACCTAGTGGAGAAAGAATTTAAAGAAGAAAACATGAAAAAGAAATGCCCTCAGTGTAACCCACACTGAAACATTTACCATGATGCATATCTTCTTTTTGATGCATAACATGTTACTTCAAAGGGACTCTTAGTTTTACCAGTACTATCGAAAATACGAAAAGCATAAGGGAAAAAAAAAATCATTTAGTAGCATTGTTATTATACTTTGATATTTATATAATCTAGAAGTTCAAGTTATAGACTGAAAAGTGCTTTGTGAACTTCATATGAAGATCTGTTTTCCTGAAGAAATCCTTAGATGCTCTTGTCTGAAATTTATCACCCCTTATATTGTACATTATTTGCTACCTAGAAATTTCATTAGTTTGAGTGGAATACTGGATCATGTTTTATGGGTTTTTTGTGTGCTTGTTTTTTTGTTTGTTTGTTTTGTTTTTAAAAGGTACAACACATCAGTTAGTTTGTCTAGATAAAGATTTGCTGATTGGTCTGCAAGTTTGAATTTTAAAAACCACGCATTCTAAAATCATCACAGTGGCCAAGCGTGTTATCACAATTTGTTTCTCTGTCTAACGTATACATGTTAGAAGTATTCTTACTGGTAAAATATCCACCAAAATGATTATTTCCTCACAATAATAAATACAAGCATTGTCATAGTGATTCAGACCAATTCATCTAGTCCAATATCCTCTTTCTGACAGCAACCAGTATCAGATGCTTGAAAGGAAAAGGGCAAGAACCATGAAATTGGCAATTATGGCATAACCTTTCAATAAGTAAAGTTCCCTCTTAAATCTGAATTTAGAAGTATGTTTATACTTGGAAGCATGAATGTTCATATATATTGTTTATACTTGGAGTCATTTGCTGTCTTATGACAGTAAGATCACTGTTCAAATATTACTGTATTGTTATTGTGCACTTAAATTAAGGCATTTCTTTGTGGTTTTAATTTTACTATAGTTTTAAGTACCTCCTGCATTCATTATCAAGGCAAATACAAGCCATGTTTCTGCACTCCTAGAAAGAGAAGCAAGAAATGCATAGTGTAGAGGGTTACAACAGAAACATTTTATTTCCTACACTCTTTTATTCTGTCACAAACACGGTATAAGTTTACATATGCAAAAAATATGTACGTATACATGCACTCATACCCACATGAATATTCAATAAGTAGTATTTCTGATGATGATTCAATACCATAAGAACAAAGACAAATGTACATAGGTTAGTCTGAAAGTAATACCTCCTATTTTTTCCATGGACACTTTAAAAGATACAACGAACATAACAGAACTATTTGAAGGAGCAAATTTTAAGCAATAGAACACTATTTTTCAACATTCAATTTCACATCTTTCATCAGTTCTGCATTATTTTCAGAACCACCCTTGCACATGGCTAAATTCCCTAGGCTATTTGGGCAACATAACATGTAATTTTCACTTTTTTCCTTGACCATTCTCCTTGAATGCTATTAAACCTGCTTTACAGTGTTTAAAAGTGTCTTCAGCAACAGAAAGATTTTTATGAGGCCTATTCTTAAAGTAATGCCTCCTACTTTACTACACTGGCTCTCAACATCAGAGGCGGATGATGGTGGTATGGAAGTAGAGGCTGAACTTTCCACCAATATTCTGTTACATTTTGTTGCCATGTAACAGATGGTAGTAGAGGGGTGGTGACAGAACATCATCTGACACACAAGCGCGTATGAAGCAAAGGAGTGTTACTGAATTTCTCCATGCAGAAAAAGCTGCTCCCGTTGACATTCACTGACACTTGCTGAATGCCGATGTTCATGAGAAATTCATGAATACATGAACAGTACTTGAGTGTTACTGAATTTCTCATGAATTCTCATGATGCTGATTCTACCAAATACTGTTATTGTTCTCTTTGTAGCTATTGTAGTTTCCATGAAAACAAATAAGAAGTACTACTTTTGGAGTGAGTTATGCGTTTAGTTATAAAAGCTAACTGAAGAAACGTGCATCCTAGACTATTTGAAAAATACCAGCTCAACTGTTTGTATTACTAGAGAATTACTGGCAGAGCAAAACACGTATGAAGACTCCAAGATGATGGAAAACTTGTACATGCAAGAGGAAGTGTCTAAAAGACCTCTTCAAAAACCAAGAACTACTCAGGTAACAAAGGAAAACAATGAGAAAATGCAAAGGAATGATTTCTCCATATGATACAGTACTTAAAGGATTTCCTACAAAGCTTGCTGCACTGGGGGGTGAACTTGTATTAATTTATATCTATGCCTAACTACTCTTGCTGAATATCCACTATAACTACAACTAATGAAGTCAGTGCATCTGAGTTATAAGAAACATAATATAAATTGTATGAATACAACTTCAGTGATGCTTATTAAGCACAACAGTGTACAATGAATATTCCATCTTACCAACTTCATTATTACATAAATTTGTACTTTTAGCACCAACAGTTCAGTCAACTGTTCTTACCCCTCATTTCCAAAGAAAAATAAATGTCTCTTAGGGCTGATCAAACACTGGATGAAATTCCAGGAAAAGCTCCAGTTGCCTTGAATGACTTTTGAATGGAGCCCAGAAACTGCTAGATCTGCTTGCTTTGAAGAGGCTGCTAAACTTCACACCAGTTGTTAGTTCTATGAAGCACCAGTATATAAGAAGCCAGTCCTCCTTAATGACAAATCACACCTCCAAATTGCTTTCACAGTGGTGATACCCTGGAGCTATGCAAGACCCTGAGCTGTCCTTCAGTTTTTTTGCCACCACAAATATTACCAGTAACTATTGTTCTTTTTTCCACCTGCAGCACACTCTAAATGAAGGTAAATAAGGCATTCATGCAAGAAATTAACACATGGCATAAAACAATATTGAGCTTCAGGGTGAAAGCTAACTTTGTGTCAGAGGGAAAATCAGAGTGTAACATACTGCGTATAGCACTAGACAACGTCTCAGTAGGACCTCTAATAGATTGATTGACAGAATAATACACACCAAAGAGAACATACACACCAAACCTAGCAGTTGCCACTTGTCTTAGAGTCTGAAAAATGACAAAGTTGACTTCTTATTTTTTTTGTTTTTTGCAATATTTCTGTGCTCTTCTACATCATACCATTTTGCTAAATTGCTTACAAAACTCACATCCAAGCTACTAGAAGAGAAAATGGCATGGATCATGAAGTATGTACTAAGCAGTGTGATACGGTTTCGACCTTTAGTTCAATTGACCATTCTATGTAGTCTTTATTCTTTAAAAGAAAAACAAAACAAAAAAAACAAATGTCATTTAGAGCCTATGGGAGTCTCTCCTGCAAGGCACAAGACGCTAGCTAGAAGGTTAAAGTTGGGGAAAATTCTATGCCTAGCATCCTGGAGGTATTGAAAAAGGGTCAAAACCCAAGTGAATTTTCTCAGCTACAGGCTCCACAATATGCCAAAATGTATTTGAACATATATTTGTATTTTGTTTGACTCTGTACATTTGCATGCTTATTTTAGATGGATTAGCTCTAACTCTGTCACCATAATGTTTTAGGTATTTCTCATTCCATTCAGTTTCCAGCTTCAGGTTTGATTCTGGTATGTCATCTGCACGGGTACTCTCTAGGATGGCAACTTCTTATGTGGTAGTGCTTGTGCCTGCAGCATTGTGGCCTGCACTGTATGGATACCAATATCACCCACATATTGTTGTCTTAATATTCAGGGTCTGTAACAGATGCAAGAACTATTTACTAGTTTTTGTTGTTGTTGTTGTTGTTGTTTTTTTCCAACATTCACTGAAGTACGTGCATAAAATCAGTTAGGCTACATACAGCACAGTGCACGGAGTACAGCTGAGTTTGCCTAGGAAGACACACAGACAAAAAAAAAAAAAAAAAGAGGAAGAACTGGAGAACTAATTCAGAGTTTAACTACAAAAACATCCCGATGAAGATATTACAATCATGAAGATAGGAAAAGACACACTTTAAGAGCAGCAGCATCTCTAGATACGTTGTAAAGCACTTGTCACTTCAGAAAGATGAAAATTCCCGAAGTGCCTAGGAATGAAAGAATCAGAGCTGCAGTAAACAGGAATGAATTTGCTATTCTTGCCACTAATAAGGAAGCAAAGACAGGGTGAATAGAGGGTCACTCAACCAAGCTGAAAAATGGAATAGGTGTCTTAGACAATACAACATTGTGAGCAAGGGAAGGGATACAAAGAACATTATATTTACTGATACCGATGCACACGAGCCAAAAGAAACAGAAAGCAATAGAAAGATTATTTCTTCTCCACAGGGCGCTCAAACCGTAGAGATGCCTAGGGGCTAGAGAGGGGAGGAAGAGTGCCATTACATATCCCAGACAGAGCTCTTCAGCACACTGAGTAAGGGAGCTTGGAGAGAAAAAGCTTGGGGTGAGGCCAGAGCATCACTGCACAAAATGGTTTCACCATGCCAAAACTCTCCATGGAACAGCTGGTCATATTTGTTACATCCCCATACTGTGAAGCAGAAAAGAAACAAGTCTACTGCCTGCTGTCTTCTAAGGAAACCTCTCTGTAGGCTGTTGACACTTGTATTTGGGCTTTGCTCTATCAATTTGCTTGGTTTACGACAGAATAAAAAAGGGTCAAAACAAAAAAACAAAAAGGAAAGATGTGTGAGAGTTTCGGATGAAGAGAAAGCTGGAGAGGAGGAGGGCAAAGAGAAAGAGGTAAAAGAGAAACTCTTCCTGAAATTCAATTAATCAGGACACCTCCCAGCTAAGTTATTAGAATCTCCTTTGTTTTAATATATTCAGGTGGGTAAGGAAATTACTTCATTTCAATCAGAACTGTCTCAGGCTGAACAACCACTGCCTAATGGAAGACTGAAAAATGTTCAGACATACTCTATGATTGATTGTATATTTCTAGGACAAGGTAGGAAATCACCTCAGAAGTCATGATTGCCACCTGGCCAGCAAAGCCCTCACCAGAATACAACACAGAGGCATCCACCAGCTCTGCTTCTCCTCCAGGAACAGCTTCCCTGGGCTGAGTGAGGAGCTACTCTGCAAGCTCAATCTGCCAACTCTTTGGTTCCAATTCACAAGCCTCTGCACACTGCTAACACACTCCTTTAGAATATTCCTTAGAGGCAAATACTAATAAATGAGTTTAGTAGAGAGGCCTTCAAACAAAATGCAGGGAAACTGCACTATTTTTCAAGGAAACGAAAAATTTGTGAACAACTTGTTCAGGAAATCTCTGATAATAAAGACTAGGAAACGATTTTTCTGACCAGAGACCTGGCACTGTATCTAGGAATAGTGCCCATTCTAGGACAGAATAGAAGACTGGATTTGATATAGCTATTTCTATTACCTCAAAAAGAAAAAAAAAAAAAGAAAAAGAAAAGAAAAACCCAATAATGAACAAAATGAATATAAGTTTTCCTAGAGGATTTTAGCAATGTGCTCACCTAACAAACATTACTTTTCTCTTGTATCTCGCTTTCTTCTTCCTCTTTACACTTTTTTTTTTTTTTTAAATCACTACTACAAATATTTCAAGGTTGTTCTTTATGGGAAAAACATGTGCAAGATCAGTGTTGTGTGTAAACACAGCCAAACTCAGAACAGTGTTTGCCTGCAGGAAATCCAAACAAAAACAATTACATATAAGCTACTTAGCTATCACTCTGAGCTGAAGTAGAGGTTCTCAAAGGATAAAAATTAAGATGGATGTTGAATCTTACATTAGATTTTTTTTTTTTTTTTAAGATAGAAAAGTATTTGTTTGAGGCATTAATCTTTGAAATTATCTTTAAAAGCCACAGTGCAATTTTAAGTCCTAGCTGATAATTTTATTGACTTATTCCACACAAATTTATAACTACAAATAAAAACAAATCCAAGACATGTTATGCAGTTTTGCTGATATGCCATTCAGTATTGGCTCCCACAACAGAGAAACTGTTCCTTACAAAGCACAGTTTCTGTTCACATCTAAGACAGCAGAAAAAGCAAAGAAATAGTTTAAGTTGAAAACTGAGTTGACATAACACATTGACTCAGTGTTTGTGTCACGCACCTTTAGGTTACAGCAAATCATAATTCCACATCTAAACTTCCTTTTAGATAAGTTGCTAGATGCAGAGATTAAACCAATATGAACATATATAGTGGCCCACAGTTTTTTCCATCCCTGCAGTCTTTCACAGTGAGATTTCTCAATGACATTCTAATTAGAAATGATTCAGATAACGTTCCTAGTCTTGGTATAATGTATTTTGTTTTACATTATTATTATACAACTAGCTGGACTAGTGTTGCAGTTTGAGGCATTTTTTAGAAGCATTACCCTCCTCCAGAGCATCTTTCCTCACACAAATCAGACGTTTTACAATTTAAATACAGCAACTGTTTGGCAGGTGGGTTTGTTTCCTTCCTCTTCCCTTTTCCCTCCCTTTGGCTTAATATCCACGATGCGTGAAGTTGTCCCCCCCCATCCCTTTATCTCAATATATAAATGCAATAATAGAAGTAATTAATGTTTAGCTGTTTAACTTCCATTTTATGCAGAGTAGACATCTGATGATCAAATTCACCCAATGCCTGCAATTAGACCAACTTGTGCAGCTGCGTTTCCTCTTGCTAGCTGGAATGCACTTCCCTTTTGCTCTGTTCTGTGATGCACTTGATATACAATGCCCCATGCACAGCTTTGAAATAAATATGGGATATTATTCTATCTCCAAGGCCAGAATAGAGACAGGCTGTATTACACTTCCAGGTAGGAAAAGGAGGGAGAAAGAGAGAGAAAGGAAAATAAAATGGAAAGGCAACAACTGCAGATGCCCAGGCTGTACATGGCACTGGAAAAATCATTGTCAGCTTTGCTGTCACTGTCACACTAAACTTCCCAGATGTTCATATCTGGAAATGTCACAAAATGTCATGGCATAAGTTGCTGTATTTTGTTTTCTGCAGAAAGGGTGAACAACAATAAAACAGCCTCAGGAGCGTATGGCTAGCCAACAGCAGTTTGTAAAGGTCTCAGTAAAACAGCATGTGTGCACGCTCTGGAAAAAAAGCAAGCATCAGCTTCTTTTGGCTTTTTTTTTTTTTTTTTTTTAATTATTAACGTAATGCTTGAGCTGATAGGAATTTAACATTTGAATTACACACAAAGAAAAGGCTTTTTAGTCATCTTCTCTGCATCCTAAAGTTCCCTTCGTCCAAGAGGTAAAATGCTAATGACAGAGCATTTATTGACAAAGACAGTACAAATTTGTTCCGCATTAATTTAACTTCTGGAATTTGATATAATGATCTACAATTAAAAGCAGAACCCTGTATGAAATAAGCTCTTCATCAGTGGCATTGATGTGAGAGAAAGCTTTATATTTTAAAGCAGGATCTTTCAAAGCACAGATTTTGTTTTCTCCACAAGGTTCATGATTTCGAGTGAGATACAGGTCAAGTTCTTTGTGACATCTTCTTTCTCTCAAATTACCTTCATTTGTTTTTCAGAAAGCAAAACCCACAAAGTGCATAGGCATACAAATAACAAGATGCCTTCCTTTAACCATTAAGACTAAGCATTATAAAATGTTATATGCATCCAGATAAAAGAGGTCCATACATCCAGACAAAAAGGAATTCGGATAAAACCATTTTGGTTCCTTTACTAAAGAAAATAAGAAACGCAATCAACTGACTGCATTTCTGCATTAACATAACCCAATGCAGATCTGGAAGCTACAGTTAAAACCCTTTTCTTACATTCTTGCAGTTGCAAGAAATTAAATTCATGAAAATATATTAATATTCCAATAATGTGACCTACTTATGAAGACAGAACTGTCAAACTACTAAAAGTGACCCATTTCCTTTCATACCCATAATGACTAAGTTAGAAAATCACTTTGCTCTTTGTGAATCATGTGCCTTAACTTATCCCACACAGCATGCATGTGGTATATACACTCAGGCATTGTTAGAATGTGTGGCTACACAATTGGTACTACGCCTACAGAGCACAGATAGACAAGAAACCGATTAAGAATAAACACTGAGCCACAATCCTTGTTTTCAATGACATATTCACTCCAGGACAGTGATTAATTTCAATGTCTATTTCACATAAGCCAAATGACTAGGATGCCATCGTTTAGCCTTGTAGTCCTTGGTACATTAGTCTAATGTAACATCACTGAACAGCTGTATTCTCATTTATTTGAAGGACAGATGGAAGCTATGCTTTGGTCAACTGTAAATCTGTTCTCTCAAAACTTATTTTTCACTATGCTATATACATAATTCTAAGATGATTGGCTCAACTTCTTTACGGTTTTGCTTGTTTTTTTTTTCTCCCCCAAGCTTGTATCAACATGAATAAGCTAGATAATCATCAGTTAAGCTGAGAAACAATTTATTTTGCTTCTTAAGAGGCATATGAACTACTTTTTTTAATCAAAATATATCACCAAGTGACAGTCTCCACCCATCATTCTGGTCCTTTCTGTTGTCATACGAGGGAGGAAGAATTTACCTGTAAGTAGTCATTCATCATTCACTTACTTGGAACTGTACTTGCCCTCCCACACTCCATAAACATGAAGGGAATGACAGATAAAACTCTTTAACATGAACAATTGAAATAATATTAACACCCTATGAAAGGAAACAGACCTTCCATTAGTTGCTGTTATCTTTGTCTCTACACCTCTTCCTAAATACTGGGACAAAACGGTAAAAAACAACTCCACTTACACTTCTTCTCATCACTGCTCTGACTTCTGGTACCACCGGACTCCTCAAATCCATGGCACAGCCAACTCTCCTTTAGCATTACCATGGTACATCTTTCAGGTGGTCAGTGGGAAGATAAAAGGCAACAATTCTGTTTTATTTTTCATTTGTCAGCTGCAGCACATACATAGCACACAGCCTACCATGAAACCTCCTGGATGGGAGTGGATGGTCCTCTCAGAGTGGATGCTTTTGACTGCAGGATGAAGCAGACAGAATGACCGAGAAACACAGCAAGACAGGTGCCTCCAGCAAAAGCAGAGATTAAGAGTCTCCTAAGAAAAGCAGGGAACAGGCTCAAAAAACAAACCTTAGAGTTGATGATAAAGAAAAAGACATTCCTAGAGGTTCAGAAAGGAATTTGCAAAATTTGTTGCAACTCAGAAAGCTGATGAAAGTTACTGGAATGACAGCAGAGCACAATCCACTCCACAAGCATAGCAGGCTAGGAAGGGAGGAGAGAGACAGATGATAGGCTGTCAAACCCTTTACTTTAAGCTACCTTGCCTAGTAAATATTGACTTTTCTCTGTTTCAAGAGTTTTTATTGGTTTTGGTGGTGCTCGTTTGAGCACTTCCGCTCTCCCATGGTACATAAACAAGCAGTCAACTGTGACTAAGTTTTTAGACAACATGGCAAATGTCCATATCATTTTCCGTACAGTTCATTATAAACATCTTCCTCTTCTCAAGCCCAACTACATTTCTGTCTTGCAACTTTCACAAACATCTGTTGTGGAAAATCTGTGGAAAAGCAGGTATACATAGTCACTGCCAAACCGATATAATGGTGTGGCATAAATCTACTCTTCCCACATGGGCTTCCATATTTTTCTCTGGAGTACTTGCATCTGCTTGTTTTATACAGGCTATTTTAAGGATCTAAAGAGCTAAGTTTGCATGAGGGAGATTAGCATACATCTTCTATAGGCTCACAACGAGCCTCTATGAAAACATCTGTACTTCTCATAACATCATCCCAGCTACAATAGATAATGTCAAAAGGAAAGTGATACAATTTTACAAGAGTGCTTCACATCGCTGGAAGAAAAAAAAAAAACAAACCTCATGAAGAGATAAAGAAATCAAACAACAGAAGCAACAGTTTTGTATTAAACTACTCCACGTGGCAAGAAGAATTGATGCTAGTATGAGACTTCTAAATCAATTTAGGATTTACCATTTAGTTCTTACCCTGCACAACTGTTAAGCTGTTATTTCTACTTTGTTCTTTTATGGATGCATAGGCAGTAGCTTATTTCATTAAATAGACAATAGAAGACCAATGCCTACAGTCTCTAAAACATTAGAAAGTAGATATATTCTTTTTTCCTCCCCTTTTTTGGGGGGGAAGTTGGTATAGCACGGAAATACTTTTAGGCTTTGGACAGACTGCAATAGAATTGTCTCCATCTCTTAACATCAATACTACTGAAGCTATATATGTTTGTATTTATTAAACTTAAAAACTCCTAGAGTCATAAGATTTCTAGTACAAGAATCTCACTTCTGATTAATTTTCTGGATTTATTTCTAGGCATCCATTATTTAGTTTTCTGCATCTCAGTTGTTCATCTTGAGTTGTTGCATATTCTCAAAATCTACCTAATAAATGAAAATATTGCACCAAAAACTAAGATGGGGTTTTCTAATAAGGTCATTACAACACGTCTTTTAAGGTGAAAGTAGGACAGCTTCATCTCAGAACACTAAAGTTTGCTAATCTAGCTGGGATGATATATAATATCTTGTAGCTCCTCAAAAAGGAGCCAAAATTGAAATGACATAGAATAATGTTATTTTAAACCAAGAACTTCTTGAGTTTCTTACAAGATTAGAAATCTTGACATTTTATCTCAGTTCGGGAATGCATTATTTCTCATGTACTTTGTTTTACAGAAAGACTTTGGAGTGTGATTCTCCTATGGATTCCTTATCTTCCAGGTACAAACTGTTATATGTAGTATGGTGACACTGATCTTTTCATTCACAAAGCACGGCAGATGGACAGCTACTTTCCTAACCAAATATCTCTTAAAAAAAACCTTAATTTCTCCTTCAAGATTTCTTATTTAGTGATCACCATGAATCTACTGATAATTCAGATGCATGATCTTCATGAAGTAGGAGGACTACGGGGTTGCCAGTTTTCTATACTTCAAAGTCACAGTTTTAAACTGGCGTCAAAACACATATAAAAGTACTTCGGAGCTGCTTTTTTTTTTTCTACTCAAAATGACAATTCAGGACAGCCTATAGTTCATGTTATCTGCTCAGATGACTGCAAGAAGGCACTCGGAACAAAAACAGTACAGTTGTCCCCTTGTTAGCTGTGTTTCCTCCTCAGAAATAGGCCTGAAACCCAGTATTCTTATAAATAATAATAAAATGAAATTGGTGGAAAAAATATCTACATCACTGAGAAGATGCTAGATTTACACAGAATCTCAATAGGAAACGTTTTTTTTTTCCTAACTTTTTTTTAAAATGAACATTAATCTAAGTCCACTCAAACAGAGGTTGTACAAGTGGTACAACTGCACTCAAGTATTCTTCAATTCATCTGGAGTGTACCATCACTTCCTAATGAATCAAATTTAAAAAAAAAATCTTTGTGAGGCACATTTACCTAACCTTCAGTGTCATAACACTCCATTTTTCTGAAATATGTTTGAGGCAAGGATAAGGACATCCCTTGCAGTCCCCAATCAGATCCAGATCCTAAGCTCATATTTATCAGGTCCTTACTTCTCCTTTCTCTATCTGATCTCATTTTTACCAGATACTTTCAACAGCCAATGAATCTGCTGCAGGCTACCGGGTTCCTGCCAAGCATCCCTTCATGTTTTTGTGATGCTGCTGTGAGAGACACCAAAATAAAATCCGGCTCTGCTGGTCCTACATCCAATACTTAAATTTGCCCAATTTCTAGTTTCTTTGCTGTGCCAGAATGACTCAAACAGAGAAGAGAATATGACCTTTTCAATTCATTCTTCCTCACCGCCTAGTTGTCCTATCCATCAGAGCATTTAAGTGTGTACTTGAAGTTATATACATGCTTTGCTGAGTCCTAGGCTGTATAATTATGGAAAGAAACAATTGCTTTGAGTAAGCCTGGATTTTCAATAAATGTCAAAGGCATTTCCAGCCTTGGATGGGTGCTTTTTAATGTGTCAGATAAATCTAAAATAAATATACACTGCTAGAATCTACTAAAAATCAAATACATTTGTCTTCCACAAGAGCAGTTACTTCCATAAAAATCAACATTCAAGTCCTTTCTCTTGTCCTCAGAAAGTGAAGTTTTTCATCTGTTTAAACTTACAAAATTAGCAGAACAGCTACTGTTCTTATATAAATCCTATCTTATAATGAATCTTCTTCCCTTACATCCTTAGTCCACAAGGTACTAGGAACACAGATAATACAAACTGTCATTAAAAAGGCACTGTGAGCTATGCAAGACAGTGGAGGAGCTCTTTACAAAATAATTAGCACTCAATCACCTACTGCTAGAAAAACAAAAATTTAAAAAACAAACAAAAAAACCAACAGCATCAAACCCCTGAAAGAATTAGGGAAGAACTTATTGGTGACTCCAAAGAAACAAAATGCAGGACAACTATACTGACTACACATGAAGTGCATTTAAGGTCTCAGCTACACAAAGTCCATCTTGTACTGCATTTTCACTGACCTAGCAGAAACTTACGCTTTTAGAATAGAAATATCTTCTATTTGCATATTTTCATTTTTCCACCTAAGAACACTACATTACACAGAGCACAAAGCATCTCATTTCTACCTAAATCACTTTAGCAATTAGAGAAACGAAGCTCACTCATATATTGATATTCAGGTGCCACATTATGAGCATCCACTGAGGATCTACTAAGGAGTAAAAATATGTTTAGCATTAGATTATGCACTTAACAATATAATCCTCATGAAATTAAATATCAGAATAGTTTCTAGCATGAGCACATATTCCTCCTATATTTCAGAAAGTTATTCCAGTAAACAAATGCTTTCAGCTTATTGTAATTATATCTGACTTCCAGAGGATGTCAAGAGAAAGTCCAACAGGCAAAAACCACACATGAGAAAAGAAGCTGGTTTATATAAATCGCAAGTATTTTTCATATATCTAACAGAAATAGCCTTCAGGCAAAAATAACTTCATGTTATTCCATGGAGAGTACTTAAACTAAAGGTAGAGATCACTAGGTGACAACTAAAAATAATTTCTGTAAAAGTGATTTTTCACTATGTTTAGTTGTGATAATATATTATGCCTGTAGCTCTGTTTTCAGAGAAACTTCTTGGAAAGGAAAAACGTGTAATACTAGTATGTTAATAAAGGTCATTCACTTCTCCAGAAAGATAATTTCAGGAATTAAGGAAAGCCTCACCTTACACATACAACCATAACTGGAATTAATGGCCACTATGTAAAAATACATAGACTAAATCATCTTCAGCTGATCTAAAATTAAGACAATAAATGATTTTAAAAGTATCACAACTCAAGGAGTCAGGAAATCTTAGTATGCGCTGGAAAAGTACAACAGACTCAATCTACTGGGAAAACCTCATTGATGAAAAATGTCTCAGGAGTTTTCAAAATTTCAAATCTGCTTGTAGTAGGAGAGCGCAAATCAACTGAGATTAAGCAATAACTTAGAGGGCGCTCCCTCTGAAGAGATTGGAAAAGAAATCATCTGCATTCAAGGTAGGCTCAGTAACTATGGAGACTTGCAATTACACCAGTTAGAGAGGCAATAACACATAAATGGCAGGGTTACTTGTAGGGCCAGGCTGGCCTTGAAAAACTTGGAACAGCGAAGCAGGTACCTCAAACCAGCACAGAAGCAATGAGTTAACCAGAATGAGTTCTTTCAGCAGCCCAAAATGCATAAGACTCTTACTTGCCTGTTGATGATCTGTTAGAAATGGATGAAAATTGGGGAACCAGCTGTAAGACTAGGCACAAACTTTACAAGCAATGATAAAAAACAGGGTGTTTGATTTTCGTTCATTTCTGGTCATTTTGAGGAGGCATCTCATTAGCCTCAGGTAATCACAATAAATGAAAAAACCTCTAAAGGAAACAACCTCCTTCAGCATTTCACTGAGGGCCTGGGAGAAGCCCAGTAAGAATAGGTGAATAACTTCTTCATGCTTTGATACAATTCACATCAGCTTAAATGACTCAGGTGAACAAAAGGAACAAAAGTAATAACAGTAGTCCAACTGTCTATATCCAGATGCACCAGCCTGGAAATTAAAAGCCGTTTCTTATCACGCCATCAGCAATGACAACCTCATTTGAACTGCAAAAAAAAAAAACAAACCAAAAACATGAGGTTGGGTGGTCAATAAAGAAGATAACCAAAGGCTGTCAGACAGAGAAAACATCCAGAGGCAGTCACTCCAGATGTTCCTCAATGTTCTTCATGTTTGTAGCCTTTGGTCTTTTAATCTTAGTTCTGTTACTACACTAGTAAAAATTGGTTTGCCATCCTAGATGTAGCATCATGTGCAGCAACTAACTGGTGGATCATCTAGAGCAATGAATTACCACAGTGTTACACAGCACCTGAGAAGGGACTTGATATGGCTGAGGTTGCTTAAAGCTAGCCTGTAATCCAGTGTAGAAAGAAAGGTATGTTATCAATTTGAGATAATTAGTAGTATTGGTATATGAAGCAGAAGTTCAGTGAAGACTTTCACTGCTACTGCAGAACAGTCAAGACTAACTTAGCTATGATGTGTTACACTCATGGACTGACCACCAATTTAGATTTGGTACTGTGGGCGAATAATTGTATTAATTGTAATTTTGATCACAAAACACATCAAAATTAGCCCTCTGATTGTTTTTCCATCACCAATCATGGTAACTCGACATTTAAAATGATAAAATAAAGTCAAAAGAGTTATTACAGTTCTGTAGAGTACTCTCTAGAATCATCAATTCACCAGGACTGGTAAAAACAAACAAACAAAAAAAACAGCGATGTGTAAATGCTGTGTTTTTAGAAAAGTTCCTATATGGTAGGACATGCCACTGTTAGTTACTTTGCTTCTTAAAAAAATGCAGATCTGAAGAGATCCTCAAACCTACTGGTTTCATACATTCCAATAAACAAATAAATAATCATTGTTTAAGATAAAAGAATGTTATTCCCAGAAAGGTTTAGAGCCTGTTTTCTGGAAGGCACAGTGAATTGCTAACTAATTGCATTCACACTATTTGCCATATCATCAATGGGGAGCATTTTATGGCTGGATGCAGATAGATTAAAATCAATTAAAAAGATGAGTCTGTTTTTATCACATATTTTTATTTAGTCTGACAGCTGTCTTCTGAATAGCACAGAAGAATGCATATGAAACAGTTATCTCCCCTCTGAATAAACCAATTGTTATATTCTTTTACTCTTTTATAATTGATGCAGTACATAGAAGAGGTAATTCCAAGAGATAGTTCAAATTCTGCCTACTTTTCTCTTAAATCCCACCTAAAATTCTCTTCCAAAACTGAACCATCTGTTATCTATACTGCAAATGGGCACATTAAAAGCAGAGATCTTGCACTAAAGAACACGTAGGCATAGGTAGGATTATCACAATATTACTGGGAAATTGAAAAGTGGTAAAAAGAAAGAAAAAAAAACCACAATAGAGAACTGCAACAAAAGAAGGAAATATGGAGGAAGTTTGACACTGTTTTTTCCTTTATTCTCCTGTTACTTGCTTTCCTGTACCTTTTAAGCCCTTTGGCATAAATGATAGCCAGTTACACAGCTTCTCTGTCTGTCCTGTAAAGTAAATTACTAATTAATCAAATTCAAATTTGTTGCATAGTGGTAACATCACTTTAATGATTAGGGTTACACTTCAAAATTATTTTAATAATCAAGACTACAAAGCACATCACTAACACTGCTTCTACTTGCAAATAAGAAATAGTTTGGCACTTTATTAAGTTTCATCTCAACTTATGTCATATAGAGCTTGTCAGTATACTTATGTTTGATTGCTGTGCTATGCAGAAATTCTTTTTTTTTTTGTTCCCAGATATTTCTGTTAAACTATCAATTTCAGTGCATCTTGCTATTGAAACCAACATCAGAACATCAGTGAGACAGGAAGGATGAACTGCAAAGAATTTTTTTACATTAGATGATAAACAGCAAGGGAAGTTGTAGAATTTCCTATCCTTGCACAAATATTTCTGATATTAACTCTTTTGAAATATAAAGGAAGTTGACATGAGTGATCCTTTGGTTGTCAATTAAAATTTTGGTTGCTCTGGCTGCCTTGTGAAATCCCCTGTAGAATATATCAGTCTCTTGACAAGCAAACTAGAAGTAAAAAATACAAATATCTTGTATAACATTCTGCTTTTCTATGTTTCTGCATACTTTTTCTTTCCCCCTTTAATAGTGTAGTTGTAACTTCTGGGCACAAAAGATCAGAACATTCTTCCAGTTAGGTTCTCACTGTATTAAATATATACTCTGCACAGGTATAGGTAAAGAACCAACTCCAGTAAGATGCTATTGGGAAAACTTAATTTGGTCAGTGCTAGAATTGCAGGCATTTGCTAGATGCAACTTTCCAGATACAGCAAACACAATGACTTCTAAAAACAAACTACGCAATATGGTGTATACATACCACAAGAAATGAGTAACAGAATGTGGAGGGGAAAAAAAAAATCTTAAAACTTTGGTGTTGCTATTACCATATTCTAATGTTGATTTGTTTATTTACAGTAAGCAACATTGAAAATGTACTGTAGAACCCACTTAACAGTATATACACATGGATTGTTTCGTGAGCCCTGATAAGTCTTAAGCCTGGTCATTGTCAGGGTCAAGCAATTTTATCAGTTGGAATTCATTAGGAAATATACTGTTATTTTTATACTTTGCATACTTCCACGTATTCTTGAAAAGGTAGAAGTG
This sequence comes from Alectoris magna, assembly GCA_030625065.1. Classification (NCBI taxonomy): domain Eukaryota; kingdom Metazoa; phylum Chordata; class Aves; order Galliformes; family Phasianidae; genus Alectoris; species Alectoris magna. Next base: position 62,047,820 of record CM060562.1, read on the forward strand.
TACACCAAGTCTTCAAAATAGACTTCATCTTAAGGGTAGAGGCGATAAAGCTACGTTCCTGAACTGTTGATAAATGGTATCCTTCACATAATTAAAATATTCCTTTTAGAACTGGAAGCTGTCACATGAGTAAAACGTGTTGCATGCAAAATCATTCCATAAAAATCCCTGTTTCTACATGCTTTGCCACTCAACATTCTAAACTGAAAGAATATTATAACTACAGACAAACTCTCTTCCAGAATCTTTTTGTTAGAGGGTCATGAATTAGTGGGGATATATCATTGTGACTCTACTGTTATTGTTATTGGGTTTCCAGTCTGCAAAGATGCCCTTTATCTCTTTTGAACCTCTCCAACTGACCCAAGAGCTAGTACAAGTTAAGGTCTTCCTTTGTCTCTTCCTTTCATTTGCCACTTAATTGCACATTGCATGATGCAATTCAGGAACACCATCAAAGACTGCTTCCAGAGCCCAAAGCTTAACCATACATTTTTAAGGAAGAGTTCAAGTGGGGGACATGCCTAACCTCCAGCTAAATAAGTGTTTTTCAGTTCCTGGCTGAATGAGTTTTAGGACTTTTTTTAAAAAACAAATGTTCCTACGATTTCACTACATGGCTCAAGTGTTCAGAGAAGATGCAGTGACAAATTGTGAACTTGGACATAAGGATCAAGAATACAATCATTCTACCTAACCCAGGCATTAAAAGGTTAACTAAGACTAGCTGTGCTCTAGACTAGAATCTTCTACAATCGACATGGAGACATAGGTACCTCTGAAACGTACTTCATTCCACTGTAAAGATAGAAGATACTTGCCTTTGCTTGATGTTTTTGTTTCTTTCCAATAAGAGAAAAGAGTGAATGACCCACTTAGAGTGAGATGAGTAGCTTTAGAAATTACTAGGTGAAAAGAACCTTAGTTCACATGCCTGAAAAGGAGGCAAATGCTAACCCAGCCAACTGGAATATGTTCCAGGAAACCTAATCTGAAATACTAGCTTCTTTCTCAAAGCAGTCCCACACTATCAGGAGTGAGATTAAAACATGTTAATTACAGAAGTGACTTTATATCTTTCAACTGTACAGATCAAATTGACCCCTCTGATCATCAAAGAAATACTGAACAAAAATCTCTAATACTATTTGTTGTACTGACACTTCTAAGTCTGCCTTCTATGAACTCCACATTGAACAATCCCTCCTAAACTGTAATTCAGACTGATTAATTCACTGGCCTCCTTTGCCAGTTAGCTCTCTTCCATGAATTTGCCATTAATTTAGCTCTTCTCCAGAACTGCTATGGCCACGGAACATATGCATTACTAAGTCTTCTGTAAGACAGCAATAAATAGCATAACAGCATAACTAATTGAAATCCAGGATCCAAATATTGAAAAGGGCAATGATTACTTCTGGCACAATCACATGGACTGCTGAAAAATCTAACATTTGGTAAAGGCACACATCTCCTGAAAAACAAACAAGAGTAAGAATATTTCTCCAGCAGATTTTGAACAACATTACAGAAAATAAAAACAACGTGAAACAAAGTGGGACACAGTATATCACATACACGAAGACAAGTCCAAATAATGAATGCTCATTTTCAAACATTAATAAGTTTCACATATTTGTGTTTGCAGAAAACTGCATAATCTCTAAGGAAAAGCTTTTCAAACTAAAAGCTTTATAAGGGAGGAAACTCATAGACATTATAGGCACAAAAATCTACACCTATTAAGAGCAAACTTACTACCTTAAGGTCCACAATCTAGATTTTGTTTTTCCTGTAAGCCTTCTTAACTTACTTTCAATCAACGTTCAACAATCTATAAAATCCAGTAATTCAACAATACTGAAAGGCTTTTAGACTTGCACCTGGCCAGACACGTCCCCTTCTTTCCTTTAGAAATACACAAATTATGCTAAATTACCATATTAGCACTAAGCAATGCACATTCAGCTGAAGTTCTGGCACAATATGGGGGAAACAGCTCTGCTACATTTTTAGTATTTTATAAGAAATCCTTCCAAAATTATAAAAGGTATAATTTTGACAGGAACTGACAGAAATTGGCTACTTAAAGTTGTAGGATGATTTGAACTGCCTGCACTGTGTTCCATATTCATTAGTTTATGTGACACAAAATAGCAGACTCAATCCAAATCCCAATTAAGAAAATGCCACAAGAAAAATCCAACCTCTGCAACTTCATACCATCACAACAGGCATGGCAAAAATGCCCAAGATAAAACAGATCTAAGAAAGAACTGTTCTTTATGATGAAGATGATCTTCTTGAAATGTAATGTGAACATGCTGACAGACTAATGCCAGGGACAGAGAGTAGATGCTCACATCATCTCTCTTCTGGAATAGGAATACATCCTGAAAGGTTATTTTTCCTACAAGAGCTAAATTCAATAACAGTAAGAATATACGAGTACAGAGAGAGAGCTTGCTTCAGAGTACTAAATCAAGCTAAAAAAAAAATAAAAATAGAATCACAGGTCTTTCACTTTAGCTTGAAAGTCTTTCAGGGAAAGGAATGGTAAAATAATATTTTCAAAGCAAGATCTAATGTGAAACAAAACCTGATGTATCTGACAAGACACCAAGGAAGCAGAAACTGAATGCAGTTTTCCTGAAAAGTGATGAAAATCTACAGTAGTTTTCAGTATTGTTGTGATCCTCAAAGGTACTATCACCAGCTTCTGGGAAATTCTGATCTCATTCCACTTCCTAGTCTCAGCTCTCAAATATGCAATTTTTGCAACAGAAGAAAGTAGAGGAGAGCTGTGCACTGAATCACCCAGAATTTGTACTTCAACACTTAGATGCAGTCTGAGGCCCTATGTCCTCAGCAGTGAAAAAAAATCAATAAGGGTCTGAGCTCCAGTGGTCTCCCTTAACAACAGATCAAAGGCCTCAAAAGTAGAGACCAGCATAAAGCCCTAGATTATTCACTCTTTAATTTTTTCCTCTTCCCTAAGTTCAACTTTCCCTTTAGGGACTGTAGCTGATTCACATAGTAATAATTCCTCTGCTCTGGCTATGGTTACCACTTACACACAAGGTGTCATTTCTATAACCATCAGATTGCTTCATTCAGTCTATCAAAACAACCCAAAGAGACCCTAGTATAACTGAATCAGGCTTGTTGTTATTGGCTTTCAGCAGAGGTAGATTTACACAGTCATTTGTCTTTCAGACCTCAAGAGCACCTCATTAGCCTTGGTGTACTGGTGTATGTTCCCACAGAAGTTTTTGTGAATTGTCATGGAAACTGGAACACGCAGCGCTGCAATGGGCTTCAGCTGGCAGGACATGAATGAAAGATCACTATACCTAAATGGTAGGAAGACTCAATTTTGCATGATGAAGACTCATCAGATTAACTCTGAGAACTTTGCTATTACATTTGTTACTCTAAGATTTCACAGCAATTATATGAGAGGATAATTCTAGCAGCCACAGAGTCTTCATATGCCATTCTGTTATGGCTTTTCTTACTCCTTTAAGGATGCAGGATGCAGTATCTACTAAAGGTAAGAGCTATAACATTAGGACATTTTCAAAAAGACAAGAGAACAAATGTTCATACAGCCTTGGTAATTCCAGAGAACTGTAATGTGGAAGGTTAGAATTTCGGTTTTGGGAAAGGGTATCTTACCTCTACTGGAGTAAAGGCAATGTCTCTTAATCACTGAAAAGAATAAGACGAATTATGGTCTGCTTTACAGCAAAAGTAAAAATGTAGCACTGCCTTTTTTTTTTTTAAATAGGAAAAAAACCGCAATCTATCTACAGGCAGTACTGCAAATGGTATGAATACAGTTGGTTAATAATTTATTGAGCTTCTAGAAAGAAGTCTGAAAACCTCCAGCTAATAATCTTCTGATCTCAAGTTTTTTGTAAGAGACGTACCAATATCCCATTGCTTGCCACCATAATTCAAAGAGATTCTGTACCTGTTATCACTTGGAGGGGAATTCTAGTTTCAATTTGAAACTAAATCAATATAATCTGCATTACACTACATGGTCTAACTCAAGTGTTAGGATACTTTTTAATGATTTCTGGCTGGGTATCACTTTTGTTTTATTGTTGAAATGTTATTTCAGTATCAATAATTTCTCCCAGAAAAAAAAAAAGACTGCTTTCGTTTTGGTCAGGATCAGATTCTTTATTTTAGCGTTGCCAAGTTATGCAATGATTTCAGTCAACAGCACCTTCAATATAAAATTTTGCCTTTAACTTTTTGTTATATTATTAACTTCACAAAGTATCCATAAATATAAATAAAGATGCAATTTAAAAAATACCTATTTAGATGACAATGTTTCTACCACTGAGTAATCTACATAATTCTCTCAGAGCTAACAGATAAATGTAAAGACTACTGACCATATTTAAAGGAAGCACCTATTTCTATTTCTTTTTTTCCTTCAACAAAATATCAATTCTCTTCCAGACAATTTTATTGTTACATCATGTCTAATATTCTTCAAGGTCTTACTGGAACTGCTTTCCGACTACACTGTATCTCTAATCTTCCTTCACAGGAAAAAAAAAATATGACACTATGGTAATTCATCCACATTTCCTGATTATGTTTTATTATTATTATGTATGCGCTCAGGATATTAGAAAACAGCCTGTCTGAAATTCAGTAGTAGCAAGAGTACCGAGAATTTGCTTGTACATTTACTACAGCTGAACACATAAAAACTTGGGCAAAAATTATTTCCATGTCTCAGAGATTCAGACACAGCAGTAACAACAAGACTAATGTCATTCACAATGACGATGACAAACAGTGCAGTTTTCTTGAGTTTCAACCCTAGCCTAAAGTAGAGATGTTGAGAATATTATAAAAATAGTGTTTTTCTTATTTGCCTTCTATAATTTTTTAAAATTTAGATTGGATACAAGGAAAAAGTTTTGTTTCTTTGTTTTTACTGTATTGGTAGTGAGGCACTAAAACAGGTTGCCCAGAGAGGTGGTGGAAGCCTCATCCTTAGACACATTCAAGGTCAGGCCAGATGGGGCAACCTGATCTAGCTTTAGGTGCCCCTGTTCACTGCAGAGGAGTTAGACTAGATGACTTTTAAAGGTCCCATCCAACTCATAAGACTCTATGATTCTATAAACTGAATGAGGATGTCCATACTAGCAAGCACTGAAGATATGATATGCAGAGCAAAACAGCGTTGAAGAGCAGATATCCGCACATTTGAGGTTTTACTTTCAACTCGCTCTTAATCTCATCCCAAGGCCAGAGTTTCCTCTCACAACAAGAATCCTCAGTTTGTTCCCAGCAATCCTAGTTTAGTTTATTTCAAATGGAATCTAGTTGATAACTTCATTGTGAACTACAGAGCTGAAAGTAGGAATGCACAGGATATCCACTTCAAAAGCACAACCCTGAGGCAAATAAAACATGACCATAAATCTATTTGATATATCATTTGGAAAAAGAAAAAAAAATAGCGCTCAGGCTAAGTACACTGACTAGATCTGATTAAAGATGCTTAATAAAGAGTAAGAACATGAAATTAGGTATTAACCTTTTCCTTGCCTAAGTTCTATTATGTCCTGGTATAAGATAACCTAATGGTTTTCCTTTCTGAGGGGAGATGTTTTCTACTCATCGCAAGGGAACAACTCAGTGCTGGAGTTTATTACATAAGATATCAAAAAATAAAGTAATTGCTGAGAATGAGAAAGAAAACGGCTCCAAAACTCTTGAAAGGCCAATGAATCCTTTTCTGAAATGAAACTGTTGGTTCACTTATTTTGGCAAATGACTGAAAAAATTATGTTGCTAGAGTTAAACCAGACTGCATAACTTAGTACCTTATAACATATTTCACTTCATTAATGTCTACAATTCAATTAAAAAAAAACAAAAACACTTCACATTTAAAGAAATAAAACCTTAGAGTTGCACAGGAAAACCACACGAGTAGTCTATAATCCTTACTTTCTTTTCTCCCCTCATGACCACACATTTTAGTACTACCTTCCAGCTGGTTGGTCACAAAAATACACAGGTCAGGAAAGTACTCACCTCTTTGAATTTTACCTTTTCTGCTTCTCACAAGCAAGGCATTTGTCTACATTAGTTTTCACAAGGGTGCTAATAGAAACATATTCTGGGCTAAGCAAATGATTGAGGCTAACAAATTTTTAACTTGTATTCTGAGCAATGTTTTATGAAGTTAATCTTTCAAAATCACATATGCACAAATGAGCAAGAGTAGAAGAGAGAACGTTAGTAAGAGATGTTGGATTCTTAAAACTTAAGTTAATGCACATATATGGGGAAGAACAAGAACTGACAGCTGTGAAAACAGTCAAACAGGACAAGACAGAAATGCAGACTGGAAACATAATGGTGTGCTACAGTGGAGTGGGTTCCATTCCTGAATCTCTGTCTACTTTGATTGTAAGGCTGGCCAAAAACAAAAAAAATTATATCCTGCCATAAGCATTAAAAAGCTGCGACATCTCAGCTTTCTACATAGAGATAGAGAGATTGTGCTGATTTATCTTCTAAGCCAGAATACATGGCTACTATTTGTTACACTCCAGTAAGAAAAAATTAAAGAACCTTTAGAGATTCAGAATAGAGAAAATGTGAACTCAGACAATTTTGGGAGGTTCCTAGTTAACCGGTCCTGCTTGATTAAGGTTTTAATTTTGTCCCCCAGAGCTAAGCATAGGATAAAACAAAGAGTGCTTTATTAAGGTAAGCGTGTTGTTAAGGTACACAATGGGTTTATTCTGCACTCAGAATTTTTACCATTACTGGAGAGCTGCAACAACTCTAGAAAGCATTGTCTGCTCAAATCACTGATGGAAATTTACCGAAAAAAACAAAGAATAGACACTTATGGAAAGGGCATAGAAAATATTTATCACAGTACCTTCTTAAAAATACCTACTTTTCTTTCACTGCAAAACCGTATTTATTGTAAAATAACCCCTGGATTAAGCACAAATACGTTTTTTTGAAGTAGTAATAAAACAAGAAATCCAATCAAGATCCCATCTTAATATCATTAACAGTTATGGAACAAAAAATATAAATTACTCTAAAAACAAGATTCATTCAAAAATAGAAAAAAAAAGAGCATTTCTGCAACTTTTTTTTTCCCCCCCAAAGAGGATGTTAAAAGGCATAGTTATTGATTACACAGAAGCTCTTTAATACTTTAGGTGCTTAGTATTTTAAATCCCTTTTGACAGCTCCTACTGCAGTACAAATTGGAAACATTTTATTTCCATGTAACAAAATACCAATCCAGAAGTCCATCCTGCAAAGGTAAGTTGAATCTTTTCCAGTTGGCTCAATATCATGTCTTAAAATGTGTCACAAACAGTACTCATTCTTCTGAATATGCATGCAACATTCTTTGAACCATTCCACATTTAACAGTTCTTATCTTTAAACTCAACAGTGAAGTGAGACATAATCAATGTGATGAAAGATATTACAAAAATGAGATTTCTAATTTTCCATTATCTGCATTACAATTTTTATGTCACGAAAGCATAGGAGGGTATATTTTATTTTTGAGTTGGTAAAAGAATACATAAGAGATCTATTCTAAGCATTTACATCAAGTATCTGAAAAGGAAATCTAGACTTAATTAGTAATATTTCTGTTTTAGAGTTTCACATATGGATCATGGATACGACCTTCTCTATCTCTTTCTATGCCTACATACAGCAGGGGTATCATCTCTTAGTAGAAGGACCAGTCTTCTTGATTAAAAAGTATCTAATTTTATTTACCAAATCAATTTCTCTCGTGTCTGCATGATGAGAAGTTTGACTACTATTTTGCTATTCTAGATACCTTTGTTATCTGTTTTTATTAAATATCTCCTTCTGGCTACAGTATTTCCCCAAAATGATATTTAGTCAAAGAAATTCACAAAGAGTAGCTAGGGCTTACCCAGAGTGGACAAAGTTTCTCAAATATTGGCTAGAAAGTTTTGTTTATTGGAATGTAGTTGTTCCAAGTATACTACACACAGCCCTTTTACTGAAATCACCTATCAGGATATCAGAGAGTTCCAGAACTTCCCACAGTTACTTGAACTTCTTAATGACAATCAGAGGATAATATTTCCTCTGTGGCAAATTCTCCTGCCAAATTACATAGGTTTTGGGTTTGGTTTTTTTTGTTTGTTTGTTTTGAGATTTTTATTAAATTCTTAAGTGTTTGCTCATTTTTCTTTTGAGAGTAGCATTTTCTTATAGGATATTCATCTCAGTAATAAGGCATAGGCTTCTTCGCAACCGTGCCTTCTAAAATAGGTAATAGCTGTTTGGACATATAATCCTCTATGCTTTCTTCAGAATTTTCTTCCCCCCCCCCCCCCCCCCAGAGACATTCTTTTCTTTCAGACCCTAAAGTCTGTCACAGTAGTACTCAGATGATATTCTTGGTTAAGTTTAAGCTGTAGCTCCCACAGCAGCATTAAGCTCAGCACTCAAAGTGATTTTATCTGGTTCAAGAATTTCACCTGACTCTAAGTTTGTGTTGACTAACCACCACTTCACCGGCTATTTGTTTCTGATGCTCTGCTCTTTGGTAGGATAGAATTATTTTATCTTCTTCCCCCCATGATTTGATATAAATACCCAAACCAGTCATTTAGTCTTCAAATCTAGTCCTAATTATAGAGAATTGAGAAAGAGGAGAAAATTCTTCTTTGACTACTGGCAGCTTTTAAAATGTAATAGCTTGTATTCCCCCAACAGAAAATACCTAATGACAATAGGTACAATAACCTTCCTAAAACCAGATCTTGTTTCCAGATATTGGGCACACTAACATCTTTTGGAATGGTTGCATCAACTGAAATTTATTAAACAAAAGGTTAGGTCATCTTAAAGTTCTACAAGAAATTTTAATCATGTCATACAAGAAGCTAAAGTTTCTTCCCTAGCTATATAGTGTACATGATAATCTGCACCAATGCCAACCTGAAGGCTAAGAGCCCAACTTAAAACATACTAAATAGGGCTTCCATTTGCTCCTGCTTGGGTCATTTAGCTAACTCATACTTGATTCTATTCTGAAAGTGAAACCAAGACAACAAATCTTTGTGATGCATTAGTTGTAATGGTTGGACTTACACACATTGCCAATTGACAAGAAAGATGACACCATTTAACATTCCTAGTATATTTTCCCAAATTAACCTTAAGCAAATATAATATGTAATACGACAAAACATTGGGTTTTTGTTTGTTTGTTTTTAAAAATCAGTGACACTGCATCAGAATGTTTGCAAGTTTCTCGAGTACAAAAAGCTGAAAACAGGGTTCTTTCTGCCTACTTATCGGCAATATTGCACAGTGGCGGTTTTGATTTGTTTAAGTCAAAAGCTTAGTAATCTACAACCTTTCCCCTTGATCAACCTTGAGAGTTTTGAAGACATACCAATAAATAAAGCAGCTTCAGTTATGCACATGTCCCAGAACTGCACATGTAGAACTCAACTGTCACCTTCCTGAGCCTGGATATGACAACAGTACTAGGTATATTGCTCAAAACTAAATCACTGTTCCCCTGTCAGACTGAATGATGACACCATCTTTCACTCTTTTAAAAGACTTTCTTTCAGTAATGTTTACAACCCTTTCCAGTCTCATACATTTTCATAACAGTTTACAATCTGTATGTCAGTTTGAGAGCATTAACAACAGCATTAGTAGATTTCCTGTTCTGTTCCCAGCTTCCAAGAGGGGAAAAAAAACAAAAAAAAAAAACCTGCTACCATCTGTACTGACTTTGTCCCTTGGCAAGTTGCACGTATCCCTTTGGGATCACTCTGCTCTATATCAGCTGGCACATAAAGAGCAGGGTGAGAAGCAGAGCTTTACTCCCACGAAAACATGAAGGTCTCAAAATCCTTCTACAGTCTGAACTGAAACTAAAAGAAAATCTTTGAACAAACTAAGGGAAGAACACTGAAGAGTAAATCGACTTGAGATCTGAACACTTCCTTGAGACATAGGCGACCATGCTTTAAACTAAGAACAGCATAGACAGTAAGCTGAGTTTCAGCTTCTGAAGGAGTATTTGAACACCAGTTATCCCAGGAAGACAAATGTGGATAAGAGTGTGGTTGCTTTCATACAGTTCACTTTACAAATTCCACCCAAACCAGAGTTTGAAAGCAGCACTGTCTCTTCTGGAAGATCATTCTGACAGAAAACGTCTGGTCAGATTAATTGCTGGTCCTTACAAAGCACAACTTCATGCCTAGACTCTGCTACTGTGCACGCTGCAGGAAGTTCTAACTGATTGGAACAATGCTATTTCCTAAGCCTCTCCGCTTTTGGCTAAAATGTACCAGAGGATATGGATGGCTAAATTAAACTCAGAGTGACAGCAGTTACTTGGAAGAGCTTACTGTCATTGAATCTACCCTTTATCTAAAAAGATGTACCTAACTGCCAGTATACATGATTGTTTAGATAGCTTGTTTTGTTCTTTAAACAAACTTTTGCAAATCTTCCTTTTTTATTCCTAACCTGGTACACAGACATTTCCATTTCATAATTAAACTGTTTCTACAATACCTTGACATCCTTATAACAAAGCTGAGGAAGTGTGGGATAGATGAGTGGACAGGGAGGTGGGTTGAGAACTGGCTGACTGGGAGAGTGCAGAGGATCATCATTGGCAGTGCAGAGTCCGGTTGGAGACCTGTAACTAGTGGTGTTCCCCAGGGGTCAGTGTTGGGTCCGGTCTTGTTCAACATCTTCATCAATGACCTTGACGAGGGGATAGTGGCCACCCTCAGCAAGTTTCCTGATGATACAAAGTCAGGAGGGTTGGCTGACACACCTGAAGGCTGTGCTGCCATTCAGAGAGACCTGGACAGGCTGGAGATCTGGGTGGTAAGAAAACGGATGAGGTTTAACAAAAGCAAGTGTAGAGTCTTGCACCTAGGGAGGAATAATTGCATGCACCAGTACAGGCTGGGGGATGACCTGCTGGAGAGGAGCTCTGCAGAGAGGGACCTGGGTGTCCTGGTGGCTGACAGGTTGGCCATGAGCCAGCAGTGTGCCCACGTGGCCAAAAAGGCCAATGGCATTCTGGGGTGCATTAAAAAGAGCATGGTCAGCAGGTCGAGGGAGGTGATCCTCCCCCTCTACTCTGCTCTGGTAAGGCCTCATCTGGAGTCCTGTGTCCAGTTCTGGGCTCCCCAGTACAAAAAAAGACAGGGATCTCTTGGAAAGAGTCTAGCAGAGAGCCACAAAGATGGTGAAGGACCTGAAGCATCTTCCCTATGAAGAAAGGCTAAGTGAACTGGGTCTGTTTAGCCTTGAGAAAAGACGACAGAGTGGACCTGATCCAGGTCTATAAATACCTAAGGCGGGAGGGGGGGGCAAAGCGGCGAGGCCACTTTGTTTTTTCAGCAGTGTGTGGAGACAGGACGAGGGGAAACGGCCAGAAACTGGAGCATAGGAAGTTCCACACAAATGTGCACAAGAACTTCTTTACGGTGAGGGTGACGGAGCACTGGAACAGGCTGCCCAGGGGGGTTGTGGAGTCTCCTCCTCTGGAGATATTCAAGACCTGCCTGGACGCCTACCTGTGCAACCTGGTATAGGGAACCTGCTTTGGCAGGGGAGTTGGACTTGATGATCTCTGAAGGTCCCTTCCAACCCCTATAACTCTGGGATTCTGTGATTAATCACCTTTCTTTTTTTCCCCCCAGTGCAGCAAACTTCATCATTAATTTTGCAGCTGCTCATGAGACCATCAATACCATTAATGGCTGTTCCAGAATGCTTTCACAGTACCACAAAGCTGTTTCAGCTTTCACAGCTCCAGAAAGCTGTAGCTGAAAGGACAGGTTTGTTTTTTGTTGTGTCCTTTTCCTCAAGGTTTTTAAGATAACTAGGAGGCTGATTAAAATTTTCTGTTATTCACTGGACAATGTGTCTAATTTCATCATCCCATCAACAGGTTCACATTTGTCTCAGTGTTCTGGTAAATTCATAAAAATGCCAATACGTTCTGATGAGAAATACATCCCACACACACACACCCCATTGAATTAGCTTCTTAGCAACCCTCCCTACAAGTCACAAGATTTGCAAGTCATAAACAGGGAGATACTTGTCTGCTGCATGTCTGGAGCTCAGCTATTTTCAAAATCAGTAGGTCTGGGAAGGCTGAGAAGAACCAGAGAAAGAACAAAACAGCACTCACAGTAAAACGAACAAAATAAGTGACTTTGTATAAGGAGGTCTGCAACTCTGGGCAGGAGAAAGAAATTGAGTCAGAGTGAATCTCTGTGCACATCTCAGGTAAGAAAAGGTCTCCATACTTTGACTCAGGGAGATTTACTGTCAGTGATGGGATGCTGAATCTCTACACACCGTGAACTGACCAACACTTCACAACTGTTTGTCCCAATCCATCCTCCACTACTCTCTAGACGCAGGGGGAAGGAATGAAGGAAAAAGAATGGAGGCAGAAACAAAAGGCAGAAAGTAACAAAACATGAATCTAGCTTGCATGATATAGACCATTTGGAATGTTTAATGTCATAGATCTTTCTCCTCATCAGATCTAACTGGCTGACCAAATCACTCCTAACATGCACAGGTCTACTGAACTCCAGGGCTTTTCTGCGGGCCCCCATTACATGGGCTGGTCCCTGAACCCTTCCTTCCCCCGCCACCACCTCCCCCAAGGCCGTCCTTCCTGCTGCTGCTAAATGTACTGGGGCCTACTAGGCCACAGGCACATTGGCATGGCTACAGACAGCCCATAGCTATTTTATTTCAAAACGCGCTGCAAAGGATGCTTTACCTATCAGCGTCTCAACCTCCAGGTATTGAAGCTTATACTTAAGAGAAGTTTTCTCCCTCTGCTAAAATACGTTCCTTAATATAAAAGACACAATTTTAAAATTGAAGAAACTGAGATTTTTTTATTATTATTATATATCCTACAAACAAGCACACTTCAAAACCAGTTACAGCCTAGGACTTGGATGTGATCTTCCTGTATATGGGTGTTGTTTGGTTTTGTTTTTAAATAGGGAATCCACAAACAGCAGTTCTCTACACTGATTGAATGAAGTGACATCAGAAATACCACTCTTTTCTTTTACAAAATAAAAGAGCATTAACAGAACTAGGAGGTAGGGAACAGAGTATAATTTTATCCATGTCATTGAAGGAGGAATCAGTGTGGAAACAGATTAACAAAAATAATAGTTGCTAGGATTAAATATTTTCTATACTCTTCCTACTGATGCATGTACTACTCAGACACATTTTAAAATGCTTCTTAAATTGGTACTGCAGTAACTAAGGCTTTGTACTCAGTACACAATAATTTACTTTGTCTTAGAAAACTGCAGAATTATTTTAGATATTATAGAAATACAGAAATTATAGAAATTTATTCATTTCTAAAAGTTGCTGTACACAAGATTATGGAGATGTCTAAGCAAAACATTCAATAAATTCACAGAAAGAGATGCACAAGGGCCTTCATAGGAATATAGTCATGGTGAAACTTGTATAATTTGACTTCAAAACCCTCAGAGCTAGTTATATCTCAACTAGAAATTTCATGCTACCCGTGGTAAAAAGAAACAAAGAGGTTTTATCTTGTGGACAACTGATCTCAACATAAGTCAGATATCCGAACTTCAAGGACAATTCCAGAGAACAAATCAAGTCACTATTATCCCTTCTCCCCTGCAGCTGTAACTAGCTTTATCTTGATTGGTCATTTTTAAATACTTAACTGCATTTCACATGCTGCTTCCTGGGGAAAATGAGATTTCGAGTTTCTCAGTCCACTCTCCATAAAATCTTTCAAACAGGTAATGTGAACACACTTCATCTTGAAAGGCATTGAAAGCATCTACCATCCTGTCCTTATAAAATAGAGCTTCAGAAGTCTGACAATTAAAGTGGCATGGTTTTTTTTTTTTTTTTTTTTTTACCTATTTCACTTTCAATCCTAACGTTTTTAGAGGAAAAAAAAATAGGAAAGAAAAAAGCTGAGTATAGGAAGAGTGTTTCTTTTATCCCTTTATTTTACTTGCATGTATAATTGCAAAATATATTTTGAAGAGAAAACAAGTTAGAAAAGCTCTAGACTGTACAGCCCTGTCACATTAGCACAACAGTTTCAATAAAAAAATAAAAGGAATGCAACCTGCATGTTAATTTGATGGTTCTGGAAAAGTCAATTTAAGGGCTGAGAATAGAGAGAGGTTATTCACTTCTACCAAGTCAGTGTCAGTTAGTACCACTAGTAACAAACTACAAACTGAATTAAGAACCAATAAGATATTCTGAATGTTGCCTTTTAATAAGCTCTTCTGTGAATAACTGATAGGAAATGTTTTTATATCAGTGCATCTAGTGGCCCTTTTGTATACAGTAGGGCATCAACAAATTAGACAGCTAACGAAACATCATTATGCTACATCATAAAAACAAAATGAAAGACACACATAAAATTTGACAATGTTGTTATTTCTAATTCATGGTGCTGTATCCAACTTTAACATGTTTGTTGACACTACATCAAACTCTTAATTCACAATACACTCATCTCAAATACCCTAACAAATTGCTGTTATTTAAGAACCCTTATCTTAATTAACTCTCTATCTTGAATGCTAGCATTCATATTTAAGCACAGTTACTCTCCAAACTCATTCATTCCTTATTTGCAAGCAACTTTTTAACTTGCATCTGAAATTAAGCTACTTACAATACACACTGAAATTTCCATTTTCTCCTTCTAAAAAGATTTGTTTTGAGATGACATTTCAGTTTGCAGTGAGGCCCTTGGTAGACACAAAGTCTTAAAGAAAAAGAAAAACTATTCTGATGACAGAAGAGGGCATACTCTGCTTTTTAGCTGATTAGTCTTGTCAGAGTCAGAATTTGTTTCTCTCCTACTCTTCCAACACAATTTCCTGGGTATCTGGATGTAGCCAGTTACATATCTGAGAAGTTAAATGAAGTTACGAAAATGGAAGTTTTCATCTTGCTTCCACGCTACTCAATAATACTATTGAACAAGAAATACACAACACAAGGAAGTAGAAATAGCTTGTTAAAACTAACTAATATTTACTGCCCTCCTTTACAATACAAAAACACAGTTATACAATGATCTCTGAAGAACTAACAGGGGATCTCCTTTCTCCTTTCCTTCTGACCACACCATTTTCTTCCCTGCCTCAGATTCTCAACTAGGTCACATTCCAGTCTGGTAAGTGCTTCAAATACAGTCCTTCTTTTAATCCAATTTCTGCCGTGCCCCTCCATATCAGCTCTTTATCACATTAAAGCAAGAAAATCTGACTTCTCCCTGTTCACATCTGGCATTCCATACGTCTTGCACCTCAGTGATCAGGCCGAGGACTGAAACCAGGAAGTTGAACAGGACAAAAACGCTCCTGAACACTACCAGTAACAATGAGTAGGAGACAGATTCTCTACATACCATCCCCGATACACTCAGGAATCAGCAACTTCCCCTCATCCATACTTGAAAAGTCTAAAAGAAATAAAAATTTTTTTCTTGTACATTCTGTATTAAGATAGTTGTTACTTTGCTACAAAAAAGTCACATGGGGTCACACAGCATGAGGACAGGATGCAGAAAATATTATTGCCTCTTACCAGGTTTGTATCAACCAAGAAAGGCAGTGGTAACAAATCAGTAATAAAGAAGAAATAACTTACCCCCTTCCAAGGATCAGGGCCCACTGAAAACTCCCAAAGGAAACAGTCTTCACATAGAGGTGCTTCCTTTTCAGCTGCAAGCTTTTAAACGAGGTTAGGGAGAGGCACACTCTGCATTTGCCCCTTCCAGTTGCACTGGTGAATTGCTTCCACCTGTGCTCCCAGGGCTGGCTATGCCCCTTCACCAGGTGCTCAATCACCTGTTCAGGCTGTGACCTAACAGCTCCTATATACACAGTCTAAAAATAAAAGTCACAGAATACCTAACAAAATCTCAGACTCTATCTCTCTCAATCAATAAAGGTTTCTGTTCTTCAAATCAACATCTGAAGACTCCTATAGTGTAGAAAAGCTGGTTTTTTGTTTTGTTTTGTTTCCCCTATTAGGAGAAGGTCATTTTATTATTCTCTCTTTCAAATGGGATGTAAGCATGTGGATTCCACACAGCACCCACATTAAAATAGCGCGTGTTGGTTTCAAAGGAGCTATTATGCAGTCTATAAGTTCAATGATCTGCAAAGTAATAAAGAGCTCCTTCTGTAGCCCTCACGGCCTATTGAGTAAATAGCAAGCATTTAAGAAAACTCTGTAATTACATGTTTACACACTGGAGCCATTATGGGCTATCTAAAAAAATGTACATGTATTTTTTTCTAAAAAAAATTCCTTAATTACATTTTTACATGATTAGAGCTCCTTTAAAGCCACCAAGGACTACCAGTTTCAGAATATATAAACTGAAAAGCTTGCAGTTACAGGCTGTATTTACATTTAGGAAAAACAAAATAAGACCTCAGCTGTATATTTTAGGTATTTAAGCCTGATATTTTTATTTTAAATACTCTTAAATTTAAATAAATAAAAATGAATGGAAAAGGGTCAGTCTTAAATTCTCTATTATAAGAAAACAGGAAAGGGCAAGATAAATATCTATATCCACTATTTCAGAACTCAGGTGTGTGTCAAATGTTGAGGTTTTAGGCTCTACTCTGAGCACAAAATGGCTTGATGCTTTTGGCTAAGTCAGCAGGGAACCCAAAGATCATGCTGAAAATCTCTGCGTCTTGGACTTGCTTCCCTATCTGTGAAGCACGTTACTCTGCCCAAAACTACTGCTGCTCTACACTGACCACAAAATAATTGCAAATATTAGCTGAAACAACAGCCTGTTTACTCCCTGAATATGCAGCAGTTTAAGAGACTGAAATTTTAAGAGACTGTATTGTACATACGGAACAAGATCTGAAACTTAATTTATATTAGCTTAACATAGTAGTCCATGAGTAAAACATGCAGTAAAAATAAGAAAAACATCCATCAAGAATGGGAGCAACCATGAATTTCTCATATGTGAAGACCAGATAGAGCATCTCATCAGTTTAGAGTTGATAACCATTACTCATGCCTTCAGTGAACTATTTGCAATGAATTTGTATCAGGCAAATGTTTTTACTCTGTATGCTGTACAATTGCTAGAATACTCAGAAATAGTTAAAGTAGTGTTTCAGTTACATTCTTTGCATTTTGTATTCTAATCAAATCATATCATTGTTCATATTCTTAAAAGTATGACGTAGCAGCAAAACACATACAATAGCTGATGTGAATACTCCATACTTCTGGGAACTCAGAAAAATCTTTAAGAAAATATTAGGGAAATGCTTCTAGAAGAACAACTGTGATTTGGGATCAAAGATTTCCTTTTAGCTTGTAGGTACTGCCATAGAGTAGAGAGAAAAAAAGGAAAAAAAAAAAAGAAAAAGGCAGATATTCCTTTTCCCCTCACAGCAACTGCCATTTGACATTACAATAATTCCAGTGCTTTGAGGAAGCACAGTATTCTTTCACTTAAACTCCCAGAACTATATATATTTTGTAATTACCTAGGAATATATTTACAGACACCAGTTGCACACAGCATGTACTACCTTACAATAGCCTTAATAGTTTTGCCATAAGTCTATGCATGGCAGTTAATGTAACAATATTCAAATGAACATCCGCTTAGGATTGCTCCATATTAATTTAAGATCCTGGCCAGTAATATTTGCACACCAGATGCTGAAAGACCTAAACTGTCAGAAAGTAGTGATGTCTAATGCACAAACACCAATGTGGGTGCGTATAGTCATATTAGATATTATGTTGCATGTACCACATGCCATTAAGTAACAGAAAGACTGAAACAACCATGGATAATCTATAATAGCCTGACAACAAGGACTGATGGAAAACTTAGAATTCTAGTCTGGATACCGATGCTTAACAAAAAAATTATCTGCCATTGAGTAGTACTTGCAGTTGTACATCTCTACTTGACAAATACACAGGAGAAGGAGGAATAAAATGGCATTTGTATTAGAAGGCAATTTAACCAGAACTTCTGTTTAAATTGGTGTCTAGCATGGGTGTAGTAGGTCATATTACCTTGAAAGCAATTTTTTTTTAATACATCATGCATTTTCCAAAGGTCATTTTTATAATGAATGAGAATACTCTCTTTCAGTGTATCTTTATTTGCACAGTACCTCCCACCATTTAGATGCCTATGCAGATAACAGGAGTACACAGGACAGCAAAGATGTCACTACGTGTCAGATGTGTTATTTAGGCGTTTCACTCAGTGAAACTGGGATTAGGTCAGCACCAAAAGACCTTTAAAAACTCCGTAGGAAAGTTCTCCTTCCTCAACGGTTCTACTCTGCTTAAGAATTCAGCATTCAGGCTACTCCTCCTGTCACCAGCTTAACATCCCTCAGGGCCTCCAATAGGTCAGAATCGGGATCAATCAGCATTTCACAGCCAGCAGGCCACAGGACCTCAGCTTCCAATAGGGAAATGCTGAAGAAACTGCACTGCAGAACTAAGGTGCAGTTTCATATTGCATTTCATGCACACTAGAGCAATGTGTTATCAATCAAGACAAAGACCCAAACTGCACTTTAGTCCTATCAGAACTCCTGGGCTAACAGACAGCACAAGCCAGAGCTCTTCCTCCTTCAGTCAACAGAATTACTTACTAACTCTGATCTGTTATAAGCCCACAGATATGCAGGTACTGAACAAACTATTCATCTTGAAGACCTTTTAGTGTTATAAACAGACTACACGGAGGATCCTGGTCCTCAATTCCAGGTATGCTGGTAACTGGTTGGAAAATAAAGCAAAATAAAACAAAGTACTGCTTTACTTGTAAATTGAGCACTTACAAGTAGTAAAAATGATGACATAAAATGGAACCGTTTTATGCCGTTCTCAGAGAATTACTTTTCAAGGCAGAAATACACAAAATACAACACTGCCAGAACAGGAAGTTTATACCAAACACATAGGGTTGTCTTTATACTTTGGTTTATTATAGTTATTTCAGAAAGTAGCTTAACTATCAATAAAGTGGTGGCACTTAAATAATAAGATCTATAGACCATCTTGGAGTTACATCCTATGACTAGATTATTTACATGAAAATAAAACAGTGGGCACATTTACACACTCAACAGTTGAAGAATCGTGCCTGTAGGTGGCCATCACAACCTGTTTTCCATCAGCATGGGCAGAATCCAAAGTCCAGGGAGATGAACACAAAGACTTGAGCACAATGACAAGTGTGCACATACCCACAAACAAACCATTGCTCTCATTCATCTTCAAGTGTTTATGCTCTTCATACTAAATTGAACAAGAATTCCTGTGGGCTGCTTCCAAGACACTGTGGTCTTTTTAGAAAATTGGCTTTTCACTGTTATCCACCTTAGTGGGGTTGTTTTCCTCTTGAACAGAAAATTTTTCCCCTCATGTAAAGATTTTATGTTTCTTTTTCTCTCTGGAACACCAAGCCAAAGGAAACACAGAGCCAGATTATTTATATAAACTGTAAATATACGAAGAGAGAAAGTGACAAAGCAAAACTGAAGTAATTTCATGATATCAGACAAACCTACATCATACACATTGTACTTGCTTTCTTCTACATGCTATATGATGATTATCACTTGTTCACAGTCCCAAAAAGCAAGCTGACACTAAAATAGCCTAGACTGAAATAGTTTTCACAATGTTAGAACCAACTAGTAACTTAAATTAGATTTGGTTGTATTCCAGATAAATTAACTTGCTTTTTCTGTGTTTCCTGTAGCTAATCCTACAGAGTAGCAACAAAACATCATCCATCCATCCATCCATCCATCCATCCATCCATCCATCCATCCATCCATCCAAGTTTAACTGAAGAACAATATTTTTTTCTTAATGGATCATCCTCATATGTTATCACACACAGGAAGGATTACAGATTGCCACAATTAAAATTTGAAGTAAAAGATAAGAAAAGTCTCACTAAAATTAATGCACAGGAGTTTGATATGTAATTTTCCCAAAAGTGATGGACTTTTACTAGGAAATTACAAATAAAATCTTCAGTATGGAAACTAGTATAAAAATACACTTTATGTTATATACACCCTTTGTAGCTTTTTCCAGAAACAGAAGGCCTCAAATGGGAAATCTAAAACTTAGAAAGCCCCAAACAGCATTTTCATACTCTAACTGTATTATGAGTTCTGAGCTCGAAAGTATATAATTTTAAGTACTTTAATTGATATATCAGCAACATTACATCAAGAATCTAATATTTCATAGCCTATCAGAATTACCATTCTCCTAGACCTCGATTTTAAAGCATTTTTTAAATCTTCCCTGCTATCTCTTTCTAGACTTCATCTTAACTTCTATATCATCTTAATGCAAACTTGGTCCATTACTGGCAGATGGTTGGTAGCATGAAAAAGCCACACCATTTGAGAAGCAGCAGTTATGGGAATGTGATGGCATCGTGGCATGGTGCTAGTTATGACAAACACTTGAGAAGAGATGACCAAGCCACCTGGATTGGTTATTTTTCCAGGCAAGAACCAAACAGCTCAGACCTCCCACCTAAGAGAACCAAAAGCAATAGTTTTCAATGAGACAGCCCATATCATACACGTGATGTCCTTCTTCCTCTGTGGGATGCAAAAGCTCACCTCAGGACAAGCTTCCTTCTTTGTGAATCTATGTTTTTGGTTGACCAGGTCATGAAGAGGGGGCTCAAACCAGGAGACAGCATCTGAGCAGCTCACAAGGCCCTGCCAATCACAAGTCATACACTCCTGTGCCACAGTGTTGCAGGGATGTACAGCTAAGATAGAAGTGAAACATTTTATCAACGAAACTTTTTGTTGCAAGCAACTTCTGAAGCCACAAGCTTCACATTAGAAAAAATATTCTTTGACACCAAAATCGGGCCCTGGGCAGCCTGACCTAGTGGATGACAACCCTGCTGATGGTGGGAGAGTGGAACCTGATGGTCTTTAGGGTCCCTTCCAGATTAAGCCATTTTACAATTCTATGATTCTAGCAGTACTTCATAGAGAAGCTCTCCACAAACTGAACTGCTTACTAACAATACCAGTCATTGGAGTTTGTTGTTCTTCTGCTCATCTGCCTCCCTCCATCTTATGTTCTTTCCATGTTATAGTGATGAGGACACAGTCATTAGATGGAGTATGTAAACTGGCCTTCCTCTACACTTTCTCTCAATCTCATTACAAAACAAACAGAAAAGTTATATTATCATGAGTGTATTCCTTTATTCTAGTGTCTCTTTGCTTGTTTGTACTAAAATGAGCAAATCATAATGTCTTTTCTCATCTGTTATACGTGAGGACAGAGGACAAGCATGTTTCTGCTCTCAGCCTGCTCGAAGATTTTGCTTTTGTCTTTGAGATTCCCAGTGTGTTGCCATGCACCTGGTAACCCATGTTCTTTTAGCTCTGTGCCTGTGCTGGACTATTGGGTAAAACCTACCCGGGCCAAAGAACTGCATGTGAATACCAATATGGTGAGCAGAAAAATGGCATTTATTGCGTCGTGTGATTTACCTATATACCTATCCTACTTTGTCTACACCCCTTATGCATACATTGACCCTTTGACACCGAGCAAGGGGAGAGTCCTACCACGTCACATCCCGAATCCTCGCTGTCACCTACCACAACACCAGTGATAGGAATTGTGCTCCTACCAAATGCAGGGATAAGAGCACAACTACCAAAAATCAGACCCAAGAGAAACAAAAATAAAGTTCTGTGACTTCAAGCTAAGAAAATATGAGCTTCTACTGAGGAAGTTTCTTCAAGTAACAATCCAGAAAATATCATTTGGAAGAACAATTCTCCAATAATTTGAAAGGACAAGAACAGAAGCTGAGAGCCTGAAAAATAAATGAAAATCAAACATTAGCAGAAAAGAATCAGCAAAGAAATTAAGAAGCATTTAAAGAACATGAGGAACTGAAAATCTTTGCAGTTAATTTTCCAGAAGCAAATTCTACAAAGCTAAAGGATTCCAGGAAAAGCAACAACAAAGAAAGCAACCAACAAAAACAAAACAAAACAAAACAAAACAGATCAGCAAGTAGTGTTCAGACTGTATCAGAATCTTAGTTTAGTATACCTGAGTAGAACAGCTATTTTTATGGAAACGTATAGGCCAGCCCAAGGGTTATAAGTGCATTAATAAAGAGATCACCATCTTTCTATGGAAGTCATTTGATCCTTGTTGACGTTTCCATTCTAAATGAAACAGTAAACAAATCTGCAAAACGTGGATGCCCAGGAGGATAATATGATGCTTTCCCAGGATTGTGCAGTAAACAGATTTCTGAAATCATTGGAACCCACAGGGCTACAGATTTTAATAAAAGTATTGTTGGCCTCAGTCATTCCCAGACAACTGAGAATTAACATTAAAAGGGCATTAAAGGACAGGATTCTGTGGTTGTTTTTTTTTGTTGTTTTTTTTTTTCCCCAGTGCGTATGTTTGTGTCACAGATAAAGATTTTAGGAATTCAAAATGCCTATAATTAAAAACGAAAAGAAAAAAAAAAAAAGTAGAAGAATAGAAAGAAAAAGGAAGAAAAAGAAAAAGAAGCAAAAGGCTGTGGAAGTAAATCTTTTATGGAACAGAAAGCTTAGGCTTTGTGTAATGTTAATACAGCTGTACATAAATGTTCCGTACAATTTTGATTGCCTCTATTCTGCCAGATAAGAAACCA
Organism: Alectoris magna; assembly: GCA_030625065.1. Taxonomy (NCBI): domain Eukaryota; kingdom Metazoa; phylum Chordata; class Aves; order Galliformes; family Phasianidae; genus Alectoris; species Alectoris magna. Next base: position 62,070,687 of record CM060562.1, read on the forward strand.
GTCCACTGGGAATAAGCTGACTGGGCTAGTCAGGGGAGATAAAGAGGGCACAAGCATCCATTCTTTTAAGACAAAATCAAACAGTTGAGGTAAAAATACTCCAGTATCAACTTAAAAAGAAAAATATTACAGCCTTGTTGGTAACCAAAAGGGCAAGGGTGAGTGGGGAAGAGAATATATATATCATGAGCTGATCACACTGCTTGGGATGGGCCTGCTATAGGTGACCTGGCACTGAGGTGTCACTATCTAGACATATCAGAAATCAAAACAATGAAAGAAGTATACTATGCATCTATGTCAAAGTTCATTCTGGCTTGCCTTTGATATTGGAGCTTCCCAGCTACATATATGACTGCAGATATGTATGTGTTTTCTATGCATTTATACAGTGATATGCATGCATTTCAGTATTGCTTACAATATATTACTTTTAATTACACAGAATAGCCAGTTTCACCTGAAACTCCTAGATACACATGCTACTGTGCATTCCTCTCAAAACCATCTGAGAGAGTTCACTTTCTCTTTATATTATTGATATTATAAACATTTTCAGAAACCTACTGGCAATATGCATGCTCCATCTGCACTACGGTCCATCTGCACTCACAGAAACACCCTTCTCCTGATGCTAATTATGAGCAGTTTCAATAGTGCTGATGACCTCATTATGTTTCTTAATTATGAACATTCTGGAGGCAGGCAAAGAAATCTGGAAAATAAGTTTCATACAGAAAAATTACATTCATGGGATACTCAGCTTACATACACAGCAAAGCTAGGTGATACAATTCTGCAACTTGTTCTTTACTTACTATTATATGTTTTTACTTAATTTCATTACAATCCTTTCCAGAAGGTTTATCATTGCACATAATCATAGTTTGGGAAAAAAAGCAGGCTTCCAGAAAGCTGTGGGACCCAATGAGATCCTGAGAGTACGTGTTGCCGTGCACCTGGCAACCCATGTTCTTTTAGCTCTACGTCTGTGCTGGACTATTGGGTAAAGCCTACCCTGGCCAAAGAACTGCACGTGAATGGTGAGTAGAAAAATGGCGTTTATTGTGTTGTGTGATTTACCTACATACCTATCCTACTTCGTCTACGCCCCTTATGCATACATTAACCCTTCAACACCAAGCAAGGGGAGAGTCCTATCACATCACATCCCAAATCCTCGCTGTCGCCTACTACAACAGAGTACGGAAGCAAAACAACTTGCAATTACATCATCAAGGCATGTTGACTGGTACTATCTTATTTATGTGAAAAGTGTGGGTTCCTGCTCGATTTTGCCTCCATGAATGAATTTCTGAAGGATGTAAGAATTGATGTGCTTAGAAATGAACAAAAGTGGTGAGGTAGGCAAATCAATATCCTACCAAGGACATCTCACATGTTTTCCTCCACATTTTTATTACTTGCATTTCTTCAGGATTATTGACTTCTATGAGGTAGGAACTGGTCATAACCAAAATTCTGCTTAGCCTAATTTCAAAGTATTAAATATTCTAGTGTTACTTTGGAAATAGAGCCTTAAACAGATTAACACAACAGCTTCTATAAGGAGAAGTAAAGTTGATAGCCACATTCTTGTAGTGTGTAAAATCCAAGCCAGGCACTTGGTATAATGCAAAGGCAAAATACAGTAGTACACAAGCCAAGGAACATATGGTATGTATTGAAGATAACAGAAGGGTACAGAGATTCAAGACACTTCGGTGAAAGAGTCAGATATAACTGCAGTCAGAACTGCAGCCCACAGCCTCAGCCTACCTGCTGGTAAACCAGTAACACACTTGATGAGTTTATGGCAAGATATGAAAGAGGCTGACTTAAATTAAAATCACCCCAGTGAAATAATTCCTGCATTGTGCAAGGATCTGCAAGAGCTCATGCCATTTGCTAGAGGAGGTGGGGCGAGAGCAGAAATCCATTTGCAGCAGTGCAGCCCTATCAGAGGTCAGCACGCAGTGGCCAGTGCTTACACTGTAATACCTTATTTCCTGAGCAGCAGGCTAACAGCTAGATAAAGTATACACCTTTCTAGGTCACTTGGCTGAAGTTTGTTGTGTGATGAATCTGAAAGTCTCTGCTGAGAAAAGCTGACAGCCTAATAACAGTGTTTCTCCATCTACTGATTCACTGATATTTTTCTTTTTTTCACAGACTCACTGTATGATTTACGTACCTTATTCTGCACTTCTAACAAATGCACAGAGCAACATAAGGCAATTGCAAAACATTTACCTAATGCTCAGTCAGGACACTGAAATGAAGATAACTAAGAAAAATAAAACCTAGCAAAGGGTCACTGTGCCCCCTGCTCTGGAGGATGCTGCAGAAGCGCAAAGACAGACACTAGGGTACCACTGCTCAGCTGCAACTCCCTGCAGAGACTGTGCTCGCTACGTTTTCGGGTCAAAAAAAGCCACATTCTGCTCTGTGGTCCTCTCACCCTTAGGAGCAATAGCAGTCAGGCCCAATTTAGCTCTGAGCACTTATGTTCACAGTAAAAATCAGGTACTTTAAACACAGATATATGACAGCTGACAGCAGCAAGGCTGCAGAAAACACAAGTTACCATAAAAGTACTACCAAATCCTCACTAGATTTCCACATATTGCCATTAATATTCAGTGTAATTTATGAGAAATAGTACTTGAAGAGTAGAAAAATAGATCCTCAAAGGAATGGTAATCCCCCAGGCTAGAAACTCAGCTAGTTACAATCCATGAGCTCCAAGATTTGATCCCTTATCAAATCTGTCTGTCTAAAAAGGAGCTATCTTTTAGATAGAAACTCATCAACAGACTTGTTCTTTGAATGCTTTCTGATTGTTACCCTAAGGCTCATTCTATACTCAATTCTGTATTTTTAACTTCTTAATTCAATACATCCTGTGCCACCCATTGCTTTCCTTTTTATCCCTGCTGAAAGAGAAAAAAGCTTGAATTAGTCATAGGACTTCAGTTAAGAGTAAATTTCTACCCTTTTTTATCATAACTGATTCTTGATGAAAACTACAAAGATGTAGTTCTCAATTTACTTCCTAAGCTACAAAATGGTTTTTAACTTCTATAAACAACAGACCCATAATCAGAACTTGTGAACTCCACTAGAACAAACTTCTGGGGTTGCAAATTATCATTATACGCTCTTATTGCAGTACAATACTACTTTCATTTCCAATGCACAACATATCTTTGAATAAAATGCACAGATTATATCCCAAATCTCGTATCTCTTCCTACTACTGTGATATGGAAATGGGAAAATCACTTTATGGCTAGTATTTTTACAGGGAAACACAGCTACTTCATGTATCCTATCCAAAGAAAATTTTGTTTTAAATTCCAGAAATGTTGTATCAAACAGTTGAAGTATATCAAATACACTTTGTTTTAAACATCTGTGCAGATCCGTGGCTACAAACCTCTGTGAAATTACCTCCTGATGTATTTCAGGTTATTAATTTAAAATTGAGCAGTGGCCACTACTGTGCATGGGGTCCCCACCCTTCTAAAATTGTTTCCTAACACCTACAAGTATATCTGCCCAACAGAGGTACTGGAAAGCCAAAGGAAAAAGGATTTTAAAATATACAAAATGTGTTCTAGCGTATCAGTTGCTACCATAACAAATTATTTGTGTCCTTAAAACCTTTAAGATCCCCAGCTGCTCTCAGCTACAAGCAAAGGACGTCTGCTAATCACATCCACTTGCACCTATTCTGTTCCCTCCTCCTTTTCCTGCCATGCTAAGGGGCCCCTGCTCTGCTCTCTATTTCCCCTCAAACCTGTGTGCTCCTCCCTCCCTCTTTCCTTTCCTTCCTACCTGAGTAGTCCTTCAAAGGCTGAATGATATTTAATTATGCTGGGAACATGAGAGGGAGAGCAGTGCCCTGAGGGGCTGACAGAAAACCAGCATCACACTTAATGCCAGGCCCTGTTTTATTCAGCTGTTAAACTTAGCAATTAATTATACAGTAAATAAAGACTATTTCCACAGGGAGTCAAAGTGCAGTCCTGACGATCGTTCTGGCAACTACACATCTCCAGATCTGGGACAATCACATTACGACAAACTTTGTGATTAATGAATTCATGACATTCAGATACCATGACAGCTGCAGTACTGCCTGTGGCCATCACTCTGTAATTCTGTAGCTGTTTAAATCCGTCTCCTTGTGGGAACAGTGACTAGAGATGTTGCGCTTGTTCATGAAATTTTTGACTCACGATCTTCTTTGCCTAGAGCCTAAACCAATCACTTCAACAGCGAGACTTGAGTACTGCCTCATGGCTACCATGTTGCCATGTTAGTGTCACATGGGAGGTCTTCTGAAGGCTGCTGTTGTGCACCCCTAGGGACCACCAGGTAACTGCTTTATCATCCAATCTTAATCCTGCTGGTATCAGTGAAGAGCCAGAGACACGGGGACCCCACAGAAGACATCTCACCATCACCCCCCCACTGCAGATATGTCCACTGTGACATCTCTCAGCCTCAGCAGCATTACAGTGTGTCCCCTCCGAGATTCAGAGAGTGGCAGAGAGGAGGACAAAGACTTGCTATGTCTGTTGTCCCAGTACATTTTAAAAGCTCGTTAAGCTTGTTGGCCTGAGTGCCAGTATTTTACAAATCCGGTGTTCTTCCTTTTTTTTTTTTCTTTCTTTTTTTTTTAAATGCAAGTTTTTTGTTTGTTTGTTTGTTTGGCATCAAGGAAGGGTAAAACAAACCATGTTTTCTGATAAGGTATATGATAAGGTACACAGAGGTATTTTCACTTTTAGAAGGAATTAAGCATTCTTCCAAAAGTTGTTATCCATGACTGTATAATGAAAAACTACATCATGATTTTATTAATCACACTTCCAGGATAATCAGCAGAGGAACTACCAAAATACATTACAGCTTTTTCCAATTTTACATTTGATTTATTTGGAAAGTGGCAAAGGAATCTTAATTTTGAAATGTAGGACTGGAAGATTGCCTAACCGCTTCTAAAGCTAGATGAAAACAAATGCCAGCAATTAGATTTTTGTCCACATGTTAATCATGCTACTCAAAGTTTCATAGCTTAAGTTCATACGCATGCTTTGTATTTCAAAGAAACGTGGCTCATACATCAAATAGAATCACATGCCAGAGACTATAATGACACATCAGAAATGATCATTCCTGCTCCTGTATCATCATTTCTCTCAATGATCAAGCTGTTTTTCATTTGTTAAAATATTACCACGTTAAACATTATGCAGCTGGCATTTTCTTTTCTAAGAGTATTGACTTAAGATGAAAAGCTGGTCACCTGATGTGGTTTCTACTCCACTAGCCATGTCTTTCTTACATCCACTGGCTGTCTATCTAGAGAGGACATCAGACCTCACTAGTGTGAAGGACGGAGCTGTTTTTATTCTTTGTCTCAAAGCTTGCTTCTAAGGCATTTCTGGTGATAAGACGACTGCTGGGGGGGTGAATGGTGTGTGTCACCATGCCACTGTATCTCTGCTTATGATTGCAAAGATAAGCAGAAGCAAGACAAGCAGTCTTTTTCAGGGGTACGGCTTGAAGGAGCTGACCACTGCAAAAGGTGATAATGCTTGTGCAGGGCAAGGAAGGCGCCACCCCCTGCTGGCTTATCTGTTGGCCCAGGAATGTTACACAAAACTGAGACAAAAGAAGAAGAGAAAAAAACCCACAGAAATTGGGGATAAAAGGCCCTCACCAAACTAGGGACTTTGGAGACAAACTCCCAAAGACACCTTTGACGGAGAAAAACTCCCAAAGACACCTTTGACGGAGGCTGAACTCCCGAGGCCTGCTTGCTGCGGAGCTGCCTGGCTTTCTCCCATCTCCCGTGGTGACCAGACTGGTTCCTGAGATCAACGGACCTATAACGTACCTTGCTGGACCCACGGTGGTGACTATCTCTTTTGCTCTCTACAGAGATTCCTTGCTTTACTTCTTACCTTTTCTATCGCCTGTTTCCCCTTCCCCATCTCCCTAAAAGGTTAGGATTTGTAATAAACTGGTTGGACTAACATTTGAACCGTTGTTTCTTAATCTCACGCCGGGTATATTAAAAGAATCTCCTCTCACTCCTATTAATTGGAGCGAGACAACTAGCAACAGTACCAGGACCCTTGCTCACTAGATACAGTTACACACTGATGGTCAGGATCTGCATCAAGCATGTCTCAGCCACATATGAATATCCAGAAGAGGCTGACAGATGACAGCAGTAAATGTCTCACCAACTCACTACAATCCACTTGTGTGTTGTTGTTTCATTTTTTTCCTGTGTTTGTTTTTTTTTTACTGACTTACAGTCATGCCAAGCAATACCATACAAAGGAAAAATGAGCCTGATTCCCACAAAGCAGATCAAAGAAGCGGGAAGGAAACAGGATGCAAGATGAAAAATGAAGGAGGGATGAAAAAGAAAGACGGAGGCCCAAGAAGAATGGGAAGGGTCATGATAGAAGGGAATGCAAAAAGTAGGAACTGTTATACAGGTATTTTGAGGTTTCTGAAATAGAGATAAGATGATGTGGTACAGATAGAGTAAATTACTTATCATTTCTTATACTGGAATGCAGCACTTTGCCTTTATATTTTAAGAGGGCCCAGTTAGGCAAGTAAGTGAATAAAGAGTAGGTGGGTTGCAAAGATACAACAGATGGGATGCGGACAAACCTGGCACAGTAGTGGGAAGGGAAAAATGACACTCTGTGCAGTACAGAGATGAAGGAGGGAGATGTATGGAGCAATACAAGGCGGGATCCATGGTCTAGATGCTGTAGGTCTCCTGATGCTACAGGAGATGCTGGCACTGAGGTCCAAAACCCTCCAGAGTGCTGGCAATACATAAAACAGCATTCCAGTTCCTGAAGTTACTAAATTCTCAGGAAATGGGAATCATAGTGAATAAGAAAGCCTACTCAGGAAGCTTTTCTCTCCATTCCAAAGTTTCAACTAGATCCTGTGTTCACAAGTGAGGTTATAGGGTCACTAACAGCAGATAATATCACAGCCAGAAAATTGAAGATAGCATGTAATTGATGATAAGATCATACTACTTTGAGTAGGATATCTGGAGATGAAATATTTTGACAAAAAGTTTCCCAACTGCTTGCTGAGAGCAGATAGTGGTAAAAACTCTAGAATCAAGTTCCAGGTTCTTAAGGAAGCATCTTTCAGCATTGGAAGGGCACCTCTGCACGAAGCACAATCAAAGGGGCGGTACATCTTTCACATCTCAGTGCTGTTCTGCTGTCAGCTGACAGCTGTAAAAACCATCCTCAAAGCATGCTGCAGACACCAGAATCTAATAATGACTGACACAAAGGAGGACAAGCAAACTACAACAGGTATCAGTGACACTGCAGACTGATCTAGTAGCCAGTAGGGTTCAAAATGGAGGAATTCACTGTTTTCACTGTATGTGCATTTGAGTGTATATGTCTAGCAAGTGCTTTATTAATATAAAAAAATAAAAAAAAAATTATTGAAATACTTGGAGAAAAATGTCAAAAGGCAGCCTCTGCAGATTTGATCTTCCAGCCCCATGAAATACCATTCAGGAATGCATTAGGATATAGTCTTTGAGCATACAATCACACAGCTCCCTTAACACAAATTTAAAAAGAGATAAAATCTAAAGATAGGTGAAAAAAAAAAAAATGTTAAGAAAAACTAAGAGCAGAAATTCAGACAGAATTCAAGACTGCTGCTTCAGAACTGTTAATCTTGTATCTTAACGTATCAAAAGCTCTGGCTACATCTAAAAGTCAGAATTTTGTCACAGAAAAAACAAACAAAAAAAGCCAATAACAAAGAATCTTGGCATCTTTAGTGGAAATGAACTGAAACAGCAGAACCCCACTTTAGCTTGTACAGCAACCCATCAACACTCAAGTCCTCACCAACACTTACACAGTAGAGAAGCAAGGATGTGCACAGACAGCATAAGGAGCTACAAAAAAAATAAATTCAAAAGACATCTAACCTCAATACTTGTCCAGAGGTGTAAATCTCTGTAGAGGCTGGGCCAAGAATCCTACTTCTTTCAGCAATAAAGTGTAATTTATATGTAAATTTTTACTGAATTCAATTCCTATTTAAAAAGCAAATATTTTAAGAATAGTATATAATCATTTGGTAAGAATATCTAAGTAGTATTTAAAGTATAATGGCAATTGAAAAGAATATAGCATTAACCAGTTATAACTATTACAGCATGTGCTAAATTTTCTTGTGCAAAGTCAGAGAAGAAAAGAAAAACTGAAAGTGTTTGAAGTTAAACATACATGTTATTAGGTGAAGGAAAATAAAGTGAGAGTATGCAAATGTAAAAAGAGCCAGAGTGTTTGTGAACAGCAGAAAACTCAAATTCCCTGACGGACCCCAACGGGTTAAACTCCAGAAGTCAGTAGAAACATCACATATACAGTAGTAAAACAAAGCCACTTTGCACCACCATAGAGTTTAGTGATAACAAGCTGAGATCCTTCAACAGATTTCCAAAATGAACAGGTACAGAGATTTGTTCACTGGAGCGTTACTTAAAGGGTAACTACTTAAAATCCACATCACCATCTCAACTCAATTTTCAATAACAAACTTCTACCTCAGCACTCATTCTCACTGGCAACAAACTAGGCTCTTTCATTTTTTTTTTTTTTTTTCCAAATGTTTAAAAGCAGAGCTTTAATACGTTATTGTTTGCCATAAATCTTTCATATTCTATTCTGCAAAAGAGGCAGCATAAATGGCAAAGTAACCAGATACCCTTGCTTTCCTTCCAGTTCTTGAAGGAACTTTTAGGACTGAGAAGGTGATTCCCTGCAGCCAGCTAGGGAAACCATGTCAGTGACAACAACTTCCAGTACACATTCCTCTGGGACACCAGAAAGTTTGTAGCCACTGACAAATTACTCAGATTTGTAGCTTATCGTAACAGCTCTCTCAGCTTTGTCAGATAACAATCTATGTTAGCTAATATTTTTGTATGGACAACACAGCTGTAGTATTACTTGGGACCTGTCATACCACTGAATTAAGAAATATGTCCCCAGACATCAAAGATATTCCATGTGCAGTTATTCACAAAGTCAGTGTAAACCAAGTTTGACTGGTCTTGTACATGTACATGATAAACATAGGGAAAACATGCTTTAAATACAACAAAAAATACACTCTAAGAATTTCTTATTGGTTCCCCAAAGGTACAAAAATGTATATGTAAGGAAATAATCATATTAGGATATATTTTAAAGATTTTAAAATAGCATTTGATATCATGCATATAACTCCCCATCTGTTCTATAGAATACATTTGACATAACAATCACCTCTTATAGAAAAGGAAGTCAGATTAAAAATGCTTTAAAAATTTATTTGGAGATGATATGGGAAAAATAAGAGAAAATGCAAAAGCAGTCAGGAAACTGATTTTTACCATGCCTCTTTCTGACAATACTTACAACCGCAATTATAGGTGAGTAAAAAAGAGGTGAAAGCTAGAAGGCATTACGTTTAGTAGTAATCAAAACTGGAAAAGATCCATGATCTAACTTCATATTGCCCAATACAAGGAGCATTTTAACCTTTACAAACATCAGACTTCATCATCTGATGAAATTTTATGCATATAATAAATTATATAATTATAATTGTGTCCAGTTCTAGAGCCCCCAACACAAGAAGGAAATAGAGCTGTTCGAGCAGAAATGACTTTACACTGGAAAAGGGTAGATTTAGACTAGATATTAGGAAGAAATTTTTTACTGTGAGAGTGGTGAGACACTGGAACAGGTTGCCCAATGAGGTTGTGGATGTCCCCTCCCTGGAAGCATTCAAGGCCAGGCTGGATGGGGCTTTGTGCAACCTGGTGTAGAGGGAGGTGTCCCTGCCTATAGCAGAGGAGTTGGAACTAGATGATCTTAAAGGTGCCTTCAAACCCAAACCATTCTATGACTCTATAATTCTAAATATAAATAAGACAGAAAAAAGAAAGCACAACAGAAGATAAAGCATAGCAAGCAGAACATTTCCAATGAGGTAATCGTATTTTTTACTGCTGAAAAACTGAGGCAAGGCAGCAAAGCCACTACGTTAATGTTTTTGCCAGCGAAAAGAGAACCATAATTGTGGCTACCAGTAATTTCCTTGAATCACTTGGCAAATACACAGGTTGCACGGACTGTTACTCTGGTAATTACAAGTGTTCCCATAAGACTTTCAAAGCTGCCAAACAAATAAATAAATAAATTTAAATGTTAACAGATGTAGGTGACTGAAAACAGGGTCAACTTTCAAAAACTTTAGTCCTAATTCCACGAACTCAGGACTGGTCCACTGAAAACACACTTACCTGAACTGAAAAGTGCTGAAAACACAAAAAAAGTCACTGACTTTTAGAAACCCAGAAAGAAACTCATCCATCTGACTGTACCAGAACTGCATTTATGAAAACCGTAGATCATAAAGAAATAGATTATACTGTGAGGGTTTTTGTTGTTGTTGTTTTTGTTCGGTGCTTTTTTCCTAGTCTGGCAGATGGCAGTAAGCTCATAGCAACACTAATCAGATGGATATGCAATAAATAAACCAAAACATCCTCTTTTTTTCCCATAGATTCAAAAGATGACACTGCCAAAGAAAAGAACAGATGAGAAAAAGAGCTCAATTTTGCCTGTGGGATGCCAGGGATGTAAAACACAGGCCAATGATGTGCAGAAATTCCATTCTGTGCTTAACATGGTTCAGGGACATTGAAAAGAGCATGTTGGAAAGATGACCAAAAAAATCCCAATTCAAAATGAGTATTTTCAGTTGCTCTGGAAATTGCTTGAAGGAGCAGTTCAAAGAAATAAAAAAGGCATACAG